>CAJGYO010000006.1:76534094-77134094 GCA_904845875.1 Miscanthus lutarioriparius
GTGATGGCATGGTGATGATCAAATGCTTAAACTTGGAAAAGAAGAAAGAGAAAAACAAAGGGCTCAAGGCAAAGGTATAAATTGTAGGAGCCATTTTATTTTAAGTGATCGAGACACTTAGCGAGTGTGATCACATTTAGGATCGATAGTCGTACTATTAAGAGGGGTGAAACTCGTATTGAATTGCGGTTATCAAACTGCCACTACATGCTCTAACTCATTGCATATGCATTTAGGATCTAGTAGAGTGCTAACACCCTTGAAAATGTTTGTGAAAATATGCTAACACATGTGCACAAGGTGATACACTTGGTAGTTGGCACATTTGATCAAGGGTTAGAAACTTCACCGGCGCCCTAGACAGAGACGCTGGTCAACCGGGTGTATAAATACTTCATTCGTGAGGGGGTACTTTTGCTCATTCCAACAGCTGGTCAACCAGCTGGAAGTAGAGTTACGGTTCATTTGAATTGATTACTTTCACTACACGCTGGAAGTAGAGTTACGGTTCATTTTTCAACCGGGTGTATAAATACTTCATTCGTGTGTGGGGGTACTTTTGCTCAATCCAATAGCTGAGAAACACCTTTGAGAGTGCCAAGAAGAGCAAGGTCCTAATGAGGTGATTGAGATTTGAGAATCTCAAAGAGAGCCCTCATTAGTGAAAGTAAGAGTAGCAAAGTATGCATCCACCCTTCTCATTAGGCTTGTCGTGGTCAAGTGAGAGTTCGTGCTTGTTACTCTTGGTGATCGCCATCACCTAGACGGCTTGGTGGTGATTGGGAGCTTGGTGATCATCCGGCGGAGCTTGTGGATGATCCAACTCAAGTTGTGAGCGGTTGTGGGTGATTCACCGCGACGGAGTGTCGAAGAATCAACCCATAGAGAGCACTTGATCCTTGCACGGATCAAGGGGGAGCTACACCCTTGCGCGGGTGCTCCAACGAGGACTAGTGGGGAGTGGCGACTCTCCGATACCTCGGCAAAATATCGCCGTGTTCCTCCTTCTCTCTTTACTTTGAGCATTTCAATTCTTTTCATTTACATTCATAGAATTGCCATGTTAGAGTAGGATTGGAACATAAGTTGCTAAACTTTTGTACGGTAGATCAATAGAAACACTTTCTAGGCACAAGGGGTTAATTGGGCTAACCGTAGGGTTTAATTATTGCAAAAAAATTTAGAATTAGCCCAATTCACCCCCCTCTTGGGCATCTTGATCCTTTCAATTGGTATCAGAGCCTCGTGCTCATGTTTTTAGGCTTAACCGCCTAGAGAAAGATGTCTCACGGGGATGGTCCTCCTCCTATCTTTGAGGGGGATGATTTTCTATATTGGAAAATCTGCATGGAGGCGTATTTAGAAGCTCTAGATGTTGGAATACTTAGAGCCGCCTCACAAGATTTCCCAAAACCTCGGGATGCCACGCACCTACAAGGCGATGAGGTGAATTACGAAAAATGGAATGCAAAGGCTCGAAACACCATCTTTAGAGGCCTTTGCAAAGATGTGTTTAATCGCATACGGAACCACAAGGACGCCCATGGACTATGGTCGGACGTTTGTGCGCTCCATGAGGGAACAAAGAGTGAGCGTGAGGAACGCTATCATCTCGTCATGAAAAAGCTTAACTCTTTTGAGATGCTTCCTAAAGAATGTGCTAATGAGATATACTCACGTTTGAATGTTCTTGTAGAGGAAGTCAATGGGTTTGGACTCACTCAAATGCAACCATCCGATGTTTAAAGAAAAATCTTGAGTGTCCTCCCCATTGATAAATATGGGCATATTGTGACCGTGCTTCATCAAGGTGATCTTTCCACCGCTACACCAACACAAATCTTGGGAAAGATCAATGCTCATGAGATGGACATGCACATCACACCACAAGATGGCTCATCCTCTACTAAGAAGAAAGAAAAAGACTTAGCATTCAAAGCTAGCCAAGAGAAGGGCAAAGCAAGGCTTGAGTATGAGAGCTCAAGTGATGATGAAATTGATGATGCAAGTCTTGCTCTCATGGTGAGAAGAACCACCAAGATGCTAAAGAAGCTCAACAAGAGTGGCATCAAGTTTGATGGCAAGAAGAAAAAGTTCTTCACTAGCTCTAGAAGGAAGCCAATCTCCAAGATGGATTGCTACAATTGTGGAGAACTTGGTTATCTAGCACACCAATGCACCAAGCTCAAGAAAGACAAGTTCAAGAACAAGTACAAGGGCAAGAAAGATGACTCAAGCAATGAAGAAGAAGATGAGAAGAAGAAAAACAAGCCATACAAGGAGAGAGATGGCAAGAAGGACTTCCACAAGAAAAAGAAAAGTGGAAAGGCATACATCATCGGTGATTGGCTCACGGACATTGATTCATCTAGTGGCTCATCCGATGATGATAGTGATAATGAGAAGGTGGCCGCCATTGTTATTGACTCTTCATCATCTTCACCGACACCACCGCCATCATCCTCTACACACCTATGCCTTATGGCCAAGGGTGAACACAAGGTATCAAATGATGATAGTAGTGGTGATGAACATGCTAGCAATGATGATAGCGATAGTGATGATGATGATGAATATGAATCACCTTCTTATGATAATCTTGTTAAATTGCTAAATTAATACACTAAGATCATTAGAAAGTCTAGAGCTAAGAATGATTCACTTTTAGCAAAATGTGATATAGTGGAAAAGGCTAGTGTTGAGCTTAGAGAAGCAAATGATGCTATATCATCCAAACTCAAGGAGCTCAAATCTTCTAAGAAAGAGCTTAAAGATAAACATGATAAACTTGAGGGGATGCACAAAGAGCTCATCACTAGCCACAACAAGCTAAAAGAAGAATATACTGCTCTTAAGATTAATCATGATAATCTTGGCATTGCTCAAAAATTTCTATCCAATGAGCCACATGATGCTACTAACAATGTTGTTAAGATTGATATAGCTACATCATATGATGATTTGATCATTGAGAGCATTGAGCAAAGTTTTAGTAGCAAGGGCAAGCAAGTGGTTGAGACCGATAATTATGATGAGTTTGTCAAGCTCAAGAATACAAATGGAAAGCTCAAGAAAAATCTTGAAGAGATCAAAACTCACAACACTATTGTGCTAGAAACTCTTGATCATGATGGTGATTTGATTCTTGAAAATAAGAAGCTCAAAGAAGAGAACAAGAAGCTCAAGGAAGAGAGAAATAATGATGCTCTCAAGGAAGAGAACAAGAAGCTCAAGTTGGAGAAAGAGCATCTCAAGATTAGATTGAGCAAGTTCACAAGAGGCAAGCATCTTCAAAGTGAGCTACTAATGAACACCGTCATGAAGATGGATAGAAGTGGCATTGGGTACTTGGCAAACCAAGGGAAGAAGGCTCAAGCTCAACAACAACACAAGTCAAAGCCAAAGCCAAAGAGATGTTTTGAGTGTGGACAAGAAGGCCACTTTGCCCATGAGTGCCAAACTCCACCACCACAACCCTTGCCCAAGCATGCTAGACCTTTTGCTTTTAATGCTCATTACATGCTTAGAAAGGATTCTAGTGGGAAGATGAAAGTCATGTTCTTAGGACCTCCCAACAAGAATAGGTCTAAGAAAATTTGGGTAGCAAAGTCACTTGTTGGGAAGGTGAAGGGCCCTCAACAAGTTTGGGTTCCTAAAGCTTGATCTCTTATGTGTAGATGAACTACAAGACCGGTGGAAGTCATTGGGTTATTGATAGTGGTTGCACATAATATATGACCGGTGATCCTCATATGTTCACCTCACTAGATGAAGAAGTAGATGGACAAGAAAGAATCACATTTGGAGATAAGTCAAAGGGCAAGGTTAAAGGATTGGGCAAAGTGGCAATATCAAATGATCATTCAATCTCAAATGTGCTATATATTGCTTCATTGAGCTTCAACTTGCTATCCGTTGGACAATTGTGTGATCTTGACTTCCAATGCTTGTTTACCGAGAAGGAAGTTGTTGTATTTAAGAAGGATGATGATCAAGTGATATTCAAAGGATTTAGATACAACAACCTATATCTAGTGGACTTTACCTCCGAAGATGCTAATTTGAAGACTTGCCTATTCACCAAAACAACACTTGGGTGGCTATGGCATAGAAGACTTGCTCATGTTGGGATGAGCTCACTCAAAAAGCTAATGAAGAATTATTTGGTGAGAGGATTGAAGGATGTGAAGTTTGAGAAGGACAAGGTTTGTAGTGCATGTCAAGTCGGCAAGCAAGTTGCAAATACTCATCCAACAAAAGCTTTTATGTCAACCACAAGAGTGCTAGAGCTCCTTCACATGGACTTATTTGGACCAACAACATACAAGAGTTTGGGAGGAAATTTTTATTGTCTTGTGATTGTTGATGACTATTCAATATACACATGGGTATTCTTCCTTCATGACAAATCTAAAGTTGCATCATGCTTCAAGAAGTTTGCCAAGAGAGCACAAAATGAGTTTGAAGTGAAGCTCAAGAAGATTAGAAGTGACAACGGCAAAGAATTTGACAACACAAACATAGAAGCCTATTGTGATGAAGTTGGGATCAAGCATGAGGTCTCTGCAACATATACTCCTCAACAAAATGGTGTAGTTGAGAGAAAGAACCAGACATTGATCACTCTTGCAAGAACAATGCTTGATGTCTACAACACTCCCGAAGCTCTATGGGCGGAAGCTATCAACACCGCATGCTATGTATCCAACCGCCTATTCCTTCAAAAGTTTCTTGGCAAGACACCTTATGAGTTGCTCAATGGGAAGAAGCCAGACGTCTCCTCCTTTAGGGTGTTTGGGTGCAAATACTACATCTACAAGAAGTGGCAACACCTAGGGAAGTTTCAAAGACGTTGTGATATTGGTTTTCTTGTTGGTTACTCATCAAAGTCCAAAGCATATAGAGTATTTAATCATGCCATCGGCTTGGTGGAAGAAACATATGATGTGGAATTTGATGAATCTAATGGCTCCCAAGGAGCACATGAGAATCTTGATGATGTAGGTGATGAACCATTGAGGGAGGCCATGAAGAATATTCCGGTTGGAGACATCAAGCCTAATAATGATGAAGATGATGTACAAGTGATCAATCCACCTTCTTCATTAAATATGCCATAAGATGGTGATAAAGATGGGAGAGTAGAAAATAAAGACACTCATGTCTCCCATAAGCAAATGGTGACACAAGCACATGATGTTGATGCTCCACAACTTCCCCCTCAAGTGGTTGATAGAAGAAATTCACCTCTACTTCAAGCTCATCCACAAGATCTCATCATAGGGAATCGATCAAAGGGAGTAATGACTCGCTCTCAAAAGCTTGCTTCATTTATTGAACATCACTCTTTTGTCTCTTGCTTTGAGCCTACTAAGGTAGAGGAATCTCTTCAAGATCCAGATTGGATCAATGCCATGTATGAAGAGTTGAACAACTTCACCCGCAATGAAGTTTGGACTCTTGAAGAGCGGCCAAAAGGTGCAAGAGTCATTGGAACAAAGTGGGTGTTCCATAACAAGCAAGATGATCAAGGCGTTGTTGTAAGGAACAAGGCAAGACTAGTTGCAAAGGGGTTCTCTTAAGTTGAAGGTTTTGATTTTGGAGAGACCTTTGCACCGGTTGCAAGACTAGAAGCCATTCGTATCCTCCTTGCATATGCATCATATCATGAAATAAAATTATACCAAATGGATGTGAAAAGTGCATTTTTAAATAGCTTTATTAATGAACTAATTTTTGTTGTTCAACCTCTTGGGTTTAAAGACCCTAGATATCCTAATCATGTTTATAGGTTGTCCAAGGCGTTATATGGGCTTAAGCAAGCCCCAAGAGCTTGGTATGAGCGTCTTTAGGACTTCCTCATTGAGAAGGGCTTCACCATTGGGAAGGTCGACACCACACTATTCACCAAGAAGCTTGATGGGCATATCTTCATTTGTCAAGTGTATGTTGATGATATCATCTTTGGATCATCAAATGAAGATTCTTGCAAAGAGTTTGGTGAATTGATGTCGAAGAAGTTCGAGATATCAATGATTGGAGAGCTTACATTCTTTCCTGGTTTTCAAATCAAGCAAATGAGAGAAGGGATTTTCATCTCTCAAGAGAAATATACAAATGATCTTCTCAAGAGATTCAAGATGGATGAATGTAAGCCAATCAAGACACCAATGCCAACTAATGGACATCTCGACCTAGATGAGGGAGGTAACACGGTTGATCAAACTCTCTACCGCTCTATGATTGGTAGCTTGTTATATTTAACCGCATCTAGGCCCGACATCATGTTTAGTGTGTGTATGTGTGCTAGATTTCAAGCTAATCCTAAGGAAACTCATTTGATTACCGTTACAAAAATCCTTAGGTATCTTAAGCACACACCAAGTATTGGCCTTTGGTATCCCAAAGGAGCTATATTTGAATTTGTGGGTTATTCCGATTCGGATTATGCCGGTTGCAAAGTTGATAGAAAAAACACATCCGAAGGATGCCATTTGCTTGGTAGATCACTTGTGTCTTGGTCCTCCAAGAAACAAAATAGTGTGGCTTTGTCCACCACCAAAGTGGAATACATTGCTACGGGTGCTTGTTGTGCATAAATTCTTTATATGAAACAAACTTTTCTAGACTATGGTGTAGATCTAGAAAAAGTACCTCTTTTGTGCGACAATGAAAGTGCGGTAAAACTTGCAAATAATCTGGTTCAACACTCTTGCACCAAGCACATAGATATCCGCCATCACTTTCTTAGAGATCATGTTGCAAAGAATGATATTTCACTAGAAGGTGTAAGGACCGAGGATCAATTGGCGGATATCTTCACTAAACCGCTAGATGACGCGACTTTTTGTCGATTACGAAATGAGCTCAATGTTCTTGATTTTAGCAACTTCTCTAGAAAATGAGCTTGTGTTGTCTCTTGCATTGCATTGTAATACACAACATGTTTACTTTATGGTAATGCACTTAGGGCTTGTCTAACATGGTTAAGATAACTGCCGTAAAGCGTGTGAAGAAGCTTAACCTTGGATCAAACTTGATAAGCAACTAGATTTACTTTCAAGTATTGCATTGCATATGCATGAATGTTGCTTTGTCGTTTATCTTCAATTGCCCTCTTATTGCCTATTTTCTTAAAAAGAATTATAGCCTAAGGCAAAATATTTTTGAAAAATTTGAGGGTTTGAGAGAGGTCACTCACTTCAGTCCCAATTGGTGTTTATTTGGATCTTATTGGAGTTGGGACTTGATTGGGAACATGTAGCACGAAGGACTTTGAAGATTTGCTGGAAAAAGAGTGACCGGACACTGCACCGGACTCTGAAGTCCAGCGTCCGATCAGTTCACAGGAGGTGAACCTGCTGCGATGGAGTGACCGGACTCTGCTGTTCAGCGTCTGGTCAGATGGTGGTTCAGCGTCCGATCAAGAGAAGGTGATCAAGGCAGTGAGGACCGGACTGTGGCTGTGTCTGGTCGGGGTTCACCGGACGCGTCCGGTCTCGGCTCCAGAGGTTTTGGACCTCTCTAGAGTCGACCGGACTCTGGGTGGCAGCGTTCGGTCATTGTCATCGGAGCGTTCGATTAGTAGAAATCATGTGGCATCCGGATTCTTCTCCATTTCTTTATCTGTTCCATCGGGGGACCCCTTATAACCGCCACGCCATGACCTAATCCTCATCCACCGCACTGACTTCGCCGCGCCCCTGCCCTAGTCACCACAGCACCACCGTGTCTCCCCGCGTCCGTGCACCACCGATCTTCCCGCGCCGCCGTACTGCTTCCCACACCGCCATGCCGCACTACTCCCATGCCACCGCACCGCCGTGCCCGCGTTGTGCCCTACGCCAGCACCACCGCCACGCCAGCAACAGCATGCCCGTGCCCCACCACACCAGCGTGCGCTCGTGCCCCAGTGCCGCACTGCCTCACTGAGCCACCATAGCGCCGCATTGCCTCGCCGGAACCCTAGATTCACAGTGCCGACCCGGTGGTTCCCCGATTTGTTCCTTGTTCTTCGATTTGCCGATTCATCAGGTAGCAAGCCCTCGTTTCCAATTTCATATCTATTGCTTGCTCTCTTAGGGTTTTGTATCTCTAGATATATTGTAATTATTCATATATCCGATCTATTCTAACATGCAGTGAGTCGGTGTTTCTGAGGTCTCAGTGGAAGTTGTCAGTCAACTTGGGGCCAAGCTCGCAAGTAGGGATCGAGGCCTAGCCTCGAAAGTGACAGTTGGCAGTTGATCTTTGTCAGCGGCAGTTGTTCTTTTCAGCTCCATCAGATGGCTCATGTCAAGAATGTCGGAGGAGGTCTCAGTGATGAGGATTCGAGGCCCCCGCCTCGCTAGCCTGTAGATGCAAAAGGCAAGGCGATGAAGAAGCTAGTGACAAAGAAGCAGAAGTATCCAGATGCAGACACAGCTAGAGCAGCCGCAGTTGCAGCAGCCACAGAGCGTGCAGAGGCAGAAGGTGCTAGGAGTGGAGTCCAGATCGCTGCTTGTGCTAGAGACTACAGTTTCTAGGAGCCTTGGTGCTTCCTTCAGTGAGTTGACAGGGTAGCCTACTCCGCCATATCTACATGTCCCAGGTCCTTCCATAGTTGCACCTATTACCGGGACTATAGAGACGCTCCCTTCTTCTGTTGCATCATCAGAGCCGCCTGCCATAGTCATACCTACACAGTCTACAGCCGCTCTAGTCCCTGATCCGACCCATACTGCTTCAGCATCGCTTCCAGCTACAGAGGGTCAGACTGCTCAGAGCTCAGGGTCAGATGATGATGGCACATAGTTTCAGCTCGCTCCTCGCACCTCAGCGCCCGACTCATCCGCTGCAGTCCCACCGACCGACCCTTAGGTTTTGATGTTTTACGCCAAAGGGGGAGAGGGTTCGAGTATGTTAGCCTTAGGGGGAGCGACACATTTAGGGGGAGTTTATCTATTAACTTATCTATTACATTTGGAGTTTTATGTGTGATACATTATGCATTCATGTTTACTATTATGCATTGAACTACATAAGTGTGATCGTAATCGTGATATTAATGTGATTGTGATATTTATTATGCATTGAACTACATAAGTGTGATCGTAATCATGATATTAATGTGATCGTGATATTTATGTGATATGTGACATGTGTGCTCTCTACTTTGAATTATTTATATGTCATATCACTTGTGCTATGCTCATTTGCTTTTGCTTCCGCGTTTTACTCCGATGCAAATGAGCTTTATTTATTGTACTCATGCTTATTTCATATCTTTTGAGTACAACATGTTGGCTTGGGTCATATAAGCTTGCCTAACTCTTTTGTTCTTATTGCCAAAAGCTTATATGATCCAAGCATGTTAAAAACCTCAACTCTTTCACATACTCGAGGTAGTATTGTCATCAATCACCAAAAAGGGGGAGATTGAAAGCATATAGGCCCCTAGTTGAGTTTCGGTGATTATTGACAATACGTGATTACTATGACTAACGTATGTTTTGTAGAGGCAATTAAGTTAGGTCATGGTAATGGAGATCGATTAGGCAATCATGGTGGTCATGCCCCTATGATGGAAATCGTTTCGGTTTTCAAAGGGTGGACGACAAGGTTAAGGATGGACTAGTTCTAAGTGTCGTTTGGTATTGAAGAGACACTTAGAGTAGTTTAGGACTTTGTTTTTCCTTTGGCCATACTATTAAGGGGGGTATGGACGGGTAGCTTGACCTAGGTGAGTCTAGTGGGTTAGGTGTGGTGCACACTTGCTAAAACTAGCACTAGGTAGCTCCTAAAAAGCCCTTAGATCCATTGGAGCAATCTTCATTCACATATGATTGAGAGTTGGAAGTGAATGGAGGGTCAAATACTGACCGGACGTTGGTTCTGGTGTGACCGGACGGTGGCATAGAGTCTGGTTAGTTCATTTGATCAAGGTGAATTTGTCTGATGCTATCGGACGCTGAGAGGTGAGCGACCGGACGCTGGGTGATAGCGTCCGGTCGACTCTAGTAAGGTTCCAAAGAGGGAAAATCGTGACCAGACGTGTCCGGTCAGTGCTGACCGGACGCTGTCCAGCGTCCGATCACAACTTAATCACTGGATGTCGGGGTGAACTGACCGAAGCGTCCATTCAACATGACCGGATCATCCGGTCACCCCGTAGAGGCACATAACGATTCATTTGTCAACCGGGTGTATAAATACTTCATTCGTGTGTGGGGGTACTTTTACTCATTCCAATAGCTGAGAAACACCTTTGAGAGTGCCAAGAAGAGCAAGGTCCTAGTGAGGTGATTGAGATTTGAGAATCACAAAGAGAGCCCTCATTAGTGAAAGCAAGAGTAGCAAAGTGTGCATCCACCCTTCTCATTAGGCTTGTCGTGGTCAAGTGAGAGTTCATGCTTGTTACTCTTGGTGATGGCATCACCTAGATGGCTTGGTGGTGATTGGGAGCTTGGTGATCATCTAGCGGAGCTTGTGGATGACCCAACTCAAGTTGTGAGCGGTTGTGGGTGATTCACCATGACGGAGTGTCGAAGAATCAACCCGTAGAGAGCACTTGATCCTTGCACGGATCAAGGGGGAGCTACACCCTTGAGCGGGTGCTCCAACGAGGACTAGTGGGGAGTGGCAACTCTCTGATACCTCGACAAAACATCGCCGCGTTCCTCCTTCTCTCTTTACTTTGAGCATTTACTTTGAGCAATTCAATTCTTTTCATTTACATTCATAGAATTGCCATGCTAGAGTAGGATTGGAACATAGGTTGCTAAACTTTTGTGCGGTAGATCAATAGAAATACTTTCTAGGCACAAGGGGTTAATTGGGCTATCCGTAGGGTTTAATTATTGCAAAGAAACTTAGAATTAGCCCAATTCACCCCCCTCTTGTTCATCTTGATCCTTTCAGGGTTTACCTCAAGATCTCAGCTCGATGGATCCGGCTCCCACTGAGCCCGCAACTTGCCGTGTCAGATCATCACCAACAAAAGGGCCGACGCGCAAGCCCGGTGAACAACTAAGTCCTCATTGCTTCGAGTTCATCACTACTTATTTCCTATGCCTTGGATCACCGTTGAGACTAGGGCTCCCCCGTTCTGCTCAAATCGACTAGCTTTCGAGGCTGTTCTTCTCTCCATGACCACTGGACGGGATAGGCTGACGCCCTAACGCCAAAACAGGCATGACCCAGGCTAACGAGGCTAACTGTCGATGACCTCTGGGCTCATGGGGGGAAATAGGCGCCGGGGACGCTCCCTACCGAGATGAATGGGTGACGAAGAGGAAACAACAATGAAAGCGTAAAGTTTGGTGGGCGGGCGTGCTCCCGGCACACCATTGTTCAAGGGAAGAACCCCCCGAGGTAACAACGACAAAGTTTTACAGCTAAATTTATGCATAGGTCACAGGGAGGCTGGAAGATTGATAGGTGCATCAGCCTTGTTCGGGCACTCGTCGACTAGCAGCGGCATGTCGTCGACGATGTTCGTGGTGGCATCGACCAGGGGCGCCACCATGTCTGTTGGCGGTCCTTAACTCACATTTTTACCGCCAACAATTATATAAAATCCATCCAAACAAAACACCAAACTTAGTAAATAGGGTCTTACACTAACATATTCCATGAGTTTTGGTGAGTTGATCATTTTTAGTACATATCCATGGAAAACAAAGGAAAACATATGAAAAGGCGTAATCTAGAGAAGCGTAAAGTAGACCTTGGGCAAAGGAACCAAGAGAAGGCCCACTCAACCAAAGAAATTGGGCTAAGCACTGAAATAGTAGAGGTCTAGGCCCAGCCAAGAACCCACCAAAGCAAGGTGGTGGCAGTCGCACCAGCCAGGGTACGGCCGCACCCAAGGTGCGCCCATACCCCAACCTGGCCCATTTGTCCCTAGCTTTGGTCGGTTGACACATACTGCCTTACCCAACGTCGGTGTCAAGGTGCTTGCCAGGTTCAATGTACCGAAATGATGGTTTGAGGTCGGTTTGCTCCTCCATATGGGGATCAAGAATATTTCCAAGGACCCCCTTCCTCTCCACCTATAAAAGGAGGACCTCTTCCCCCTCATTCCAACAACACACAAGAGAGCACAAGAGCATCAAAGAGCAAGAGCACCACTCCTCAGGCTTAGGCCCTAGCTAGCTCTAGCAAAGTAGTAGGGAGAGATGTGAGAGAGAGTTCAAGGAAGAAGTGCTGGGCTTGTCGGTAACCTTCCCCCACTTGTACCTCGGCGAACACCGGCTTTGTACCTCAACGAGTATTTAGTAAGTGTTTGTGATTCTTATGGTTCAAAGTCTTTGAGCAGATAAGCTATACTCTTACTTGCTTGCAGGTTCATCATCCGTCCTCGTGACAGATGCTCTAGTAGAAGGGCCCTAATAAAGACGGATAACCCTTGCTAGCACGCTAGATAGTAGTCAATAGCATAGACGTGGTGTCAAGGCTAGAGGCTACCTTTGTTTGCCTCGTACTTCACTGTTGAGGGGTAGGCGGCAGGTGGTGATAGCCCTATCTGTCTCTTATAATCCCCCACGTCTGGGTATGGTGTAGAGTCGTAGGCTGGCAACGCTTGGCAGACCAGGTGTTCACTAGTGCTCGAAGTAAGCAAGTAGGAGTAGAGTTTATCTTCTCATAGACCCAAAATCCATAGGAATCCTTCTCTACCCTCACCAGCTATCTTTGTGTTTTCCTTGGATGATTTAGTTAGAAGGAAATACCTCCATTCCCTATGGAAAATACAATACCTTGAATACTTTTGGGTGAAAGCTACAACGGTAATTTCGAATGCTTGCGAATTAACTTCTGTAGACGTTAAGAAATACCAACAAGCTTTCTGGCATCGTTGCCGGGGAATGGTTGCTATTTTCTTCAAACCTAGTTTGTCCTCGTATTTGTATCCTTTATCTTTTCTTTTTATAAAAACAAAAATATTTTTTCTTTACGTTGTTCATCATGAAGTCGACTCAAATTCAAAATCTGTTCGCTTCAAAGGGCGAGTTCACTGAGCCACTAGCAAAACCAAATCTTTCATCTAGCAGTGGACTCCACCTGGGCTTGATAGCCATGGTTTGGGCACAACCCTTCTCTAGGCACGATAATGAAAATTCCTGCCATCACCTGCTAGAGTTCGAGAAATGTGTTCATGCCTGAGCATCTCTAGCATAACACAAGAAATCTAAAGTGGATATGGTTTCCCTTCTCTGTCATGGGAAAGGCGAAGCAATGGTACAAATATGCCATAGGAAGTACGAATGGGGACTGGGATGAACTCAAAGATAAATTTTGTCTTGCATTTTTCCCATGTCCCGTATCGTCTCTCTACCAAGGGCGATCCTCGACTTTGAGCAATATGAGAAGGAGTCTATAGGTGCAGCCTAGGCTAGGTTTTCAACGTTGATACATTCTGGCCTAGACTTGTCCTTACCTGATGGCGGGGTCAGAACCACGACAAGCATAGTTATTCGAGTCGGTGTTAGAGTATAGGTCTCCGGTGGCTCGGGTGGACTCAAGAACATGAGAATCACAGAGATGATGCAACGGTTTATCCTGGTTTAGGCCAATCGATGCCCTATGTCTAGCAGCTGATGATCCTTATACTCAAGAGCACCCAAAATCAGGGGGTTACAACAGAGTGTAGGGAGAGATTTGGTAGGGGGTCACTAGTAGGAATATCCACTTCAATGACGATTAGATTTTGTCACTGAAGGAGCCAAATTTGTCATAAATTCAGTTTTATGATGAATTTATGACAAAAACCGGTTCGTTATAGAAGTCACGTCACACTTGAAATGCTATGACGATTTCTCAAATCGTCATAGAAGTGGCTAGATCTATGATGAAAAATAGAACGTCATAGAACTATTTTGGCATGCGTGTCAGGGGGGCTACCACGCTGGTGGGTGCTTCCGTTGGAGATGCTTTCTATGTGTACATGCTATAGTCGGTTGCATTGGAGATGGTTTGGGTATGTGTTACCTTCTTATTTCACAACGTGGCCATCTCTGGTTTTTGCACATTTTAGGTTCTTACTGGACCACGTGTCATGTTCCTGTTGTTCCACATGTTAGTTTTCTATGGGCACACATGTCATGTTGCGGTTAAATCACGTGTCACTTCTTCATTGGACCATGTGGTGTTTTTTTATTGGTCCACGTGGCCGTTTCTTATTCGACCACGTGTCATGGCACTATCCATCCATGTTTCGCATTTTCATTCGGCCATGTGGCTTGACGACATCCTTCCACATGTCGGATTTTTAATAGCCCACATGTCATGCTCTGGCTATTTCACCTGTCATGCACTGGTTCCTCCACATGTCACATTTTTATTTGATCATGTGGCCTATTCTGGTTCTACCGCGTGGAGTGCAATCAATTCATCATATAAGTAATTCGAGATTGTCACTACTGCATAGATTGACTACATAACAATTCAGCTTGGCAATCAAATAACCACAATTAACATTTCACACGTCAGTAGAGAACCACTGACAGAGTATCACAACATCAAACCATCACATGCGTCCACACAACAGACCACAAATGTTCATCGCATCAAGCCGTAGGAGTTGAAGACAGAGAGTTAATTTCCAAGACAGCTTAAGTGCAAGACTAGCTCACTGAGCCTATTGTACTCCTCCTGTTGTTGTTGCTTGAATTCCTCAAGCTCCCTTTCAAACTTTTCTGTCCTCACCTTCAGTTCATCCACTAGTTCGATGAGCTCAGATATACTTTCCTATTCACCAGCAAGCTGCTCCTGAAGTGTCAACTCCGTCGATGTCTCTGCTCTGGTGGAGCTTCTCAGGATAACAACATTCTTCAAAAAGGTTTTTGCTGCTTGCCTTGGAGGGGCGCTTGCCCTGGTAGTGACAGAGAACCTTGGAAACAACATCAACACTAGTCATTGGCTGCTGCCCATCAGCAATAGGTTCTGCTTGCATAGCTTCCATAGCTTCCTACAAAATTCAATTAGTAAAACATTAGGTTACAGATAGTGGAAGAGGACTTCAACTGAAAACCCAAGAGATTAATTCATAACAAGTAATGCATAGGACTTCCTCCGACGACTGCTGATAGAGATTACATAAGCACAATGTACAGGTACCATATTGAATGGTGTAAAATTGTAACTACAAAATTAAATGATGTTGCCACATTAGGCTCCTGCTGCATTTCCTTCTTTTATGGCAATGGGTTCAGTAGATTTCAAGGAAAGCAAATGAAGGTACTTACAACTGCTGCTCTTGCAGCATCGCTTAGGCCCTTTTTCGTATTGGTATGGAAGTCCTTGAAGACTTCCACAACATTAACATCTTCATCAGGTCGACCATGTTGTTCAAGTCCTAGATCATCATGTTGTTCATCAAGTCCTTGATCATGTTCTGCGGCCTTCCTCTTGTTCTCCTTCTGTTCACATTGTACATGAGTTTGTATTTATATTTATACAAAGGCAAGAGTAACAATAAAACACAACTATCACCTACAAATGTTTGCAGCTGGACAACATAGGAGTGAGATCCTATAGACTGGTGGTACTTCACTTTTGCATGGTTTCGCTTGTTCATCTCAGATGTTTCCTATAGCTTCATTTGTGTTAGACTGCAGCACAAGTAGACCATAGCAAGACTAGACAGGAAATCGATGGGTTCACACACATCTTGTTCTTAGCACTAGACCAAGTCTCAACAAGTTCACACCACTGTGCATCGCTCATGAACGGGGCAGGAGAGGTCGTAGGGATCTGATCAATAGGGACGCCATTGAAGTAGGTTTGCTTCAACCTATAGCATGCCTGCCGCACCTCACACTGCAATACATTCTAGCAAGCTTCTTGTGTTGGTGGATGAGCCTTGTCAATGTCCAGCCTTGACTACACACAGTAGTGTGAATGAAAAGTAAATCCATTAAAGTTGCTCAAAATAGAGTTGAATGTTAAGAGAGGATACCCATACATACAGTTAGCCTGTCCACAAAATTCCTGTAATGGACGACACCAAAGGGCTTTTTGTAATGTTTCTAATGTGTCAAAATTGGTATTTGATGCCTGACTAGTACACCTACCTCTGAGGCAAACTTGGTAGCTTGCACTAGATCATGTGGCCTTCTTTCCCCTCGACAACAGAGATGGGCATCCTCAATCCTCCCATTGATTTGCTCATTTTGTCAAGCAAAATTCCACGAGTTCGAGGCCTCGGCTTCCTCGCACTTCTTGGCAATGGTACTACAAAGTTTTCATACATTTAGATTGTTAGAAAAGTAACATGGATATCAAATAGCTAGTGTGAATTGATTGATAGACATTTGTAAGGTAATACCAACCTAGGCAACTTTCATTGTTCTATGGGTGGGTGGAGATAGGAGTTTGCCCAGAGGGCTCCTCTTCGGCACAGCTATCATCATCTTGCCATGGGTAGTCTCTCATAGGGCTACGTAGCTCAGAGGGATCCTCTTTGGCATGGCTATGATCATCTTGCCATGGGTAGTCTCTCATAGGGCTAGGTAGTTTAGAGGGCTCCTCTTCATCATGGCTATCATCATTTGGCCGTGGGTAGTCTCTCATAGGGCTAGGTAGGGTGCAGTCCCGACAAATGTCTCCAGTCAGTTCATGAAGTTTGAATTGATCCCCATGTACATGTGTCCGTGGTGATGGAGAATTATGTTCACCTACTGCTGATACCTCCACCCTTTTGCTAGCGGCAGCCCTCCGAGTACGAACTCCATGAGCAAACTCTCCTGGTCGTGTCAAATTCAACCTCTTGGAGTGCCTTCGCCCGGGACTCATGGCAGCGCTGCCTTTTGTCCTGCTAGCAAAAGCCTCCTCTATGGCTCCTTTGACCTGTACACTGAAATTGGAGATACAAACTTAAGCAGCAAGCATGTACAAATTGCATTGCTATACAAACAGTAAAGCATTGCATTGCTACCTACACTCCCCCACCCCTCTAAACTAAATACAAGATAGAACAAGCACCTCAATTGCTAGGGGTACTGGCTCATCTTCTAAATCTAAATATGTTTCATCTGTAACATCAAATCCCTCAACTACCTCCCCTGGTTCAGGGATATATTCAAAATCTTTACAGTGTCTACCCTTTGTGCTTGACTTTTTTGCCTTTGGAGACACAAGTTTTGGGCCCACACGTATTCTAAGTTCTTCCATCTTTCTAGATTACAAAGGCATTTATTAACTAAAACTTCTACGAAATGTCAACACAACAGAGCAAGAGTATGCAAATAAGCGCCTAACTAGTAACTACAACTTATACGGAAGTCATTAGTCCAATAAAGCACAAGTCAGCTATACTCAACTATAGGAAATATGTAACCCTATCGCTATCTACATATCCTTGGTTAAGCATCTATAGTAGAGCACGCATCATAAAAGGAATTTGGGTACCTCTTCCTCCATGTCCATGTTTAGATCCGGTCTTGTCATCATGGTCACAGAACTAGTGCGGCCAACGTTGACGAAGGGGTAACATATCTGGCTCTAGCTAGGGTTTAGATCCAGTCAGTCGTGGTAGGTGCTGAGGTAGGGGATCCTAATCTGGCTTGTACCGTCATCAAGGCTAGGGTTTGGAAATGTATGAGAGAGGGTGCGGCTAGAGAGTGGAGAGGGAGTCGAGCTGCTGTGCCGATGGAGCCTAGGGTCCAGAGTGGGGTGGCAGAGGGGGAGGCTAGAGAATGGAGATGAAGGTGAAGACGGTGACTCTTTGCGCTTTTATGTGGCCATCACATTACCACAAATGCCCATTGTCTGAAATCGATGGCGTGGCAAACCTATTTTTTGCGCGGAGGGCAAAAGAGAGACATCTAATTTTTGGTGCGTGTTGGCGAGACTGCTCGGCGCAGTCCAAAATCAAATTTTCGGGGCATATTGGCAAGACTGCTCAGCGCAGTGCTCAGCAGAGACTGGAATTTATTCTGTGTTTTAATAGGAAATGGTTATGACAAAATGTTACTTACCTAATATCCATCTTTTCATTTTTCTTCTTCTGTGCACCTATTTATATATGCGATGAGTTAATTGTTGCCTTTTTGGTTTTTTCATAATAATATAAATAAACATAAAACTAAAAGAGGATGATAATAAATAATTAAAAGATGCATGAATTTGACACCTAAAAATTACCAAAAAACATACTCGTTGTAGCTTGTTGCGCTGAATCTGCCAATTTTTTTTTATTTGTGTGGCCACATCTGTAATTTGTTTAAACTAAGGCCTATAATTTGGAAGCAAGGGGAAGGCTGGACTAGGGATGGACAACCCTCCATAAATAACTAAATGGGTTATTGATATCCCCATGGATTTCCCCGCCTGGAAAAAGTCATGGATTCTAAGGGGATTTGAGTTTCCAGAGAAAGAGAAAAAAAGCATCCTCCTCCTCGCTAGTGCTGTGGTGATTCGTGGACGAGTCGCAGTACTCTAGATCATCCTCCTCCTTGCTGGAGTCATAGTTGGGTGGACGAGTCGCAGTACTCTAGATCATCCTCCTCCTTGCTGGAGTCATAGTTGGTGCTGTACTTTGCCATCGCTCGAGTATGTTCCGATTGCTCGTCACCGTTACTATTCGAATCGCTAGTGTAGTAGTTGAGGGGTTGACGCGTTTTCCTGCTCTGATAACGAGAAAATCCATAGCTCTATGTATTTAAAGTGCCGGACTTTCTCATTATCAGAACAGGAAAACATGCACACCCCTCGACTACTACTTTGATTGGTTGTATTCTGAATCTATTTTATTAGTAATTAGTAACTATTGGGACATGGTTATGAGTCGCAGAGGCCAGGGACCTGGAGCAATAACAAGAGCCAACGGCTAATGAATTTTGTGAATGACCTGTAGGAAAAGAAGACGACAACCTCCACCTGATTGGTTGATCAGGGCAAAGGACCAGAGGCTATGGTGATGGAGCCTGGAGGAGGTCCAAGGTGAAGGCTCTGGTGACCAGAGCGAAGGCGTCGGAGGCCATCGACGGCGAAGGCTATGGAGAGCCAACGCGCAGGTATGGGCGAAGGTCGCCCTGGACGAAGGCTCCGAGGGTCGAGGAACTTCTTGAAGGGCAGCGGTGCCGGGCCATGGGCCACAGATGGACTTACAGTTGTAGCCCATCAAGAAAAGGCGGTTGAAGAAGATGGCACCCGAATTACCCTTAGCGGCTTGTATTAGTGTTGGAATATTCTGAGGATGTACTGTAACCATCAAGGGACAAAATTGTAAAGAGTAGCCTTAGCAAGCAGTGCCCTATAAAAGGGAAACACAAACTCTGTACAGAGGGAGGGGGCTAGACACATTTATGAAGCACTAGATTTCGTCTAGACCCACTTCCCACCAAATACACCTTCACCCAAGGCCCTCATCGGGGCAAAGGCCTCGACTGACTCTTTCTAGTCCCACCTGCTGGAAACCTAGGGTTTTCCAATGTTGGTGCCCACTGCGTGTTGGCCAAGCAAGACCCATGATGGCAAGAAAGAGAGCAGGCTCCGCCAGGGTTCTTGTGGAGCCCTCAACGAGAAAACAACATAGGCTTAATGCTCGCAACACTTATGCTATAGCCTCAGAAGATCATGTAGAAGAACAGAACATGGTTGAAGACTAGCCTCTGGCATCCAAGGAGCAGCAAGCCCCAAGTGCTACTCCAGAGCAAGAGCTTCAATAGTTGCAGGCCCAGTTTTAGAGCATGCAACAAGAAAGAGATTGGGTCGCAGCAGCTTTCACCGCAAATCAATGAGCAACCCAAGCATCAGCTCAGGCAGCAGAAATTAGGTAGCAGCTAGCCGTATTACAGGCCAAAATACAAAGTATGCAGCCTTTGCAACCCAACTTCAACACCTCCAACCAACCCCACTCAACAAACCAAAGCCAACCTAATCCCCCGCCATGTTCCATAGTGCAACCAACCTTTGACACACCCTACACTTTGCCACAAACCCACAGAACCATGGATTCTAAATCACCACTATCCGAAAGCCTCTAGAGCTCACCCTGGCCCCCCTCTTACAAACCCATCACCCTACCCAAGTTCAATGGAAGATTAGACCCACGACAATTCATCATGAGCTTTGAGGCAGTAGTAGCTTCCGCTGGTGGAAATGAAGCGGTGCTAGCCAAGTCCTTCGTCATCGCTGCAGAAGGCGATGCGCTAGCCTGGTATTCAATGCTAAGGCCAAGTTCTATCTATTCATGGGAAGACCTTCGCGACAGGATCTTAGCAAATTTTAAGGGGTTCACAAGTGAATCCTTTGTAGCAGAACCGACCAATTTATAAGAGCACAAGTACAATGGCAGCCCACAAACGGTCGCACTGTCATACTTGAGCCCATATAAACCCAGTAGTCCATCGAGTATCGCAAAAGGTCTCGATTCAACCATCATACAACCAAGATCATACATGATTCAACATACATGCCATATGTTACATAAAGTTCACAAATACAGTTCATCCATCAGAGTACGAATTAAGGTTATTACAAACCACATTCAGGTAAGATAGTAGCGGAAGCAAATTAAAAGTTTGAAATCAACATCGGTAACATTGTTTAAATATAGTGCTAGCCCATGATCACACTTCCACAAAAACATAAGAGAGGGATTAATAAGAGATGCCTGCCCAGGGCTTACTCCTCATCCATGGTGGGACAGAAGCAGTTCTTGCAATAGCCATGATAAACTGTACCATCTGCAACAATGGGAATAAAACCCTGAGTATGAGAAGGTACTCAGCCAGACTTACCCATCATAAACTAAAAAAATAAAGTGACTCCAAGGATTATGCATGCTTTATAAGTGGAGCAAGCTTGACAAAATTTTGCATGAAAAGTGACTAATTCAGTTGTACATTTATAATTCGATCGTCAAGTTAATTATAGCTATTCATCTCTAGATTAGCAACTAACCTATGCCAAACATGTGATATATCATTTAGTAGCATACAATAGTAACCATATCCGGTGTAGTAATTCCATGTTCATCATAACCATCATTCCATAATACAGTTACTACGATGTTGGGGCTAGCCAAGTTTCTCACTGTCCGGGAGAGATGGTGATTCGAATCGATTTCAACCAGCTGGGAATTTATTCCTAACACAAA
This sequence comes from Miscanthus lutarioriparius, assembly GCA_904845875.1. NCBI lineage: Eukaryota > Viridiplantae > Streptophyta > Magnoliopsida > Poales > Poaceae > Miscanthus > Miscanthus lutarioriparius. The sequence goes on from CAJGYO010000006.1 coordinate 76,555,177, forward strand.
CCCAGGCAGACCAGATCAACGGTCACCTTAGGTCACCTTTGGTACAACTCAGGTCCACCTTTCGCAGGTTCGCCTAGCGCCGCACAATCAGGGACAACCAGCTGCTAGGACGTTCAGGCCTGGCCTACCCTTAGGCTCACGTTTGGCTTCCCGCACATCCTTACTATCATCCAGAGTGCACACTTTTATAGAACGGGGCTCGGCCTGAGTTGAGCTACTCAGCTTTGCTGTTGGAACAAGTTATCCGGCCAGCTAAGTGAGAGGCATGCGTTCAATCTCAACAAAAGCGCCAACAACGGTATGGTCCTTAATCGACACAGACAGAATCACATGAGTCAACCTACACATAGACTTCGCCCGACCTCCATTTATATTACCCTATGGTTCTTTTCCACGATGGCAAATATAGCCAACCGTGCTTCGGTATCCACCTATATCTCACAGGTGATAGGAAATCACTCGACTTCTACCGGTCTAAGCATGGCTAAGCATGTATTCGATCCTGGACCTACATAGGGTTAAAGGTATATGTAAGTGGATAAGGTAGTTCTATGCATCAAGTATTTCCAATCAACTCTTTTAACCTAATGCATCAATCGTAAATGACTCAAGTGATATTTTATAAAACTTGGGAGACTTAGAATGCTCTGGGGCTTGCCTTTAAGGAAAGAGGTTGGCCGATGATTCAGGCACTCAGGGAGGTCCATGAGAGTTTGCTCCTTTTCTCCTGGAGCTATGGCCTAAGGCATCTCCTGCTGATCCTCCTCTTCTTCTTCGTTGAACTCCAGAAGAGTTATCTCTTCAGACGATCCTATATGCATGAGCATGAAATAAGATATCACGAATGCATATATGATGACATGTATAATATGATATGATGTGATAAATGCATCCTCATAAGAGTTTTCAATAGCATTGCATTAAAGTAATAACAAGTTGCATCTTATTTTACTGAGTAGGTGCATATCTCTTCTCTAGTAACTTAAGCAAACACTTATGTAAATCATTTTCTGGACTACAAGACAGCAGCCAATTGTTTTGACCATAACTAGAGTTATACACATCAAAATAAATTGTTGTGGACATTATGGAAAGCTTATGAAATTGCCTATAACTTTATTTTAATCTTCTTAATGTGATTCAGCAGTTATCTTGGTCAAACAAATCAATCCTTCAGATCTGTCCAGAGAGCAAGCATTTCTGCAACAGTCTTCTAACAGATATAATTCTTAAAACATAAGACCTATGACTATGAAAATTTAACACAAGGTATATAAGTAAGTTATCTACAACTTTGTCATCATGAAATTATCACCACAATAGAAACTATACATGCAACCATCTAGTTGAATTAAAAAGCGACAATTAACTAGTTGCATACAACCAATTACTTCTAAGCTTAACTAATAACATCAACAGATCATATGCATCACAAGCACCACAGAAAACATCATGGGTAAACATAACTAAATTATTTATATTCATTTATTAATTTCCTTAAATAATAAGGTGATTTAAAGGATAAATATTTCTAGTGCTTAATAAATTCTAAGAAAATTATATTATCCTACAAATGACCCTAATAGTCTACTGTATAAATTTCATGCCATTGGGATAAATATAGCTACCTTTACAAAAATGAGAAGTTACACATGCTTATTTTAGCAAAAAAATAGTTTAGCATAGTGAAAAGTGTCAAGCAACAGATTTAATATTTTTCTTCCTTTCCTCCTGGCATAAGAATACTGTGTAAAAATTTGTATGATCATATGTTATGTATTTTTACCCCAATTAATTTCACTATAAACTAGCAATTAATTAGGATTAAATATGAAGACCATATTTCAATTATGCTTACTGTAGGTTTAGTATTTTTCCTAACTAGAGCATGTCAACACAAGACCAGCAAAATTAGAATCTCAATTTTATCACCTTCCTAGCTTAAGTTATACATTTTACAAGATATAAACTACTTTAAAAGGACTTATTTTGCTCATTTTAATTCTCCTAGAAAAATACCCTAAACAGTAGGTTTAATATTTTTATCAAATATTACACTTCATGATGAATCCAACAAAATTTGGTTCACCCCATTCGGACACTCCTAGCTCTAGATATGAATTTTTGAAGTTTGGATTCAAATATGTGAAAATAAATCCAGAAAATCAAATTCAAAATCCGACTAACAGCTGGGGCCCGCATGTCAGCGACATAGAACAGAGGCGTGGCTTGACCGGCGAAGAGCTTGTCGATGGCGAGGTCACCAGCGACGAGGTCAGCACCAACATGTTCCCCAACTTATTCCGCACCTACAGGTACCCTTGGTTCGCTCGGAGGGTCACCGGAGCTAGCTCGCCGTCGAGCATGGCGGCTCGACGGCGGCGCGTGGTGGTGCTCCGGCCATCCCCGATGACGGCATGGCTAGGTGAGCGTGGCTATGGCATCTATGAACTTTAGCGGAGCTCTACGGTGCAGATCGAGCCACGATGAAGCGGCGGCGGAGCTTGGCCGCGTGCATGGCGGCGCGAGCGCAACGTCGGCACGGCGGCGTTCCACTCCAACAAGGCTGACATTGGCCTTAGGCTCTTGCCTCGAGCTATACCTAGCTCTAACCTAGCTCTAACATCTAGAAGCACATGAGGAAGAGAACTGGACATGCACAGCCACGGCGGCATGCATGGCGGCAGCGCTCTCAGCTCATGGTGGTGCGGTCCGCGTTCCAGCATCGACGATGCAGTAGCGGCTTAATGAGCTATGGCTATAGCTTCTAGGACCTACGACAATGATGTAGCAAGAGAGAGACATGGGAGGAGCAGTGGATAGGGCTGGCCACGGCAAGCTCAGAGCTCGGCAGCGCTCCATGGCCATGGCGGCGACGGCGACGTAAAATGCGGCCTTACCCTTGCTAGAATGGTGGTGCTAGCGGGTCGACAAGGTGGAGGAGGTGGTGGCGGAGCTATGTGCATGATGGATTAGACGGTGGTGGTGGCGGCGGTGGCGACGGCGCTGCGTTTCCGCACAGGCGCGATGAAGGCGAGCGCGAGGCAGAGCGAAGCGAGTGAGGGCAAGTGAGGAGGGAGGGCGCGTTGCTGCCGTTTTGATGACCGTGACGGCCTAACGCGTGGGCCCAATGCCAGCGGGTGGCCTCCACATGGCGGCCGTGGCCTATGGCCGGTCGACCACGATACGCGCGCGCGGCGCCAATTCAGGCGCCTCTGAATCCGTTTGATAGTGTGGCTTAGCAATTCTATAACTCCTAATCCATGGTGAATTAGCAAAAACTTCCTGAATAACAATTGTAGAGCTATGTGAGATCTCCAACTTTGCTTTAGGAACCATCATCAAATTCTCACTGGTTTACAAACTAGATTGCTCCAAAGTGAGATACTTTGAAACTGAAACCGTTTCAACACTTAGAAAATTTCTTGTCACAAAAACAACATTTTGTTGATACTTGTGAGCTCTATTTGACCATGTTAGACACTGAATTAGCTTATGACCCTAAAATAAAGTTTGTTACCCATGACAAGAACTACAACTTTTATTAGGTCACACAGCCATGCAAACACTCTAAGCTACTGTTCAACTTTAGTCAAATTAGCATAATGAAAATAGCATTTCAAATGAAACCAACACTTAGAAGCAAAATTGGCCTGTCATGAATACAAACATTGTTCTATTTACCATCCTAGATGTGTCTAAGGTGTTTTCATGACCTCACAACCATTTCATACATTGGTCATACATGATTGCAAGCATAAACATATATATAAAATCAACATTTCATGTGATAATGTATAAGAATGAGATGAAATTTCATATGCTTGTCATAGAACCGTCTAATTTATAAGAGCACAAGTATAATAGCAACCACCAAGACAATCAAACCATCATACTTGAGCCCATATAAATCTGGTAGTCCATCGAGTATTATGAAGGATCTCGATTCAACCAACATACAAGCCAAGATTGTACATGATTCAACATAACCAGTCACATGTTACATCACAGTTCACAAATATCTCACATACATCGGAGTTCACATAGTTATTACAAACCAAGTTTAAATAGCGGAAGCAAAGTAGTTTAACATCAACATCACACGTAGTTTAATACATAGTCAGTTTTCATAGTCATCTCCAACCAAAAGCACAAGGGTGAGATGATATACAGAATGACAATGCCCATGGTCCTATTCCTCATCCACTGCAGGAGCAATGCAGTTCTTGTAGTAGCCGTGGTACATAACATTATCTGCAACAATGTGAATAAAACCCTTAGTACAAGAAGGTACTCAGCTAGACTTACCCATCATCAACTAACATACTAAGACACTAAGGAGTATGCAAGGCTTTATAAGTAGAGTTGGTAGACATTATTTGTATAAAAAGCATTAGTTGTCCAATATCTCTTAAATTGTGAATCACCAGTTATTAATCATATCTCATACTAGATTAGCAACTATCCTATGCTAAACATGTTGGTACCATTAAGTCAACACAATAATAACCATATCTAGTTGAGTTCTTTTATAATCACATAACCAACACTTCCATCAATTACTACGATGAAGTGTACTCCTATCAAGTTCTCACTATCCGAGAGAGACAGCGATTCGAATCGATTCCTACCAAGCTGGGGAATTATTCCTAACACACACCCATACTCCCCCCGTCGGGGTTGCATCAGGTCACCTTTGGTACAACTCAAGTTCAATCACGGTAAGGCCAACGTCACACCCTCAAAGATACAACCAATCTGCCAGGAGGCTTGGGACTCAAACCCACCATTGGGCTTATGCCATTGGCTCTCCGCACATCCTTACTGCCTCTAGGGTGCGCACTTTAACTGCTTGTGTCCTCAGCCTGAGTTGAGCTACTTGGCTTCGTGGTCGGAACGACTTATCCGACCAACTATGTGAGAGGCATGCGTTCAACATGACAAGATGACCTCCAACGACCGGTCCTTAAACGACATAGATGGAATCACTATGCTTACCACAATATAAGACCCTGCCCGGTCTCCAATTAATCAACCACACCAGGTTATGTTCCATGATAGCACAATATAGCCAACCGTGATCAAGTTATCACCTATAGCTCGCAGGTGACAAGAAATCACCCGACTTCTATCGGTCTAAGCATAGCTAAGCATAATAAGCATTCCTGGACTTAAATAGGATTCATGGTAGATACTTCTAGACAAGGAAAGGTAATATGCAGCAAGTGTTTCCAAGCAACTCCTATCACGTAATGCATCAATACGAGTAACTTAGGTGTCATTAATAAAATAGGGAGACTTATAATGCTCCGGGGCTTGCCTTTCACGAACGTGGCAGGTTGATGATCCAGGCACTCAGGAAGATGATCAGCTTCAGGCTCTCCTTCACCGGGAATCTCCTGGTGCTACACCTCTTGTCTCTCCTCTTGTAGATCAGTGTCGAGTTCCACCAACGTGATCTCCTCGGCTGCACCTATTGCATGCATATGCATAAGTTAGTTCCATGAACGCATAAGAGGGATCATGGAGGATGTGACCTGGGAATGTACATGCTGCAATAATGATGTTAAGTTACACAATGATAACAATGCTAACTCCGTGTTTACTGAGTAGGTGCATATCTCTTCTCTATCCACTTCCAATATCCATCACAAGACAATTTCTAAGCTACATATGGCAGCTACTAGTTTACATCATAACTGAAGTTCTACCCATCCAAATGCTGTGGTCTTAGACTTTATGGAAAGATTATAAATTTTCCTACAACTCCTATTTAATCATTAAAATCCAATTTACACTCTATCCTAACCAAAACAGGCAATCTTTCTAGTTCTGTCTAGAAATTCCGGGTAAAGCATTTCAGGAGACCAACTTTAAACAGCTATAACTCCTAAACCATTTGTCCTATTGCCCTGAAATGTTAACACAAGATAGAAGAAGAAGTTCCCTACAACTTTGTTATTAACCATTTTTATAGTAAACTTCATTTTAACTATGCAAAATATCCAACAACAGAATATGTCCGAAAACACCTTTAAATTGAATTATAGAGCAATAATATTTTTACTACATATAATCATTCAAAATTGGACATCACCAAACATACCAACAGTTCAGGAATATCAAATACACCCAAGGAAACATAATGGTCAAGCCCAATGTGTTTATTTAAATGCCATTATTAATTGAATTAGATAATTAGGTGAAATAACAAACATATACCAAATGTACACAATAAATTCTCAGAAAATTACAATGACTTCCAAGTGCTATCAATAGACTACTGCAAAAATTTCATACCATTTGAACATGTATAACATCCTCTACAAAAATGACAAGCTCGCAAGGTTTATTTTAGTGAAAATAGTTAACCCTATAGAAAAGTGTCGAACAATAGATTTTGTATTTTTCTTACCTTCATCCTAGTGCCATAATATTGTACAAATTTTTGAATGGCAATATGTTACTTATTTTTATCCCTATAATTTTCCTCAGAAAACACCATTTATTAATAGATAAACAGAAAGACCCTACTTCAATCAAGTTTATTGCAAGTTTATTATTTTTCCTAGCTAGAGCATGTCAACACAAGACCAGCAAAATTGGAGTCATAATTTTATCACTTTTCTAGCTCAAGATATACATTTTACAAGATTGTAAACATTGAAAAAGCACTTATCTAGCTATATTTTATTCACCATGAAAAATAATAGAAACAGTACATTTCATATTTTTATAAAATACTACACTTCATGAGGAATCCAACAAAATTTGGTTCACCAAAATTGGAAACTCCTAGCTCTAGATATGATTTTCCAAAGTTAGTACAAAAATCTGGAAAAGAAATAACAAAACCGTAAATTGCAGTCACTGACACTTGGGACCCACAGGTTAGCGGACCCCACTTGTCAATGAACCAAAACAGGGCACAGTGGTTGATTGGCGCTAGCTCACCGATGGTGAGCTTTTCGGTGAAATCAACCCCACCAACATGTTCCTCTCACTCACCCGCGTCGACTAGTACCGGTGGTGGAAGCGCGGACGCACCGGAGAGTGCTCGTCGCCGGCCATGGCGGCACGACGGCGCTACGTCAGAGGTGCGCTGGCTATTACTAGCCACGACATCACCCGACGAGAAGCGCATGGGTTCCGCGGTGACCACGTGAACCTATCGAGGCTACCTATGCTAGGTGGGAAATGCCGACGGGGTCCGTCCACGTGCGCGGTGGTGCGGCGGCGAGAGCGCGGTGGCGCTGGCCGTCGTGTTCCTCGTCGGCGAGGCTAAGATTCACTGTAGGGTCACACCAGAAGCTAGGCTATGCCCTGAACTAGCGCTAATGCGAAGAATATGGAAGGAGTAAGAGAGTCGAGCGGCGGTGAGCTCACCGTGAAGGCGGCCATGGAAGCTAAGATTCCGGCGAGGACAAGAATGGTGAATTCGCCCTCACCGTGGTTTGCCTAGCCCTGCTACTACGTCGAGGAGGTAGAGAGGAAGACGGCGAAGCTGCAGGCTAGCTGGAGGCAGCAATGGTGCGGTGATGACTGCGCTAGGTGACGGCGGAGCAATGCGGTGGCGCGTCGGCGAGAGCAGTTCCGCTGCGCGCGTGAGAGGGAGCAGCAGAGAGGGCGAGAGTGCGAATGCGAGTGTGGAATGAGCAGCGCGACATCGCCCTTAACGCACGCCAACCTGCCACGACGGGGGACCGATGTTGGCCAGTGGCGGCCAAGCCCTGCCCTCGATCGGCCACGATGGCCAGGCTAAGTTGGCCATCAGAGCACCGTTCATTCGTCTGACAGCGCCAATTCAACTCCTCCGTACTCCTAAACCACGGTGAGTTAGCAAAAATTCTATTAATAAAAGTTGTAGATCTACATACCAGCTCCAACTTTGCTTAAGTGATCTAGGTCTAATTCACAAAGGTTAGCAAGTTGCATCATCACAAAGTCAGGCACATCGAAACTGTAAACTCACTTTGACTTAGAAAAATTCCTAAGTTCCAAAAACAGTACAATGTTGACACTGTGAGCCCTATTCGACCATGTTAGGCATAGATTTGGCTCATGACCCAAAAATAAAAGTTGTTGCTCTAATCAAGTACTACAACTTTGCTTAAGGGTGCACTACGATGCAAACACTCTATGACATAGTTCAACTTAGGTCAAACATATAACTTGAAAATGATGATTTACACTATAGATATGACTTAAAGACCAAACTAGCCTTAGTCATGAATACCAAAGTTGTTTCATGTGATATTCTAAACATGTTTAAGGTACTCCTAGGGTTCCAGAAACATTTTATACATTGGTTACATATAAACCCTAGCATATGAAAGGCATTTAAGTGACAACACATGCAATATAAGCCAACATAGATATACTATTTGAGATGCTCATGATCATAAAGGATCAATGATGCTTGTGCTCATACAATGCCAAGGTTAAATGCATGCTTAACACCTAGGGTGTTACAATGCTCATGTTCATGAATGCCTAGATGATGCTTGTGCTCATGAAATGTAGATGTCAAATGTAATGCTTAACACTGGGGTGTTACATAAGGTATGAATTTAGACACTTTTAAATTTGTTGGGATTAGCTTGGACAAACTTCGCATTATGCTAAAGAAATCAGAGCTAAAGTTGTCAAAGTGCATTGATGATGCATTCGCAGTTCTAGATGCGGAGGCTGAACTTGCTGGGAAATCTTCCCTTCAATTAGCAGATGCTAGTGTCTCTATGATTTACAAGGTATTTTGGTTTTTGTTATAGTTTTTGGCTTCGTGTTTTATTTTGGTTTTGTAATCTTAATTTTGTTTTGGTCGTTGTTTTTGTAGAGTGCTCTTTTGTAAAGAGGATTGTGAAAATCTCTTGAAGGAGATGCTAAGAATGCAGCCCTTCGTAAGAAGAGTTTACTTAAAGAAATTAAGTCTTTAAAATCTCAGCTTGCTAGTAAGAAAAAGGAGAGAGTGGATACTGTTGATACTCTCCTTGCCATAGAAACGAGATGCATTTCTATGGAAGCAAAGCTTGAAGGAAAGACTGAAGAATTTGATAATAAAGTTGTAAGGGAAAAGAAGTATCTTGAGAAGAAGGATGCTGAAAAAGATGAAAGTTTTCATGAAAGTGTACTCGCTTGTGGGAACTTTGCAAGAATTGTTATGATAAGTTTGGTGCGAAGCCAGAAGATCCCTGCTGGGAGCTTGGAGAATTTGATCCATTCTTTGACTAGTTGTAACACCCTAGGTGTTTGGCTTCCACATTTGCACTTGCATTTCATAAACATGAGCATCATTCATTCATTCATGAGATTAGATTGTTTGGAACATGCTTTTGAAACATTGCAACATATGTTTATATTCATGTGTGTTGTTCTATGAAATGGATAGTGTGCAACACTCAAGTGCAACATGTGCAACTCACTCTTGAAACATGTTACATGCTTTAGTGAAACATGGTTAGTTAGTACTATGCAACAAACTCATGAAACATATGAAACATGGCTTTGAAACAAAAGTAACATTTCACTTGTTCTTCCTTGTTTCAATGCATATGATGCTTGATTTTGGTGTGACCAATGTGTGGTGTGGCTAATTATCCTCTTAAACAACTTAGCTACACTTAGAATGTCATTAGGAACAATGTTCATGTTGACCATATTGCCTAATTATGTTTCCAAGGAATGGTTTGACTAGTGTTGACCCCTAGAGCTCTCTTGTTTGACTATTTAAAAAGTACAGCTTAGAGTGTTTGCATGTTTGAGCAACCTAAAGCAAAGTTGTAGCAAATTTTATAAGGAACAAAAGTTATTTTATGACCATTTCATGAAAATATGCAGAACATGCTCAAAAAGGGCCCACAAGTCAGTTTTTAAGTCTAATTGGAGACTTGGAAATTTTCTAAGTCTGAGAACAGATTTTCAGTTTCATGTACTTGACTTGTCAGCCTTGTAGCTAACTAACCAAGCCGAATGAGCTCAAGCTCCAATTGGAAAAGTTGTAGCCCTCACTTAGATATCCAACTTTGTCAATTACACCGGATCCTGGATCATCACGGTTTGGGAGATCGAACGCTGTCAAGTATCACTGTCAGGCTCGGTTTTGAACGCTGAATCGAAATTTCAGATTGCTACAGTGACCCGACCGGCCGCAGGTCGTTGCCGCCGCGTGACCGCCACGCGCCGTGACCGGCCTGGCGTCGCTGGCCGCGGTCGACAGCAAGGAGGCCGTGTCTGCCTGCCCTCCTGCTCGCTCTCAGTCACTCTCTCCCTTGCACCCTCGCCTCGCTGTTGCTCGTGGACGCACGCAGCCATGGCCGCCATGGCCGAGCTCGGTCTCGCCGCATCCCCGCTGCTCGGCCCTTCCTCTTTCCAAGCCGACAGTGCCATCATATTCCTCTCACCACGCCACCCCTCCCGCACTCCCCCATCAGCCATGCCACGCCCCGCAGCGCTGCTGCCGCCTGCTGCCGTCACCCAGGCCGCCGGCGTGCGTGGCCATGCCGCGTCGCGCCTCGACGGAGCAAGCTGCGACCACCTACGAGTGCGCACCAACTTGCTGATGCTCCACCACCACTCCACCGCCACCGACAAGCCTCCTCCGGTCGTCCGTGGTGAACTCCCGTGCCTCCCCTACTGTGATTTGCGACTAGGGACCCCGTGCTTGAATTCGACTAAGGGGAGGGGTCTAACTGCGAAGTCTTTGACTCAAATGAAAAGTGCCGATAAGGACCCATTTGTAGTAAAATTGCTGAATCTTTGGAAATTCATAGTAATTCATAGGAAATTCGTAAAATAGCAAATGAGGACTTTTTGGAATCCTTGTGAAATTCTCTATGCATTAGATCTATAATATGGCATGTTTTAGTTTCAATATTTTAAGGTAAAAATAGATTTGTGCAGTAAGGTTGTAATGCTAGTTGAAGTTGTTATTTTCCATAACTGCAGATCTAGGGCTCCAAATGAAGTGAAATTTTTGTGGCATGCTACTCATGTGATAGTTGATGTGTGGTAAAAATTTCATGAGTACTGGATGAAGTATGAGTGAGTTATTGGTTTATCTTGCTCTCACATGATTTCTTGCTTTAGCAACTTGTCTTTTTCATAGAGGTTGCTATACATATTAAATGGAGTGAAATTTGTACAGTAGACTAATGAGAGGATATGTGAGCCACTACAATTTTTGTAGAATTTATTGTATACTTTTGGTATATGTTCATTAAGTCACCTTGTTATCTAAAATAAATTAAGAAATGCATTAAAAGAATTTATTTGGTCATGGACACTAGGTTTTATGGTGTTCTTTAGTCATGTGTGAAATGTTGGTAAAGTTGGTTTTGCCCAATTATGAATTTGCAATATAAGTTAATAATTATTTTCTTGCCGATGTGGTTTATGGACAGATCTGGGAACTTAGTAAAGTTCTTCATGATAATGTGCTTTGTTGTGAAACTTATTTATACAAAAGTTATAGATAATTTCATAAGATTTCCAAAATGTCTTCTTGCAAGTCATTTGGATTTGTGTAACTCTAGTTATAGCTAAATCTTGTAGCTGCTGTTTGCATGTCCAGAAATTGGCAGATTCCAATTATAGTGTTTGCTTGTATATTGTTAAGTGTGACTTATGCCTTGAATGATGATTGAGTTAGAGCACCTGAGATCTTGGGAAACTTGTGTCATGCTTGGTGTTGTCGTATTCTTTGCCATCTTAGCATGATAGATTGTGTGATGTTTAAGTTAAGCATCGCAAAGTACTTAGTGTGTTAGTGTAAACTATGCTTGTCTTGCTTGCTATTTTGTGATGCGTCTCATGGTACTATTCTTCATATTTATGCACTTGTATATTGCATCTCATCTAGGTACGCTAGATGCACCACGTGAAGGATGCGATGTTGGAGCCAAACCCGAAGATTTGGTTTGGTGGATATATCCCGAAGATGGAAGGACTAAGCAAGTGCCAGGACTGAAGGTGTCACCAAGACGGTGCAAGCTAACTGAACTGACTTGTGTCGGATCCCAAGCAAGCCCCGGAGCATTCTAAGCCTCCCATGTTTTTACAAATATCTTGAGTATCTTTTATTGTTGATGATGCATTAAGTATAGGAATTGGTTGGAACCAATTGTTGCATTATATCCTTACCTTGTCCAGATAAAATCCTATGAATCCTAATTAAGTGTAGGATCGAATGATGCTTAGCTATGCTTAGACCGGTAGAAGTCGGGTGATTTCCTATCACCTGCGAGATGTAGGATGAGCTCTGATCACGGTTGGCTATATTTGCTATCATGAAAAAGAACCATGTGTTAATAATGAAAGGAGACCAGATGGGATGATGGTAGTGCAACAACAAGGCATGGAGGTCTTGGGTGTGAATCTATCCCCGTCTGTGTCGTTTAAGGACCAATACGCTGTACGTCCTCATGTCATGTTGAATGCAGCCTAACACTTAGCTGGCTGGATAAGTCGTTCCGACCACGAAGCCTAGTAGCTCGACTCAGGCCAGGGACGTGAGCAGTGGCGTGCATTCTGGAGGTAGTAAGGATGTGCGGAGAGCCATTGGCATAAGTCCAAGGCGGGTTAGAGTCCCGAACAACCTTGGCAGAGTGGTTCTCTGAGAATGTCGATCTGTTCGGACTCGCGACTCCTGAATTGTACCAAAGGTGACTCGTTTGCGACCCTGACGGGGGAAGCAGGGTTTGTGTTTAGGAATACCACTCCAGCTGGATAGGAATCGATTCGAATCGCCATCTCTCCCGGATAGTGAGAACTTGACCGAGCAAATGACAACGTAGATTCACTAAATTTAAAGATATGGTTAAATGATGATGATGATGATGATGATAATGACAATGAGCCATGAAAATACGATATGGTTATTATTGTTTGCAACTTAATCAAGTGATTGATTAGTACAGTGCTAATATAGATGGTAGGTAATGGCTAAAAGTCACTTTGCTAGTAATGTGAATAATGCTAATGGTTACTCAAGCTTTTATGCAAAAAGGTTGTCCAGCCAGATCCACTAAATTAAGCTATGCATGATCCTTGGTGTCATTTGTTTTGGTTTCCGACGGGTAAGTCTGGCTGAGTACATTCGAGTATTCAGGGTTTATCCCACCATGTTGCAGGTGGAGTTCTCGGCCTGTTGAAGGTGGTGGCTAACCGCCGGTGGGCTCGGTGATTCTATACTTACTTCTCATTTATATGCTTTTGTAGGATGATGTCACTTATGCTAGCAATATAATTGGAACTTATATTAATGTAATCATTTGAAAGCTATGTTGTTTTCACTAAGCGGTTTTGAAACCTAAAATTGTACTATTATTTGTGAACCCATTTGTAATATTATTTTCGCTGCAACTCTGCGTATGTGATGTGTATTTGCTTAATCCCGCGATCTTGGTTGTGATGTTGATTTACCGAGGTCTTTCGGGACACTCGGCGGACTACCGGGTTTATATGAGTGAAAGTATGCGCGTGTCAACGTGTTAGCGGGGACAGCCGTACTTGATCTTGTATAAATTAGGCGGTTCTGTTACACTAGTCATGTCGCCAATATGAAGATTTGTCTACTATCATTCAGACTAGTGCCGATTTGAGTTGTATGTACTCAACTCATGCACGTTTTCATTTGATGAAGGAAGCAAATGATCCCCTGTATGAGAAATTGTTGGATAAAAGCTATAAGTTCCCAACTGTGGAGTCATTGAGTCAGTTTTCTTCACGGACTCAATTGTTTTGGAAAAAATATTTTCATCAATATTGGAATCAAGGTGGTAGGGAGAATGCTTTTACGAAGGCTAAGAAGAAGATGGAGAAAGTTAGTTGAAACTTTGCTCCCTGTTTTATCTGTTTTTCTTTCATTTTTTTATTCTAACATTTTTTTTTCTTTCTGCAGCAGCTTGAGGAAGAGATTACAGCTGATGAGAAGGAACAAAAGGAACAAGACAAGCGAGATGAAGAGAATGCTAGAGATGATGATGTTGGTAATCACCAAGTTTAGTTGTCTTCATAGTTTAGTTCTTTAGATTTTAAGTTGAGCGGTGAGGTTTTAAAGATCTTTTGATATTTGTAAATATTGAATGAATAGGATGAAGTTGGTGTTATGTCGTTAATGTGTAAGGACAACTTTATCGTTGAACCTTCGCTGTGGTTGGAGTACTACGTTTGATACATTTGTAAAACCTAAGCTAACGTAAGTGTTTTATTATGATGTTTTTTATTTCGATTGTTGTGGTTTTGTTTAGATAAAATATGTTGTTTTTAGATTTTGAATCTAAAAATCGTATTGCTGGAAACAAGCAACCTTGTTTACCTCGTGTTATCGACTTCAACAAAATTTCTCATGTAATTGGTGGTTCCTCCTTTTCTCATTCGGGAGAGAAATCTGATTGACTCTGGTACTTTTTCTCTCTCATCGTGTTCAAGTGCTTTGCCGAGCTTTATTTCTGAAGATTTTCTTTGATTAGAAGCTGATCGTGTGTTGGATAAAGTCGTTGAAGACTTGATTAGTGACACTGCAACTATTGTAGCTTCGAAAAGTGAATGAATGTAAATTTTGATGTAAACTTGCTTCCCAGAGTTGTAATCTGTAATGATTGATCATGTTTTATAGTTTGTAATAAAAATAGAAGTTTATATTATTTAATTTTCAATTATATTTTTTCTTTATTTTCATCTCATCATAATATGTAGACTTTTTAAAGAAATCAGAATCTATCTTGGTAAATTTAAGAATGATGTTCTATTTACTTTTTTGCGAAGGCAATGCATAGATTTTTGCTTAAAAGTAATAATGTGGGTGACTGTCGCGTTAATCCACCTAAATCGAGTGTCGACCACTTGACCCCTCAATTTAAGCAAACCAACAATGAGGTCCCCAGGAGCGCACATGGCAACTCCTCTTCAGGATCAGTTCGAGAGAGAAAATACATCACATTACAAGTTCAAAGCATTAAAGTTTACAAGACTTGGCTCACACACTTAGTTCATCACACGATCACACATTACAGTCTACATCAAAGTCTAGCGGAAGTCTTTCAACATAACATAGTTCATGATAACGGATACATGGGTGTGCCACATCTGTGTATCTACAAAACACAAGATCCTTCACCACTCCTGATCTGGCGAGGGGTCGACAGCATAGAAGAATCCATGCACAGGGGCTACGGTACCTGCCAAACTTAAGATCACACAGGGTGAGTACTCGAGTGTACTCCGTAGGACTTACCCAATATAGTAAACAAGGATTATGCATTTGGGTAGTAGCAAGGAATGCGTAACTTTGCATAAAAGCATTAATACTATAAAGTAAAGGTGGTCTATGACATAGCAGTTATTAAGCATAGCGTAGGTAATCAAGTTAAGTATTAACAAGCGGGAACTCGATCTTCCACGAGTCCTGAATTCCAATCCCATCTCTAGTCCGTATCTAGAAGTAGAACTTATTGCTTTCAACATTTATTCTGTGCAGAGGGGTACAAGTTAACCCCACTCAAAACAACGGATATCCCCCATAAAGACTCGTCGGTATATAAGGGACATCTCGATGCCTCAACCTTTCCCCAACCCGGCCATGATGTCCGACGAAAGGTTTGACTGGATGCCCGGTCGATGTCCCGGACATTCCCAACCGACGCCATCCCCCTTGCTAGTTTTATAGATAAGACGGTCGCAATCAGTTACTTGGCTTGTCTCCCCCATTGGCGACAAGTGGTCCATACAGTTTTATGTTCATACTCACTACCACGGATACATGGTCCTTAACCGGTAAGCAAGCTATGTCATCCAAGAATCCCTATCTTGCTAGGACCATACCCCTTGCCGACCAAAGCTCATTCCATAACCAAGTGGAACAAGTGTTGATCCCTTCCCAAGGTGTTGCTTAGTGGATTATCAACCTATCATCACGCGAGTAATGAGAAACCCACCATTAGCTCGACTTCTAAGATCTAAGCATACTAAGCATGGTTGTTAAACAAGACATGTATGGTTGATTGGTGTGGCAATATATGGATAAGACTTGACATAGGTAATTCCCTCCTGGTTTACAAGTCATATAGTAACATAGCAATGTAGTAGATAAACATAGTTCATTATGCATTTGTAAAGCATAGGGATGCACAGGGGCCTGCCTTGAATGTTGTTGCTAGGCTCGATAGCTTCTTCCTCCTGAGGCTCCTCCTCAACAGGTTCTTCAGGAATTGTGTCACCTATACATGCATGATGCTTGATGAGTGAACTGCATAAAGTACAAGCTCATGCTATGCAATGATTCTTAGTTGTTTATGCTTTAGTGACACATGAGTAAGTGTGTAGTTAGACACTAGGGGTCTGCTGACTAGTAACTATCGGATAGTCCGACGTGGATGTCGGACGGTCCGGTGGTTACTGGGACTTAGTGGGATATTGGCTCTCTAGGTCCATCAGACTCTCCGAACTAGGATTGGACCCTTCGGTACGAAGTCTGTGCTCTTAGGAATCTTTTTGTGTAAAAGGTGATCCTATTGGAAGGTTCCGTCAACTGGGGCGGACCATCCGTCAGATTAGGTCTAAAGGGTGCTGTGGGCTACTAAGTGTTCAGGCTCCATCGGATACTGCGTGTGAGTGACGGGTCATCCATAGGAACTGGCTGCTCTTGGGTTTCTAGTCTATAATTCAGCGGACACTCTGAAATATGAGCGGACACTCCAATGTACCCAAAACTGTGATCTAAGTTTTCTAGACACTCCTCTGTCTCGGGTGTATAACTCATCAAACACTCTAGTGTAGTGATGGACATTCCGGTGGTTTATAGACATGTCCTGTGCAGGTGAGCAGTGAGACATTTAGTACTGACGGACACTCCGCTGGTAATGTCGAACCCTCTGTCAATACTGACAGTGAACACTTTATAGCAACTCGAGATCCAAATCTTCACCCATGGTGCTTGCATTGCAACCCATCTTCAGGGTAGACTACCAGGGTTCTATAGAACATATCTAACTGGTTGGTTCTAACTACATTGGGTGCAAACCAACACTAGACCACAAATCGATATTTCCTAGGTTTTGGCTCCTAAAGACACAATCTTAGGTTTGGCTAGGTTAGATCCTTACCAAGGGCTGCAAACACAAGGTACCAAGCTCTCCAAGATGATGGAGCAGCTGGATCTCCTCCTTGGTGACTCGAAACCTTCTTCTTCTTGCCTCCTTCTCATCCTAGCTCCATATGGCAAGGGTGAGAGGGTTTCTCCCCCTTCTAACCCCTACCACTTGTGGATGATGGCCTCTAGGTGATCTCCACGGCCATCTCCTGCTGCTTCCAAGCTCCAATCCCTTCTCCTTTCTCCTCCTTTCCTCCTCTTCCTTGATTGAGTGTGGGAGAGAGTAGAGAGATGAACTAGAGAGAGAGTGGGAGTGTGAGAGTGAGTGAGTGAGCTGGTGGACTCTCTGCCTTGGTGCTTCCATGAGATGGATAACTGTGGTGAAGTGTGGGACCTAGTGATTCACAAAGTGACACCTCACATTTCTGCATGGAACGATCCTGTCGCACAATCCGTCGTGACAGTGAACTCTCCGGTGGTGTTGGGTTACTGACTGATAGTGTGCTAGCGAGCTGGCAGATATTCTAGTGGTGCTGGCAGATTCTCCGTCAATTCAACAGTGAGCAGTTTGAATGCAACATTCAGTTTCTAACTATTTGATTTCAAATGCAAAGATGCTCATGATGCTGATGCTCACAAGGGTGTCAGGACCAGGTCATGACAACTCTCCCCCCTTAGAAGAATCGCGTCCTGAGATTATCCAAAAGTAGGTTTTATGCAATCAAAGGAGGAAATTCAAGAAAAATAGGGGTTTAATCCCCTTCTAGCGACACTAAGGACTTAAGACTCATCCCCAAACTGAAACTCATCCAAAACTAATACCTTGGCTCAAATAGGTGAGGATACTCCATCCTCATCTTGTCCTCAACCTCCCAAGTTGTTTCTTCGGTTGAATGGCGACTCCATTGCACTTTCACCATCTTGATAGTTTTGTTCTAGTCTTCCTTTCCGAAAAGTTAAGGATACAATTAGATATTCTTTATAGCTCAAATCCTTATTGATGTCAATATCTTGCAAATTAACCTCTTCTTTAGGTGCCTTCAAACATCTTTTTAGTTGAGATACATGGAAGACATTATATACTCCCAAAAGCGAATCGGGCAAGGCTAGTGCATAAGCAACCTTCCCACTCCTATCATAGATCCAAAATGGGCCAATATATCTTGGGGCAAGTTTTCCCTTCTCTTGAAACCTTTGGGTGCCCTTAAATGGTGTCACCTTCAAATACACATATTCTCCAACTTTATACTCCACATGCCTTCTATGGTCATCGGCATAAGCCTTGTACCTATCTTGTGCGGCTTCTAATGCGATCTTTATTTGTTTAACTTTTCCTCGGCTTCATTCACCTTCTTGTTTCCATATAACCTTCTTTCTCCAACTTTGGACCAATTGAGTGGTGTCCTACAATCTCTACCATATAGTGCTTCGTATGGACTCATGTTGATGCTGGCCTGATAGCTATTGTTGTAGGCAAATTGGGCAAACGGTAAACAAGTGTCCCAACTAGAGTTATATATTATGGTACAAGCTCTCAACATATCCTCCAAAATTCGGTTAACTCTCTCTGTCTGACCTCCGGTCTATGGGTGATATGTTGTACTAAACAACAATGTTGTTCCCATTGCCTTATGCAACTCATCCCAAAATTGAGACATGAATTGTGGACCTCTATTTGAAACTATTATTTTGGAAACTCCATGCAAACAAACAATCCAGGTGAGATACATTTCCGCATACTTGGAAACTGGATAAGTGACCTTGACTGGCAAAAAGTGTGCTGACTTTGTGAGTTGGTCAACAATTACCCAAATGGAATCATATCCACTCGATGTCTTTAGTAAACTAGAGATAAAATCCATGGTAATGTCCTCCCATTTCCAAGCTGGTATGGGCAAAGGTTGGAGAGTTTTGGCCGGTTTGAGATGCTCAGCCTTCACTCTACAACAAACATCACACTCGGCTACAATCCTTGCAATATCCTATTTCAGACCCTTCCACCAAAATCTTTTCCTCACATCTCTATACATCTTGTTGCTTCCAGGGTGGATAGAGAAAAGTGAGTCATGAGCTTCATTTAGGATCTGCTTCTTTAGATGTTTCTGGTTAGGTACTACAAGTCTTTTTCCAAACCACAAAGTATTTGAGTGGTCCGATTGGAAACTCTTATACTTTGGATCGCTTATGTTTTCTTTAATGGTAACTAGATCTTCATCAAGTTGTTGTCCTGTCTTAATGTCCCGCAACAGGTGAGAAGTCACTTACAACATGGACAAGGAACCTTCAGCTACTTGGGATACATTCATCCTCTGCATATCTCAATATAGTGAATCCACATTTCTCTCCATTAGGGTACAACCACAATTGGCCTTTCTACTTAAGGCATCGGCTACTACATTCGTCTTTCCCAGGTGGTATTGGATATTCAAATCGTAATCCTTGATCAACTCCAACCACCTCCTCTATCTCATATTGAGCTCCGACTGGCTGAGAAAATATCTCAAGCTCTTGTGGTCAGTATAAATGGTGCAAGGCTGACCAAACAAGTAATGTCTCCAAATTTTCAGTGCGTGAACTACCGCTGCTAACTCAAGATCATGAGTAGGATAGTTCATTTCTGAAGGCTTCAATTGTCTAGATGCATAGGCTATGACATGCCCTTCCTACATAAGCACACAAACCAATCCAACATTGGATGCATCACAATATACTCCAAATGGTTTAGTGATTGTCGGGTTGGACTAGCACGGGAGTTGTAACTAGCTTTTGCTTTAGAATCTAGAAAGCTTCCTCTCTTTCTTCCGTCCAAACATAGGGTTCATCCTTCTTAGTGAGTTCAGTCAAAGGCTTTGCAATCTTGGACAAGTCTGACACGAATCGACGGTAGTAACCCGCCAATCCAAGAAAGCCTTGAACATCCTTCACCATAGTGGGAGTAACCCATTCCACTACATCCTTGATCTTACTTGGGTCCACGGAGATTCCGTTATGAGATAAGATATGTCCCAAAAAGGAAACCTCGGTGAGCCAAAACTCACACTTGCTAAATTTAGCATACAATTTGTGCTCTCTTAGCTTTTGTAACACGACTCTCAAGTGTTTCACATGATCTTCTTCAGTCTTTGAATATACTATGATATCATCGATGAAGATAATCATGAACTCATCCAATTCTTCAAAGAAGATGGAATTCATAAGATACATGAAGTATGATGGGGCATTAGTCAATCCAAAGGACATGACTGTGTACTCATAGGAACCATACTACATAGAAAATGTAGTATTAGGTATATCCCCTTCTCGGATTCTAATTTGATGGTACCCCAACCTCAAATCGACCTTGGAGAAGAATTTGGCTCCATTAAGTTGGTCAAACAAAATATCAATCCTCGGGAGTGGGTACTTGTTCTTAATGGTTCTCGCATTGAGTGGTCGGTAGTCTATCACCATTCTTAGACTATGGTATTTCTTAGTCACAAACAAGGCTGGACATCCCCATGGAGAAGAACTAGGTCTAATGTAACCCTTCTCCAACAAACTCATTAATTGTTTCTTCATATCCTCCAACTTAGGGGGTGCCATTTTGTATGGAGGTTTAGACACTAGCGTGGTACTAGGTTCTAATTGGATTAGGAACTCTACATCTCTCTTTGGGGGCATTCCCATTAACTCTTCCGGAAACATACCGGGAAACTCACATACAACTGGTACTAGCTCAACACCTTTTGACACATTGGAATTGGTCCTCAAACCATTCAAAGCAACTTGCTGACTCTAACAAGCATAAGGGGTAACTGACCTTCCTGAAGGGTGGTGGATCTCTATGGATCTAGGTACACATCTAATGACACACTGATGTCTAACCATCCACTTTATCCCCAAGATAACATCCACATCATTCCCTAGCTTGAGAACAATTAGGTTGGCTAGGAACTCCAAACCTGCTATTTCAATTCACACTTGGCTAACTACGTGGTTAAACTCATGCATGATTCTAGGGGCACAATTCTGAAATCCCCTCCCAAACTCCATAGGTGGAACTTATTATCCCGGGCAAAACCCTCATGAATGAATGAGCTGCACCAGAATCAAACAACAGTCTAGCAGAAATGGAGTTGATGGGTAACGTACCAATGATCACACCATCATCCACTTGAGCTTCTTCTGCGGTCACAAAGTGTAGCTGCACATTCTTCTTGGGCACAATGCTGGTGCGCTTGGGAGATGTGACTCGAGGTATAGCTTGCGGCTGCTACTTGGCTGGGCATTTATGGGCATAGTGGCCAAAACCACCACACTCTAAACATGCTCTGGTTGCTGCGGATGCTTGCTTGGCTGACTGCTGCTGCTGGCGCTGCTGAGGTGGATGCGATTGTATCCACACAGGACATGGTGTTGCATAGCCTACAATTTTTGGTGGGACTCGACCGGTCTTCTACCTAATGGACGAACCCTGTCCACAGCCGGTGTTGTATGGTCCTTTCTTGCGGCTATCTTTTTCCATCGCCTTCTTCTTGGTCTCCGCCTTGATAGCAGCATTCACCATCTCATTGAAAGTGGGGGTCGGTACATTGCATAACTTGTCCTGCATCATTGGGCTAAGACCGTGAACATACCTCACTTTCTTAGCCTCATCGGTAGCAACCTCGTTCAGAGCATATTGGGCTAGCTCATTGAACTTATGAGTGTACTCCACTGCCGACATCTCTCATTGAACCAAGTTGCAAAACTCAGCAGTCTTGGTGAGCATGGCTCCCTCAGGTATGAAGAACCCACATAATGCATCCTTAAACTACTGCCAAGTAAGCTATGCGTTTGGCTACAAACGAGCCCGATAGTCATGCCACCAATTGCCAGCGGCCTCCTGAAGCTAGTGCATGGCAAAGTGGACCTTCTCATTGTTGAGGGGTAGGCGACAGGTGGTGATAGCCCTGTCCGTCCCTTGTAATCCCCCATGTTCAGGTATTGTGTAGGAGTCTTAAAGTCTCTCGTGCTTGCTGGTAGACCAGTGCTCGGAGATCTCCCAGTCCATCTTAAACTTAGCTCTAATTCTAGTCATATAACTTGTATGATCATTAACTGTTCTTTGCACGGCTATATTAGAACATACCGGCTCCACGTAGGAACATTCTTTTATTCTTTGTTTTCCTTTTATCCTTGAGGTTGGCCCAGATGTGTGTCCACTATCCTTAAAATACCATTTTTACCCCTGTCATGGACTACAGTCCACTATGCAAGTATGTAATCATGTTCATGCTCATGCTAGACTCTTAATACCTTGCCCTCCTTTGGGAAAATATAAACAGTCCAGGTGAAATGCTACAATGATAGATTCGTGCGCTTACGGATATTCTCTGTAATCGTTAAGAACTATCGTAGTTGGTGTTTCTTGGCGACGTTGCTAAGATTAACTCAATCTTAGTAATGGTGTTAAAAAATACCAACAGGCATTTCTGGAGCCATTGTTGGTCATGGACTTAAAACCTCCTCACTTGGTGATTGCGCTAAGAAATGCCAACAATGGTCTCAATTAGTTACTTGGCTTGTCTCCCCATTGGTGACAAGTGGTCTATATAGTTTTATGTTCATACTCACTACCATGGATACACGGTCCTTAACCAGTAAGCAAGCCATGTCATCCAAGAATCCCCATCTTGCCATGACCATACCCCTTGCCGACCAAAGCTCATACCATAACCAAGTGGAACAAGTGTTGATCCCTTCCTAAGGTGTTGCTTAGTGGATTATCAACCTACCATCGTGCGAGTAATGAGAAACCCACCATTAGCTCAACTTCTAAGATCTAAGCATACTAAGCATGGTTGTTAACAAGACATGTATGGTTGATTGGTGTGGCAATATATGGATAAGTCTTGACATAGGTAATTCCCTCCCGGTTTACAAGTCATATAGTAACATAGTAATGCAGTAGATAAACATAGTTTATTATGCATTTGTAAAGCATAGGGATGCACAGGGGCCTACGTTGAATGTTGTTGCTAGGCTCGACGGCTTCTTCCTCTTGAGGCTCCTCCTCAATAGGTTCTTCAAGAATCGGGTCACCTATACATGCATGATGCTTGATGAGTGAACTGCATAAAGTACATGCTCATCCTATGCAATGATTCTTAGTTGTTTATGCTTTAGTGACACATGAGTAAGTGTGTAGTTAGACACTAGGGGTCTGCTGACTAGTAACTATCGGATAGTCCGGCGTGGATGTCGGACGGTCCAGTGGTTACTAGGACTTAGTGGGATATTGGCTCTCTGGGTCCATCGAACTCTCTGAACTAGGATCAAACTCTCTGTAACGAAGTCTATGCTCTAGGGAATCTCTCTGTGTAAAAGGTGATCCTATCAGAAGGTTCCATCAACTGTGGTGGACCATCCGTCAGACCAGGTCTGTAGGGTGTTGTGGGCTACTAAGTGTTCAGGCTCCATCAGATACTCCGTGTGAGTGACGAGTCATCCGTAGGAACTGGCTGCTCTCAGGTTTCTAGTCTATAATTCAGCGGACACTCTAAAATATCAAGGGACGCTCCGCTGTACCCAAAATTGTGATCTAAGTTCTCTAGACACTCCTCTATCTCGAGTGTATAACTCATCGGACGCTCTGGTGTAGTGACGGACACTCTGGTGGGTTATAGATCAAGACGGCAACGGGTACCCGAAACCCGAGTACCCGACGGGTTTTACCCGATAAGGAGGCGGGTATGGAAGACATTTTGCACCCGCGGGTATGTTATTGGACGAATTCTTGTACCCATCGGGTATGCGGGTACGGGTGTGGGTGTATACTACCCATACCCGCATACCCGCGGGTAAAAAAAACCCGCATAAATAATATCCAACCTCTGCAATTTTAGCCCATATAAGCATATAGCCCATATTGGGCCCATATAAGCATATGAGTATATATATTCTAGAACTCTCTCAAACCCTAATCCTCATCCTCACTCCACTCCACCAGCCCATATTTCTGTTTTGCTGCTCTATTGTTGATTTGTTTTGCTGAAAGCTATTATATTTTGGTGTGTGAACTCGGGTATATTGTCGGGTAAGAATTACCCGTCGGGTGCGGGTATGGAATGAATTTTCTACCCGCCTGCGGGTACGGGTAACCCGACGGGTAAGATTTTGATCTAGCGGGTGCGGGTACGGGTGGCCAGTACCCATCGGGTACGTACCCGTTGCCATCTTGAGTTTTAGATGTGTTCTGTGCAGGTGAGCAGTGAGACATTCAGTACTGACAGACACTCCGCTGGTGATGTCAGACCCTCCGTCGATACTGATAGTGAACACTTCATAGCAACTCGAGATCCACATTTTCACCCTTGGTGCTTGCATGTGTAACCCATCTTCAGGGTAGACTACTAGGGTTCTATAGAACATATCTAACTGGTTGGTTCTAACTACATTGGGTGCAAACCAACACTAGACCACAAATCAATATTTCCTAGATTTTTGCTCCTAAAGACACAATCCTAGGTTTGGCTTGGTTAGATCCTTACCAAGGGCTGCAAACACAAGGTACCAAGCTCTCCAAGATGATGGAGCAGCTGGATCTCCTCCTTGGTGACTCGAAACCTTCTTCTTCTTGCCTCCTTCTCCTCCTAGCTCCTTATGGCATGGGTGAGAGGACTTCTCCCCCTTCTAACCCCTACCTCTTGTGGACGACGGCCTCTTGGTGATCTCCATGGCCATCTCCTACTGCTTCGAAGCTCTAATCCCTTCTCCTTTCTCCTCCTTTCTTCCTCTTCCTTGCTTGAGTGTGGGAGAGAGTAGAGAGATGAACTAGAGAGAGTGTGGGAGTGGGAGAGTGAATGAGTGAGCTGGTGGACTCTCTGCCTTGGTGCTTCCATGAGATGGACAGCTATGGTGAAGTGTGGGACCCAGTGATTCACAAAGTGACACCTCACATTTCTGCATGGGACGATCCTATCAGACAATCTGTCATGACAGCGGACTCTCCGGTGGTGTTGGGTTACTGACTGACAGCGTGCTAGCAAGAAGGCGGATATTCTGGTGGTGCTGGCGGATTCTCCGTCAATTCAACAGTGAGCAGTTTGAATGCAACATTCAGTTTCTAACTATTTGATTTCAAATGCAAAGATGCTCATGATGCTGATGCTCATAAGGCTGTCAGGACCAGGTCGTGACACATAATTTACCTTAGTGAATTTGAAAAGCGTTGTCCCCTCACTTTTTTGTGAAGGCAACACATAGACTTCGCTTAGAAGTCATAATTCACCTTAGTGAATTTGAAAAACGCCGGCCCCTCACTTTTTTGCGCAGGCAACGCGTAGACTTCGCTTAGAAGTCATAATTCACCTTAGTGAATTTGAAAAACATCGTCCCCTCACTTTTTTGCGAAGGCAACGCGTATACTTCACTTACAAGTCATAATTCACCTCATTGAATTTGAAAAACGTTGTCCCCTCACTTTTTTGCGAAGGCAACGCATAGACTTTGCTTAGAAGTCATAATTCACCTTAGTGAATTTGAAAAACGTCGTCTCCTCACTTTTTTGCGAAGGCAACATGTAGACTTCGCTTACAAGTCATAATTCACCTAACTGAATTTGAAAAACTAAAAGTAAATAGAATATTTGTTTTGATAGGTTAGCGTTATTTTTTGCACGCTCAAAAAGATAATGCTACCTATTTTAACTTGTTATAGCCGATGTTTGAGTATATTTTGAGTATACTCTTCGGCTACTTGTTTTTCTATGATCAAGACTTAGGGGAAAAGTATCTCATTTATAGCTGATGAGAGTTTACAATAGAGACTGTCTCGTTAAAAACCACTCACCCTGTGAAGGGCTTTCTCTGAGTGGAAAAAGAGTGCAGCTCGTTTACATTTGAATTGAAACTTGGAATGTAAAATACTAATCTACTTCTAAGGTAGAACTTGTAATACAGAAAATAAAAGTCTTAGGGTAATATCTTCGCAGCGCTTCAATGTTACAGGTGTGGTCAATCTCTTCCCCATTCATATTTGCCAAGTGAAATGCCCCCAGCTTGTTTGTTCTTGTGATGAGGTACGGCCCTTCCCATTTCTGTTGAAACTTTCCTACTATATCTCCATTTCTCTTTCTTTTCAAAACAAAGTCACCTCATGATAATTGCCTTGGCCTTACTTTCTTGTTGTACCAACTCTTTGTTTCTTTCTGATATTTCTCAAGATTCTGAATTGCTTTCATTCTTTCTTCTTCAAGCAAATCTTTGCTTGTTATTTATTCTTCTTCCTCAATTATTTGAACATTTGTTCTTGGACCTTCGAATTTATATCTTCGGGTGTCATCACTTCTTCCCCATACAACAACTTGAAACAGTGTAAAGTTTGTTGATCTTGATACAGTTGTATTATGAGCCCAAACAATGTTTGGTAATTCATCAACCCATTTTCCCTTAAGAAGCCCCACTAGGCACTTTGAAATTCCAGTGCATATGATTTCTTTTGCTCTTTCGATCGCACCATTTGATTGTGGGTGTCTTACTGAAGTAAAGCATAGTTGAATTCTCATATTCTAACAATAGTTTCTGAAGTCCTCACTATCAAACTGAGTCCCATTATATACTGTAATGTGTCTCGAAACCCCAAGCGGCATATAATGTTCTGCCATAAGAATTTCTTCATTGTGAAAGATGACATGTTTGTTATTGGTTTGGCTTCAATCCACTTTGTGAAATATTCTACTACCACAACCGTGTGTTGATAATTTCCTTGAGCTGGAGGCAACTTGCCTATTATGTCAATTCCCCATCTTGCAAGTGGCTAAGTTGGTTCTATTGTTTGTAAGTTTGTTGCTGACGCTTTTATTTTGCTTGCAGAAGTTTGACAATTGTGTCAAGACTTAACTATTTCTTTGCTGTCACTTTGGACTGAGGGCCAATAAAACCCTTGTCGAAATGCTTTTCCTGCCATGGCTCTTGCGCCTGGATGTGTGCCATAGATTCCTTCGTGTATTTCTGATAGCAATGCTCTTCCTTCTTCTGCTGATACGCATTTGACAAGTGGCTCACAAATTCCTTGCTTGTATAACTGATTGTTAATGATTTTGTACTTTCTTGTCCTGTGTTTCATTCTGACTTCATTAACTTTGTCTTTCGGTTCATAATGTCCACAAAGGTATGTCATAATTGGTGCTCTCCAATCTTCGCTTTGTATTACATTAATTTCTCTTGGAACTTCTTGTTTTGTCTCAATGGAGGCTTGAGTTAAGACTTGAAAAAAGACATTTTGAGGCAAACTTGCAATTGGAGTTGTAGCTTTTGCTATTTCATCAGGATCTGAGTTATCTGTTCTTGAGATGTTTTTGACCGTGAAGCCTTCAAAATATTTTTCTTGATCTCTCAAAAATTGCAAATATTTTGCCAGCTCAGGATCACTTACCTTGTAATATTTTTCTATGTGTCCAACCATGACTTGCGAGTTTGTTTTGATTATCAGCCTTTGAATCCCCATTGCTCTTGCTTTTCGGAGTCCAAACAAAACGGTTTCATATTCTGCAATGTTGGCCCCATTCGTGTGCCCTTAAATTCGGCTTGATCCGTTTCTTTTTTCATTCGAAACAGTATTTTCCTCTCACAAATTCCTCCAGATTCATCCAAATTCATTCAGATTTCTCCAAATTACTCCAAGCGAACGGGACCGTTATTAGTACATTGAAATTCAAGTCTTGCAGCATATCTCATTTTCACTCTCGAAAGAGATGTGATTATTGCTGCTGCGCCAGCCCCTGCAAAGCCCCATGTGCCATCATAATGTATGATCCATTCTGGTTGTCTCTTTTCTTCGCTTAGATTTTGGGATGGAGTCCAGTCAACTACGAAGTCTGCCAAAACTTGTGATTTTATTGAAGTTCTTTTTTTCGAATTCGATGAAATGCTGGGATAATTCTACAGCCCATTTTCCCAATCTTCCAAATGATCTGCAGCTTTGCAAGACTTCTTTTAGAGGATGATTTGTTGGCACTCTGATTTTGTGAGCTTGGAAGTAGTGCTTCAATTTTCTTGCTGCTGTCAAAACTGCGTAAGCTATTTTTCCAGTCTCTGAGTAGTATATTTTTGAGCCAGATAAGGCTTCGGAGACAAAGTAGACTGGTACTTGCTTCTTTGAATGCTTATTTTCTTGTTCTTGAACTGGACTGCACTTACTGCACTTTCTGTTGCTAAGACATATAAAAGCAATTCTACCCCTGGAATTGGTGTAGCGTTTGGTCTTGATAAATATCTTTTCTTCGAATGCTCGTTGTTGCGAAGGTCCGAAGTCTTTTTTTTTCCTGCGCCATCCGTGAAGGCGACTCCAACACAGCGTTCCACCATGCCCAGGCCACAATTCGTATGCGCCAAAACTCAGTCAGAGTGGTTGAAGTCGATGGAGTGCACATCACAGACCATGAAGGAAAAACGGCAGCCTTGACAAATTACTTCAAATCAATCATTGGACAGAGGGGCAACTCCACCTGGAGCTTTGAATGTCTCAAACCTGTTCCTTCACTGCCCAAGGCCTGCTTCCCTGTCAGCTCCATTCACCGAACAAGAGGTGCTGCAAGCTCTTTGCTCAATGAACCGAGATAGCGCACCGGGTCCTGATGGCTTTGGGCCAGACTTTTATAGGGCAGCATGGAGCACAATCAAAACTCGGGTGATGGAATTTCTAAGTGCTTTTCACAGAGGGGAGGCCGATTTGGACAGAATAAATAGATCCTATGGGCATGTTCGCTTGAACTTACCAGCCGGCTTATCAGCTAGAATCTACAGTATTTTTCTCTCACAGCAAAACAGCTTCAGTCGGCTTATCAGCCGGCTTTAATACCCACGTAGGGCCTATACTGTAGTTTCAGTGGACGCTTTTAGACCTATATGCCTTCAGAACTGCAGTGTCAAGATCCTAGCAAAAATCATGACCTCCAGACTATAGAAAGAAATCTCGGCTCTCATTGATCTCAACCAGACTGGTTTCTTACAGGGTCGTTCCATCTCGGAGACCTTCGTGTTTGCTGCTGAGCTGGTTCAGGTCTGCCATAAAAGAAAATTGCCGACTTTGGTGCTAAAGCTGGATTTTGCTAAGGCCTTTGATACAGTAAATTGGGATGGGCTCTTCTCCATTCTCCATGCTAGGGGTTTTGAAGGTGTCTGGATCGACTGGATACGCAGAATTCTCTCGTCCTCCAAGTCTGCTGTACTTGTGAACGGCTGCCCGGGTCCTTGGATCAACTGCAAAAGAGGGCTTCGGCAGGGGGATCCATTGTCTCCCTATCTCTTCCTTTGCACCAGCTACTAAATGAATGCAAGAAGGAAGCCAATCTTTGGCACAGTCGTCTGAAACCGGCGAACAGGCCAATAGCTGACAAATGGTGTGCTGTTTTTGATTCAGCAATGCAAACACAGTTGTAATCCTATACTCTATTCTCTCTGATGTAAACATCAAGCGAGCCGCTTTGGGCTAATTCATCAATACATATTCAGGTGGGGGAATAATCCCCCCGGTGACATTAAAAAAAATGACGGTCCACATCCCAAGCTAAACAAGAGCCGCTTCTGGTAGAATTATATGCAAGCACGCAAATTAGGGGAAAATCAGAAGACAGAAGCTATCATAATAACGGTCACTTAATTACCTCCTCTCGAGATGAATTCTTGAAACCCAGCGGCAAGATACGCAACCCCTTGAAGAGTCCGACGCGGGTGCCCAGGCCACCTGCGGGCGCCTTCTCGCCGGAGTTCTTGGAGAAGCCTGGGGTCCCATCGCCCCCCAAAATCCTTGCGCAGCCCCTTCCCTTGCGGCTGAAATCAATCTTTATGGGAGCGCGAGGTGCGACCCCGTCAACCATCGAAGAAGGGGCGCTGGGGCCGGGGATGAGGATCCCATGGAGGTCAGGGAGGAGAGGAGCCTGTCTGCCATTACTGTGGCCCTTCCCCTCTTCGAGGAGGCCGCCCTTTTCTCCATCCGCACCGGCGAGGTCGCCACTTCGTCCTCCCATATTCCCCTCGCTGAGGCCGCCGCCTCCGCCCTTGTTCCCCTTGCTGAGGCTGCCCTCGCCGGCGCCTAGCACCTAGCACCTAGCACCATGTTGCTCTCGAAAGCGTAGGAAGGGGCGGAGAAGGGTGGAGACTTCAGAACACACGGCGGGCTTCGGCTAATTCGAAGTTTGGGCTGGGCGAGGGAAAACGGCGGACCGGGTTTAGTTTTCGCCTTCGGCTGAAAAAAATGTTTTCTCACTGGGGAGAATTAGGGGACTGCTAGAGCACCGAAATCCCTCAATAAACCATTTTTTCTCATCAAGGGTGAGGAAAGGGGGGACTGATGGTGATGCTCTAATTAGACCCTGGTGTTCTGTCCGCTCCACATGAAAAAAATCGTGCAACGTTGCCAAACGTAGTCACTCCATCTTGTCCTAGATATGAATCGCTTCGCTGCTTCAATATATTTGCACTAGTAGAGAATCCCCACCCACCCCCACCCCTACCCTGCCCTACTGATTCGCTCTATTTCCCGTTCCACTCCGCTCGCTCCATGCCGTACCTCGTCTATGCCCTTGTCACACTACCCTCTTTGCCCTTTCTCGGTGGCCTCCATTCCGCCTCTCCTTCACACCGTGTTGTGTCTGTTCTCTCGCACCCCTCTATGGCTCTATGCCGTTGAGCTAGAGGCAGAGCCGATAATGAAGTCCCGCTAAATGGTGTTTTTTTTTGGGTGGGGAATGGGAGAGTTGGAGTGGAGGGAATCTAGAGCTCAAGCCATAAACAAGCAAAATTAAAACATATAGAGGTTACAATTTGTCTTAGAGCACATAATAAGAGATAAAAAAAAGTACATGCGTGTACTCATTGAGCTACCTCTACCTTCCAATATATATATTTTGACGTAGCAAATACGTGCCTACTACATCCAAAATGCTGCATGAGAAAATAGTCCGGTATTCTTGGACACTGCGTAGGATCTAGTGGTGCAGCGAACCTTAGTGCACAGCTCTCCGTTATGATCATACCTGAGGCCAAACAACGTGACATGGAGCGTGGCATCAAGACCGTTCCTACTATTCAGGACGTTCTCAACGAGGCAAAACCTGCTGTCACCCATGTAAGTAAGAGTGGTCTTCAAGTGCCGTCCTCCTTTCGGGTACTTGTCATCGTTGCGGAGGAACTTCTGCTTGAGCATCTTGCACTCCGGCGGCTGCCGCGTGGTGGTGGCACTAGCAGCACTACGGGAGGGGACCCGGCAGCAGCAAACGTACATACCCGTCCTCACCTCTATGGAGGCCAACCCATGCATCCAGGTCCCCGTCGAAGTAGGCTTGGCCTGTAAAGGGCAACGACCAACACCCGAGCTCCTTCCACACTCCGTCCCTCGTGTCAAGGGACCATGTAAACCCGGTTGTGGACGAAGATGGTGCGCCCGTCCGGGTGCAACGCGTAGGAGGTGACCAGATCATGCCCCATGGACGCAGCGCCGGTCCTGAGTTTTTCTAGGCCTAGATCGAGAACTAATATAGAGGCCTATAGTCCACTTTCTAATAATATTTATATATATTTCTCTCTCTATACATATAGTCTCACAAATACACATCAACTTATATAGAATATCTCAAAGTTGATAAAATGGACAGATGTAATATTAAATTACTTACTTGGCACTTTGACATTATCTTAAACAATTTCTTCTAACATTTCGAGATGCAAAATTATTGATTATATTATTGATATCGATCTCATCCAATAACTTCTTTTCGATGCATAAAGTCGCCAAATCATTTAACCTTTTTTACTTTGAAAAGCTTCTTTCAGCTGATGCGACAGTCACAGGAACGATAAATAAGATCCGATAAGCAATGAAAATATTTGGATAATAATCCACCTCTCTGACATGCTCGAAAATCTCCATAGCAGTACCTTCTGGCAAAGTGAATTTCAAAATCTTCAATTCAGAAATAAGATCATGTACCTCAACATCAGATGATCCATCAACTGAATTTTTTTTTGGCAAATTTAGTGCAGCACTCTTCAAGTTCAATATCATCTAATGACTTTAGGGTGCTTGAGCTCATTAAGAAATCAAATATATCTTTAAACTCCATGAGTTCTTTAAATCTATTCTTTAAAGAAGTTCTTGCCATATCAACCACAGCAAGAAAATATTTGACTTCAAAAACCTTCTCAGGTTCTAGAATTTCTTCTTGGCAATTACTTTCGTCAAATTCTTTCTTCCTCGTAGCACGACGTTTTACTGGAAATGATGCCTCTACACCCATGTCAGATGCAATGCCTTTGGCGATAATCAGACTAGAAGAAAACCCCTCATTTCTGTATGTCTCAAAGTATTGCATCATACCTTGTATTTGCTGCACTGTAGAGTCAATGCACATGTCTGGCGACTACAACTTCTTGCTTATTTTATTCATGGCAAATAAAATATCATTCTAGATAACCATACCAAGTATAGACTCAAAGTTGCCAAGGGCATCATATAAATTTTTTGCATCACTTTTATCCTTAGGTTCAATATCAGGAGAATGACGTAACTCAGATAAAGCTGACCTTAACTCGGTAGCTTGATATCTTATTGCTAAAACACTTTTGATTCGACTCTCTCAATGAGTATTGGACAATGATTTCACTATGAAACTAGGAACATGTTTAATCAAGACATTCCTCCTTTTTTTTGTAGAACTAGCAAATAGCACATATATGTGTTGAACAATTCCAAAAAATGAAACAGCTTTACCACATGATTTTGCCATATCACATAGAGTAAGATTGAGACTATGACAAACACATGGCATATATAATGCTCTTGGATTGATATCAATTAACCTTTTTTATCCCTTGGTGTTTTCCTTTCATGTTAGAACCATTGTCATAGCCTTGACCCCTTATATCATTAATATTAAGGCCGAAGGAGTTCATAGCCTCAACCAATACATTAAAAAGCCCAAAACCAGATGTGTCATCCACCTTCAAGAACCCCAAAAAATATTCCTCAATTTTTATTTGGGCATCAGACAAATTAACACATCGAACTAACAAAGTCATTTGTTCTTGATGACTCACATCGGGGGTGCAATCAAGAATAATGGAAAAAATACTTGGCCTCTTTAACAACCTTTATGATAGAGTTTGTGATATCAGCAGCCAAAAGAGAAATCAACTCATTTTGAATTTTATGACTAAAATAATGATAATGAATTTCTTTGTTCCGAATACGTCCGAGGTGGTCTTGCATTACGAAGTCAAATTCTGCTATCATCTCGGCACAAGCTAAGAAATTGCCATTATTATCATTGTAAAGTTGCTCACTACTTCCTCTAAAAGCCAAGTTGCGTTTGCTAAGAAATTTCACAATTACAACTATTCTTAATAAAACTAGCCTCAAACGTTCTTTCTCCTTTGTGATTTGCTGCAGCAATTCTTTGTCAATTGTTTGCTTTTTCCGCAGTCTAGCTCTCAATTAATTCCGACGTTTCATATTACTAATATGCTCGGCACTTTTTTTCATGGTCTTTAAGCTTCAAACTAATATGCCTCCAATCTCTATACTCATCATTTGCTAAGGCACTCGGATTCTTGCTAGTGCTAGACTTGAAGATCTTATCGCAGAAACAAAATACTTTGTCAACATTCTTTGAATAAACTAACTATTTTCTATCGTGTAACTCTCAGTTGCTTAGTTTTCTAAAATAATGGGCATATGAAAAATGTCTTGAGGCAGCATCACGAGGGAATTTGATGTTCTGTTCTCTTATAGGCCCTTTCTCCACTAATATGTTTCGTGCTTTATTATCAAGTTTATCCCAATTTCTTGGATCATAAATATCCAAAGTGTAAACCAGTTGCTCATCAATACTAGTAGATTGTTCATGTGCACCCGATGCATGAACAGTGTTCTCAGGGTTACATTGTTATCATCGACACCGATGTCGACATTTTCTTCCTCGTTCTCATTAGTTGGTTCATCCAGAGCAACTATCGCCATCTCATCAGGATTCAGCTGTACTACTCTTGAAAAAATTATTAATAGATCCTCTCTGTGATTCTATCAATACATCCACACGTCTTTTCCTTTTCCTTTTGTCATTATCAGATTCGAACTTTCTAAATGACATTATATCCCACATCCTGAAATTTAAATAAACACAAAATAGTTAAAAAGTGAAAGCGTATGTAACTTGAAACATACAAATAAATTAATCATCAATATGTGCAGCAACGGTGCTTACCTTTGGATGGATGTGGACTGATCCTTTCTGTCCTCTGCCAACTGCCGTGGTGTGGATCTTGCGTGATGATAGATGAGGGCACGACGGATCAAGGATCACTGATGATTGACAGGATCATGGAATCGTCAGATACTCAGATTGAATAGAAATATAGAATAGTCAGGTAGCCTAAGAAGTATACAGTTGCTCGATTACCTCCTGGGTCCTCATGCGTTGCGTTGCTTTCGGCGGCCACGGTGCCGAGCGTTCGCTCCGTCTTCCGAGCGGAATAGGGCGACACCACACCAGAGTCGAGTCAAATACTGCAGACATGAGACATGCGGTACTGCTGTATGACTATATTTGGGCCATAGAAACCCACGTAGGTATACATACCCGTACTAATGCACTATATGGGGTGAGGCCTATGGCAATCCGAGGCCTAGTGCGGTGGCACACCCCCAGGGCCGGCCCTGCATGGACGGTGGCGGCCGCAGCGGCGGTGCACCATCGTCGTTGTTCCAGGACCATGACATGATTGTTTCTGATGAGCCAAGCCAGGGGCTGGCGGTGGGCGTCCGGGACAGGACGCGCAAGGAGAAGGAACGCTGACGGAGCTCGTCATCGTAGAGATCCGTCAAGACGTAGAGCCTCTCACCGCCGACCACCGTGGGGGCGCCCGAGTCACCAAGGTAGCCATCGGGAAGGCGCGGACCGATCTGTGTCGTAGACGAGGGTAGGGGGCTCCTCCTGATTGCCCTCCCTGAGGTGCGGGCTGGTGGCGACGAAGATACTGGTGCCCATGGCGGTGAAGACCATCGGCGCACGATCTGGCGCCGCAAATCGGAGCGCAGGTTCGGGGAGTTCGTCATCCTCCATGTTGTCGGCGTCGAGCTTGTGGATGCTGAATCCTAGGTACCCACCCTGCTTGCGCTCATCCAGCGCCAGATACAGGTGCTTCTTCCTCTTGGCGCCGCAGTACAGGCATTGCTCCTCGCTCCGACGTGGACGCTTAGATGCCGACCCCGTCATTGCTATGCTATATGCTACTCGATCGCCGGCTCCCGCGACGACACCTCCAAGGATTTGGGGACGGGTCTCTTCTTGTCTTGTCCTCTCTTCTTTTCTCTGGGGCTGCAGCTGCAGGCAGGGAGCCGGTTAATTTATAGAGGGGGGCAGCCATAGACCGACCACAGATTCCGACTCGTATTCTATCTCTGTGTCTGGACGACTTGCGAATTGCAATGCAAAAGCAATACTACTTACTGCAAAATAGATCGATCGATACGTGTTACCTGTTGCCTGTTGGCAAGGCGAGGCTGTGGAATTGGAGACGCAGTCAGGCCCGGCTGCGATTCGATTCGGTTTCCAAGTTCTTGAATCAAGTAACCAACAACACACCCACCAGATGACCAGACCAACTGATGCGGCCGGCGATCCCAACAACTCGGCGGCGTGCTGTGCCTAGAGCGTAGGTGACCGTCCTAGAACACAGCCAAGACCGGGGGGGGGCATCCCCGTCCCCTGGCGGCGGAGTTGAGCAGGGACGAAAGGAAAGGAGATGATGTTCATTATGGGCCCCCTGTTTGGGGGCATATGAGGCCGCGTGAGGGGTTTACGATTTACGGTGACTTCTGAACGACTGAACCATTCCTACTACGTCCCAACGATTCGATTCGATGGTACCCCCATCATCCTCTCCTTGGCATACCCGTGCCGCCGTGTGATCCAGAGTGTTTTCATGATCCGTCGCTCTCTCTCCCGTGCTAGTACGAATTAGCTCTCTCCCATGCTAGCATGAGTTATTATCATTGATAAATCTTAAGTCTCGGTACCTGATGGTTGCATAACGTTCAATCGCGACCAAGCCTTCGTTCGGCGTGCGGTTGAGGGAATGACCTTGATACTGAATAATATTTAGTAGCCTGGATACTAATTGTGCAGTCCTATATAGGCGCTGTTCGCTGGGAGGAATTTGGAGGAATCTGAATAAATCTGGAGAAAATCCGCGCACATCAAACTAATTAGTGTTTTTCATCCACGCATAATAAAATTCGACTGGTTTCTCAACTAACCGAACGAGCCCATAGTATTTCTATATTGTACCTGGGTACTGAATATTAATCGCTATCCGAGCCAACCCAACGCACTGCCCCGACCCGAGGCAACCCATCGGCTGGGCGCGGGCCTCGTGTTCCCGTTTTTTTTCTCTCTCGCACCCACCTCCTGTTTATTATATTCTTTTTTCCGTTCCAATATTCGTAGATCGTGGGAGGCGCCGGTTTCTTCTATCCGCTGCCGTCGCAAGAACCCAGATCGCCGCCGCCCTCGCCGCATGAGACTAGCTCTCCGCCGCACGAGCCCAGCTCGCCGCTACCCCCGCCCCCGCTTCATGAGCCTAGCTCGCCGCCGCCCCCGCCTCATGAGCCCAGCTCGCCGCCTCCTTCTAGCCTCGGTGGGTCGTGGGAGTCTACAGGGTTACTTCCGCCCACGTCGCTCGAGCTCTGCTCGCCGCCGCCGTCCTCCTGCTATCTTGCTTCGCCGCCACCGAGGGCTCTCCGGGCACCGTCTTCCCCCTCACCCCCTCAGCTCGCCGTCGCTACTGGCCGTGGCCGCGGTCTTGAAGGCCCAGCTGAGGGTCGACACGGACGGTTGCTGCCGGGTTCGGCATCAGCGAGCTCGCCGAACCTGGGGCGGACGTCCTACCCGTACCTCACCTCGCCTCCCCCTCGGGTCCAACCGGCACCGCCATGCTCCCCTCACCCCATCTGGTCACCGCCGCCGCCTGGATGTTCCCGAGGGTCATAGTCACTTAGCTAGCAGGATCCCGTGCTCGCCCGTGACTCAATCGGCAGCTCCCGTTGTGAATTCCCAGAGAAAGGAATGGCGACGCCGCCACCGCCGCTCCTGCGTGTGCTCCTCCAATACTGGTGGCAGATTCAGGCGTGCCTCCTCCAGATCCCCTTCTCTAGTTCCTCATTTGCACCATCTTCTCTTTCCCTTCCCCTTCATGATTCGATTTGATGATTGGAGTGCGGACCATCTTCTCTTCCCCTTCCCCTTCTTGATTCGATTTGATGATTGGAGTGCAGGATGTGTTCCCTGGAGCTTATCTTGGTCTGATGCGCGATTGTCAGCGCAGTCGGTGAGGAACCACCGTGGCCAGTTTGTCTCGGCTGTCAATGCTGGTTCTTATCTGTTGCAATGCAGCTTTCTATTACTCGTGGGGAAGGATTTGTTTCATCTTTTTGTTACTCGTGGGGGAAGGATTTGGTGCTGTAAATGTGACCAAAGGATTTGGTGCTATAAATGTGACCAAAGGATTTGGTGCTATAAATGTGACCAATACCAATTGTGGATGCACTATCCTGATTATTACTGTTCTCAAGAATATTAATGAGGAGTATTTGCAAACAAACATTTTTTTGTTTGTGTTTACAATTTAGAAAAATCAAGAGTAGTGATGATTAAATACTACACCAACCTTATTTCGGTATCATCAATTCATTAAGTACATAGCTACTTTATGTGACTGGGCAAAAGAAAGGTCAAACAATTTGTTTATTCTACATGGTAGATTGGCAAATTTCTTATGCATGCAAGAATCGCCATTTGGATCAGTTATTCTTATAATACGAGCAACTGTTTTTGTCCTGTACCTGTACTTGATCACCCCAACTCTGGTTCTGCCATACTAATCCTGTTGTACGATCTATGCGGACCAATTCCATAGCTAATCACTAAGTAGGTGCTATAAGTATTTTCTATCAAATTTATATGTGGAATTAGATTATTTGAAAATGATTGCGCAGGTTATCGTATCAAAGAGTGTGCTTGTCTCAAAGATAATTGGGAAGGCCATCTATGTTTTCTCACTGCTTGGGGCTGTTCTGGATTGCTATCTACTCCACTCTGTTATCATATGTGTTATCTGTGACCCTTGATTGTGCTGATTGTTCTGTGGTCGGTGACTCGGTGGCATTGAAGTTGGACCTCTCATAGCTGCAACATATAGGTACATCCAAATATTCATACTTTTCATTTATTCAATAGTTTGATACATCACCACTGCTGCATCTGCCTCTCTGCGTATTATGGTGTATAGCGGCAGTGTACAGAAGTATAGAAGAAAATACTTTCACTCAGCTTTTATCCATTTTGGTTGTGCAGGTGCTCTTCCTGTCCATGTAGTGGGTCCTTGGCTAGTTGGCTTCAATACTTGCACATTTCAGAAGGTGCAGAACACTTCCATACAGTTCTATGAGTTCAGCAAGCACGAGAGGATGGGTTAGTGCCTAGTTCTATTGTACGTATTTCTTCTCTTTTTACTGACTTAGGATTGTGATTGCACCATGCTAATTATATGCCATTTTTGAAAACAGATATCTCCTGTCTTATTTCAGAAACTTTTTGAAAACAGATATCTCCTGTCATCTTTTAGAAACATCTGAACCAGTGATAGCACCGACAACCATTCATCCCAGATGCCAACTAGAAGATCTAAGGTTTGGGATGGTTGAGGTTGGTGATGTCATGAAGGCAGTTTGCAAATATTGTCCAGAAAAGTTGACTACGAGCAAGAAATCAGGTACAAATAGCAACCGATATCACATCGCTGAATATTT
Source organism: Miscanthus lutarioriparius (assembly GCA_904845875.1). Classification (NCBI taxonomy): domain Eukaryota; kingdom Viridiplantae; phylum Streptophyta; class Magnoliopsida; order Poales; family Poaceae; genus Miscanthus; species Miscanthus lutarioriparius. Next base: position 76,594,088 of record CAJGYO010000006.1, read on the forward strand.
CTCAAAAATCAGTACCAAAGATAGAAAAATGTTTCTTGCTACAGTGAAGATCACTAAACAGATGAATTAAGGTTGAGCAACAGCATCACCTTACTTTCCATCAAGAGAATGAGACTGTCAGAACATTTCAGTTTCTTTATTTTTACATGAAGTAGGTACTGCCCCGTGTGTTGCTACAGGCAACGAAACCATACTACACTATTTTTTTATGAGAAACCATACATAGTACAACTAAATAGAAAATGTTCATGATGTAAAAAATATAGCAATTGTTTGTTTCTCCGATTTCATAGCTAAAACTTAGTCTAAAGCTCATAGAAATCATACAATGTCAGATAAGTGGACCTTTTTAAATTTTATTTTACTACAATTTTAGGAACTCTTTGTAATTTTAATTTACTACAATATTTGAATCTCATTAGCTTGCACTATGGTTAAACAAGATAAAAGATCTGAGAGCAAAGGATCACAAAAACTATATACAATGAGCCATTGCTCAACTTAAGTTGCAATTCCTTCAAAAACTTGAGTAGAAATCAACAACTTGCATGCCAAATGTATTGTGTTAACAACTTGCATGTCAAATGTTCATTCAAATGCCTAGCAGATATTAACTTTTTCTATAGTTTTCTCATATGCATGTTTATGGCTTTATGCAATCTCACACATGCTACTAAGGCCTTATTAATAGTAGCACAGTAGCATGCTGCAAAAAGCATTGCACATATATACATTGCAAATATCAAAGAATGTTTCTTTTCTTTTTTAGACCTAGGAACCAAGCTAGTTTGTTTTAATCTTTGGCCTTGGCATCATGTATGAGTGTATAGTTAGACTGATGATTCCTGAATAGTTTAATTGCCGGAGAAACACTAAAATTTATCTCCTATGCGCCCACCCCATTAGGATGTTCATTGCAGGCATGGTGCTTCTAAGACCAGGATCTGAACCTGTCCTGCCCACCTATGCTAAAATTGATTTGTCTGACTGAAAATTGTAGTCTGAGAATTTTCAGATGATGTTGGTCTCATCCTTGTTCTGTTTATGCAGCCAGGAAAGAGTAGAAAGAGAGCAGTACCAGAGTGTTAGAACTGGTGTCCCTCCATCCCTTTATGGCTCTAAAGTTGAGTATTTTGTTCTTTCTCTGGGAAGCCATTTTATTGTAGATTATCAAGCTATCACTTCTATTTTGGTTCTCAAGTGTCCAAGTGTCACCAACTACATATGTTAGGCAAAACATATTAGCTGCAGATACTCCAATAAACAATTGATGGTTAACCAATTAGCTATCACCATAAATATTTATTTCTAGAAACAGACATTAGGATTGTTCCAGAAAACAGGTGGTCAAGAAATCCTAGCCTACTACGCGACAATAAAATATATTATTTAGAAACACATTCCATAGTTTGATTCATTAATAAAATTATAATTGAGTGGATTCACTTATTCAGTTAACTACTGATGCTGATACACAAGAGTTAGTACTTTGATTAATTTATGACATTAATTTATTCATTAATAGTGATAGGTAGTTCATCAGTACCATCCTTAAATTTCTCATTTATCTGCAGCTTGGACCCCATCGAATTCTTTTGTTTGATCTTAGCTTTCTTTTCTCACAAATTTTGTTGACAATCAAATGTTTTAGTCCTTAATCGAAACATTACTTTAAATATCACTTCTCCAACAATAATTGTTCCCAGTTGTTCGTCTGTTATAGGTGCACAAAAGGAGTGAAGCATCTTTATGAATGTGTTTGACTGCATCCAAACAATTAGGTACTGTAATTATACAGTGGTGCTTCTTTTGTTATTACTTCTAGTAAACCTGACATATAGTTCCTGAGTTTTTCTCTTTCTGCTGTAACAGAAAACATGGTTTTAGCCAAGTAATTATGGTTTTGTGACAAACCTTCGTAGTTATTGCACGTGGCTAACTACTGATTTCATTTTGCTCTTCCAGCATACTCCTAAACTGTATAAATTGTAGGTCTGCCTTACTAATAAGGCTACTTTTGAATAGAAAAAATATGTTCCCTCCTGAATACACAATTTGGGGTAATGCCGATCCGGATAACTCAGTGTAGTGTCAAATGTAGATGTTCTCTCGATCATTATTTCCCTCGTCATTATAGCTGAGTTAAGTCCAATTGCTGGATTCCAGTGGTAAGCTAGATCTATGGAAGCAACAAAATGTGTCTACTAGCCATGCCTGTAGCACAATAGTATGTTGTTCTAAAACAATAGTCCAAATTTTACAGTTGAAACAGCACACATGCATCTTGTTGATGCATGGTACAGTTGCTATTTATTGTCATGGTGAAAGAAGTGTTATCTTTCTTTCTTGTAAGACTTTAGATTTTTATTTTATAGTCCTCTGTCTTGAGCGTTTTATATTCTATAGAGTCCAGTTATTTGGATCTGGATTGTACAAATAAATACTTATGAATGAAGTTCTCGGATTAGTTATATAGTCCATACCCTATCAAGAAAACTCACACTAAATAGGTTGCAGTTTAATTCTGAATTTTTGTATAGAACACCTCATCAACTATATTGTGCACTACAATCTTTTCTTGAATGCATTACAGTCATGACCTTCGTTAGTTATGCATGATGCTGGCTTCTCAGGGCAGCAACACTTAGCGCAATGCACAGGATGAATCACATGTTAGTTACAGAGTTAGGCATGGTCATTTGGATGGAAACTTTATCTTTCTTGCTTCTTATGTTTTATAATAATTATTTTTGCTGATTTACTTCACCCTTGCTTGTCCATGGATGGGCTCCTGAAATTTGACTACCCAGCTTTTGTCATCTATTGTCAGCAGAACATTAAAATCTACTCAATTGTATAATGCGGTGTTCAGATTTTTCTGCTTTTCAGTTTTTCATATGTTAGTGCTCATGTATGAAGATCCACTTGCAAACTTCCTATTGATTTCTTTTAGAATTTTCAGTCATGCAGATCCAATTAAACTGTAGCTTCCAAGTTTGCTCTGCTGGTCTGACAGAGTTGGGCTCAGAACAGTTCAGGAAATGCCATTTTTTTCGGTAGCCATCTTAATTAAGCCGAAATGAAATGTGCTCGCAAATTTGGTTGAACTATCAAATGAGCAGTTCGGTTGAAGGTTTTAAACTACTATTATTCCTCAAAATGGCCACAAATGCATGCATGTTTGCTTTCCTTTTACTACCTTGAAATTCATCGAACCAAATATACTGTCAAATGAGAGATTCAGATTCCTGTTGTCAAGTTTGTTGGAAACTTTTGCTCTTCTTGTTTGAGAGTGCTGGAAGCTTTTGCTCATTGTTGTTTGTTTTAGCCTTGTGGAATATTGGCTGTTTCTGTCAATCGGTGGATAAATAATCTGTCTTCTATTGACCACCTGAGTGTTGTATATGATGCAAAAGTGAACTAGGTAACTAGGTCTGAATCTCAAACTATAGTTGAAACAACACTGCATTGGAACTGGCCATTATGTTGCTATTTCAAGTTAGTAGGACAAAAAGTATTGTGCCTTTTTACTACATTATCATGTGCTCTTCAGCCTTCCATTTGAACTTTTGCATGCATCATCGTATATGCTGTCGCAATACCCTTTTGTCGGAGTATCAGAACCTAAATAAAACCCTGCCACTGCTAAATATTTTCAACTTTACCTTTTTTGAGATAATAATGTTCCTAGAGCAACACCAAATTTCAGAACTTTATCAAGTGTGTAGCCATCTAAATCTTTTCCTGTTAATCAAGATTTGCCCCGAAGGTAAGTAATGTTAAACCTTTATCATGTAAACAGAAGTCTACAGGCTTAGTTGCCGGTACATATCCTCATCTGCCTATAATGTAATAAGTATCTGACTTACAACATCCTCAACTAACAATGTGATAAGTGAATCACAACCTAGTAATGACAACATATGCATGCATTACTCTCAATAGAGCTATGAATCATTCCTAATAATAATATTTTTATCTCTGTATGTTTCTCTTCACTCTTCGGTCTCTGGGCTCCTACACAAGCACATATTTGTATTTAGGAATAAATTTTCCTAATTTAATCTATATATGGTTTCATCATAATTTCTAATTAGTATTTACTAATAAATTTTCCTAATTTTGATCTATATGTATTTGTCATGCAATGTCTCATGTTTAGGCAATGAATGAGATCGTGTGTGTGTTTTACCATGTTGGGTATCCGGTAGCTTTGCACTAATGAATGTGGGCAGGAAAGGGTCAATATGATTTTTTTTGTTTAACATAAATCTAATATTTTCCTTTTGGTGCCTTGAACATATTGATGTAGGTCTAGTAACCAAAATATTGTGAGTGTTTGAATTAATTGAAATTCTTGGTTGCGCTGACTTTAGTCATGTTCAGGGACATAACTGTACACCTTTTTTTTTGCATATTGGTCGTTAAGCTCAACAATGAAGCTATCTAGCAAAGGAGGTGATCAAGCAAAAAGGTGATAAGATAAGGGTACAAAAGTAATTGCAAAGAATGTGTGTGCTGCACACGACCTGAGGGCTGAGGCACAAGCTCACAACAAGAACCTGGAATGGACAGTGGTGTTCTACCTAGTAGCTATAATTCTATAGATGGTTTACATTTGATTGTTACGTTGCACAACATTGGGCGATCATTAGCACTATGTATCACAACATTGGGCGATCATTAGCACTATGTATCATTTTGGTCGTTTGGATCTAATTAAAAAAAAGTTCCATATAATCCTCTAAAATAATATTTTGTGATGTATTAGTAAACAGGCCAGTTTTGATTCTTACCAAATTAACAACAATCAAATACTAGTACAAAGTTATGTGACCATTTATTGGGAGTTGGGAACCATCAAAGCAAGGATGAAAACTTAATTATTGAAACCATAAAAAAGTTCTTCAATTATTGAAACCATAAAAAGTTGAACGAGAAGGTGCAAATGCACGCGTGCGATGTGACTAAAAAACCGGGCAAGCGATACAACTGCTTCAGGTAAAAAAAATCCGAAAGAAAAACATTCAACCACTTCGGGTAAAAAAAATCCAAAGGAAACTACTGCAGGTGGGCGGTCGGGCATCCGATCAAGTGACCGAGCCTTCGTTCGGCACGCGGGTGAGGGAATGACCTTGGGTACTAATTAGCACAGTCCTATATATAGAAATATATATATATATATATATATATAGATACTATTCTATAGCTGGCTGCAGAATAAGTTATTCTGTGGCCACTTTGAGTAACGATAATTACTATACTAATTTACGAGATTATGGTACTATAGCATTATGGTAAGTATCATCTTGAATTATAGTAACTCATGTATCGTAAATGTGTATTGTCATTATCGTAAATTGGTACAAACATTATCGTAAATCAAGGTGACTATAGAATAAGTTATTCTATAGCCAGCTGCAGAGTAGCCTTACCCTATATATATAACTACTATCCTGTAACTTGCTACAAAGTAACTTATTCTGTAGCCAATTTCAGTTACGATAATTACTATGTTAATTTACGAGATTATAGTAACTCCTTACTAAGTGGTTTACTATAACGTTATGGTAAATATCCTCATGTGTTATAATAACCCAACTATCGTAAATATGTATTGACATTATCGTAAATTAGTATATAAAATTATTGTAAATGGATGTGGCTACAGAATAACTTATTTTATAGCTGGCTACTGAATATTCTCTCTCTCTCTCTCTATATATATATATATATATATAGAAATATTATATAGAAATACAAAATAATAACTTCAGCTGAAAAGGACATCATCTGTGGTCGGTGGATGACCTTTCCTTGTTCACTACTATTAGAGAAAGACAGGGTTTGACTCCCATGTAGCGGAATACTGATACAGGAATCCAGATCAAGTATACAAATGAGTTTTTGTTTCATTTGGTGATACAGACATGCAACGAATCCATCTAAAAAAAAAAAGATATGCAAAGAATCGGTTTTCTCATGATCAGGACAGACCAATATACAGACCACAAGAACGGATGACCGCTCGATTTATGTCTTCATCTGCTTTACAGAATGTGGTGAAAGGTCTCACCACCGTGGTAGAACAACATTGCGATGTCAAAAAGCCGGCGTGAAAGATAACAGCATCCATTGCCTACCGGATAATACTGTAGACTAATGTCACTCTGCGGTTCAACAGAACGTTGATGTAATAAATATTCAGGTAACCTCTCAACTGCTGCTTCCTTTTTCTCTCTTTTTTTCTTTTCTGAAAAAAAGTGAACTGCTTTCTCATCAAATTCCTAAGAAGGCACATTGCTTCTTAGCATGCTGGGGGATCAATTTCACAACAAACTCCGTCGGTACTCCTCTCAACTCTGTTCAAGCAATGTAGATGTAGCACATCAGGATTTACGTAAAGTAGGTTTCAGCTGGTGCAAATGTAGAAATAGCATGAACTTACCATTAGGCTTAAAATTGAAGAGATGGGGAAGGGAACGACCATTTGGTAAACGCGAGTTTGGGTCCCGCAGTTCATCAAAGAACGGATGGACTAACGCCTCCAACTGTCAGAGAGAAGAAACAAATATCATTGGTAAGTGCAACGGATTTCCCAAGATGAAGTGTTTAATACTTACTGCAGTGCACCGGAGGTTTGGTGAGTACTGCAGAAGCCGAGAAACAAGATCTACAGCTTCAGATGGCATTCTTTTGTGGAAGATCTGGTGAAAAATATGAATCATTAGATTTCACAGTATATATAGAATAATAATATAAATAGAAGGCATTCATCATCGAACGAAAGGAAAAAAGAAAGATGTGTAGCTTTTACCTTGTGCCATGGGTGAGCTTTGATTTGCGGAAACTTAAATTCGGTGTAGTTTGGATTCATGCGCTTAATTTCGTCCCGTGTTGGAGTACCTAGAACCTGAAAGAAAAATAAGCCTCCATGAGTCAACTGGAAATGGGTAACTAGCAAGCTAAATCTTCAATTGAAAGAAGTCACTATTACCTTAATAATTTCAACAAGCTGATCGACACCACTGTCCCCAGGGAAAACAGGCTATCCAACAACAGGTATCTTATGAAAAAGTTGCTTCAAAGTTTTCTGATATATCGCAGTAACTTGGTTGTTCTCTTACCTGCCCTAGAAGAAGCTCAGCAAGAAGACAACCAGCAGACCACACATCAATGGCTGTTGTGTACTCTGTAGCACCAAATATGAGCTCTGGAGCTCTGTAGTATCTAGAACAAATATATGAAATATTTGGTTCCCCCCGTACCTATGAACAACGGTAGAATTTCACAATTTTAAATGGATACACAAATTATGTGATGCATCAGGTGACATTCAGTACATCTAGAAGTTACGGTCCATACCAAGACTTTGGCACTGCCGAAGTCACACAACTTCAGCTGATGAGTATGTGGGTTCACCTGTCACAAGAATTATTCAATATAAAATAAGTCGAAATTACCAGCAATCAAACCAAATGTTTCTCTAAACATTTTAAGAAATCTAACCCACACGCATACCAGAATATTTTGTGGCTTTATATCCCTGTGGCATATTCCTACGCAGTTGTGCAGGTAAGCCAAAGCTCTACAAATCTGTAAATTTAGTCCAACGAAATGCACAGGCTCAGTAAAAAAGAACTATTGATACAAAAGAAGGACACAGTCAAAGTTGTATTGAAAGAATGAAAGGTACTTACAAAGTCTCAGACTTTACCTGATACATATAGAGTTTAACATAAATCAACGGCATCCGTTGGTTCATCTTATTGTAATGTTTAATAACACGGTGAACAGTTTCTGGCACATATTCAAGCACCAAATTGAGGTAAAGCTCTTCCTTATCAGTCGTTGAGCAGAAGTAATGCTTCAAGCATACAACATTTGGGTGATCAAGAACTTGCATTGTTTGCAGCTCACGGTTCTTGTATCTCACATCTTGAAGAACTTTCTTTATAGCTACTCTCTCACCAGTTTCCAGACACCTGGCCTGTTAATTGTGATTTCAAAAAAATGTAAAAACACAAGTGGAATATGAGAGTTATGGCATAGAACAAGAAAAGCAGAATCTTTGTGTCCAACAACCGACCTGGTAGACAACTCCAAATGAACCTTGCCCCACGATACGTTCTGCCATGTAACTAATAGTCTGCAATTTAAGAAATGACTCATTTGTTATGAACCTTGAAGGTTCCTTTAGAGGGACTGAAAATGGCACAATTAGAGGCTGTGGCACGTAATATAATTTTTTATTACTGTTCATAGTATGTATGTTGCGCAACCATTGCCACATGAAGTTGCACTAGGGACTAGACAGACATTTAAGGATTGCCATGGCTGTGCTTTTTCTAGTACCTGCCTTGACTGTGAATTTCTTCCACCAATAGTCGTCACGATAGTATGACCAACCTCCATCCCATTGCCATTGACAACAACAGCTTCCACCTCCTGATAAATTTACAAATAAAATCAACAAGTGGTAGCAACAGATGTCAAGTAATCTCTCCACTCCAAATTTTTACCTTTTCATCCCTTATGCTCATCCCGTTCATCTCATCTGGCAATCGATCAGTGGTTCCACTGGTACTCGCTTCATAACCTGATGATAGTAGACCTACCGACATCATATTGCCTCAGAAGGTATTTTATTGACCAAGTTCCTTTCTACCGGAAATATACTCAGTTCACCTGCAAAAAGCATCATTCTAGCAAATCACAAAAACAGATTCTTTGCACTTAATCTGAGAAGAAAATTGTTATTCAGTAAGTAGATAATTCATCTGCACCACTACATGAATAAATTCTGCTAATCTCTTCAGGCACAGATAAACGTTGTTTTGTACCTTAATAGCTCCAATTTTGATGACTTTCTATAGTGATAGCATGTAAAACCTATTAGAGTTATAATATATTGGAAGCAATATCAAATTGAATATAGCCAATTTGCAACCTTGCTCATCACTGGTTTAAAAAATTATAAGGATGTTGCTGCTCAGAGTTCAAATAGTTTGGCAGCACACATTATTATTATTTTCACTACACACACTATAATATGGCACTTATTTTATTGGATAAAGGTAATAGTTGGCTCCATGATTTCAAGGGTGACCCAAGGCAGCTGGGTACGTCTTATCGCCTAGGCGACAAGACTCCCTAAGGTGAGCTAGGTCTGCTTCGCTTTTCAAAAAGAGATTGACTCTAAGAACTAGAGGTAAACATCTAAGTTCAAGTGTTCAACCATCGATTCCCCAGCATTAGGTTGCATTTTGCCCAAAAAAAAACACATGTACCAATTTGATAATAATATGCAAACCAGCTCAACTTCGACAAGAACAAGCTCAGTCTGCAGTTAATTTAGAACTCAGTGGAATATGATATCGTTCTGGGTTTTAGCAAAAACATCTTCGTAGTCCAGTAATAGCAAAATCCAGCAAGAATGCTGCTAAAGACATCACCTTTTACACAGATTATAAAAAGATGGCCACAATAGAATCAATTTTGTTTTGCAAAGTTTCCCAGAGAACAGGAATTGGTAGCTGCTTCTCTTTTTAGTGGTTTAGTCGTGTAGAGGTGGAAGATAGGACCTCTTTGACGCGCACTTACTTTGGAATGATACAAGAAAGCAGCAGCCAACAGTGAACTATATAAGAAATTCGACCACGATGACTTTAAAAACAGAGTTTTTTATGAATGAATCATCTCAATTAACCTAACAGCAACGAGAATATGAGAATATGGGTTTCCACACCTCTTGACCAAATCACATAACTAAGAGAAGTCCCTACAACATAAATCAAGAAGCCTCCGATCCCTAAATCAACTACAAAGATCAAATCGAGGGTGAGTGCTCGAAAAGAAACCCATCAAAACGCCTTCTACGACCTCCCCTCACATTTGTGTGATAGCATCATACAGATCGAATTTGAACCGTCCTCGACCGGAGTCTGCTGAATTCCCACGCCCCCAGTACCAAAAATTAACAGGAAAGGGCTGTTGGGACTTACCAGATCAGAGGATTTCCATAGTGCGGAGCAACTCCAATCGACGCGTTAAGGAAAAGATTCGATACCAATCGTCCAATCCGTTGGGCTCCCCTCTACTCCCAGTCTCTTGTGTTGTGCCCGATTCGAAGAGGCAGCAGAGGAGCGGGCGAAGGCGGCGGCGCAGTTAAATAGAAACTGGCAGGGCCGCAGGGCTGTCAACGAGCCGAGCACGAGCGAGCCAGGTGCACAGGCTCGAGCCCAACACAAACTCGAGCCGAACCAGCTTAACCTACTAGTAGCTTCCAGTCAGGCTCGACTCCGGCTCGAGATCGGCTCGTGGATACCAGATGACCACGGCCCACGGACCCGTCGCCGTCGACCGTCGTGGAAGATGGAGGCCGGTCCCCGAGCGCGGACTCTGCGTTGGAGGCCGAAAGCTTCAGCATTGCCACGGTTGCTGAGTTTGAGTAAGTTCAAAAGTATTTGATTTGACTACTAAATTTATTAGACAACATTTTTCTCAACTCCATATGTCACCGAGTAAAAAAAGAGTAAGTGACGTACCAAAGTATGATTCTAAATTTTCTAATACTACTTTTTTGGCTAACCACACTTGTCTAGGAGCAACTCCAAAAGCGTATTTATATCCTTCCTTATCAATAGAATTAGAGATTTTGATGATTTCTCTGTCAATTTCTTCAATTAGATCTCTATATAAATATTGACATTCTCTATTCTTAGTTTCTCACTAGCCAAAAAAATAGAGAGCAAGATTGGCTCTCCAAAGTTCGCACAAAATATAGAGAAATTGTTGAAGGATAGAAATATATAGATAACAATTTTTATTGAGCGAGTTTAAAAAGACTTGAGAACTCTAATGGCCTACTTGGATTTAGTTAAATTGAAATCTACTTTATAGACCTAACTATTTGGGAATTTTGACATTCTAGCACTTACAAAAAGTTTATATGCTAGCGTGCCTTAGATTCATAGGGTGAGAAACAGAAAGAGATTCTATCGACTCCTATTTTGTTTGTGCTCTGCCCTCTCATGCTTACCTGCAAGCACATAAATACATTTCCAGGTGGACAATTGGATTTGTGCCTAGACTCTGAATTTTGGAGTGGATTTCCTTTCTAAGGATCTAAACGGGATCTTGAGGTTAGGTACAGTAAATTATAGCTAGAATCATATAATATAACCCCTAGTTCCACGGTCGCACGTGCGGATATGGAGGAAAGACGACGATAGTAAGGATGAAGCAAGCGTGAAAACTATTACTCGCTCTGTTTTAAATTATAAGTCGTGTTGACTTTTTGGTACATAGAATTTGCTATGTATCTAGACATATTATATATCTGACTAGATGCATAGCAGAATAGATGTATAAAAAAATCAAAGCGACTTATAATTTAGAATGAAGGGAGTATAAAAACTACACAGCTAAAGTAAGAGCAAGCTTCTTGAAAGTATAGCACATGATGCCATAAAATCAGAAGAAAAGTTTGTAATTTGTAGAGAACGAAGGATAACTTGGATGACTAGCTGTGGTGGTTGTAACCCTTGCGCATTAGGATAGAAAGGCTAGGTTCCATGTCGTTGCAAAAAATTAAGTGTTGACAAAATAAATTTTATCTACTTTTCTCAAATGCTAGTGTAGTTTTGTGAAATTTAGGGCCTGTTTGGTAGACTCCATCTGATTCTGATTCTCTATAGAAGTGATTCTATAGTTGAAAGTGGTTCGCTTTGATTATTTAGCATAAACTTTCAAAAGCACAATGGACAATCACTTCACAGAATTGGGAGGAGCTATCTTTTTTAGCTCTCAGCCTCTTAGTTCATTTCAAATAATCACTTCATGAAATTAGTATAGAATCACTTCTCTCTGAAAAACTATTTGATAGCGCTCTGCCAAGCAGGGCCTTAGGCTTTTGTGTAATTATTATTGCAGATATTATTACTCTAAAATGACACACGATTGTAGCTAGTTAGCTACTCTACTGATTATAAGTTAAGTTAGCAACTCATGTTAATGATTTTTAAACTATAGTTGAATACTAACAAGCTTTAAAGTGTATTTGTGAAATGTCCTAATATGGCTAGAGGGGGGATGAATAGCCTATTTAAAAACTCTACAAAGCACTAGAGCAATTATGTCGGTGCAGAAAGTGACCAACACGTAAATATTTGTAGTTTTGCCGTACGTTGTGATCGGAGGTGGCCTAGCACTTAATGACACATGGTTTATACTGGTTCAGGCAACGTGCCCTACGTCCAGTTTGAGTCGGTCGGTGATTCTATTCCTGAGCCTAAGTGCTCGAAGTTTGCAGTGGGGTTACAAACGAGAAGGAGAAAGATAGGGGGTACAAGAGGTCCGGTCGGACTCTGGTTAGAGGGACCGAAAGCGACAGGAGTCCCGCTATGTGCTAAGTGTTCGAGCGTGTGCTCGTGGTTTGAACCTGGTGGTTCTGCTGTTGTGTACCAGTGAACTTGATCGATCGAATGAATCTACCTGTTGAGAGAGAGCGCATCCCCTTTTATAGATGAAGGGGATGGCTTTACAAGTGAGAGGGAGAGAGTACGTATGCTACTAAGCCTTGTTGCCCACGCCGGCGGGTACAGGATGATGGTAGGCGCCCACAATACTGTTGTATGTCAGATGCACGTGGGAGGTTGTGTGTTGTCTTCTTCGGATATGGCAGACGTCGGCGCCTGCCACATTGTTGATACCCGGACACGTGCAAGGGGTTTTACCATGTTCGCCAGGTACGATAAATGCCGGCGCCCACAACACTATCGATGGACAGAGGCATGTGGGGGAGCCTTACCGTATGGGAGTTAATGGTGCCCACAATACTGTAGGGGAAAATATCGGCGCCTACAATACTGCTTGAGTTCTGTCGTGCCAGGGAGGTCGCAGAGTACTGTTTTCTGCAAGTGTACAAGATACGGTCCCCGGTATTGCGGTTTGACTTGTGCGCTCTACCTTACTTTCTCCGTCCATTTCCTAGTCCTTACCGAGCGGGCGTCCCCGGTCGGTTGGTCCCAGTCAGCTCTGAATGCGCCAGTTGGAGAAGAGCAGTGAGCAGGGGTTTGGTGCATCCCCAGTCAGAGACGCGGGTCGGAGTTGGAAGCGGTGCCTGGTCAGGCCTTCCGGTCGGAGAGGCCGTCCGGAGGCAGGCTGGAGACTGAAGCAAGCGCTCCGGTCAGAGAGGCGGGCCGGAGTCGGAAGCGGGTGCCTTTCCTCCTCGGCCAGGCCTTTTGGTCGGAGATTGGATCGCCCCTCTGGCCTATCGTTTAGGTACTTGGGTCGGCCCATGAGTTGCGCGTTGTCTTCTTGGGTCGAGCCTTTGTTGGGAAGCCGGTCCACGAGGGACCCCAGGTTTATTAACCCGACAGGTTTGTTGGGAAGCCGGTCCGCGAGGGACCCTGGGTTTATGAACCCGACAGGAGCCCTCGAGCCCCCGGGCGATTCAGGTAGAATTGTCTGGGGATTTTTTGTCTTGACGGCGGGTGCGCTCGAGCGCACCCGCAGGTGTAGCCCCCGAGCCCCAGGGCGATTCGGGCAGAATCGTTTGGGGGGTTTTGTCAGCGGGCTTGTGTGCATGTTTTTTTAGTCGAGATGAAGTCGTCAACCAAGGCGTCGGTGCGCGCCGTGGGATCGGGCGAGTTGGAGTCATCGATCCTGGCGTCAGTGCGCGCTGTGGGATCGAGGTAGTTAGTTTAGGGATCGGGCGAGACGGAGCTCGCAGATCCTGATGAGGCGAGTTCGGGGTCACAGACCCAGGCATTTTGGTGTGCAGTCGAGGCGTAGCCGAGGGATGGGGCGAGTTTGGGGTCGCAGACCCAGGCGTTCGGTGTGCAGTCGAAGCATAGCCGAGGGATGGGGCGAGTTCAGGGTCGCAGACCTAGGCGTTTGGTGTGCTGTCGAAGCATAGCCGAGGGATGGGGCGAGTTCGGGGTCGTAGACCCGGACGTTTGGTGTGCAGTCGAAGCATAGCCGAGGGATGGGGCGAGTTCGGGGTCGCAGACCCAGGTGTTTTGGTGTCTTGAGCCCCCGAGCCCCGTTGGACCTTGGTAGGGGTCGGTTTGAGTTGTGTGTGTTACCCCGTCCTCAGTTTCTCACAACCGGAGGGGCCGAGCTTTCTCGCTTGCCTTGATCACTCGGGCTCAAGTGACACGCTCGGTGAGCTCGCTAACGGGTATGATCGAGTGGAATCCAGGTCCGTCGTTTGTGATGGGGTCGGCATAGCCCTCTTGTGACAGTCCACTGGTCCTTTACCTGCAACCCGGTAGATACCTGGGTCATTCCAGAGACCAATCCGGGTGGCCCGCTGGCCTCCCCTTCGATGAAGATTCTGTGGGTTTGGCAGAGGTTTAGGATCGAACGAGAAGGTTGAGATGACCTTGTCCGCTTCGGGGCAGACTGGGCTAGGGCCACACGGGGCTCATCTATGTTTTCTCCCCTGGCTCTATTTGACGCGAGGTGGCCTTAAGCCCTTTGTGGGCTAGCCTTCAAACCCCGGTCGATCATTGCTCATGTTTGAATGAGGCAACTGCCGCTTCGTGATGCAACACGGAGCGTTGTGATGCATTTCATTGCATGTGCGATGCCTTAGTTCCCGAGCCCTCGGGCGATTCAGGGCCCGAATCATCCAGGGGGCATGGGCGTATGGAATTAATACATGTATGGATGTATGAATGATTATAAAGAAATAGTGGGGGTTGGTAAGGTTACCTTGATGACTCGAGTGACGGGGTATGAAGAGCTCCAATCGGAGATGTCCGATCGGGACCCGTGCTCGTCGTTCATGACGGAGCCGGCATGACCTTCATGGGGCGTCCCTTTGATCCTTACCTGTCTCTCGGCGTTTTCCTAAGCCGTTCAATCGACTTAGGAAGTCCGATGGTCTCTCCTGGCAAAGCTCCCGTTGTTTGGGTTTTTTCAAGTATAGCCTGGGAAGGCGGAGGGCCACCTATGAGTGGTGGTGCTTTAGTGCCTGTGCCCAGCGTGCGGTAGTGGTGGGCCATACCCAGGCCAGGTCCCGTCTGACCAGGCGCCATTCCGTTGGTCAGTATGTGTCCCATCGGTCAGGGTGTGTCCCATCGTTTCCCATTCGCATTGAATGGGGGAAGGGAGAGAGTTTTCGCTCTGATCCTTTGCCCTTCTTCAGCTATCGCGTTTCCTCTTTAAATAGGGGGAGGGAGAGGGCTTTTCGTCGCAGTCCTTTGCCTGTTCTCCAACTATTGCCTCTCCTCCTTCCTCCTCACCGAGAGTGCTTGTATGTCACGGCGGTTCCTAAGTGAGAGAGAGGGTAAGCGAGGGGGGACTTACAGATCCTTTCGTGAATCCAGAGCACGATGTCGAGCTAGAGGCTGCCCGAGGCGGTGTTGGCCGTCTTTGCCTGAGAAGGGGCGGCTTCCGCTGAAGGAGGTGGCGCGCTGGATTCATCTGCGAGGCCTTTTTCGGGATGGATCTGTGTGTGGATTCTTTCTGATGGATCTTCACCGGGCGAGCCTTGTCGGAGGTGAAGTTGCCTAGGATCATGCTGGTGGAGGGTTTCGTGCTTGCTGCTGCTCAGGTTGGCCAGTTCATAAAGTTTGATGAGATCTCTTCCAGCCATGGTGGCCATACCTTGGTGGCAGCGTCCCTGCCCAGGAGCTACCTTGACTGCATGAGAAGGTCAGGAGCTCCATGCTCTTCTGTTGAGCATTTATGGGTGCGACGCCCTTGAGGTACCCATTGTGTTCGTTGAAGTCGAGGGAGCGGAACCGGGCAGGTCTCTTGAGGTACCCGTTGCGCTCACCGAAGTTGAGGGAGCGGAACTGGGCGGGGCCCTTGTGGCTGTGGTTATGTCCGGCGGCGTGTGCCATGGCCTCTCCTTTGGCATCAGGCGATGTCGTCGAGCGGCCGTAGTAGTATTTGGAGTAGAAGTAGTTAGAAAATGTAATAGTTGAGTTCGTGGGTGAGTCCCCATGTGAACAGTTTTTTGTATCAATGAATACATCAATTCTGTTTTTGTGATAGAATTACTATCCGTTCCTTGTTTTTATCCTAGCATAGCTTTTGTTTTTGTCCTTTCTTTTTTGCACATGCCCATTAGTTCTATAGGCTACAGCTTTTGAGAACCTGGGCATGGCCCGCGGGTCTCGGTTGCTCGTAACCGTAGGTCGTGGCGGGGCGCGTTCGGTTAGGAGTAAGAACAAAGTTACGTAGGGTAATCAAAGGAATAGAATGCGCTTCTGTTCGGGGATAAGGTTGTTACCATGTGATGGTAAAAAAGAGAGGTAGTATTTAGTATTGTACCCTCATGAAGCCGCCGAGTGACCCAGGCTGAAAGTGTTTGGGCTGGGGTGCTTTATAGGAGCAAGTGTTTAACTAAAAAGCGGTAAGACCAAATTTAGGCAAAAAACGATGTAACTGTTCAATGTTCCAAGTGTTGGTGAGAACGTTGTCGTTGTCATCCTCTAGTCGGTAGGCGCCCGGTTGGATCACTTCGGTTACCATATAGGGTCCTTCCCATGGTGGAGAGAGTTTGTGTTTTTCTTTCGTTGACTGGGTCCTCCTGAGTACGAGATCGCCGACTTCGAGGATCCTCCCCTGATCTTCCTTTCGTGGGACCTACAGAAAGTTTGTTGGTAGCGAGTGGAGCGGATGATGGTCATCTCGTGGGCCTCCTCGAGCAGGTCGACTGTGTCTTGCTAAGCCTCTGTGGCTTGGTCACGGTCGAAAGCCTTCACTCTTGGGGCACCATGGTTGAGGTCGGAGGGCAGCACTGCTTCAGCTCCATAGGACAGGAAGAAGGGTGTGAACCCTGTGGATCGGTTCGGGGTCATTCTCAGGCTCCAGAGGATCACTGGGACCTCTGCAACCCATCACCCAGCGTACTTGTTCAGTCGGTCGAAGATGCGTGGCTTAAGTCCTTGGAGGACCATGCCATTGGCATGCTCGTCCTAACCGTTAGTACATGGGTGTCCAACCGAGGCCCAGTCGATCCTGATGTCGTATCCATTACTGAAGTCTAGGAACTTCTTTCCGGTGAAGTGAGTCCCGTGGTCAGTGATGATATAGTTAGGAACGCCGAACCGGTAGATGATGTCGAGGAAGAATTTGACCGCCTCTTCCGAGCGGATGTTGGTGATGGGCTTGGCGTCTATCCACTTGGTGAACTTGTCGACTGCTATGAGTAGGTGAGTGAAGCCGCCCGGGCCCTTTTTGAGGGGTCCTACCATATCAAGGCCCCGGACCACGAATGACTAGGTGATGGGGATGGTTTGTAGTTCCTGTGCCGGCAAATGAGTTTGTCGAGCATAGAATTGGCATCCCTCACACCTGCGGATGACCTCTTCTGCATCTTATAGTGCGGTGGGCCAGGAAAAACCTTGGCAAAAGGCTTTTTCGACCAGCGACCTCAGGGCCACGTGATGTCCGTAGATCCCGGCATGGACCTCGACGAGGAGCTGCTTCCCCTAGTTGGTGGGGATGCACTTCATGAGCACCCCCGATGGACTCCATTTGTAGAGTTCGTCACCGAGCGTGACGAAGGTCTTGGCGCATCGAGCAATCTGTCGGGCTTCAGTCCTTTCGGGCAGAAGAACCTCCTCGAGGAGGTAGGCGAGTAGCGGTGCTCGCCAGTCGGTTTGATTGAGTGCCAATATGATAATGTCAGTGGGTGACGTTGTCATAGAGGCATTGGGGTCGGAGCCCCCGAGCGTCGGCTTGGCGTCGGGGTCAGAGCCCCCGGGCACCGGTTTGGCATCGGGGTGTGTCTAGATCGGACCTTCCAAGACGCGGGCGGACGGCTCGTGGAGATCATTGATGAAGACCCCGCTCGAGGATAGATCCCGCCTGGCGGCCAATTTTGTGAGAAAATCAGTGGCATCGTTGTCCTTTCGGGGGACATGATGCAGCTTGATTCCCTAGAATTTGTCCTCGAGCTTGCGCACCTCTTGGCAGTATGCCGCCATGAGGGGGCTTTTGCAAGAGGACTCCTTCATGACCTGATCGATGACCAGCTCCGAGTCACCACGAACATAGAGTCATGTAGCACCAAGTTCGATTGCGATACGTAGTCCGTTGATGAGGGCCTCATACTCCACGGCATTGTTTGAGGCTAAAAAGTGGAGGCGGATGGTGTAGCGGAGCCTACTCTCGTCTGGGGAGATCAGAACCACTCCAACCCCCGATTCAGACGCCATGACGGACCCGTCGAAGTACATTGTCCAGTACTCGTGGGTGACATCTAGGGTCGGTAGCTGGACCTCCATCCATTTGGCAACAAAATCCATAAGAGCTTGAGACTTAATGGCGGTATGGGGGATATACCTGATGTCGTGGGCCATGAGTTCGAGTGCCCACTTGGAGATCCTTCCCATGGCATCGCGGTTGCAGATGATGTCTCTAAGTGGGTAAGAAATGACGACCGCGACTTCATGGTCAGTGAAGTAGTGCAGGACCTTCTGGGTCGCCATCAGCACGGCGTATAGGAGCTTCTGCACCTAGGGGTACCGGACCTTGGGGTCGGTGAGTACCTCCCCGACAAAGTATACGGGCCGCTAGACCTTAAGGTGGTGTCCCAGTTCCTCCCTTTCGATGACCAGGCCAGCGCTTACCACATGGTTGCTGACCGCGACATAGAGGAGGAGGTTCTCATTCGGGAGCGACGAGGACGGGGCCGACGTTAGGGACGCTTTGAGGCTCTCCAGAGCCTGCTGAGCTTCCTCAGTCTAGACAAAGGCGTCTGTCTTTTTGAGGAGCTTATAGAGTGGCATCCCTCATTCACCGAGCCAAGAGATGAACCAGCTCAGAGCGGCCAGATAGCCGGTGAGCGTTTGCACGCCCTTGACGTTGCGTATGGGGCCCATGTTGGAAATGGCCATGATTTTTTTGGGGTTGGCCTCGATGCCGTGCTCGGACATAATGTATCATAGCAGCTTCCCCTTTGGAACCCTGAAAACACATTTCTCGGGATTCAATCTGATGTTGAACCTTCGGAGGTTCACGAACGCTGCGGCCAAATTTGCGATCATGTCGTAAGCTTGAGTTGTTTTGACCACTATGTCATCAACATAGACGACGATCATTGGCCTTGGCCGCTCGGCTTGATCAGGCTGATCGAGCGGGTCGATTTGGTCGGTGAAGTATTGCTGTATGCACCTTTGGTAGGTGGCGCCAGCATTTTTTAGGCCGAAAGGCATGGTTACATAGCAGTACGAACCATACGGTGTGATGAACGAGGTTGCGAGCTGATCGGACTCTTTCATCATGATCTGGTGATAGCCCGAGTAGGCATCCAGAAAGGAGAGGATCTCGCAACCCGAGGTGGAATCAACTATCTGGTCTATGCATGGCACAGAAAAGTGATTCTTTGGACATTCTCCATTTTACATTCTTCTTTTTAACAAGAATGGCATTGGCAAGCCAGTCGGAGTGGAATACCTCTCTGATAAATCCAACTGCCAGGAGTTTGGTGATTTCTTCACCTATGGCACTGTGCCTTTCATCGTCGAAACGACGCAGGCGTTGCTTAGTGGGCTTTGAGCCCGGGATGAGGCGCAGTGCGTGCTCGGCGACGTCACGTGGTATGCCCGGCATGTCGGATGATTTCCATGCGAAGACATCGCGATTGGCGTGCAGGAAATCGATGAGCTCGCATTCCTATTTGGCCAAGAGCTGGGTCCCGATCCGCACCATTTTGGTTGGGTCAGTGGGGTCGATTCCCACCGCCTTGGTTTCCTTGAGCGGGCGGAAGGCCATCGAGGAGTTTGGTTTGTTGCAGTCTGGGACTGCTGGGGTCGATGACTCCCCGAGCCGTGGAAGCTCGGATGAGTTGATGACCGCAGTGGCGAGCTCAAAATGCTCGCGGTCACACGTGAAAGCGTGCAAAAAGGCGCTGCTCACGGTGATGACGCCGTTCGGTCCCGGCATCTTCAGCTTGAGGTAGGTGTAGTTGAAGATTGCCATGAATTTGGTGTAGCATGGCCGCCCCAAGATGGAGTGGTAGGACCCTAGAAAGTCCACCACTTCGAAGGTTAGGACCTCCGAGCGGAAGTTGGTTCAGTTGCCAAACGTGATGGGCAGGTCGATCTGCCCGAGCGGGTATGCCTGTGCTCTCAAGATCACCCCATGGAAGGGAGAGCCCGCCAGCGAGTTCTAACCGAGGGATGTGCATGGCGTCGAGGGTGTCGACGTAGAGGATGTTGAGGCCGCTGCCTCCGTCCATCAGCACCTTGGTGAGGTGCTTCTTGCGGATGATGGGGTCGATGACGAGCGAGTAATGTCCCGGTCTTGTGATGTGGGAGGGATGGTCCCTCTGATCGAAAGTGATCGGAGATTCCGACCAGCTGAGGAAGGAGGGGACGGCCATCTCGGTGGTGCATGCCTCCCTATAGCGCACCTTGTGCTGGCGCTTGGACCAGATGGCATTGGATCCGTTGAAGATCATGATGCATTCCTTAGGGTCGAGGAAGTTGTCTCTGTCCTTGCCCACCACGCCTCCTTTCTTGGCTACCGCCTCTTTGCCATCTCCTTCTTTTGGTCCATCGGCCTGTCGTAGGAAACGTTTGAGGAGCTCGTAGCCCTTGTAGAGGTGTTTGATAGGGTAGGCGTGGTTGGTGCATGGGTTGTCCATGAGCTTGTTGAAGTGGTCAGGTAGTCCATGTTGGGGTTGCTTGCCCGTGCGATCAGCTGTGGCGACCAACGCGGTGTTGTCCGATCGGCGCCGATCCTTTTTGTTCTTCTTGCCCCTCTGTGTGGAGGGGCCCTCATCTTGGTATGTGCGCTTGGCCTTGTCTTTGTCCCGACCTCCGTTGAAGACTGCTCCGACCGCCTCCTCGCCGGAGGCGTGGTTAGTGGCCACATCGATGACATCAGGGAGGGAGTTGCAGCGTTGGGAGAACCTACGGATGTAATCCCGTAGGGACTCGCTGGCCTCCTGCTGGCAGCTCTTGAGGTCCTAGGAGTTTCTAGGGTGGACATACGTCCCCTGGAAATTTCCGACGAAGACCCTCTTGAGGTCCGCCTAGTCGCGGATGCTGTCGTGCGGGAGGAATTTAAGCCATGCCCGAACATGTTCCCCCACGCAGATGGGGAGATACTAAATGATGAAATAGTCACCATCCACCCCTCCGGCTCGGTAGGTGAGCTAGAAATCTTTGAGCCAAATACCGGGGTTTGTCTCCCGGTGTACTTGGGGATGTTGGTGGGTGGTTGGAAGCGCTCTCCGGATACGCCGGTCAAAGGCCCGTGGTCATGGGCCCTCAGGGCTAGGACTCGGTCGTCTGGCCGGTGACCATGCCTAGGGCACGTTTCACCGCTCCCCTCGATGGTTTGGTTGGGACCCATGTCGCCTGCCCTCATCGCCGCCCGATGGACGTCATCATCATGCCGGGCCTGATGCCGGTTGCTGATGATGCTGCGAGTGTCTTGGTGTGGACCGAGCCATTCGTGTACCGGTGGTCGGTGTAGAACAAGCGCCAGGTCGGACCATGGCATGGCCGCTGCCTCTCGAGCCGCACTTGGCTGCTGTGGCGGTGAGCGGATGGAGCGATCCGTCTGGCGCGTCCCCACTCCCTCGGTGGGGAGAGAGGGCATGTGTCGGAGTCACGATGCGGAGCTTTTTGCCTGTTGAACGGTGGTGGCTTCTACCAGCACCCGGAGGTTTCGGTAGACCGCCCACTCCTTGGGGTCGATGGGCTCGGGAATGTCGCGCAGAAGCATTGCCATAGTAGCGATATTCTGGCTAGCCCGAGCGAACTATGGGGGATCGTTCCCCTCGTTCATGATGTCGTGTTGGACCTGGTGGGCGCGACTTCGGGCGTCGCCCGCCGGGTCTTGCACATCGGGTGCAACATGCCGCACCGAGCGTGCCAGGGCAGGCGGCGGCTGGTTTTGCCGCCGTTGTCATAGTTCCTCAGCGTGCTCTTCGCAAACGCAAGGGCCCCCGCATGTGGGTCCGGAGGGGTGTGAGTCTGCACAGACTCCGCAACCATAGGCGGCTATCCCAGAGCGTCCACCATAGCGCACTCCCGGGACGGACGGTGGCTAGGTGCCACGTCACCGATGCTAGAGCCATCGCTCTCACCCTCATCATTCAGGAGTTCGTGGAAAGTAGTAGGAGCATAGCTCGCCATTCCCACGAATTCGTATGTGAGAGGGGATGGCGCCAGCGTCCTTCGGAGCACCCGAGCGCACGCGTCCGTGCGGGGGACGCGAGGCCGTAGGGGAACCGATTGTACGGTGTTCGTGGTGCGGTCAATATGGTCCCTCCGGATAATCGGCGGGAGATAGTAAATAGAGAGTAAATAACAGTATGCATATTACTCACAGCGGGGTTTGAGCAGAGAGTTTGCTCAGAATGAAGCGCAGATGCCTCATCGTTGAAGTCGTCGTGCGTCCCAGAGCCGATGGAGGGTGCCCCTCCGATGAGCACCGGAATGAGTGCCTCCTCGCAGAGGTGTAGTATGCCGAGCCGGTCAGTGACGAAGTCTAGGCTTCCAAAGAGGAAGGCCTGAGACGGCTTGAAGATGGGTGGAACCCACATCCCAATTGGTGGGAGTGCAGGAAACTCCAGTGAGCCAAAGCGAGTAGTATCGCTTGAGCCCGCCATGGCGAAGGTGGCGGAAAAGTGGGCCATCCGATGACCAAAAAGTGTTGAACGTACAGCGTCTTCCCCACGGATGATGCCAACTATCGGTGCAGAAAGTGACCAACACGTAAATATTTGTAGTTTTACCGTATACGTTGTGATCGGAGGTGGCTTAACACTCAATGACACAGGGTTTATACTGGTTTAGGCAACATGCCCTACGTCCAGTTTGAGTCAATCGGTGACTTTATTCCTGAGCCTAGGTGCTTGAAGTTTGTAGTGGGGTTACAAAGGAGAAGGAGAAAGATGGGGGATACAAGATGTCCGGTCGGACACTGGTTAGAGGGACCGAGAGCGACGGGAGCCCGCTTGTGCTAAGTGTTCGAGCGTATGCTCGTGGTTTGAACTTGGTGGTTCTACTGTTGTGTACTAGTGAACTTGATCGGTCGAATGAATCTACCTGTTGGGAGAGAGCGCATCCCCTTTTATAGATGAAGGGGATGACCTTACAAGTGAGAGGGAGAGAGTACGTATGCTACCAAGCCTTGTTGCCCACGTCGGCGGGTACAGGATGATGGTAGGCGCCCACAGTACTGTTGTATGTTAGATGCACGTGGGAGGTCGTGTTGTCTTCTTCGGATGTGGCAGACGTCGGCGCCTGCCACACTGTTGATACCCGTAGGCGTGCAAGGGGTTTTACCATGTTCGCCAGGTACGGTAAATGCCAGTGCCCACAACACTGTCGATGCCTAGAGGCATGTGGGGGAGCCTTACCGTATGGGAGTTAATGGCACCCACAATAGTATAGGGGAAAATGTCAGCGCCTACAACATTGCTTGAGTTCTATCGTGCCAGGGAGGTCACAGAGTACTGTTTCTACAGGTGTACAGGGTACGGTCCCCGATATTGCGGTTTGACTTATGCGCCCTGCCTTACTTTCTCCGTCCATTTCTTGGTCCTTACCGAGCGGGCGTCCCTGGTCGGTTGGTCCCAGTCGGCTCTGAATGCGCCAGTTGGAGAAGAGCAGTGAGCACGGGTTTGGTGCATCCCCAATCGGAGATGCAGGTCAGAGTCAGAAGCGATGTCTGGCTAGGCCTTCCGGTTGGAGAGGCCATCTAGAGGTGGGATGGAGACCAAAGCGAGCGCTCCGGTCAGAGAGGCGGGCCGGAATCAGAAGCGGGTGCCATTCCTCCTCGGCCAGGCCTTTCGGTTGGAGATTGGATCGCCCCTCTGGCCTATCGTTTAGGTACTTGGGTCGGCCCATGAGTTGCGCGTTGTCTACTTGGGCTGAGCCTTTGTTGGGAAGCCGGTCCACGAGGGACCCCAGGTTTATGAACCCGACAGGTTTGTTGGGAAGCCGGTCCGCGAGGGACCCCGGGTTTATGAACCCAACAAATTGATTAGTACAACAAACGATGTAATATAATTTTGCTCTAGCTTTACAAGGGTTGCAAGCCACCTATCCCAACAATTCTAGTTGCTATGATCACTAGACACACACAAGAGCTAAGTCACTACTCACTAACCTAGTGTGCTCTTAAAGACAAACTAAAGAGTCACATTAACCAAACTAACAAGCTCTCAAAGACTAACTACACCAAAGAGCTTGACAACTAGTTTGCAAAGAATGTAAAGGAGTGAGTAGGGTGATTATACCACCGTGTAGAGGAATGAACCAATCACAAGATGAAGCCAATCAATCACCGGGAGAAATGCAATCACACAAGATGGACACCAAGATTTTTCTCCCGAGGTTCACGTGCTTGCCGGCATGCTAGTCCCTGCTGTGTCGACCAACACTTGGTGGTTCGACGGCTAAGAGGTGTTGCACGAACATCGTCCAACAAATGGACACTGCAACAACCTACCCACAAGTAAGGTAACTCAATGACACGAGCAATCCATTAGAGTTACCTTTCGGCTCTCTGCTGGGGAAGGTACAAGACCCCTCACAATCACCGGAGCCGGCCACGAACAATCACCAACAAGTGCTGATGCTCCTCCACTGCTCAAAGTCATCTAGGTGGCGGCAACCACCAAGAGTAACAAGAACTCCACAGCCACAACTATCCCCAAGTACCACTAGATGCAATCACTCAAGCAAATGCACTAGGAATCACTCCCAATCTCACTATGATGATGAATCAATGATGGAATAAGTGGGAGATGTTTGTTTAGGCTCACAAGGATGTCAAGTATGTCAAAGAGTCAAGAGAGTGAGCCCCAAGCCAGCCATGATCAATATATAGACCCCCAACAAAAATCCAACCGTTACTCTTCCACGGGGCAGACCGGACTCTGCGACCGGACTCACCTAGAGTCCGGTCGGGTGCATTCGGTCGCACCCGCCAGCCACTCACAGCGCGCCACCTCACCCGACGTTTGAATCCGACCGTTGGTGCATTTGACCCAAAGCGTGCACAGACGATCGGACGCGCCCCTTCACCTGACCGGACTCGCCGCGACCAGAGTCGGGTCGAGTTCGAGAGGTTCCAGAGCACCACAAACTTGTCCGAACGCGCCCGGTCAGTCGTGACCAGACCCACGCCAGAATTCGGTCCCTCCTGCGCTCGTAAACCCTGGCGACATCAATGTACGTCGGCACTGATCGGACACAAGCCCTACGCGTTCGGTCACGCCAACCCACCAGCGTCCACTCGTGAAACCGTGCGCCACCTTCTCTGCTCAGCTTGACCGGACTCAGCGTCGAGTCAAGTCACAACGTCCGGTCTTGCCTGACCCTCTCCGCCAAGAGCACAAACAACTGATCGGACGCACCAAAGCAAGGTCCGGTCCAGCGTCCGGTCCTGCACCTTCGCCTCCTTTTTTTCTATCTCCTCGACCGCTTCGTCCTTGCTTCCAAGTTGCTAACCACAAAGTGTGTAACTTGTGTGCCTGTGTGTTAGCATTTTTTCAAGCATTTTTAAGGGTTAATTGTTAGCACACTAGGTCCCTAATGCATATGCAAGAATCATGTTACCTAGTGGCACTCGATAAAATCGCTTAGCCAAATAATTCCCCTCTTTATAGTATGGCTATCGATCCTAAACGTGATCACACTCTCTATAGTGTCTTGATCACCAAAACAAAAACATATCTTATACATTTGCCTTGATCTCCTTGGTTTTTGTTTTTCTCTTTCTTCTTTTCTAAGTTGGAGCACTTGATCATCAAGTTTGGTCTTCAACACCACCATGACCATTATCTAGCTCCACCACTTGACATAGGACCATCCTTTCAGGTCTACACACTTAGTACAAGGATTAGTCCCAAGGTTTTATCAATTATCCAAAACTAAACTAGGGCTTTCAGTTTGGCAGCGAGAAAACGTTTTAGATTCTCAATCAAATCACTAGGATCGCTACCAAACACCATAAAAGAAAAAACATTTCAGGAAGAATCACTTGAATCCGATTCTCATTTTATACTAGTCCAGAGAAGCACCTAAAACCTAATTTCTTCTGACTTTAGTTCTAGTTACAAGAATTCAACAAGCTAATGAAATAAGTTTCATGAAGTGTTTCTGATTTATCATAGAAATATTTCTGAAGGAAATCTAGATCCAAAACATTTCTACGGGAATTTAAACCCCTCCAAACGCGCCCTAAATCTAGAATCCTTGTGCGTGCATTTTTAAAAAGAGAATAAAGGGAGTAAGCACTTAGGCATACTCGAGTATGACAAGTTATGTCCAGAATCTAGATACCTTGAGCGATGAAAATTTACACCATCTGAATGTAGCTTAGTTGGTTTGGTTCCTCCGGTGCAACCGATCCAACTAGGTTCAAAATCTCAACTTTAGCATGGATATTTGTATTTTCTTGAATTTATTTTAGACTCGAATTTAAAGGTATTTTTTCCGTGCATGTTGTGGGCATACCGTGTAATTCCAAAGAAAATCTGCACCGTCCAACATATATTTACTAGTTTGGATTATGATTTCTAAGACAACCTTAGAGCATCTCCAAGAGTTTCCTAAATATTTCTCATAAAAACTCTATGTTTTTCAACTCTTAAAAAGGTATTGGGAGAAAAAAAGAATACCATCTCCAATAGTTCATAACACTTCACTTAAAAAAAAATCAAATTTTAGTCCTATTTGGGGTTTTTTGCGGTCCTTTTTTTACGAGCGGAACTCTTCGTGCTCGCGCATACGTACGCCGCGGCCGCATCCTTTTCTTCGTGTTGCCCTAGCCCTGCACCTCCCAGTCGGCGTTGGCCTCCTCCCAGCCGGCCGTGGCCCCTCAACAGCCAGATCTAGTGGTTCCAACAACTGATGTTGTCCATCTGTGGCTCCACGCAGGGTACGTACGCCCGTGGTGCACGACACGGCATCAATGCCGGCCGGCCGCGCTCACCATTAAATTTAAATCCCATGCACGCACGCATGTCGATCTTCGGTGGCTACACCCCGGAGCAGGCGAGCGGGCAGAGCGCCACCATCGTGGACGTCATCGACAAGGGCGTGGAGCAGCTCATCAGCCTGGGCGCTATGTACGTCGTCGTCCCTGGCGTGCTCCGCGTGGGCTGCTTCCCGATCTACCTCACGCGACAATCTTCTCCTCTGGACGGCGTGCTTTGGCGCGAAGGGAAGAACCGCGGCAAAAAGTCCGCGCGATGGAGGAGACCGTACGGGAAAACAATATACGCGCGACGGAGAGAGCGCGTAACTTTACACGGATGTGGGTTTTTTTTTTTTTCAAGTGCTAAAAGTTTAGGAGGATGGATTAGGAGTTGTTGGAGAGGGTTTTTTCTCATTTTTCTAAAAACCAAGCATTATGAAGGGATTTAGGGAACTCTTGGAGACGCGGGCCTTATTGTAAGAAGAAGGAAATTGATTTGGCATATTAATTAATTAATTTAATGGTTTCGCATGAAATGTGATTTGATATAATATATTGACATTTACTCTTCGACACTGTACTTATATAAAGGCATGACAGTTAAGAGAACAGTAACAGAGCAAAACGCAGCGAAGTTACAACATTTTGCACAATGGATGCAATCTTGTAAATAAATTCTCAAATGAATAACGAAAAATGATTTCCGTGTGCATTAGCGACCGCCGACGTGGCTTCTTGCGCCCACAACGGTTCAGTGCAGCCTGTCGCCCTGCACAGAGTTGCGGCGTGGATCGAGCCCGTTCGCGGGCCGCTCTTCGACTGGCTGGACCGGGCCCAAGTATCCCGCTGCGATTGACGAGACGAACTGTTCCAGACACGCGCGCCACGCAGTCTCATCTTCTTGCGGGAGGCCGTGTGGTGAAATTAAAATCCTCGTCTCCCCCGGCAAGCGGCAACTCTACTACCTCCACCGACCACCGACCCTCCATTCCTCCTCGTTGCCCTCCCCCGTCTTCGAACAATGCCCATCCCATCCATGCTACCGCGGCCATATCGAGCCCTGTTTCGTGTTTACTCTACCCTATCCTACTTCGTTTCGTGGTCGCCAACTCTGGCGTCTGGGCAGCCATCCCGCTCGGCTCCCGCCCGCGTCCTGTGTACTCAGCGACTGGGCGCCAACTGCCGATCTGCCGACGAACTGCTCTTGTTGCTCGTATCCAGTGACGCCGCGCAGGGCGCAGCTATGCCACTACTCACTGCCCCGGCTCCCGCAGCGTCGCAGACTCAGGCTAAGGCGTGAAACTGTGCCACTCGGTTCCATACTTCCATTGCAATTGCACACAAGGTGCTCGCCTTTTTGCCTGCTCAGAAGGTGCTCGTCTGTTTGCTTGCCCTTTTCTTCCTCAGTTCTCTGTAACCCCATAATTTCATTTTGCCTTCTCTATTTTCTGGTTCCTTTCGGTTTCCAAGTCATGTCATCTCGGCCAGGTAAGAGCAGCCACCGTGTTATCGGGGTTACAAACCTTTTTTTTTTTATAACATGATTACAAACATTTTGTTTATTTATTGACACAAAGCACTGCTGCTTGAACTTGCTTTCTTTTTTTTTAAAGGCTGTATTGATACTGAAAACATGTGGGGCTATTCCCACTTCCCAGCAGCTTTTAATTCAACGGTTAAATTAAGTTTCTTTTTTGAACGCAGGATAAATTAAATTTCTACCAACTCACCCAACTGAAATAAACATTTTAAGCTTCAGCATTGATGCTTAGCGTTCCTGGGTTCCAAATTTTTGTAACTGAGCATCGTTATGTGCAGTGGGAAAATCGGTGCTCCAGTTTCTCTCTCCTATCCAAGCATCAGTTTTTTACAACACTGCGGCTGTTCTCTTTGGGATTGGGTTGATTGGTTGAGCGTCTCCCAGACTCCTAGTGCAGTCAGACCTGCGTCGTGTAGTATTCCCATACTCCCATTGCCCTTTTCTTCTTCAGTTCTCTTTGACTCCAGAATTTCGTTTAGCCATCTCTATTTTCGAGTACATCAAATTCTCAGCTCACTAGAATTCTGGATCATCTTGACTTTGCAAATTTAAGTCCTCTGTTTGGAACTTTCAAAATGGAAAGATTCCAATTTTCTAAACATTTGAGGCCTGGGACCGAGGTTTGGGGGTCAGCTGAGGGGAAGTGCAGTACCATGTCAGCCAATCGACCTGCACGTTCACGGTTAATTAATTCTAATAGCAGACTGGTAAAAGCATGTGCCCCACTTGAAAGTGGAAAAAGAAAATCCATGGTGACTTGGTTGTTGGCCCTGGATCTTCGGAACGGATGAGCCGACCACTCTCTGGCGTTCCCAACCACAACAGAGCGCACACACACAGCACAAGCATCAGCGTTGGTCGGAGCTCTGCAGAGGAGATGGCAAAACTGAACTCGCTCTCTTTACAGAGTTACAGTGGGAAGCTATATATACAAATCTACCAATCTAATCCTAGTGAACAGACATGTCAGGCTACCATGCTGATACAGTGACTAGATGTGACAGCAGGGCTGACTTTGGCGTCTGCCCCTGCTGTGGCTACAGTGCGACATGGGAGCTTTCCGGCGCCTGCCCCCTACCGTGCGTTCACACAGGGAAGCAGCAGATTACTTAACAATTCTTCCGCTAATCCTGCTGCTAACCCTAGAACCCCCTCCATGCCGATTATTTTTTTCAGCTCCGTGAACCGAAGACGGCTAAGCGGCTTGGTAAGGACGTCCGCAAGTTGACGACCAGTTTCGACGAACTCGATGGCGATCTTACCTCCATCAATACAGTCCCTGAGGAAGTGGAACTTGACGTCGATGTGCTTGCTCCGATCGTGGAGAACCGGATTCTTCGCGAGGGCGATTGATGGGCTAGTTGTCCACCATCAGTGCTGGTGGGTGAGCTTCCACACCGGTCAGCTCGCCCAGCAGCCGGCGCAGCCGCACAGCTTGGCACGCCGCTGTGGCCGTCGCCACGTACTCTGCCTCGCACGTGGACAGCGCCACCACCTTCTGTTTCAGCGACAGCCATGAGATTGGAGCCGACCCGAGGAAAACGAGCACGCTAGAGGTGCTCCGCCGTCCGTCGATGTCTCCCACCATGTCTGCATCGTTGAAAACAGTGAGCTGCAGCCTACTTCCGCCGGTCTTGGGGAAGACGATCCCCTGATCCACCGTCCCCTTAACTTAGCGCAGCCGTCGCTTCACCACAGCCCAGTGATCCTCTCGGGGATCCTCCATAAAGCGGCTGACGTAGCCCACGGCGAACGCAATGTTCGGTCTCGTGTGGACTAGGTAGCGCAGACTACCGACGATGCTCCGGTAGAGTGTTGCATCTACCTTCGCCACTGTACTGGCCTTCGTCAGCTTCAGCCGCTCCTCCATCGGAGTCATGCACGACTTGCACTCAGCCATGCCGCTCCGCTTCAACAGCTTCGAGGCGTACGCACTCTGACCAAGCGTGAGCGCCCCCTTCCCTTGTCTCACCTCGATGCCGAGGTAGTAGGAGAGCGTGCCGAGATTGCTCATTCGAAAATGAGCCGCCATCTCACGCTTGAAGCTGTCGATGTCCTCCGCACGCACGCCGGTGATGATCAAGTCGTCCACATACACGCCGCCGACGAGCTCCTCCTTCCCCCGTCGCCGCATGTAGAGCGCGTGCTCGGTTGCGCACCGTGTGAACCCAAGCTCGCCCAGCGTGGCGTCAAGCTTGGCGTTCCACGCTCGCGGGGCCTGCCGCAGCCCATAGAGCGCCTTACGCAGTCGGAGCACCCTGTGCTCCGCTCTCTTGACAGCGAAACCCGGAGGTTGCCTGACGAAGATCGTCCCCGCCAGCTCGCCGTTGAGGAAGGCCGATTTTACGTCTAGATGATGGACGCGTCAGTCCTTCGCTGCTGCCAAAGCCAGAAGCAGTCGGATAGACTCCATGCGCACTACCGGCGCAAAGACTTACTCAAAGTCAATGCCCTCACGCTGGACAAAGCCTCGGGCGATGAGGCACGTATTGTGCTTGACAATGGCACCGCGCTCATCCCGCTTGACCTTGTATACCCACTTTAGGCCAATCAAATGGCATCCTAGAGGTGGATCGACGAGCTCCAAAGTCTCATTTTCCTCGATCACCTTCATCTCCTCCAACATCGCCCGTCGCCAATTTGCATCGCGCTCGGCCAGCGCGAACATGGGTGGTTCTTCTACATTGACGAGAAGCAGCTCTAGGTCATTGAGCAGCCAACCCACCAGGCCTGAGGACCCTGTGCCACCGACGATGTCATCCAGCCTGCAGAACCATACCTCCTCACCGTCGTGGAAAGCATCCACGAACTCTGTGATGTCGCTTGGAGGTGAGGTGAACTCGATCGGCGTCGATGGAGTCCCCTGTTTCACCGGAGTCAGCACAGCGCCTGGAGTGCTCGGCACCCCGGCTGCAGTGCTCGACACTACTCATGGATTGCTCATCACCACTCCTGGAGTGGTTGGCACCACTGCAGGGGTGCTCGACACCAATCTTGGAGTGGTCGGCACCACTGCAAGGCCTCTCGGCTCCACTACGGGAGCATTCGACACCCGTCCTGGAGTGGTCGGCACCACTGCAGGACCGCTCGGCACCACTCCTAGAGTGCTCGGCACCCCTACTAGAGTGCTCGACACCATCCCAGGAGTGCTCAGCTCCATTGCTGGAGTGGTCGGCACCTCCTCTCTCAGCGTCTCCACCACCGTGGATGACCAAGTGCTCGACGACGAAGGTGCTGGTGAAGCCGCCAGCTTCCCCCATGCCCGGACTGTCCCAATCCCAGGCCGCCTTCTCGTCGAACACGACGTCACGTGAGACAACCACCTTGCCTCCGCGTGGGTCATAGAGCCGGTACGCCTTGGTACCTTCCGCGTAGCCCAAGAGCACCATCGGTATGCTCCTGTCTTCTAGCTTGCCGAGGTGAGGCTTGGTGTTCTTCACATGGCCGACGCAGCCAAATGTCCCGAGGAAGGACACATTCAACTTGCGCCCATACCAAGCTTCGAATGGTGTCTTACCCTTCACGGCCTTGGTGGGCACGCAGTTGAGGATGAACACCGCCGTGATCACCGCCTCACCCCAGAACCTTGCCGGCATGCCCTTGGCCTTCATCATGGATCGAGCTATGCCGACCATCATCTGGTTTTGCCGCTCCACCATGTCATTCTACTGTGGCAAGTATGGTGCGGTGTGGTGTCGCACCACACCCTAATCCGTGCAGTACGCAGCGAACTCCATCAAAGTGAATTCGCCACCACGATCAGTCCGCAGCATGCGTAGCTTCTTGCTGCTCTCCGCTTTCGCGCGCGCCTTGAACTTCTTGACCGCTTCCGCCGCCTCGGTCTTGCTAGTCAGAAGCTGCAGCCACATGTACTGACTGCAGTCATCCACCAGCAAGATGAAGTACTTGCACCCGCCGAGCGTCGTCGGCGTGATCGGCCCGCAGAGGTCACCATGGACCAGCTCGAGGGTCTCTGCCGCGCGATACTTCGCCGTCTTTGGGAACAGCAGCCTTCTTTGCTTCCTGGTCAGGTAGCTGTCACATAGCTCGCCTGCGTGCTTGATGTGAGGCAGCCCAGTCACCATCTTCTCTAGCCGACCAAGAGCGTCAAAGCTAAGATGTCCATACCGGGCATGCCACAGCCATGGCTCCTCCGTGCACCATGCAACTAAGTAGATGGGCTGCTCCACCTTGAGGTCGAGTAGGTACATCTGATTCCGGGACCTCTTCACCTTGCCAAGAAGCCATTGCTCCCGGTCTCTGATCCTGAGGACGCCATCATTGATCAGTACCTCGCTGATGCGCTCATCTAGCTGGTCAATGCTGATGATTCTTGAACGCAGCTGTGGGATGTAATATACATCCGTTAGCGCGCGGTGCTCGCCATTCTAGCACCTAAAGATGATGGTGACGCGCTCTCGGATCGCCACCCTTGAGCTATCACTGAACTTCACCATGCCGGTCACGTCATCGTTGAGCTCAGAGAAGGCTGCCTTGGAGCCCATCATGTGGTTGCTGGCGCCGGAGTCCAGGTATGACTACTGCTCCTGCTCGCCGCCCACATATCCGAGGTGGACTTGGGCCCATAGTTCATCGAGGTGGACAGCCTTTAGAGCCTTGCCGTGCCCTTCCACCACCGTCACCTCTCCCTTCTCCTTAGCCTCAACGTCGTGTAGTTCCCGACCACACACTATGGCTAGAGGTAGAAGAAGGGAGGGAGAACAGAGCACGCACACACACAACACAAGCACTAGCGTTGGCCGGAGTTCTGTAGAGGAGATGGCAAAACTGAACTCGCTCTCTTTACTGAGTTGCAGTGGGAAGCTATATATATAACTCTACCAATCTAATCCTAGTGAACAGACATGTCAGGCTACCATGCTGATACATTGACTAGATGTGACAGATAGGGCTGACTTTGGTGTCTGCTCCTGCTGTGGCTACAGTGTGGCAGGGGAGCTTTTCGGCGCCTGCCCCTACAGCGGCTACAGTGCAGTAGCAGGGAGCCCTTTCGGCGCCTGCCCCCTATAACACCTCTGGTGTTACGAGCTTATTTAGCACCACGATTAGACCTAAGAGGAGTTACCGCAACGATTTTCTTGAATTTTAAAATTTAAAATATTGGAGCTTATGTTTAAAATGCCAGTTGTGGCGAACTATATTGAGCAAAGTAATTACATAGTGCTTAAATATTTTGTCTCTGTAGGTTAGTGCGAAGCATGAACTTTTGCGTAAATTAATTATTGGTGGAGGTTAATCGGGTTGCCTTGCCAGCCACGTTGTGCCAGTCTGTGTTGTCCCTGTGTTAATGAAAGATGGCCGAACCCCCAATGCGTCTGTTGTCTGCGCCACTGTCTTTCTCTGTCTCAATGCCAGTTCGGTCGCTTCATCCCTGCAGCACCATCACGTCCTCTGCTCATCCTTGCCTTGCCTCTCTCTGCTGCTGCTGTGTACTGCCTTGATTGTCTGTTGCTCGCATTGTCCCGTCACACTGCAACGTTGCCGGAGCACGCCGCGCGGTCCCTGCATAGTGGAAGTTGGTCGATCCTTATGCTGCTGTCCCCTTCCTTTTCTATTTCTGTTGCCGACCCCAGCTCCTGTCCGTCAATCGCTCCTTGTTTCCCTCACCTTCCTCTGCTTGCCCGACGCCGGCTCATCCTCTCTCTCTCGCGCGAGCGCGCTCCTGGGCCTGCGTTGCCCCGCGCCGCTTCTCTTTCGAGACGGCCACATAGCACCCTGCCTCGCTGCCATCCGTCGCTGGCCCTCGCGAGCCCCATGGCCGCGCTGGACCCTAGCCCTGCCTCTCCTAGGCGCCAACGCCTCCCCGCGCGTGACTCTTGCTCTGCCTTGCCTCCTCTCCTCCGCGTGCAGCATCGAACCCACTCCTTTTCCCGTCACCGTGGCTATCACCGGGCCGTGGAAGCCACCGTTGCACCCTACTGCTCCCACCTCCTGTGCGCGCGAACCTCCACGGCGTTGCCCCTTCCGTGCGTCGCCTCCACTGTCCGCACGCCGCGACCGTGCCGGCGCTCTATTGTCCGTGGCCTCGCCGCCCTGTCCCTATTGGTGATGCCACCGCGTCTCCCAACCTCGCTCCCCGTTGCTCGGCCACCATCCTCGAGCGCGTGCCACGCCCGCTGCCCTGCAGCACCACCTAGGCCGCGCCCGTCGTCGCCCTGCCTCCCTCGCGTCGTGCGCCCGTACCACAGCACCTCGCCCTAGAACGCCGCCGCTCTCCTTCCTCTCATCGAGCCGCGCGTGACTCCGCCTTGGCCCATGCCTCCCTCCTCGTGCACGTGCACCACCGCTGCGTGGACTCACGCCGCTCTACCTCGCAGCGCTGTTTCCCCTCCCCGGCACCTCCTCTGCACGCCGCTGCTCCACGATGCCGCGCGCGTCTCTCCCTCGCTGCTGGCACCGGCCCATCCGCGTGCATCGGCACCTCTCCTTCGTCCTCCCTGCGACGCGTCTCCATTGTCCGCGCCCGCCGCCGTCGGTCTTCTTGCGAGTGCGAGCGCGAGCCCCTCGGCCGCGCGAGGCCTGCTGCTCCACGGCGTCATCATTCTTACGCGCCTCCTTCGCTTCCAACCGGCTCCCAGCGCCGTTGCCACCGCGCGCCCGGCCAGCGCCGCCGCAGCCGCCATGCCTGCCACCACGGCTCGCTCGGGCAGACAGCTGGGAACCGACTCGGGTCTTGCCGCGGCCAAGCGTGGTCGCGCAGGCTCCCATGCCCCTCACCGGTGAGTTCCCACCGCCGCCGTGCCTTCTCCGGCTAGGATTGACCGCTGGCCAATCATTCCCCGTCAGTGCTCTATTTTGAAGATGAAAGGAGGGACCCCAGGGTAAGGATTGAGTAATTCCAGGGTTCTTATTGTTAATTACGTGACCCATATGAACAGTAGCATACTAAATAAGGAGAAGCGCAGGGTCGTTGCTGCAGAATTGCCAGGCCTGTTCGGCAGGCCGTGCATGGGCTGGCTTGTTGGGCCTCTTGCGCCTGTGCGTCGGGTCGGCCTATGGCCGCCGCACCTGGGCCGCCCTCGCCGTGCGCTGGGCCGGCCTTCTCGACGCCCCGCCTAGGCCGCGCATCCGCTGGACCGCTGCGCCGCGCTGGGCTGGTCATGTGTCGCCCCGCCTAGGCCGACTGGTGCCACACGCTTGGGCCACGCGTGCACCTTCGGGTTAGGCCGGTTCACCGGTCGTGGGCCGCGGTACTCCTTTTCTGTTTTCCAACGAATTAGAGTAGGTTTCCTCATATAAATTCTGAGCGGATTTTGTTATTTAAATATAAAATCATTTAGGAGTTCAAAAATTATGAAACTAATTTTGTTAGTCTCCTAAAATCATGATATACCTGTTAGTATATTTTATTCACATAGTTTGATAACATTCTTGGAAGCTATATAATTAATTTAAGGTACTTAATACTGTAAAAATATAAACTTGTAGAAATTATTATGATAAATTGGTAATAGTGTTGGACTTGAAATTTTTACAGTAGGCTCCTAGCAATATTAGGTACTCACTGTAATTTCTGTAGCTCCAGAATAATTAGTTTGCTAAATAAATAATGATGTCCTATTACGAATAAAGATTAAATTGATAGAATAGAATAAAGAAACAACTTGGGTGTATATAACTAAAATAGTTGTTGGAAAATAACGCTTTATTCAACGACATGGATATGTAGCCTAAGTATAGACGTCATTAGAACTAGCTCGTTAGCTTAGTGTGGCATGATCGGGTTTCTAAGCATTCGGCTATCGTTGGTTATTTACATCTATGCATTTGCATCAATGCATATCAAATAGGTACGATGATGGATCAATGGATTAATTGAAGGATGATTGGGACTCTGCAGATGGTATTCTCTCCAGGAGATGATGCGATGGGCTTTCTATTCAGATGATGTGGATGATCTGAAGATGCAAATACTAACTTTTGGTTATATTTTATCCAGGCAAGCCCCGGTGCATAACCCCTACTTTTCTGCAGTTTAAATTATATTTGTGCATTAAGTTTTAAGGAGTTGAATGAAACCCACTTGCATATATATATATATATATATATATATATTTATCCTATGAGTCTTACTAGTATGATAGGATCGTATAGAATGCTATGCTACAGGACTCCGGTAGAAGTCGAGTGATGGCTGTCACTCGCGAGAGATAGGAAATATATTATTGGATTATTATCACTTGGAATATAATAAAATGGTGGAAAGGAAAATGGTGACCGGACAGGGATATGGTTTGGGTATTGGTGGGTGTAAGAGGTTGTGTCGCCGTGGACGCAGGGCATGGCTTGGTTACACTGCTTTCCCTGTCTGTGTCAGTTAAGGACCGGCCGTTGCATAAGGCTCTAGGCAAGTCACAGACTTATTATCCCGAGCACATACTTGGGTATGGGCGCTTGGAAGACTTGTTGCTCTCTTGTCGTGGGTTTTGGCTCTTTTCGGACCGACTGTCAGGGTTTCTTTTTAGTGGAGGAGGTCCTTGCACCGCACTGAGTCTGGGACTCAGGGGCGGGGGCGACTCCTAGTTTGGACGGAGACATAGGACCATAGGACAGGAGGGTGATGGGTTGGTCCTGCTTGTGCCTTGGGTACAAGCGGGGAGTGTGTTTTTAGGTACCCAGCTGGAGGCATTGATTCGCGAATCGCTGGGAAATCCGGTACGGCTTGTTTACGGTTTAGCATCATAGTAAGAACTGAAAGATGAAAGATGGAAAAAGGAAATTCTGATTGCTTACCACCTGCTTGAATGTAGTACAGGTGCTTACATAGAATGGTTAGATAATCAACTAATGCGGTTGTTAATAAAAATCAAACATAAGGACGCACGCTTAGTAATGCTTCCTGCAAATGGAATAAACCCACAAACCAGATAGCCTTGCATATCTTTGGAGTCTTTTCGTTCCTCCTATCGGGTAAATCTTGCTGAGTACAATTGAGTACTCAGGGTTTTATTCCCCCTGTTGCAGGTGACAGATGGATGCTAGGGCTGACCCTTGTGTGTGGATACCTCCTAGTGGGCTCAGCGAGGATTCCTTTATGTTGCGATCATAGTTGTTATTTATAACTTTCACCAAATGCTTTTATAAATGAAAGTTTCATAATCTATTGTCGTAGTTTATATATCAATACTTCATCATGTCATGAATATATATTTATTTCTGCTATAATTCTGATCACATGTTTATATTCCGTTGTTCAATCAATTTGTTTAGAACTCTGATAATATGATTACATTCTACTGTTATAATAATAAAGAAATGGTTAAGAATGATGTAAGCTTTATTCTCTCATTTGTGATCCTGATGGAAAATGTGGATTTTCGGGTTCTCTCCTGGGGTGTGCTTGATGGAACCGAGTAATTTAGTGTTGTCCCTTGGGTGCTTAGTGTCTAATGGAAGACGAGCACTCCTGCAAGGCATTATATTAGGCGGTTCTGCCATAGGTGGTATCAGAGCATAAATGAGGAAATAAAGCTTCGAAAATCTTTTCTAAACTGAAATTTGACAACCTATTTTTGCTAAAAGTTAGGGCGTTCGATTGCGATGTTATATAAGTAGCCCTATTACTATGGTTATGTATCCAGGATAGATGGCACTCTACTAACTTAGGTAGGTTTAATCAATTTTTCTACAAGTACACTGACCCGAGCATAGTTCGATAGTATCGATTAGCTACAGGGAGAGAACGTTGTGCCAAAAATCTGAGAATGGTTGCCCTATATGTTGGCAACAGTGAAAGGACGTATAGGACGTGCATCCATGCATATCCTGTTGTGCATTGTAGTGCCGGTATAGCTTACAGATACGCCATCCATAAGTGTCATGCGTGTCGTATTGTGCATGACTGGTTCATTTCTGTTCCGGAGTTAGGTCTGCACTGTGGCTTCGTGCTCTGTGTTCGCCCATGGTTCACGCCGGTTGTGACCCATGTCTCCCCATACTCTTTTCTGTGCTCTTGTCGGACACCTACCCTATAGTCGTACCAGTCAGTAATGGCCTCGGACCTCGCTCGCCTCGAACGCGCGAAAAATTAGGTCGATTCATTCGTAGTGACCCCGCGCAGGAACCCCGGTGGACCGCGTCAGAATGCTCTGGCTTTATAAGTAGAGCCTGGCTTAGCCATTGGTACCACCACTCGGCGCACTTTAGCTAGTCCAGCTTTTCCCTTTTAGCAAGCTTTTTCGCTCAGCCTTCCTCACAACCACCCCCAGAAATGGCAGGAGTCTGGGTTAGTAGTTACTACCTGAATGTTGAGGGTTTTCCTAGAATCCTACATGCCACCCTACAAAAGCTCAGAGTCAGAGATCATCCCGAGTATGAGGGCCGTGAGTATGAGAAGCATGGCACTGATCGGTGCGACGTTACCATCTATATTGGAAAGAGTGAAGAGTTCCCCGACATCACTGAAGCCTAGAGTGTGATCGCAACCGGGTTTAGCTTCATCGACACCTACCAGGTTGTGGCCCGCAAAGCCCTACGGTACCTTTCCTAGATCTATGAAGAGCCCATTGCCTGTACCCCCATGAGGTTCTTTCCACCCTTGGACAAGAATCGACGGGCATGGAAGGCTCGCATGGAGGCCTAGCAAGGGCGGGATGCGCAAGAAGATAGTCCTACCGTGGTGCACTTGACCACATACCTGCTTGCTCTGGATGAGCAATATGACCGGCAAGCCTTGGAACTGAGGAGCTGCCTCCATCGAGCCGAGGAAGCCGAGATCTTCACCCGGATGCTCCAAGTGCAACTTGCCGAAGCGCATGCTAGTGCTGCAGCTGCTGAGAGCTGGGAGACTGCCATGTCGAAAACCCTGAAGGAGGCTAAAGATCGGCATGTCCATCAGCTGAGGGAGGCCTATCTTGTCACTAGGGCCAAGCGGAGGACGCTAGCTGCTGAAAGGCAGGATGCCCCGATCTTGGAGGGGATCCCTATCCACCCGCCTGAAAGAAGGAGAACCGGTGATGCACAACCGCCAGCACCTCCACCTTCGGAAGTGTTAGAAGCAGAACCCTTGGTTCCTCTCACTCAGCCATTGCCCCAAGAAGATGCAGATCCATAGCCAGGGCGGTAGAAGAATCCGCTGAACCCGAGAAGGAAGATGCATGGTCTAGAGTAGCTGAGTTGTCTTGGGATGCTATACCCATAGTAGTAGTGTTGTTCGTCGTTGTCCTCCGGTGTTGTACTCTTGCCGTTGTTTTTCATCCGTAGTTGTTGAGATCGTCCGACCATAGGTGAATGATGTGTCGTGAATGGGAGACTAGATGCCTATATGATGTACCTGCATAAGATCATTGGAATATGCATTTTGTTTATTTCCCCGTGTTTATTGCGTCTATCTACTTTAAGTTTCGTTAGACGTGCTTAAAGTTTTCAAGGACAATGTTAAGAAGGTTACAAGAGAAGTTGACATTCAGATGCCAATAGACTAGCTGGGATTGGATAACATAGGACACTGTATCGACTAATTATGGATGTCCTAGCAGAAGACTTGAATCTTTTTAAACCAAATCCGCCATTGGATTTGAATTCCTTGTCCCTTGTTGTAAAAGGGAACCCTTGTTGTTTGATTTTTTCCCTTGCAATACTCCCCTTACTCTGTGGTCTATGACCCCACCGCCTTTGAAAGGATCTAACAATGCCTAGAGGGGGGTGAATAGGCGTATCTAAAAATTAACTGCAAATGCTAAGTTCAAATTTGTCAGTCAATGTCGGAAGTCCCGACGTTTGGGTCGGAACTCCCGACATCGTTAGAAGTTCTGGCACAAACATCAGCAGTCCTGATGCCTACGTGAACTACAAAAGCAGTGCCAAATTTAACTTTGAGGATAAATAATCTTATAACCCCACTTCCTAGTGGTTTGGTGAAGATGTTGGGTCACTCCCTTGACGCTGTAATGCCTCCAAACCGTAGATCGAGTCCAAACCCTAAAATGAAAGTTTGGGAGAGAAAGAGACAAACAGATACAAGTAATCTCTAGCAATCACAACAACAAGCACATGGGACACAAAGATTTATCTCAAGGTTCGGCAACCCCACAAAGGAGCTCCTATGTCCTCGTTGTTGAGGTGACCACCAAGGTCGGAGTCTCTTCCACCTCCTTGCCTCACTCAAAGCGACCACAAAGGTCACTTGAGCTTTGTACTAAGAAATCAAGGGTAATACAAACTTTCCAAGGCTCTTCCACAAGATGGAAGCTCTTGGGCAATGCCTAGCCGGCTAGGGGCAAAGCCCCAAGAGTAATAGACGCAAAACCAACCGGCTTGATGAAGAAATCAAGTGCTCAAGCTTGCCAAAGTGATTCTCTCACTTAATCCACTTTCCTTTCACTCAAAACCCTAGGGGAATCAAAGATTAGAGCAAAAGGGGAAGGAGAGGGGTGCCTTTGTTGCTTGGAAGCTGTTGAGCACGAAGTGAGTCAGTTGTGAATGAGTCCGTAACAGTTAGAAGTGAAGAGAGGGGTATTTATACTCCAAGTGAAAATCTAACCATTCCGATCTACGTCGGAAGTTCTGATGCAGATCTCGGGACTTCCGACGTTAACAGAAAGAACTATTCACATAGGGTCAGAAGTCCACGCGTGCAAGTCAATGTCGGAACTCCCGGCAAACGTCGGGACTTTCGACGGTCGAAACTTCTGATGAACATCGGGACTTCTGACGTGCGTAGTTAAACAACCAGCCAGTACCGCAGCAGGTGTCGGGACTCTCGACATGGGTCGGGACTTCCGACGGTCAGAACTTCCAACGTACGTCGGGAGTTCTGACGTGCGTAGACAGCCGGCCAGTAGAACCACTAATGCCGGGACTCCCGGCTTGTGTCGGGACTTTCGACTGTCGGGAGTTTCGACTCACGTCGGGACTTCCGACGTCCATAGTCACCGCGCAGGTTAAGTGACTAGGAGTCAGAACTTCCGGCATGAGTCGTGACTTCCGACGGTCGGGAGTTCCGGCTTACGTTGGGACTTCCAACACCAACAGTCATAGAAAAATAATCTACATGCTCGTGGAGTGCTACAGTGTCTCTCTTTTGATTTTATTTTTATGCTTGAACACTCTATCTTCCTCAGACCAACTAAGTTTCAATCCCTCTTTATAGTGCGGCGGATCCTAAACTCAAAAGCAAAAATAAAACCTTTGGAGAGCGCTTTGAGTTCGTCCACCTTTACAACTTCAAAAATTGAGGGATACCATTTTATGTTTATCAACTCTTTGATTCTTTCATGGGACTAATAGCTGCGACATATCTCATTAAGATCACATTAGTCCCTAATTTGGATGTCATCAATACACCAAAACCCACATAGGGGGAAAATGCACTTTCAATCCCATCCTTTTTGGTAATTGATGACAACCAACTTAGGCTTTTATAAGAATGAAAGAATTTAAAGCTTTTGAACCCCAAAATTTATGAAGAGCTCCCCCTTGATGTATGCATGAATTTGAATATCAATTAGAATCATCTATACATGATTTGCATACCTCAAGACAAAGCTCCCCCTAAATTTTGCAATCCATGGGGTGCAACAAGTGTGTGTGAACAAATATATATCCATGAAAAGAAATGCAATATGACATGTTATTTCACACAACAAGTAAAAGAGAATATGATGGCCAAGATTTCAAAATAGAATTTGAAGCAACACATGGCCATCCAAAATACATTCACCATCATAAGTAGAGACAAGTATAAGCTAATAAGATAAATAGATAACCATAACTTGTCCTACAATCATTCATCACAAACACATATAGATAGTTATCCATCACAAGCTTGCCACCACACGACATAGTTCATACATGCTAAAGGTTTTAATGTTCCGAAACAAAAAGACCAACTAACTTATTACAAGAGAAATCAAAGCCTAACACTCCCCCTTTGTCAACAAGTGCCAAAAGGGGTAGGCCACGTGAATATCCAACTACTCATCCTCATAGTCATCATCGTCATCTTGATCACCATCATTGTCACCACCGTCATCATCGTCATCATCATCATCCTCTTGCATGTAGTCATCATCGTCGGCGGCGGCGGCCTTGCCCTTGCCATAAGGGCAAGAAGCGGCATCATCCTCATACGCTGCACATGCCTCATCATATAATGCCAACGGATCACGAGGAGGCACAAACGATGGCAGAGGAGAGGACACAATACCTGCGTGCTGCTCCAAACGATATAGCCTCTCTTGGATATCATGCTCACGTTGAGCACTAGCACAACATTGTCCAAACATATATGTCATTAGGAACTTGAACTTGTTGGGCTTCTTTCCAGAGGAGGACGAAGAGAGGGGCTCAGCACTAGAGGAGCGAGTAGCAACAGCAGGTGGTGAAGCACCACAGCGAGAGCGAGAACCCGAAGCACCTTTCCCTTTTGCTTTGGCTGCATCACCTTTCTCCCTCAGTTCTCTTGCAGCAATGATGGAGGTCTTGTTGGATATCTTGAGGAGATTGTGCTGAGTGTCAGAGGGAAATCGGATGCTGGATACTTGCTCAATGACATGCATAATGTACGATGCATAGGGAAGATGCTTCACTAGATCCTCAGTAGCATCATGTATCTTGTTCCAAATGTATCTGCTGATGGAAAATTTCTGAAACTCATCGCCAAATTGCTGAAGCACCTTCTATGAATCATCACGAAGGAAGGTGGAGTCACCTACCTTTAGATACAAGATCTGTCGCAGGATGTTGTTCAGA
Source organism: Miscanthus lutarioriparius (assembly GCA_904845875.1). Classification (NCBI taxonomy): domain Eukaryota; kingdom Viridiplantae; phylum Streptophyta; class Magnoliopsida; order Poales; family Poaceae; genus Miscanthus; species Miscanthus lutarioriparius. The sequence goes on from CAJGYO010000006.1 coordinate 76,637,253, forward strand.
ACATAATAGTAGGGCTTCAGAAACACTGTCTGCCCATCAGTTGTGTGTCCATCAAGATACATATGTTTGTACTCCTCCAAAGCGACATCCTCATACTCAGTCAACTCAGTTGCAGTGCGGTCGCTGTGACTCAAACCAAGAAGGCGAGAGAAAGTGATGAAGTCCACCTTATAATGCTTGCCTTCAGTGGTCCAATGAATAACGTCAACAACACTGGTAGGATCTCTCTCATGATGATAGGAAACATAAAACTGACAGATGAGCTCATTGTTCCAATGCTTCCTAAACTCTAGCAGGTAGGATAGCCCCATTGAGTGTATATCCCGAACCACCTGCTCTAGCTCGGGTTCCTTGTACTTACCAAGAGATTATGCATCAACGCACTTCATCTGAAGGACCGGTGGCTCCCTTTTCTTGAAGAACTTCCGATAGAGAATGGAATCATAAAAGTCATAATGGAATGGGTGCCAGAAATGATACTCAAGTCGTAGATCCTTCTCATCCTCAGCATAAAGGTTCCTTCCCCTCATGGACCTAATGTCCTTAACCCGGTGACGATAGTCCACTGGTAGAGGAGTAGTCCAGCCACCAGCAGGATTCAGAGCCATGGCGGGCTCCCGCATGATTGGCGAAACAATCGTGAACAGAACAAGCTGAGAGACAAACCCTGGACCACGAGTCGGGGTGCGAGTCGGTGGAGCAGCAATGGTTTGGCCGGCACGCTCAAGAGCTTCCTCTTCTTCATCAACAATCGACACATCCCCAACAGAGGCAGGAGCAAGAGGAGGAGCGGCAGCCGATGACCCTTGATCGACACGACGACTGGCAGCATGGGAACCACCAGCACCACCATGTTGGTAAGCTGCCTTGGTGCAGCTAGATGGCTTGGGGACAGCAGCACGATCTTGGTTCTTCTTGGACCTCTTCTCCTTGTGACGCGAGGGACTGCCACCGTCCATGGCTGCGGAAAACACGAAGGGGAACTAAGAACCAAGACAACGAGAAGTGAACGAACATTGAGAATTGAAGAAACATGAATGGAGTGGTCACCCTAGGGTCAGGAGTTCCGGCCATAGTTAGGACTTTCGACAGCCGGGAGTTCCGTCCTGGCATCGGGAGTTCCGATGGTCAGAACCTCCGACGGTCTCCAAGACCTCCGACGCCCAAGGTGACCATCCCATTCATGGGGCTTCAAATCGTGACACACATTCATACAAGGGAGATAGAGGAGTAGAGAGGAAGAAGGAATAGAGTCAAAACACAAGGTACATTGGAGTTAGGGTTAGGATGCCACGGTAGTACCTTGAATCGAGAAAGGAAGGAGACAAAGAAGAACGAAATCTGCAGACCACGAACAAATCGACGAACGCGAGCACCTCCACCAACGGAATCTCCACCACACAAATGAAATGTCCACCACCACCAGGGCATGGGCGGTGGAACAGGGGTGGGGAGGTCAGGACTGCTGGCAAGGCCTCCGACGACGCAATGAGAGGGAATGGAGGCCGGAGCTCCCGGCAGGCCGGAGGTGCGGGCAGAGTGCAACGCGGCGGCGCGAGGAGGAGCGAGGGCGGCGCAAGGAGAGGCGATGGCAGCGTGTGGAGAGAGATTGAGGGCGATGGGAGGGGAGGAGGGTAGAAATAGCCGCAGTTAAAGGACCGAGCTAGGTAAAAAGAATCGGGCAACCGACTCAGCGCGGTCAAAAAGTCAGATCTGCATCAGGACTCCCAGCGTACGTCGAGACTTCCGACCGTCGGGAGTTTCGACCTACGTCGGGACTTCCGACGCAGGGAAACTGAAAAACCCTCAAACTTGAACTCACTACACCATGTGGGGCAAAAATATGATGGACACTAACATTTTCTCAAGTGACTAGATTTCATTCAACCAACACAAAGCAATAGTCACTCATGAAAATTATAAAATAGATTTTGAAAGTGTCACACAATGTTTTCTTAATTCTTTTCTCCTAACTAGATCAAACAAAATGTGTGTGCAAGGTATCAAGAAACGTTACAAGAATCAATGATATTTAGTTCACTCCTCAAAGCACAAAATCTTGACTCATCTAGGGGCTTTGTGAAGATATCGGCTAATTGCTTTTCGGTGCTCACATGATGAATGGCGATATCTCCTTTAGCTTCGTGGTCTCACAAAAAATGATGCCGGATGTCTATGTGCTTTGTTCGAGAGTGGTTTATAGGGATGTTTGTCAACTTAATGGCACTCTCATTGTCACACAAAAGTGGAATCTTGGTTAACTCACATCCAAAGTCCTTTAGTGTTTGCTTCATCCAAAGTAGTTGGGCACAACAAGCGCCGACCGTCACATACTCGGCCTCGGCGGTGGACAAAGCAACAAAATTTTGCCTCTTAGAGCTCCAAGACACCAAGGATCGACCAATAAGTTGGCAAGTCCCGGTTGTAGTCTTTTGGGTTACTTTGCAACCAGCATAATCCGAATTGGAATAGCCAAGTAACTCAAAAGTGGAACCCTTAGGATACCACAAGCCAAGATTAGGAGTGTGCACTAAATATCGAAAAATTCTCTTAACAGCCATCAAATGACATTCTTTCGGAATAGCTTGAAATCTTGCACACATGCACACGCTAAGCATAATATCGGGCCTAAGTGATCCAATCATGGAGCGATATACCTTTTGATCGACGTCCTTTCCTCCTTGACCAAGATCAAGATGTCCATTGGTTGGCATGGGTGTCTTGATAGGCTTGGCCTTGTCCAAGTTAAACTTGTTCAACATGTCATTGGTGTACTTGGTTTGACTTATGAACGTGCCATCCTTGAGTTGCTTGATTTGAAATCCAAGGAAAAACTTCAACTCTCCCATCATGGACATCTCAAACCTATTTGTCATAATCCTACTAAATTCCTCACAAAAAGCCACATTAGTACTACCAAATATTATGTCATCGACATATATTTGGCAAACAAAGATATCATTATTGACTTTGCGAGTAAACAAAGTAGCATCGGCCTTTCCTATCTCAAAACCTTGTTTGAGTAGGAAATCCTTCAAACAATCATACCAAGCTATAGGGGCTTGTTTGAGCCCATAGAGCGCCTTGTCAAGCTTGTAGACGTGGTTTGGATACTTGGGGTATTCAAAGCCCGGTGGTTGCTCTACATACACCAACTCGGATAGGGGGCCATTGAGAAATGTACTCTTCACGTCCATTTGATATAACTTGAAATCATGACGGGCAACATAGGCAAGTAGAATGCGAATTGATTCTAGCCTAGCCACCGGTGCATAGGTCTCCCCAAAATCCAAGCCTTCAATTTGAGTGAATCCTTGAGCCACCAACCTTGCCTTGTTTCTTGTTACCATGCCATGCTCATCTTGCTTGTTGTGGAAGACCCACTTGGTTCCAATCACATTTTGCTTAGGTCTTTCCACCAAGGACCAAACTTCATTCCGAGTGAAGTTGATCAACTCCTCTTGCATGGCTATCATCCAATCCGGATCATCAAGTGCCTCTTCCACCCTATGAGGTTCCAAAGGAGAAACAAACGAGTAATATTCACAAAAACTTGCTAAACGGGAACATGTAGTTAGCCCTCGTCGAATGCTCCCTAATATGTTATCAACGGGATGATCCCGTTGAATGGATTGATGTACTCTAGGATGTGGCACTTACTTCATTTCTTTCTTCATTGTTGAGTTGAGATTGAACTTGCTCATTGTTGACACCATCTTCATGAGAATGACCTTGTGCTTCATTTGATCTCCCATCTTGATTATTTCTTGCTGCGGAAGCTTCACCATGTTCATTGGACGAAACATGATGAATGTTTGGATCAAGATCATCATGCACAACATGGTCTTCATCTTCGTCTTCGACGGGCTTTACTTCACCAATGGCAATCTTCTTGATTGCTTTGTGTGTAGCTTCTTCATTACCTACAATCTCAACATTGACTTGCTCTTTTTGAGAGCCATCGGTTTCATCAAAAGTCACGTCTACCGCGATTTCAATCAAACCGGTGGTTTTATTGAAAACACAATATCCATGTTCATTAGTACCATAACCAAGCATGAAACCTTCATCAACCTTTGGTGCAAACTTAGAGCTTTTGGATTTCTTGTTAAGTATGAAACACTTGGATCCAAAAACTCTAAAGTAGTGCACCTTAGGCTTTTTACCGGTTAGAAGTTCGTAGGCGGTCTTTTCTCTTTTCTTGTGAAGATATAAGCGGTTGATGGCATGACATGCCGTGTTGACCGCTTCCGCCCAATAGTTGGTTGGAGTCTTGTACTCATCCAACATTGCTCTTGCGGCTTCTATGAGCGTTCAGTTCTTCCTCTCCACAACACCATTTTGTTGTGGAGTGTATGAAACCGAAAACTCATGCTTGATTCCTTCTTCATCAAGAAACTCTTCAATGTTGGTGTTCTTGAACTCCGTCCCATTATCACTTCTAACTCTCTTGATTTTGACATCAAACTCATTTTGGGCTCTTCTTGCAAACTTCTTGAAGATACCTTGGACTTCACACTTTTCACGCAAAAAGAATACCCAAGTGAAACGAGAATAATCTTCAATAATTACAAAACCATATTTGTTACCACCAATGCTTATATAAGCGATGGGTCCAAATATGTCCATGTGAAGCAACTCTAATGGCCTTTCGGTTGTCACAACATTCTTGACGGGATGTTTAGCTCCAATTTGTTTTTCCCGCTTGGCATGCGCTATAAATCCTATATTTCTCAAAAGAAACATTTGTTAGTCCAAGGATGTGTTCGCCTTTTTGAAATTTGGCCAAGTTCCTCATCCCAACATGGGCAAGTCGGCGATGCCATAACCAACCCATGCTAGATTTTGCCATTAAACAAGTCTTGGGATTTACTCTATTTTATGTGAAATCAACTAGATAGAGTTTCGCTTTTAAATGACTCATAAATGCAATAGAGGAATCCTCCCTTCTATAGACTTCCATACCCTTATCCATAAAGAGACAATTGTAACCCATCTCACAAAGTTATGAGACGGACAATAAATTGTATCTCAACGAATTCACAAGTAAAACATTTGAAATGGAATTATCATTTAATATAGCAATTTTACCCAAACCGAGGACTTCTCCTTTTCCATTGTCACCAAACACAATATTTCCACTATTATCATGATTTGGTTGGAATGACGTGAACATATCCTTCTCTCTGGTCATATGATTGGTGCATCCACTATCCAACACCCAACTTGTTTCACCGGAGGAATATTCCTACAAAGACAAATTAAGCTTTTGTTTTAGGTACCCAAAAAGATTTGGGTCCTAGGGGGTTAGTCACATAAAACTTGGGCACCCAAACACTTCTCATAATTTCCTTTCTCTTTTGGGCACCAACATACTTAACCATGATCTTGCCATCCTTGCCCCAACAACACATATAGTCACTAGCATAGCACCGTGGAAGTGGTGCTTGTGGCTTGGGGACATCGGATTGCTTCGTCTTGATTGTCTTGTTACTCATAGGTTGGATCTTTGGAATATAGACCTTGTTGTTGGCCTTGCATATTAGCTCATCAAGAGCAACGCCCTTGTTGAACTTCACACAAGGCACACCATTGATCATGTTCCTTCCATTGGTCTTTCCATCATACTTATTGTAGCCAATGCCTTCCTTGATTGATGGGTGCCTTGATGACTTGTATATAGTCTTCAATATCATCTTCAACCTATGAATCTCCTTGTCTTTCTTCTCTAACTCAACAAGGTTAGTTGTATATGCATTCACATCAATTTTATAGCATCTTTTACAACCATTACTAGTGGAGACATTAGAGTCTTCGGTTGCCTTAGGAGAAGTTGAAGTGCTAGCCTAAAGAGTACTATAGTTTAGCTCAAGATTTTGATATTTTTCTTCCAAGCTTGTGAGGCTTTCTTGAGCTATACTCTTCTCATTCTTGAGGCTAGCTACTTGATCATTAACCGAGGAATGTTCCTTAGTCAATTTCCCAATTGAGTCATTGGCTAAAGACAATTCAACGGTTAACTTCTCAACCTTCATCTTTTCCTCGGTGATAGATGCTTCAAGGGCAAGGTTTTTCTCTCTCTCTTGAGTGATTATATCTCCTTGCATCTCTAACCATCTATCCCTCTTCTCTAATTTCTTCATTAGTATTTTTATTTTAGTGAAGACTTTTTTACCAAATTTCTTTATCATGGTTGCTTCAATTTCTTCTATGTTATCATCACAACTATTATACTCATCACTAGAGGAAACGGGTGTAGTATGTACCTTCTCCCCTTTTGCCATGAGACAAGTTGGGGTGTAGTAGTCGTTGTCGATGAGGTTGGAGAAGAGCTTCGGTGGTGAAGATAGGTTGGGGAAGAGTTTTGGTGGTGAAGTTGAGTCGGAGAAGATCATGGTCGGTGAACAAGAGTGGTGGATGGCGATGTTTGCGGCTCCCTTCTTCTTCTTCTTCTCATCATCACTTGAGTCACTATCACTTGACTCTCATTCTTCCCCAAGATGAGTTTCACCTCTCTTCTTGACTTTGTTCTTCTTGTCTTCATCCTTGTCGTGCTTGTGCTTCTTTTTCTTATTAGGACAATCGGCTATGAAGTGACCGGTTTGACCACATCCATAGCAAAATCTCTTTTTGAACCTTCTCTTTCCATCACCATAGGTCTTGCGGTTGCTTTTCTTCTTCATAAACTTTCTAAGATTTCTAATCACAAATGCAACCTCCGCATCGGAATCTTCTTCTCCACTTGAGGAATCATCTTTCACTTTCTTCTTCTTTTCTTGACTTAAACCTTGACCTTCATGTTGTTGAGTTGCTTTAAGGGCTACACTCTTGTTGAATCCCATTACATTAGGATTTTGATTGTGAGCATTGATTGCATCTTCATCTAGACACTCATGATGCTTGAGTTTTGAAAGAACTTCTTGAGGTGTCATCTCATCATAACCGGGCCTTTCCATGATCACGGACGCTAGCATGTTGTTCTTGGCTCTATAGGTTCTCAACATCTTTCTAGCAACCTTGTTGTCATCCCATTCGGTGCTTCCAAGAGCTCTTATGCGGTTGACCAATGCCATGAGCCTATCAAACATGGATTGTGTTGTTTCATTTTGCAAAAATACAAATCTTTCCAATTCACCATGAAGTAACTCAATGTTGCCTTTTCTCACACTTTTATCTCCTTCAAATGACACTTTCAAAGTATCCCAAATTTGTTTTGCACTTTCCATTCCATTCACTTTTCTAAACTCATCCAGAGCTAGGCTTGACACAAGCAATGCTATGGCTTGTTCATTTTGATGGAGGTTGTGCACTTCTTCCAGAGTTATCTCTCTATCTTCATTGGTAGGAATCTTCACACCAACATCCACAACTTTCCAAAGTCTTATAACAATGAGATGCATCTTCATCTTGTAAGACCAATCGGTGTATCTTGTTCCATCAAAGTGAGGTGGCTTGCCAATGTTGACAGACGGAGTATGTAGTGTTGAACCTTTTATGAGTTGTCCATAGTCAAAGCTCATGTTTGAATATATTCCCTTTCCATGAGCTTGCTCACCGGCTCCAATATCACTAGCGGCATCTTTGTTTGCTTCATTCTTGTCACTTGTATCATTCTTGCCACTTATTGCATCATCAACCTTCTTGCTCAATTCTTCCTTCATCTTGCTCATCTCATCTTGCATCTTTTTCATTTCATCTTGAAAGAGCTTGACTTGAGCAGCCATCAACTCTTCAGCTATTTTCTTGGCCATCTCGGCGGTAATGGCTTGCATCTTGTCAGACTCCGACATTGTTTCTTCTCACACGGTGAAGCGCAAAGAGAAGACCTTTCTTTGATACCAATTGAAAGGATCTAACAATGCCTAGAGGGAGGGTGAATAGGTGTATCTAAAATTAACTGCAAATGCTAAGTTCAAATTTGTCAGTCAATGTCGGAAGTCCCGGCGTTTGGGTCGGAACTCCCGACGTCGTCAGAAGTTTCGGCGCAAACGTCAGCAGTCCCGACGTCTATGTGAACTACAAAAGCAGTGCCAAATTTAATTTTGCGGATAATTAATCTTACAACCCCACTTCCTAGTGGTTTGGTGAAGATGTTGGGTCACTCTCTTGACGCCGTAATGCCTCCAAACCGTAGATCGAGTCCAAACCCTAAAATGAAAGTTTGGGAGAGAAAAAGACAAACAAATACAAGTAATCTCTAGCAATCACAACAACAAGCACATGGGACATAAGGATTTATCTCGAGGTTTGGCAACCCCACAAAGGAGCTCCTACGTCCTCGTTGTTGAGGTGACCACCAAGGTCGGAGTCTCTTCCACCTACTTGCCTCTCTCAAAGCGACCACAAAGGTCACTTGAGCTTTGTACTAAGAAATCAAGGGTAATACAAACTTTCCAAGGCTCTTCCACAAGATGGAAGCTCTTGGGCAATGCCTAGCCGGCTAGGGGCAAAGCCCCAAGAGTAATAGACGCAAAACCAACCGGCTTGATGAAGAAATCAAGTGCTCAAGCTTGCCAAAGTGATTCTCTCACTTAATCCACTCTCCTTTCACTCAAAACCCTAGGGGAATCGAAGATTAGAGCAAAGGGGGAAGGAGAGGGGCGCCTTTGTTGCTTGGGAGCTATTGAGCACGAAGTGGGTCAGCTGTGAATGAGTCCATAACAGTTAGAAGTGAAGAGAGGGGTATTTATACTCCAAGTGAAAATCTAACTGTTCAGATCTACGTCGGAAGTTCCGACGAAGATCTCAGGACTTCCGACGTTAACAGAAAGAACTATTCACATAGGGTCAGAAGTCCGTGAGTGCAAGTCAATGTCAGAACTCCCGGCAAACGTTGGGACTTTCGACGATCGAAACTTTTGACGAACATTGGGACTTCCGACATGCGCAGTTAAACAACCAGCCAGTACCGCAGCAGGTGTCGGGACTCCCGACATGGGTCGGGACTTCTGACGGTCGAAACTTTCAAGGTACATCGGGAGTTCCGACGTGCGCAGACAGCCGGCCAGCAGAACCACTGATGCTGGGACTCTCGGCTTGGGTCGGGACTTCCGACTGTCAAGAGTTCCGACTCACGTCGGGACTTCCGACATCCACAGTCACCGCGCAGGTTAAGTGACTGGGAGTCAGAACTTTCGGCATGAGTCGTGACTTCCGACGGTCAGGAGTTCTGGCTTACGTCGGGACTTCCGACACCAACAGTCATAGAAAAATAATCTACGTGCTCGTGGAGTGCTAGAGCGTCTCTCTTTTGATTTTATTTTTATGCTTGAGCACTCTATCTTCCTCAGACCAACTAAGTTTGCATCCCTCTTTATAGTGCAGCGGATCCTAAACTCAAAAACAAAAATAAAACCTTTGGAGAGCGCTTTGAGTTCGTCCACCTTTACAACTTCAAAAATTGAGGGATACTATTTCATGTTTATCAACTCTTTGATTCTTTCATAGGACTAATAGCTGCGACATATCTCATTAAGATCACATTAGTCCCTAATTTGGATGTCATCAATACACCAAAACCCACATAGGGGGCGAATGCACTTTCAGCCTTCATGGCATGTAAATTGGTAGTAGTTGCTTGGTTAATAGCTTATGATGCCACGACGAAACCGAGGGCTCCCTGTGGAACAACTGCCACATGGTGACACTGGTCAGCACGCGCTGGTACCGAGGTTGTTAACCAAGTAGCTTTACCAAGTTACACTGCTATACCGCTTTTGCTACAAATAATTTCCTTAGAAATATTCAGATGTTCAAACAAGAAATCCACAATAGGTTGATGACATAGTGTTCTCTCAAGGTAAGCAAGAGGAGGTGGTTTTGGAGGAAGAAAGTATGACATGGTCTCAGTCTACATGAAAGACGGACGTGGTCGAGTAAAGGAAAGAAAAAGAAGAGTAGTAAGGAAAGTTAGCCTTGGATAGTCGGGAGTGATTGTAAAAGTGGATGTCAGGTCCAAAGCCCTATGGTTAGTTGACAGCGCTACGCATGCTGGGTCATTTCGCTACGTGCCCTGCGAACGCTGTCGGTATCGGGCCCTTAGCTCCCCGTTCTCGTATGGCCACGACATCGCACCGCACTCGCCGTCTTTGTGCACTGTGCGTTTCTCCTTTTCCCAGCATCCGGTCGGCTCTCGACTCTCACGCCTCGTCCCTCGTACAGGCCCCCATTCCCCTTTGTCTTTTCTCTTGGAAACATGGTCGCCCGCATGCCTGCCTCGTCGAGCGGACCCCCTCTCCTCTCCTCTCTCTCTCCCTTATCTTCTGCCCGCTCGCACAGGAAGCACACCATGTCCGACCTTATCTCCACAGCATGACCCGTCTATGTACCCTATCCATGTCGCCTCCACTTTCGGGGTGTTGCGCCCCACCCCCGTTCGCCACTATAAAATACCCTTGGTCCTTGCTCTTCTTCTTCATCCCCATTCCCCTTCGAACCCGACGAAGAGCTACGAGATGCAATCGACATTGTGAAGTCAGGTTCGTCAGTCTGAGGTGATGGTGTAATCTGAGAAGAAAGGATCTGATTTTCGAAGAAGTTCAAGTTTCCTTGGTTAGTTTGGTCTTAGGGTTCACAATGGTTGAGTTCTGGGAGTCCTGTTTCTGGATCTGTTGGTGCTACGCCATGTTTTAGATAATCATTATCCTACTGTTTCTCCATTGCCCTCGTCTATCTCGCCTTCTAGATTAAGTCTCGGTTGGATTAGGTTTCCCTGAACCATGTATCTCTAAATCCCCATGTGGTTTAGTATTGGAAGTTGTTTAAGCTTTCGTGTAATCCCCGATCTACGAAATGTAATCGTGTTTTCCCTCTTCTACTTCTTGCTTCGAATCTTGGGACAAGATTCTTTTTAAGGGGGTTGGTTGTAACACCTCTGGTGTTACGAGCTTGTTTAGCACTGCGATTAGACCTAAGAGGAGTTACCGCAATGATTTTCTCGGATTTTAAAATTTAAAATATTGGAGCTTATGTTTAAAATGCTAGTTGTGGCGAACTATATTGAGCAAAGTAATTACATAGTGCTTAAATATTTTGTCTCTGTAGGTTAGTGCGAAGCATGAACTTTTGCGTAAATTAATTATTGGTGGAGGTTAATCGGGTTGCCTTGCTGGCCATGTTGTGCCAGTCCACGTTGTCCCTACGTTAATGAAAGTTGGCCGAACCACCGACGTGTCTATTGTCTGTGCCACTGTCTTTCTCTATCTCAATGCTAGTTTGGTCGCTTCATCCCTGCAGCACCATCATGTCCTCTGCTCGTCCTTGCCTTGCCTCTCTCTGCTACTGCCATGTACTGCCTTGCTTGTATGCTGCTCGCATCGTCCCGTCGCGCTGCAACGTTGCCAGAGCACGCCGCACGGTCCCTGCATAGTGGAAGTTGGCCGATCCTTGTGCTGCTGTCCCCTTCCTTTTCTATTTCTGCTACCGACCCTAGCTCCTATTCGTCAGCCGTTCCTTGTTTCCCTCACCTTCCTCTGCTTGCCCGGCGTCGGCTCATCCTCTCTCTCGCGCGCGAGCGCGCGCTTGGGCCTGTGTTGCCCCATGCCGCTTCTCTTCCGGGATGGCTGCAGCACCCCGCCTCACTGTCGTCCGTCGCCGGCCCTCGTGAGCACACACGCGAGCCCCATGGCCGTGCTGGATCTGAGCCCTACCTCTCCCAGGCGCCAACGTCTCCCTGCGCGCGATTCCTGCTTTGCCTTGCCTCCTCTCCTCCGCGTGCAGCACCAAACCCACTCCTTTTCCTAGCACCATGGCCATCACCGGGCCGTGGAAGCCGCCGTTGCACCCTGCTGCTCCCACCTCCTGCGCGCGCGAACCTCCACGACGTTGCCCCTTCTGTGTGCCGCCTCCGCTGTCCGCTCGCCGCAACTGTGCCGGCGCTCCATCGTCCATGGCCACGCCGCCCCGTCCCTGTTGCTGATGTCACCGCATCTCCCAACCTCGCTCCCCGCTGCTCGGCCACCGTGCGCGAGCGCGTGCCACGCCCACTGCCCTGTAGCACCGCCTAGGCCACGCCCGTCGTCACCCTGCCTCCCTCGCATCGTGCGCCCGTACAACAGCACCTCGCCCTGGAACGCCTCCGCTCTCCTTCCTCTCACCGAGCCGCGCACGACTCCGCCTCGCCCCGCACCTCCCTCCTCGTGCGCGCGCGCAACCGCTGTGTGGACTCGCGCCACTCCACCTCGCAGCGCCGTTTCCCCTCCCCAGCACCTCCTCTACACGCCGCTGCTCCACGGTGCCGCGCACGTCTCTCCCTCGCTGCCGGCACCGGCCCGTCCACGTGCACCGGCGCCTCTCCTTCTTCCTCCCCGCGCCGCGTCTCAGTTGTTCGCGCCCGCCGCCGTTGGTCTTCCTACGAGCGCGAGCCCCTCGGCCGCGTGATGCCTGCTGCTCCACGGCGTCGTCATTCTCAGGCGCCTCCTTCGCCTCCAACCAGCTCCCAGCATTGTTGATGAGTACAGGCCCGATCTTCCGAGAGGTAGCCGGTAAGTTCGATATGTGGAGATCTCGACGTTGGCGATCCGGCTTCAAATCAGACGCGATTCGAACCCTGCAACCGTTACACCACTGCTCCGTTGGTTATCAACCAAGCACAACTTGATTGACCTCGCCAAGAAGGCTTTTCCTGCAAGCGAATCGAAGAGCACAAGCAAGAAGGTAAAACACGCAATCTGATATTGCAAATATGAATGACGCGAATATCAATAGAGGGTTCAAGAACTCGGTTCCAAAGGACTAATCGACACAGTGGAGGAGATCAGGAACGGGGGCCCTGGATCACTGTAAAAGGATTTGTCACCACAGTTACAATGAACGATTCAGTTTCTCGATGGAAAACTAATCTCTAAACAAAACCCAATTGTGTAGCAGCGGCGACGGCTGTGTTTATAGTCTAAGACTCGACCTAGGGTTGGGGACGGCCAGGGGTTGGGCGCCCACAACTTGGGCTTAAGGCCCGACACGATACATGGCCAAGTTGGCCCAAATAGGTGACGCAGCACCTTGCCGTGGTCACACAGAATGATCCACGGACCTTCTGGAGCTGGGACCAGATCCAAAACGACGGCGTCGTCGTCCCCTTTCCAACGCATCCAAGAACGGCCCGTTTCGACGTCGTATGAGGAAGTTATGACCGAAACAGTGACGACGTGTCTGCTGAATCCGAGGGTGACGTGGTAGCTGAGTTGGGAACGAATTGCAACTTGGGGAAGACCATGGCGTCGGTGTGTCCAGCGTGGCGATGTCCTCATCATCCTCCCCTTCTCGAATTGAGTCGTCCTCGACTCCATCTTGGCGATGTCCTCATCATCCCTCCTTAGAATTGGAGTCGCCCTCGACTCCATCCCATCATCAGCGAACTCCTGCAAAAGATTAGTGACAGCAGGCAATGCACCAGACATAAAAGGTTGACAAAACATAGTATAACATGGTGCATCAGGATTATGACATAACTCAGCAGTAGCAGGAGTTGTAGCAAGAAAAGCACCTCCTTTTAACTTAATCCCATTATTTTTAGCAATGTCTGTTGGAGGTTTATTTTTGATCTCATTAGCATGTTTAATAATATCCGTAGGAGACAAAGGCAGCAATGTAATTTTCTTGTCCTTATGTATGATAGTGTATGTATTAGTTCTACCATGGTGTAAAGCATCATTATCAAATTCCCATGGTCGACCTAACAAAATGGAACAAGCTTGCATAGGGACAACATCAAAATCAGCAGTATCATGATAAGAGAGCTCGTGAAAAAGCTAATGCGTGCTTTGATTTAGTTACCTTAGTCTTACCACTATTATTGAACCATTGAAGTTTATATGGATACGAATGTTGTCGTGTGGTCAAGCCAAGCTTGTCAACCAAATCTGAACTCACCAAGTTGTTGCAACTCCCGCCATCAATGATAGTGAGAACACGACAACCCCCGCACAATGAGATACATGTGGAACAAATTGTGGCGTTGGATCTTCATCTCTTCTTCATGTCCCACACGTACTCAACACACGCTGCACGAGAAGGCTAGGATAGTCATGGCAAAGCAGCCACAGAAGTCAATGATGATGGCCTCCCTTGTCTTGATCGCCTCGGTGGGATCTGCATCAATGTTAGCAGCAAGGGCTAAATCATCTTCAACATCACTAGCACTTACATATCCATCGTCGGTAGCAATGAAAGCGCGACGACTGGGCAATCCTTCATGACATGTCCCATGCCTTTGCATCGGTGGCAAATGATTTTAGAGCTGGACGAGGAGGAGCTAGTAGAAGCACCGGAGTGGCACCTTTCTTCATTGTGGAAAGCGCACATTAGACAATTTACTTACCCGTAAGAAAATGGAGGTGTAGATGGATGTGGTGCAACAGAAGCTTGGTCGCTCTCCGGCTCGGAACGCTCGCTGAAAATTCCTCCCATTGTGAGACCTGAAAGGCTGGTGTTGTTTGCGTCCCTGCATTTCGCTTCGCCTTAATAGCAAGATGATACAATTGGGAAAAATTGCGCCATTCTTTGTAATCAAGTATGTTCTCAGTATATCATGGTTTAAACCACCAAAAAAATCTAGCACTAGCATCAAGATCATCATCTTCATTTATACCACAACGTGCTAAACCAATAAGCAATTCTTGATAGTATGCTTCTACTCCTTTATCACCTTGTTTTAAAGTTTGTAGTTTCAAACGTAAATCACGTTGGTAATAAGGAGGAACAAAACGAGATTTCATACGTTGCTTTAAAATATTCCAAGTTTGAGGCACAAGAAGAAAGATTATTAGCATTGCAAAGATCACTCCACCGTAACAAAGCAAAATTAGTAAACTCACTAGTAGCAAGTCTAACTCTATGCTCGGGAGGAACATTATGAGAATCAAATTTTTGTTGAACAGCAAGCTCCCAATCTAAATATGCCCTCGGATCAACATTACCAAAGAAAAGGAGGTAGACTAAATTTAATTTTAGCAAAAGGATCATTATTACCATGATTATTACCTCCCATGCCATGACGATTGAAGTTGAGGCGGCGACGGCACCACTTGCCAAGATACGCATCTTCATCACCAAAAGCATCCGCATCTTCATCATCAAGACGATATATGGAGGGCGTTGCTCAAAAGTTGTTCAATGCGGGTGACCAGATTGTTCACGTTATGGCGTCACTCGGTCATAAGAGTGCGTTGTTCACCATGAACGTTGCAAGCTCGCCCTTGGACACGCACTCATTGAAGTCCGTCGGAGTTCCTGCCATGGTTAGAAGATAGAAAAAGACAACACCAAAGTATTATCCCTATCAACTACAAGGAAACAAGTGGTGGTGGTGGTGAAAGTGGAATGCAAAATCACAAGCGGCTTACCACCGTCTTGTTCGTATTCTTACCAACGTAAACAGGAGCAAAACCAAAGTGGTGAAGCAATCTGTTGTGGAGCGTGGGTATGATTGTAAGATGAACTGTCTTGTGTGAAGAATATGTGGAGCTATGGGTAGGCACACAATATGACAAAGCAAGGATTAGCAATTAACGAGTCTGAGTAGCGATTGTTCAATCTGGATCCAAAGTACAAGTCACGTGTGCTTGCTAAGACATGTCGAGGCGAGCGCAACAAGGTGAAAACAAAGGACGATCGAAAGAACTCACAGAACAAGCAAATAGCCCGGATTTCTCCTTTTTTCCGGATTTTTCCAAAAGGCACTAGTAGGAAACAAACTTTTTTATTTTTTCACTAATTTTTTATACTTTTCTCTGAACAAGGATCACAAAAGATGCAACCACAAAAATTGGCACCTACAACCGAGGTGGGATGTGGTCTCTGTAAATTCAAAGACGTGCTTCAAAAGCGTGCAAAAACTTTGACAATTTTTTTTTTCTTTATTTTCCTGAATTTTTTGGCAATTTTGACGAAACCAAACAGGGCGAAGCCCAGTTTGGGTCGGGTCCAAATGGTGTCAAGAAGCTGCTGAAAAAATTTCAGATTTTTCGGATAAACGAGCGAAAAGTTATGCCTGTTTTACCGAAGGTATCTCAAGGTATGTTTTAAGGGAGGCACAACACTGCTGGCGGCGATTAGTTAGGGCAAAACGTCCCTAAACTCTAACGATCGATCACAGCAGTAGGTATTCGCCTGATGATGTAAGGAGGGCTGCGATCTGAGCAAAATAAGAGCGGTGGCAACCTATCTAGGGCTTCATGCTAGCGAGAAGTTACACAAGGCGGCTAATAAGGGCAAGTCGAGTAATGTGGTGGCTTCGACTTGTTGTTTGGGAGCAGTGGATGGGATAGCGGCGGAAAACAAAAATCACAAAGAACAGGCGATTGAACTACGACCACGAACACAATCCTAAACCAGCAACAAGACTCGACCACGGACACAAACTCAACAACACGAATCTGAAACGAAATTGCAAAGGCACAAAGGGCGATAGGACGGCGGAAATTGAAATATTTTTGGGCTTTTTGTGGACTCTAGGTAATGAACAAATATGAATCTAAGACAAACGAGATTATACCTTGGTAAACCTGAAATATCTCGATACCAATTTGATGAGTACAGCCCGATCTTCCGAGAGGTAGCCAGTAAGTTCGATATGTGGAGATCTCGGCGTTGGCGATCCGGCTTCAAATCGGACGCGATTCGAACCCCCGCAACCGTTATACCTTTGCTCCGTTGGTTATCAACCAAGCACAACTTGATTGACCTCGCCAAGAAGGCTTTTTCGCAAGCGAATCGAAGAGCACAAGCAAGAAGGTAAAACATAATCTGATATTGCAAATATGAATGACGCGAATATCAATAGAGGGTTCAAGAACTCGGTTCCAAAGGACTAATCGACACGATGGAGGAGATCGAGAACGGGGCCCCGGATCATCAGTAAAAGGATTTGTCACCACGTTACAATGAACGATCTGGTTTCTCGATGGAAAACTAATCTCTAAACAAAACCCAATTGTGTAGCAGCGGCGACGGCTGTGTTTATAGTCTAAGACTCGACCTAGGGTTGGGGACGGCCAGGGGTTGGGCGCCCACAACTTGGGCTTAAGGCCCGACTGACGATACATGGCCAAGTTGGCCCAAATAGGTGACGCAGCACCTTGCCGTGGTCACACAGAATGATCCACGGACCTTCTGGAGCTGGGACCAGATCCAAAACGACGGGCGTCGTCGTCCCCTTTCCAACGCATCCAAGAACGGCCCGTTCGACGACGTCGTATGAGGAAGTTATGACCAAACAAAGGATGACGACGTGTCTCGCTGAATCCGAGGGTGACGTGGTAGCTGAGTTGGGAACGAATTGCAACTTGGGGAAGACCATGGCGTCGGTGTGTCCAGCGTGGCGATGTCCTCATCAATTGTTGTCGCCGCGCGCCCGACCAGCGCCGCCGCAGCCGCCGTGCCTACCACCACGGCTCGCATGGGCGGACAGCTGGGGACCGACTCGGGTATTGCCGTGGCCAAGCGTGGTCGCGCGGGCTCCCATGCCCCTCACCGGCGAGTTCCCGTCGTCGCCGTGTGTTCTCCGGCTGAGATTGACCGCCGGCCGATCATTCCCCGTCAGTGCTCTATTTTGAAGATGAAATGAGGGACCCCGGGGTAAGGATTGAGTAATTCCAGGGTTCTTATTGCTAATTACGTGACCCATATAAACAGTAGCATACTAAATAAGGAGAAGCGCAGGGTCGTTGCTGCATAATTGCCAGGCCTGTTGGGCAGGCCACACGTGGGCTGGCTTGTTGGGCTGCTTATACCCATGTGATGGGCAGCTTATGGGGCGCTGCTACCACCTCGCTCGGCGCCCGCCCTGGCCAGACGTCCATTGGACATTGCTGCCGCGTTGGCTGGTCTGTGCCGCCCACTTTGGCCGACTGGTGCCACACGCCTAGGCCACGCGTGCGCCTTCGGGCCAGGTCGGTTCGCCAGTCGTGGGCTGCGGTACTCCTTTTCTGTTTTCCAGCGAATTAGAGTAGGTTTCCTAATATAAATTCTGAGCAGATTTTGTTATTTAAAGCCCTGTTCGGCTTATCCTATATTCGGCTTGTTCGGCTTCTTTTTTCAGTCGAAACAGTATTTTTCTCTCACAACAATTCAGCCGAAATAGTGTTTTCAACCAGTTTCAGCCAAGTTTCAGACCAGTGAACGGGGCATAAATATAAAATCATTTAGGAGTCCAAAAATTATGAAATCAATTTTGTTAGTCTTCTAAAATCATGATCTACCTGTTAGTATATTTTATTCACATAGTTTGATAATATTCTTGGAAGCTATATAATTAATTTAAGGTACTTTATATTGTAAAATTATAAATTTGTAGAAATTATTGTGATAAATTGGTAATAGTGTTGGATCTGAAATTTTTACAGTAAGGTCCTAGCAATATTAGGTACTCACTGTAATTTTTGTAGCTCCGAAATAATTAGTTTGCTAAATAAATAATGATGTCCTATTACGAATAAAGATTAAATTGATAGAATAGAATAAAGAAACAACTTTATGTATATAACTAAAACAGTTGTTGAGAAATAACGCTTTATTCAATGACATGGATATGTAGCCTAAGTACAGACGTCGTTAGAACTAGCTCGTTAGCTTAGTGTGGCATGATCGGGTTTCTAAGCATTCGGCTATCTTTGGTTATTTACATCTATGCATTTGCATCAATGCATATCATATAGGTACGATGATGGATCAACGGATCAATTGAAGGATGATTGGGAATCTGCAGATGGTATTCTCTCCAGGAGATGGTGCGATGGGCTTTCTATTCAGATGATGTGGATGATCTGAAGATGCAAATACTAACTTTTGGTTATATTTTACCCAGGCAAGCCCCGGTGCATAACCCTACTTTTCTACAGTTTAAATTATATTTGTGCATTAAGTTTTAAAGAGTTGAATGAAACCCATTTGCATATATATATATATATATATATATATATATATATATTTATCCTATGAGTCTTACTAGTATGACAGGATCGTGTAGAATGCTATGCTACAGGACTTCGGCAGAAGTCGAGTGATGGCTGTCACTCGCGAGAGATAGGAAATATATTATTGGATTATTATCACTTGGAATATATAAAATGGTGGAAAAGAAAATGGTGACCGGGCAGGGATATGGTTTGGGTATTGGTGGGTGTAAGAGGTTATGTCGCCATGGACGCGGGGCATGGCTTGGTTACACTGCTTTCCCTGTCTGTGTCAGTTAAGGACCGGCCATTGCATAAGGCTCTAGGCAAGTCATAGACTTATTATCCCGAGCACATACTTGGGTATGGGTGTTTGGAATACTTGTTGCTCTCTTGTCGTGGGTTCGGCTCTTTCTGGACCGACTGTCAGGGTTTCTTTTTTGTGGAGGAGGTCCTTGCACCGCACTGAGTCCGGGACTCAGGGGCGGGGGCTTAGAGTCCCAGTTTGGACGGGGACCTAGGACCCTAGGACAGGAGGGTGATGGGTTGGTCCTGCTTGTGCCTTGGGTACAAGCGGGGCGTGTGTTTTTGGGTACCCAGCTGGGGGCACTAATTCGCGAATCGCTGGAAAAATCCGGTACGGCTTGTCTACGGTTTAGCATCGTAGTAAGAACTGAAAGATGAAAGATGAAAAAAGAAAATTATGATTGCTTACCACCTGCTTGAAAGTAGTATAGGTGTTTACATAGAATGGTTAGATAATGAACTAATGCGGCTGTTAATAAAAATCAAACATAAGGACGTACGCTTAGTAATGCTTCCTGTACCCACAAGCCAGATAGCCTTGCATATCCTTGGAGTCTTTTCTTTCCTCCTGTCGGGTAAGTTTTGCTGAGTACAATTGAGTACTCAGGGTTTTATTCCCCCTGTTGCAGGTGACAGGTGGATGTTAGGGCTGACCCTTGTATGTGGAAACCTCCTGGTGGGCTCAGCGAGGATTCCTTTACGCTGCGATCATAGTTGTTATTTATAACTTTAACCAAATACTTTTATAAATGAAAGTTTCATAATGTGTTGTCGTAATTTATATATCAATACTTCATCATGTCATGAATAGATATTTATTTCCGCTGTAATTCTGATCACATGTTTATATTCCGTTGTTCAATTAATTTGTTTAGAACTCTGATAATATGATTACATTCCGCTGTTATAATAATAAATATTATACTCTGGTGTTGTATTAAAAGTGATGTAAGAAATTGTTAAGAATGATGTAAGCTTTATTCTCTCATTTGTGATCCTGATGGAAAAATGTGGATTTTCGGGTTCTCCCCTGGGGTGCGCTCGATGGAACCGAGTAATTTAGTGTTCTCTCTTGGGTGCTTAGTGTCTAATTGAAGACGAGCACTCCTGAAAGGCATTATATTATGTGGTTCTGCCACACCCCCTGCCGCGTGTTCCCATAGGAAGCAGCATATTACTTAACATTGGTGAGGGGTAAGACACTGGACTCATTCTACAAGTGTGACATGATCTTCATTTCGTGGATCCTACCTTGCTTCAGTTACTTGAGTTATAAATTTATAATCCACTTATAAGAAGCCTACCACCTGGTTTAGGTCAACAATGACTTTCAAAAGGCCAGCTGTCATTGCAGTTTACATTCTTCTGCATCATGTTTACGGTAGACAATAGGAATATAAGATACATGGTGCTTAAACAACCTGATAATGGCAGCTCAACATAAGACATTCAAGGTCAACATTTGTTACAATTGATCAACCATATATACAAGTAAGTAGAATGTTGAATTAGGTTATCAGCATGACCTAATTCAAAATAAAGTAATTTCCTTATGCAATCAGTCCCATATTTTCCATTATGTATAACGTTATTGTTTCTAGGATAACCTAATGCATGCTGATCGTTAGATTTAACTTGATGAATTCTCAATAAATATGTGTTTTTGAGTAAGCTTCAATGATTCATGCTCGCACCCAGAATAAACCACCACTCATTTATATCCCACTGCGGAAACTTAGGGTTTGAATACTTATTAATCTCATCTCATAAATTATACATTGTACTAAAATAATTATTGGAATTGATACTGAATTGTATAGGAATTGACTTTTCGAAATTTTGATTGTTATTCATCTATTATGAAGGGCTCATGGCGTTCCAATGTGGCTGCCGTCGCATGGCAGGTGGTGAGTTGAGCACTAATTTTTAACCAGAAGCACCTATTTCTTTTTGCTATATAATTAGTGGAGCATTGATGGGACAAAAAGCCATGAACGTCATCGGCGTGCTTTCGCAGAGCGTTGAAGTTGATCACAAGCCAGCCTCTCCATCTCTGCTCTTCCCGGTCTCTACTACTTACCGCCCTCCCGCACCGTTCAAATCTCCCAGCACAGTCAGACGGATCCTACTAATCCAATTGTCACATCATGGTTTCACGGTATCTGATGCTAATGCTCTTCTTTGCAGTGGCTGCCGCAGCAGCGGTGCTGGATCAGGACGATTTGCAGCTGCTGGAGCAGTTCATAACCGCCGTGCCGAATGGCACGGCACTCGCTGGCTGGAACAGCAGTCACGGTGCTTGCAGCTTCCCCGGTGTCCGCTGCAAGAACCACAGGGTCACGTCAGTGTCCCTCACCGGTGTCATGCTCAACGCCAATTTTAGTGCTGTGGCAAGTACCCTGCTTCAGCTAAGCAGCGTGGAGTCGGTAACAGTCCGTGACGGCAACATTTCTGGCATGTTCTCGGCGCTGCGGGGAGTGCAGTGCGGGGAGAAATTGTCTTTTCTGGACCTCTCCGGGAATCATGTCTCAGGGGAAGTTCCAGCATTCATCAATTGCTCCAGATTGGAGTACCTTGATCTCTCTGGTAACCTCATATCGGGTATTAAAGCCGGCTGAAAAGCCGGGTGAAACTGTTTTGTTGTAAGAGAAAAATACTGTTGTAGCTGCCGGCTGATAAAGTGAACAGGGTGCGTTCCCAACAGATATCTCACACCTCGAATCACTTACTACCCTCAACCTATCAAGCAACAATTTCTCTGTCAAGATTCCAGGAAATGCTTTTCCCCGTCTAGCTAAGCTCAGGACACTTACCCTCTCCTTCAACTATTTCAATGGCTCCATTCCAGAAGTGATCACCATGCTTCCAGAGCTTGAGATACTTGACCTCAGCTCCAACTTGCTCTCTGGCAACATCCCAGCTACCCTCTGCTCCACAAACACCAGCAGCAAGTTGCAAGTTCTTTACCTGCAGAGCAACTACCTCACTGGTGGCATCTCATAGGCCATCTCCAGCTGCACTGGTCTTGTTTCATTTGACCTCAGCCATAACTATATCAATGGGACTATTCCCTCATCCCCTGGCATGCTCTCGGGCCTCCGCGATCTGGTCTTGTGGCAGAACGCCCTGGATGGAGAGATACCTGCCTCTCTGTCCAGAATGCTTGCACTTGAAAATCTTATTCTTGACTACAATGCTCTTGTTGGAAGCATCCCTTCAGGTTTGGCAAACTGCAAAGGGCTAAAGTGGATGTCACTTGCCAGCAACCGGCTTTCCGGTCCACTACCTACCTGACTCGGCCAACTTGTCAACCTCCAAGTCTTGGGACTGGGAAATAACTCCTTCACTGGTCCGATACCGGCGGAGCTGGGTGACTGCAGGAGTCTGTTATGGCTGGACCTGAGTGGTAACCAGCTGAAAGGGCATATACCATCTGAGCTTGCAAAGCAGTCTAGGACGATGGAAGCCATCACTTCTTCTACGCGAAAGTTCGCATACCTTCGCAATGGCGAACAAAGGAATAACTATCAATGCCGTGGCAAAGGAAGTTTGGTTGATATCACAGGCATTCGACAAAGCGATTTGAGTCGGATGCCAAGTAAGAAAGCCTGCAGCTTCACAAGAGTGTACTTAGTCAGTACTTCCTCGATCAATTGCTATTCAATCAGATTTCTGGATTTGTCGTTTAATCAGCTTGACTCAGAGATCCCAAAGGACCTTGGGAGCATGAATTGCCTCATGATCATGAACCTTGGATACAATTGTCTATCAGGTGTGATCCCCTCTGCGCTTGCTGGCGCCAAGTTACTCCAAATACTCGACCTTTCTCACAACTTGCTGGAGGGGCAAATACCCAGCTCATTCGCAACAATGTCGCTAACAGAGGTTGATTTATCGAATAACAGGTTGAGCGGGATGGTTCCAGAACTTGGGTCGCTTGCCACATTCCCTGCAAGTCAGTTTGAGAACAACTCTGGCTTGTGTGGGTTCCCACTCCCGCTGTGCAAGCAGAGTGTTGCCGATACCCAGCAGTCCAAATCCCACAAGAGGCAGGCAGTCCTTACTGGTGGCGTCATGGCAGTGTTTTCTGTCTCGCTGTTTGGTACGTTTCTTATCGTTTTTCTTCTTCTGTATAAATAAAAGGTTGCTCGTAATGGTCTTAAGTTGCAACTTCCTAACTTGCTGCACATCCCTGCAGTTTGTGTCGCAGCACTGGTGATATGCCTATGTCAAAGGAAGAAATCCATGGTACATAATAACGCGAATGAAGCTTTAAGATTACAGGGTAATTTATTCTCTATCTGGAACTTCGATGGTGGAGATGTCTACAAGCAGATTGTGGAAGCAACGGAGAACTTTGATGAAAAATATTGCATTGGAAGAGGAGGTTATGGGTCTGTCTACGAAGCTACACTACGAACAGGAGAAACTTTTGCGGTAAAGAAGATGCAGAAAACAGAGGATGAAAGTATGAAAAAAGAGGAATAGTTCAACCGTGAAATAGAGAGGAAGCTCTATGGATATTGTGAAGCTCTATGGATATCGCCGCAGTGATCAAGATAAGTTTCTTGTATACAAATATATGGAGAGAGGAAGCTTATCAACTATTCTCATGGCCAATGTAAGTGCTGTTGAGCTGGATTGGAATAAGAGGCTAGATATCGCTAAGGATGTGGCTCATGCTCTCTATTACTTGCACCATGATTGTTCAACTCCAATAGTCCACCGAGATATAACATGCAATAACATTTTGGTTGATATGGAGTTCAGGGCCTGCGTATCAGACTTTGGCTTAGCTAAAATATTGAACTTTGATGTATCAAGTTGTACAAGGCTTGCTGGAACAACTGGGTATCTTGCACCAGGTAAAAAAAAAATTGGTTTGGTTTCAACTTATTATTCTTTCTGTGTCATGTTGCTTCATTATGTGTTTTGTCATACACGATTATTGATTCCTAGTGGAGTATGGTGTGACTAAGGGGTGTTTGGAACTACTCCACAAACTCTGCTCCATAAACTCCACCGTGGAGCAGGGCTCCCTTTAGGTGTTTGGAGCAGAAAGTCGTGTGGAGCTGAAACCGGGCTTAAAAACGTGCTGGGGCTCGTTTGGCCGGGCTCTGGGGGCTCCAGCTGCCGCCTGTCGGTTCGTGGGCGGCCGATAGGATGGTAGAAATTTTGTAGTGCTGAAAGGTGGTCCCGGATTGCTTTTTAATTCTTTCATTCAAAGTACTAGTAACTACCAGTACTGCGTTGTGGTATAGTTACTTGTCGAAACATATTGTATCAATTATGTTAGTATTACTTGTCCTTGACTGAACTCTTTTTTGAAAGAGACCTTGACTGAACTCTTTGATACCACAGAGCTTGCATTCGTGACGAGGGTGACGGAGAAATGCGACGTCTACAGCTTCGCCGTGGTGGTTCTTGAGCTGTTCATGGGATCCCATCCCGGTGATCTTCTTTCCGCTCTCTTGCGCACAGACAAGAAAAGCACATCGCTGGAGGATCTGTTGGACACCCGGCTCCCTTTCCCCGAAGCTGAGGCCGCAAGAGAAATCTTTGTGCTCCTCACGGTGGCTCTCCAGTGCTTGGATCCCAACCCAGCGAACCGTCCGACAATGCAGTCTGCAATCAAGAAGCTCACTGCAGCGCCGATAACCCAGGATGTTGATTACCTTCGTGCTGACCTCATGGATACTCGAACCCATGTGGCCATGCGCATTGATGCACTTAAGAAAGAGCAAGGTTATGTGGCTGGGTTTGAGATTCAGTGATGGGGTTTCGCTCTTTCATGGCCAGCTTGGTTATTTTCCTGCACATTGGTGTATGTATATGATGTACTGTGAGGTGAAATGCTGTGTAGAGGAGAAAACTGATGAATAAATGCGTTTTGCTCTTTGTAATTTTGTTCATATGATTGCCTTGTAGTATGAAGAAGGTTCATATGCCGTTTTGAACGTATTGCTTGCTGGGTAATCTTACAGGCCGTTCTAGCTTGCGGCCCAGTCAGTTTATGGGCTTTGTGGCCGCGTTGGCGACCGGTTCATTCAAATCCCCTGGGCCTTTGGTGGAGTTGGCCACCGGGCAGAGCGACGGGGCAGCCGGAGTCCGGAGAGAATGGCGGCCAGTCTTCTCCCGACCTTATCGCCGCCCGTCTCGCGCGCCGCCGCCGCTTTCCTCCTCCGACGAGCCCCACTGAAGCCCTCCCATTATCTGCACCCACCCCCACTCTCCGCCGCTTACTCTCCTCCTCCTACTATCCAGCAACCCCTTCCCTTGCCCTATGCCCCCTCTCGACCATGCCGTCCACCGCCGCCGCTCGAGCCGTTCCGGCCCGCTGCGACCTCCTCATGCTAGGCATCGAGACCAGCTGCGACGACACTGCGGCTGCTGTGGTACTGGTGCTTTCTTCCTCGATTCTCCTGTCGATTTTACCTGCGGCGGAGGCGTCAAGTTTTTGTGCTGAGCTGTTTCTCTGCTGTTTGGCTCTGATTGGTTGCAGGTGAGAGGTGACGGCGAGATCCTTAGCCAAGTGGTTTCTTCCCAAGTAAGTCATTTCCCGCACAATTTTATTTCTGAAGTGCATTCTGACCTCTTATTCCGGCTGTAAATTTGAGCTGGCTTCTTATCATCTTATATGCAACATGGCAATCGGTAGCATATATGTATATGTAATGATACCATTGTTCATTGCTGACCGGTTCTGCTTTTCGTTGGCCAACATTTGCAAGGCGGATTTGCTTGCGAGGTATGGTGGTGTTGCTCCTAAGATGGCCGAGGAAGCACATGCCCTTGTGATTGACCAGGTGTGGCTTCTTAGATCAACAAAGGTTCTGCAGCCTTTTGCGGTGCTGACGTCTATGCTAATTTCATGTTCTTATTTACTGGCCAGGTTGTTCAAAAGGCCCTTGACGATGCAAAATTGTCAGAAAGTGATCTTTCTGCAGTCGCTGTGACCATTGGACCGGGACTTAGTCTATGCCTTAGAGGTGTGTTTTTACCTGCCCTTCGTTCATTGAGACGATGAATTGTCTGTTCTGTTCATGATTTGCCTTTGTTAGTTTGCATATGAGACTTTTACCAAATTGATATACTAGTGTGTATATGGCTCAGATTAGTTGAATTCAATCAGACCAGAAACCCATTGCCCAATTAAGAAACAAGACTGCTTTGGTTCTGCTGTCCTGGATAACATTGCTGTTGACTTGCTTCTTATATCCCTCATGTTATATAACTTGTACCTTGGCAAATTTTGGGATAATTGGTATCAGGTCTCAGAAGTTTAATTTTTTGTTACTGTTTCCATTATTACCATATCTCTTTTTTTCCCCTAATGCTGCGCATTTTCCTGTCTAAACTGCAGTTGGTGTTCATAAAGCTAGACAGGTAGCGAAAGCATTTGGGTTGCCTATTGTTGGAGTTCATCATATGGAAGCGCATGCATTAGTTTCCAGGTATTTAACTCATAGGACCCTTTGCTGTTCAATCAACCATGATCTTAAATTGTATGGACTTTGATTTCTTTTTTGGTATATGCTGCACAAGTTATTTTGTTAATTCATCATCAAATAGAATAAAATCTAGTTGTTTTTATTTCAAGAAAAAAGGATTGGTTTGTTCAAAGTCACTTGTTGCAAATTTGGTGTTTTTGTTGTTATTACTTTTTTATCAATTTTTACATCAGAATTTGCACATCTGTTTAGACATTACTACTTCTTGGCATCCTTCTATAGTATCTACAAGTTTATGTGGATATTAAACTAAGCTGGTGTAGTGGCATATGCTGCGAACAAACAAACTTTTAAGTTTTAACTTTCAGTCTTCAACCAATTTTCAGCCCATTGTGAAAAGTAAAAACATTAACTTTTGTTTAATGTAGGAGAGAAATTGGTCCCATAAGTATCTGATTCTCGATACCACATCAATCACCTAATAGCTAATGGCTCTTATATTGAACAAAAGAAATGAAACTCAAAGCTATATTTTGAGGACTGGTGGGATAGAATTACTGCTAGCTCTAATGATCAAATTCAAAAGGACCTTAATTCCCTTGTTATCCTTGGAGCTTGGTCTCTGTGGAACCATCGCAACAAGTGTGAGTTTGATGGTGTGACTCCAAACTTGGCTAGAGCTCTTTTACTCACAAGTGAGGAGTGTACCTCTGGGTTTTGGTCAGGGCTCGAGTTGTTTGGCACCTCTCTGCCTTTGTGTCATACTTTTGTTAGACTGGGGTAGAGGTTGTGCATTGTTCTAGAAAAGGCGTGTATATCGTTTAAGTCTTTGGTGTGAGTGGGTGCGTGTTTTGTAAGGTTCTTCCCCTTTTTTCTTCTTAATATAATGGTACGTAGCTCTCCTGCATGTTCGAGAAAAAACATTATTTAGAGCATGCCAAACTTGTTAAACCTAAGGACAATGTTATATGAACTTAAACAAAAGATTGCATAAGTGCCTCACTATATTTCTAACTTTATGCATGCACTGTACCCGCAGTTGATGTTGTTTGATCCTTGTCAGGCTAGTGAATAAGGACCTTGATTTCCCATTTCTGGCTCTTCTAATTTCAGGTATGTGCTAACTACATTATTATGTCTCAGTATTATATGACACAATACTATTTGTTTAACTTTTATATGGATCAATATATCTTAATATGATTCTCATCAACTTTGAAATTGGGATCAGCCCTCGAGGGTATTGAGCCTGGACCCACCTGAAAAAACAAACATTTAGAGCATCTACTCCATCTAGAATACATATTTGCTAACCTAAGATGTGCCAAACTTAGTCTAACTTGCCTATGAGAAATGTCCTAAGTTGTGGTTTCCAATGATAGAAGCCCATGCCACACAGTATTCAACACACCAGAAACATAAGTGCATTTTCCCCATCTGTTTCAACACAAAATAATTATCACATTTTGTAACTCTTCTGTGCCTTTCTACTTTGGATGATCATTCTGACATTATTCCATGATCATAGAGTATGTTGATTTTAATGCCTTTTAACTTGTCATATCTTAGCTGCTTTATTTGCTCTCTGTCTAGTCCTCCGCTTAAATGTTTCTTTCTTATTCCAATGCATAAGCTATTAAACTGATTACCACATTTTGCCCTATATCCTGTTGAAATTATTAAAATGAAATGTATGGCAGATGATTTCAGTTGTTTATAAAATAATTGTAGTTCCAGTTGACAAAGTGCATGTAACTCAATGGAGAACTACCTCAGCCTAAGTTCCTTAACAATATTTTCTAATTTGACAGCAAAGTTGTGTACTAATCCGTCCAGAAGAAATATTCTTTTGGCTTTAAGGTGTCTTAACAAGTTAATATGTTCAGGAGGACACAATCTTCTTGTTCTTGCTCGTGGCCTTGGGCAATACATTCAACTGGGGACTACTATAGATGATGCGATTGGTGAGGCATATGACAAATCAGCAAGATGGTTGGGCCTTGATATGCGGAAAGGTGGTGGTCCTGCTCTTGAAGAGCTTGCTCTAGAAGGTGATCCAAATGCTGTTAAGTTCAGAGTAAGTCTGCTGATTTTTTTTTTCAAAATTAAGATGTATCTATATGTTGTTATCCATTTATTTTTATTATGATTATGCTACTTGATGTTATTGTTTATAATTTTTTTACATACTTTCAGGTTCCAATGCGGCAACACAAAGATTGCAATTTTTCTTATGCTGGCCTGAAGACTCAAGTTCGATTGGCAATTGAATCTAAGAACTTGTATGGACATACTATCCTTTCTGGTCTCAATCCCTGTGTCCTCTCCTTTTTCATAAATATGAACCAGTTTTCTGGTGTTTCTAGTAGAATCATCGATTTAGTATCCTTTGAGACAGTAGTATTTGGCACTTTCTATTTACCTCAAGTTCAAAGTTCTAAATTGACAGATAACTACTTCATTTGAAATGCCTAAATGAACATGTTTTAAGTTCTCATTTATGCTTAGAAAATATTTATTTTAAGTAGGACTTGTCAAAACCTGTGCAAGTGATCATATACGAAGTTTAGTAACTTTGTCTTAAAACATGAAAGTTTTTTTTCCTCTTTTAGAGAACATGTTCATGGGGAGGGCTTTGTAGTCATGATAATATGATTAGTTTCTTTAACTGGCCTATCATTTACACTATGGTAGATGTACAGAGGATGTTCCCATTTCGTCTGCATCGGAGGAAGACAGACAATCAAGGGCGAACATTGCTGCCTCTTTTCAGGTTGTACACGGTGGATAATGTACTCAATGTTTACTGAGGATTTTCGATACTTTTTTCTGATAATTTTGACCTATGCAGCGAGTTGCTGTGTTACATTTGGAAGAAAGATGCCATCGAGCAGTTGAATGGGCATTGAAGATGGAACCTTCCATCAAATACTTTGTAACTCAGATATCTTGAAGTTGGCTAAATTCAAATCACTCAACTCATCCAGTGTTGACTTATCCAATTATAAAAAGGTTGTTTCAGGAGGAGTCGCATCCAACAAGTATGTTAGGACTCGCTTGAATCAAGTTGCTGAGAATAATGGCCTACAACTTGTATCTCCTCCTCCAAGCCTTTGTACTGACAATGGTAATAAGTTATTTGAAAAGTCTTAGTAACTTATATACTAAAATACAATTATGCTGTCAGCCAAACAACCATTGCAGTTCTTTGTTTTTCACTATAGACCCTAGGCCATGCTATTATTTTTCCTTTTTTTGTTTGTTTGTCAAATTGATGTATGTGACCTAATTATTCTAGCTGTCATTACAATAGTCTTCATTCTTTGTATAATTATGAGTAATCAGTAACAATCTGTTGCTGCATTTGCATAGGCGTCATGATTGCTTGGACTGGGATTGAGCACTTCGTTGTGGGGAGATTTGAGGATCCACCTACTGATGATGAGCCTGATGATATGCAGGTCTGCAGCTTGGCTTGTATTTATTTGTTGCAAAAGTTTATGTGGTCACTTCTTAAGTTTAACTAGTATGCACTTCGTTCTCTTCAATCATTTATAGTGGCTGGCTTGAGCAGTCTCTTATGTTTCTTTTTTTATGTTTATTTCTCACTGTTTGAAGGTCTGGCATGACTGCCGAAATAATGAATTGTGACCACACGACACGATTCTTGTCTTGTTACCTTTAGCCCCTCTGAATTATTACTCATAACTGGAACATTTTGTCAACTTAGTTACTAACCAAAACTTTGTAGAAACCAAAGAATGCTCATACCACAAAAAGTCAAAAACATTGGTGTGGCAAAGGGGGAAAAAAGGCAAGTGACAAATAAACAGCAATCTAATTGTCATTTAAGTGGAAGGTAGTTCGTGATGTTGGTTTTAAGATTGAATCCAATTACACTTCCAGATTTACTTTTCTAATCCTAAAATAATTGCATTTGTTCTACACTTCTACTGATGAAGTTTG
Organism: Miscanthus lutarioriparius; assembly: GCA_904845875.1. Taxonomy (NCBI): domain Eukaryota; kingdom Viridiplantae; phylum Streptophyta; class Magnoliopsida; order Poales; family Poaceae; genus Miscanthus; species Miscanthus lutarioriparius. The sequence continues at coordinate 76,667,866 of CAJGYO010000006.1, forward strand.
ATAATCCAATATAATGTAGATCAGCACTCTCAACAATCAAAACCATGACATCTAATTTCTTTAATTAAAATGGCACGATGCCGGATAGTTTTGACTCTTGAATCAGGTCTATTCCTTCGTTTGTGGGAGGTGTCTACTAACTGGAGAATCTCAAACTGCTGTCACAATTTTCGTGAACTACTTCCCTATTTTCTTTGTCTGATCAATTCTTGTGTGGTACAGTATGAGCTGCGGCCAAGATGGCCTCTTGGTGAGGAATATTCAGAAGGAAGAAGTGTTGCACGATCATTGAAGACCGCTCGAGTCCATCCATCACTAACGTCTATGATACAGGGCTCTCTTCAAAAGTAGTTGAGTTGGAAGTTGGAACCAATTATTGGTCTCAGCTGCTTTATGCAGTTGAGTTCCCCGTCTTCTAGTTTTCGGTTTACAAATCACAGTCTGGCAACCGCTATTTGTATTCGCTTAATTGGAGTAACAAAAGCTACAAATGGGCTGAACTGGTTGTTTAATTGTACATATGAGGCAATATACAGATCCAGTTCATATATATCAGAAGATGCTTACTCCAGCATTTGTTTTACCATGAAGGCTGGCTGTATCAGGACCCCCGTATTTTGAATGTGGTGTATATTCCTTGTTCCTTGAGGCATTTCATCCGAACATATCCTTTATCATTCCTTTGCAATGCCAATGCCACAAGGGTTGATTGCGGCGTTCATACCGGCAACCGAAGTTTTGAAGTGTCGATTACCTCTACCTGTGTATCCTTCAGACACGAATTGAGAGCAGTTCCAGTCTGAGTGCTGGAAGAGCAATCGCATCCTACCCCGTGCTCATTCGATTCTCCGGGAGACCAGGACCTGCAAATGAGGACGCCACACAAGGGCCAACTAAAAAGCAGCTCCAGCAGTAGTGTTTTTTCCCTTCCACGGGCAAGGTTGTCATAATTATAGATTTTCAATCGGTAATGCTACCATTAAGACGTCCGAAGGCAGAACGCTTCGCTCCACTCACTTCCGCATACGCCGCTCGCCTAAAAAACAAAATTAATTCCCACATGCAGCGCTCGGCCCCGCTCCCACATGCGGCGCTCAACTGCAAGCCGCCCAGCCCTACCAGATGTGGCATGCAGCCGCCCTCTCCTGATTTTTGGCGCCCGGCTGCCAGCCCTACATGGCGCACAGCCGCCTACGAGTCGCAGCGCTCGGCTACTGGCCCTGCCAGGCGCGGCGCGATGTCGCTACCTCCCTGCCCTGTCGTGCAGCCACCGCCGAGCCGCTGCCTACAAGCATCGCCGGGCCGCTGCCTCCGACGAACTCCACATGCCGACGAGCCTTCATTCTCCCAAGCAAAGAAGATGTTTGCGCTGAAATTGCATGTTGCAAGCGTCTGTTTCAAGTGTTTCAAATGTTTTAGAGGTATATTGCAAGTGTTTCATACTGATGTTGCAAAAATAGATCGGGATGTTGCACATGTTGTAATGGTTATATACGTATGTTGCAAGCTCATGTTCTCAATGTTTCATCTGTTTTTTCCGACGTACGTTGCAAGTGTGTTTATTTAAATGTTGCATATGTTTTCACACATATGATACAAGTGTTTTGTCTGGATGTTGCGTATGTTTACAATTGTTTCAAGTGTTTTCAGGTGTTTTTGCAAGTGTTTCAGACGCATGTTTTAAATGTTTCATTTGTTTTCAGACGTATGTTGTAATTGTTGCATCTAAATGTTTCAAAACTATATCGAGTGATGCATCTCCCTTCTCGCCTTTCTGCTGTCTCGCCTCAGTGTTAGGCGCGGGAAGGCAGAGGCGGTCCCCATTGGCGTGGGGGCACAACAAATGAGATGTGGGTGAGCAGCCGCGGGACGGGGGCTAGCGTCCACACGTCCGGGCGCTAGTCACACCCCAATTGAATAGAAGAATTATAGGTAATCGCAAAAAAGAAGAAGAATTATAGGTAAGATCATAAACATGAAATTGTAGAAATGTAGACTCTACTAAAGAGGATCATAGAGAATCAGATATCTTGGTTAAGATTGTGAAGACGTAAAATCGTATGACAGATTTTAATGACTATATTATGGGGCTAACTTTTTTGTTCTTTTTTTTTATGGCGGGCGACTTGTTGCTGAGTTCCAATTGGTTCAAGCAAAGGCAAAAAAAAAAGGCCAAAAAAAATTCACAGGAGCAATCACAAGATTTGGAATTACTTCATGGGAACCGCTACGTAACCATGGCATGTGAAGAACTTTTTTTTTCAAAAAAAAAGGGGAGACTAAAGTGGGACCGAAATGTTAGGACGATGCCTTGGACAGGATAAGGACATGATATTGCATTCCTTTTGACACTAGTCTAACAAAGAAACCTCATTACGTTAGTATCAGTATTTGTTTTTCCTAAAGCAGCCAAACAGGTTACAGCTCAATCTAAGGGTTCAGAGCAAGTTACGTGTCGTCAGTCGTCACGTATTCAGCCTGCCGTTGCAGAAGACCAACAGGTGTCCCGTAGAGAAATGGGGAGAAAAGGGCACGAGCGAAAGAGAGCAAGCAAACTGCCGCGGCAAAGTGTCCTTCTAGCACAGGTTTGTTCTTATCGCCCCAGAAAACAATTCCACTTGCAGTGGATGAATAAACTCTTGTAATGTGGATCAGTTTGTTCTGTGGCAATGTAGCTGGTAGTTGTTCGTTATTAAAAAAAACAAAAAGAAAGTAGTCGGTGAAAACTCTCTGCTCGGTGAAATCGTGAAAATTCTTTTAGAAAAATATACTTAAGAGTGTTTAAAAAAAATGAAACTATGCACATTCATAGTGTATCTATAGGTGTAAATTATGGCAACATTTGTTATTCATACTTATTCTGTAAAAGGACATACGAAAATAACAAATTTTAGATGCATATGAAATTTTCTAGATTGAATTTGAATATCAAATTTTGCTATAGTATACATCTATAGATGCATTATGGATGTGCATAGTTTCAAAATTGTTAAAGACCTGTAAGTATATTTTTTTAAAGAGTTTTCATGATTTTACCCAGTAGAGGGTCTGTACTTAACACTTAAAAAAAACAAATATATAGTTGATACTTGGCATAACAGTATGTAAAGATAGTTTTCAGAGCATCTCCAGCAGCTCACCAAAAATCTATCTCTAATAAAATAATATTGGTGAGCACCAATATTGTTTTTTTAATTTATTGGGGGAGATAGTTTTAGGTATTACCAATACCAATCACTATTCACCAATACATAGACCCCCACTAGCCAGTTCTTGTTTTCTTCTTTTATCTCTTTCTCTCGAGCATGGTGTTCTCTCCCTCACACTGCTCTCAGTCGCCCCTCCCTGTCCTCTCCACCGTCGCGATGCCCCTCTCCAGTCACTCCACATCTGCAGTCTCCACTATGACCCCTATGTGGCCCCTCCACCGCCTGCACTTCCTTGACCTATCCCCATCTGCTTTGGCCAGCTTTCCTACCACTAGCGCTTTTGCTCGTCTTCCTCCTGCCTGACACCAACACCGGTTCACCTCTCAGTTGTGGATCACCGCTCCCTTCCTCGCTTCTGATGCACCTCTTCATCCCTTCTCCCATCCGCAAACTCCAAGAAAATGGATCCCAGTTGCCATGGTTGTGCCTAACGTGAGCGGTGCGTGCTTTAGGCAGTGGTGGACGACCGACTACAGTGACCTATAGGGGCATGTCCAGCCCGCGCGGGAGTGAGAAATTCGACACTTGAGATTGATGTGGAATATTGGAGGGGAGGTATATCTTTTGATCTATTTGGAGGAGTTACGGTGAAATATCAGTTACCACCATAATAAGGATGAGAAAGAAGATCCGCTAGAGTAAGAAGTTTGGTTCAACTCCCTCGATACGATAATTATATTGGAGATAGGAGAGCTGCTGAAAATGCTTTTAATGCGTACATTCGTGTATATGGGTGGTGTTTGGTACAGTAGACATAGTAGTAGGTTAGTACCTGCCTACTATTGATAATTTGGTATGCAAAGACTGCAAGGTGTTAGGATTCGTGCGGTCATGTCCAGGTATGATCACGGCAGTGGAGGTACTACTCCCTCCGTACCTAAAAGAATTAAAAATCTTGATTTTCAAAAAGTCAACCAATTTTAAAACTCAACTAAATTTGTATTCATATATTTTTATTATAAAAATAAATTTCACAATTAATTTTTATAATTTATTGCACATCATTAATATTAGTTTTCTATATATTTAATCAAATTTAAGATTCTTTGACTTCTTAGAAACCTTGATTTTTTAAGAAATAATAATCAAACTAAATTATTATCAGTCACATGGAATAGTATGAGAAGTGAAACATGATTTTTAGCGAGTACTCCTACCCACTCTGTTTAAAAAAACACACTTCTCATTTTTTTAAGAACTTAACCAATTTTAATTTGGAAGGGCTAGCGCCCGGACGTCTGGACAGGATATCGTGTCCGGACGCAGCTCCCCTGCCCGCTTCCCGTCCCACGCCCCACGTCCGCATCCCGCCCACACCCCGTGTCCGCATCCTGCCCAACGCCAGTGCCCATGTTTGTCGCAGGACCGTGCCCGCATGAGGAACCCACGTGAGTTGACCCACGACTGCACCCCAGCAGTAGCAACAGGCGGTTGCGCAGGCCGCTGTCCACCAGCCACCTACACCATGCAACAACCCCGATTTACTTTTGAAACATCCAGATAAAATATTTGCAATATACATATGAAACAGATGAAACACTTGAAATATTCGCTTGAAATTAAACATGCGTGTATAGACATAGCAACATATGTAACATCCATATCTATTTTGGCAACATCCAAATGAAACACTTGCAACATAAGTATGAAACATATGAAACACTTGAAACACACGCTTGAAACACACGGGTAAAGCCATAGCAACATATGTAATATCCAGATGGAACACTTGAAACATACGTCTGAAAACACCTGAAACACTTGAAACATAGGTTTGCAACATGCATATATTGTCATTGCAACATATGCAACATTCCAGATCTACTTTTAAAACATCCAGATAAAACACTTGAAACATATGTCTGAAATGCCTGAAACACTTGAAACACAGTGGCCTACCTCGTAGTGAACTGCGGTAGCCAGCAAGCTCGGATCAGGGGAACGTCGAGAGCTGCCCAGCGTACACCTAGGTGCAGACGCAGGCCTTCCCTTCCTGCCACAGTGTCTTCGACCAGCCACCGTGCACGCCATGGCCGCGACGGCGCGAGGTGGATGGGAGCGCGGGATGGTGGCCGGATGCGACACACCCACGCTGGAGAAGGCCGCGGCGGCCAGAGAACGCGAGCCACGGGTGAGCGGCGCGGTGTATGCGCCAGCGGCGGTAGCATGCGTTGCTGGGGAAAGGAGATATCGCTGTCTTTTCGAGAAACCATGAAGCATTTACGTTGGAGCGAAGGAGGCCTATTAGGCTCGATGGCTACGCAGGTCCAAGAACGGGCTGTCCGGACAAATATGCGTTGAGAATTTTCGATTTCGATTTTGATCAAATCTATAAAAGGATACTATCGACATTTATTCTCCAAAGGTAATTATTATAAAATATATATATATATATTTCATGATTATTTTTAGATTTAAACAAACATAAAATTGGTTGATTTCTTGAAACTTGAGTGTACTTGTCCAGTGAATGGGCGCGGTGTGCAAGGAGCACGTACACCGTACGCGTGTCCCGGGAAACCAGCAGATAATCCACACTTCCACAGCCAGAAGACACCTGGACCTGGCAGCACAAAACGAAAGGTGCAGCGAGGAGAGGTCGTCAGGTTCTAGACACATGGCTAGGCATCCTGCAAAGTCTGCGTACACTGCCCGCGAACTACTACTTTGGATCGCACCTTCATCCTGCCCAATGCCCCCGCTCGATTCGCTCGGGAAGCCACGGGAACGCTGCCTGCTTCGTGCTGCCCCCGCGTTGAGTTTTTCCCCACAGGGCCAAACCAAAAGGCGGCGGCGTCGCGGGGCGGTGGCGTGGTGGCCACGCGCTGTCCCCCCGCCACAGCAGCCGGGCCACTTGCCACTTTGACCTCCTTTTTCCCGCTTCCGGCTCTCCAGCTCCAATGACGGCTTCGCCAACGTCAATTGCCAGCCAGATCACGTTGTCTGTTGGGTCAGCTCAGCGTCAGCGGCGTTTCTCTCTTTCTCCCTGCGTCTCTCCTGTAGGAATAGCAGGCCAGTCGGAAGTTCCACGATGGCTAGCTGCGTTTGCGCGTGAATCTTGTTGCATTGCATCGACTCACAGTTTTCCCCTCTTGTGAAACATGCAAAGCGTGGGCAGACCCTGATCCTAAGGCCTGGTTTAGTTTAAAAAATTTTCACCCCAAACTATCACATCGAATCCTACAGCATATGCATAGAGTATTAAATATAGACGAAAAAAACCAATTGCACAATTTAGTTGGAAATCGCGAGACGAATGTTTTAAGACTAATTAGTCCATGATTAGCCATAAGTGCTACAGTAACTAACATGCGCTAATGATGTATTAATTAGGCTTAATAAATTCGCCTCGCAGTTTTCAGGCAAGCTATGTAATTAATTTTTTTATTAGTATCCGAAACCCTCTTCCGACATCCCAAAACATCCAATGTGACATCCAAAAATTTTCATTTCGCGAACTAAACACAGCCTAATTCCTGCTCAGGACTCGGACCACCAGCCAGATCACGTTGTCTGGTGCATTCACTCTGTTTGCCACCTGTATATATTTCAGTTTGGCCCCAACGGCCTGAAATTACAAGAGTTTCATTTTACATCATAGGTGAGCTTTACTGCATGAGCTTTACTTCGTTTTACAATCACAAGAGTTTCTTTGGACCGTTGATCTTGAACCCCAAGGCTACATGGGCCTATATTGAGATGCCAACCTACTATCCTTCTCTACGTTGCAGTGCGGGTGAAAACAGTCGAACTCACGGTACTATAATAGGAAAACAAAAAATGGACGATTCATGGTCTCTGAGTTTTAATCAAAATAACTAATGAAAAAGATAAAAATGTGATGAAATCATAAAATAACGACTTTCATGTTTTGATGAATTATGAAAACAGTATTACACTCCTACCACTTTTGTTGCATGCTGGGACCCACCAGCGTGAGATGAAGATGTGAAAAAACTACTATTTTCAGCTTTATCTTATCCCATTTTCACGTGAGAACATGATTTAAGGAGCTTCATGAGTGAAGCTAATTTTTAAAAGACATGTTTGGCAAAAAAAAAAAAACAGCTTCGAACAACTCACAAAGCCGGTGGTGATGTGCTAAACAGGACCTAAGTTAAACTATTTTAATCAGCTAGAACTTTTTAAGCAATTTTTTATAAGTTGTAGCTATCCAAATGGGACCTTAGTCAATCTTCAAAGTTATGGTTGCACTTAGAAAATTTTCGTTACAAACATAGCCCCGTTTGGCTGTGCTTTCTTACCACTCCCGAAGCCGCACGCAAGAAGCTCAGTTGAGCACATTAATTAGTTTTAGACTCCTATATGGTCTCCATAGAAATAATATTTTTTATGCAGCAATGCTCTCTCAGGGACGTCCATCCGTCCGGAGGACGCCCCATTTTCTAGGCCTGCACGCTACCGGCCCAACAATCTCTGCTCTCTCAAAAACATCTCTCCCACTCCCCACTGAGAGTCATCCCTCCACTCCACTCGTTCCTTCCGAAAGCAGATAAGGCCTGCTACCGTGCCCGCGTCTGACCACCGCCGCCCATGGTCAGCGTCACCGCAGGCGTCGCCCTCACGCCGGCAGTGTCGCGTGTGTCTTTCCGAGACCCGACGCCGCCTTCCACATACGCCCGGGTGAAAGGTTATTGTATGGTTTTGGTAAGTGAGTGACTGAAAGCATCTAGGCCCCTAGTTGGGTTTCGGTGATTAATGACAATACATGATTACTGTGACTAACGTGTGTTTTACAGAGGCAATTAAGTTAGGTCACGGTAATGGAGATCGATTGGGCAATCATGGTGGTCATGCCCCTACGATGGAAATCGTTTTGATTTTCAAAGGATGGACGACAAGGTTAAGGATGGACTAGTTCTAAGTTTCGATTGAAGTTGGAGAGACACTTAGAGTAGTTTAGGACTTTGTTTTTCCTTTTGCCGTACTAATAAGGGGGGTATGGACGCGTAGCTTGACCTAGGTGAGTCTAGTGAGTTAGGTGTGGTGCACACTTATTAAAACTAGCACTAGGTAGCTCTAAAATATCCCTTAGATCCAGTGGAGCAAACTTCATTCACATATGATTGAGAGTTGGAAGTGAATGGAGGGTCAAATACTGACCGGACGCTGGCTCCGGTGTGATCGGACGCTGGCTCAGAGTCCGGTCAGTTCATTTGACCAAGGTGAATTCGTCTGGCGTGACCGGACGCTGAGAGGTGAAGTGACCGGACGCTGAGGGCCAGCGTCCGATCGACTCCAGTAAGGTTCCAGAGAGGGAAAATCATGACCGGACGCATCCGGTCAGTGCTGACCAGACGTTGGCCAGCGTCCGGTCACACTGTAAACACTAGAGTTCGGGGTGTACTGACCAGAGCGTCCGGTCAACATGACTGGAGCGTCCGGTCACCTCGAAGAGGCACATAACGGTTCATTTTTAGCCGGTGTTATAAATACAACCTACACTCATGTGTGGGGGTACTTTTGCTCATTTCAACAGCTGAGAAACACCTTAGAGAGTGCCAAGAAGAGTAAGGTCCTAGTGAGGTGATTGAGATTTGAGAATCCTAAAGAGAGCCCTCATTAGTGAGATCAAGAGTAGCAAAGTGTGCATCCACCCTTCTTATTAGGCTTGTCGTGGTCAAGTGAGAGTCCGTGCTTGTTACTCTTGGTGATCACCATCACCTAGATGGCTTGGTGGTGATTGGGAGCTTGGTGATCATCCGGAGAGCTTGTGGATGACCCAACTCAAGTTGTGAGCGGTTGTAGGTGATTCACTGCGATAGAGTGTCGAAGAATCAACCCTTAGAGAGCACTTGATCCTTACGCGGATCAAGGGGGAGCTACACCCTTGCGTCAGGTGCTCCAACAAGGACTAGTGAGGAGTGACGACTCTCCGATACCTCGGTAAAACATCACCACGTTCTTCCTCCTCTCTTTACTTTGAGCAATTCAATTCTTGTCATTTACATTCTTAGAATTACCATGCTAGAGTAGGATTAGAACATAGGTTGCAAGTCTTTTGTGCGGTAGAACAATTAGAAATACTTTCTAGGCACAAGGGGTTAATTGGGCTAACCATATGATTTAATTATTACAAAGAAATTTAGAATTAGTCCAATTCACCCCCATCTTGGGAATCTTGATCCATTCAATTGGTATCAAAGCCTCGTGCTCACATATTTAGGCTTAACCGCATAGTGAAAGATGTCTCATGGGGATGGACCTCCTCCTATCTTTGAGGGGGATGATTTTCCATATTGGAAAATCCGTATGGAGGCGTATCTAGAAGCTCTAGACGTTGGAATATTTAGAGTCGTCTCACAAGGCTTTCCAAAACCTAAGGATGCTACACATTTACAAGGCGATGAGTTGAATTACGAAAAATGGAATGCAAAGGCTAGAAACACCATATTTAGAGGCCTTTGTAAAGATGTGTTCAATCGGGTGAGGAACCACAAAGACGCCCATGCAATATGGTCGGACGTTTGTGTGCTCCATGAGGGAACAAAGAGTGAGCGTGAGGAACGCTATCATCTTGTCATGAAAAAGCTCAACTCTTTTGAAATGCTTCCTAAAGAATGTGCTAATGAAATGTATTCATGTTTGAATGTTCTTGTAGAGGAAGTCAATGGGCTTGGACTTACTCAAATGCAACCATCCGATATTGTAAGAAAGATATTGAGTGTCCTCCCCATTGAAAAATATGGACATATTGTGACCGTGCTACATCAAGGTGATCTTTCCACCGCTACACCGACACAAATCTTAGGAAAGATCAATGCTCATGAGATGTACATGCACATCACACCTCAAGATGGCTCATCCTCTAAAAAGAAGAAAGAAAAAGATTTAGCATTCAAAGCTAGCCAAGAGAAGGGCAAAGCAAGACTTGAGTATGAGAGCTCAAGTGATGATGAAGTTGATGATGAAAGTCTTGCTCTCATGGTGAAGAAAACCGCCAAGATGCTAAAGAAGCTCAACAAGAGTGGCATCAAGTTTGATGGCAAGAAGAAGAAATTCTTCACTAGCTCTAGAAGAAAGCCAGTCTCCGAGATGGATTGCTACAATTGTGGAGAACTTGGTCATCTAGCACACCAATACACCAAGCCCAAGAAAGACAAGTTCAAGAACAAGAACAAGGGCAAGAAAGATGACTCAAGCAATGAAGATGAAGATGAGAAGAAAAAGAACAAGCCATACAAGAAGAGAGATGGCAAGAAGAAGGACTTCCACAAGAAGAAGAAGAGTGGAAAGGCTTACATCGTCAGTAATTGGCTCACGGACATTGATTCATCTAGTGGATCATCCGATGATGATAGTGACGATGAGAAGGTGGCCGTCATTGTTATTGACTCATCATCTTCACAGCCACCACCGCCATCATCCTCTACACACCTATGCCTTATGGCCAAGGGTGAACGCAAGGTATCAAATGATGATGATAGTAGTGGTGATGAACATGCTAGTAATGATGATAGCGATAGTGACGATGATGAATATGAGTCACCTACTTATGATGATCTTGCTAGATTGCCAAAACAATACACTAAGATCATTATAAAAGACTAGAGCTAAGAATGAAAAGCTAGAGGCTAAAAATGATGCACTTTTAGCAAAATGTGATGTAGCGGAAAAATCTAGTGTTGAGCTTAGAGAAGCAAATGATGCTATGTCGTCCAAACTTAAGGAGCTCAAATCTTCTAAGAAAGAGCTTAAAGATAAACATGATAAACTTGAGTGGGTGCACAAAGAGCTCATCACTAGCCACAACAAGCTAAAAGAAGAATACACTACTCTTAAGATTAATCATGATAGCCTTGTCATTGCTCAAGAATTTTTACCCAATGAGCCACATGATGCTACTAACCATGTTGTTAAGATTGGTATAGCTACATCATGTGATGATTTAATTGATGAGAGCATTGAGCAAGGATCTAGTGGCAAAGGCAAGCAAGTGGTTGAATGCAATGATTATGATGAGTATGTCAAGCTCAAGCAAGAGAATGAAAAACTTAAGAAAGAGTTTGAAGTGTTCAAAACCCACAACACCATTGTGCTAGAAACCCTTGATCATGATGGTGATTTGGTCCTTGAGAATGAGAAGCTAAAAGAAGAAAACAAGAGACTCAAGGAAGAGAAAAATGATGATGCACTCAAGGAAGAAAACAAGAAGCTCAAGTTGGAAAAAGAGCATCTCAAGATTGGATTGAGCAAGTTCACTAGAGGCAAGCATCTTCAAAGTGAGCTACTTATGAACACCGTCATGAAGATGGATAGAAGTGGCATTGGGTACATGGCAAATCAAGAGAAGAAGAAGGCTTAAGCTCAACAACAACAATCAAAGCCAAAGCCAAAGCCAAAGAGATGTTTTGAGTGTGGACAAGAAGGCCACTTTGCTCATGAGTGCCAAACTCCACCACCACAACCCTTGCCCAAGCATGCTAGACCCTTTGCCTTCAATGCTCACTACATGCTTAGAAATGATTCTAGTGAAAAGATGAAAGTGATGTTCTTAGGACCTCCCAATAAGAATAGGCCTAAGAAATTTTGGGTTGCAAAGTCACTTGTTGAGAAGGTGAAGGGCCCTCAACAAGTTTGGGTTCCTAAAGCTTGATCTCTTATGTGTAGGTGAACTACAAGACTTCCCAATAAGAATAGGCCTAAGAAAATATGTTATATGTTGCTTCATTGAGCTTCAACTTGCTATCTGTTGGACAATTATGTGATCTTGGCTTCCAATGCTTGTTTACCGAGAAGGAAGTTGTTGTATCCAAGAAGGATGATGATCAAGTTATATTCAAAGGATTTAGATACAACAACCTATATCTAGTGGACTTCACCTCCGAAGATGCTAACTTGAAGACTTGCCTATTCATCAAAACAACACTTGGGTGGCTATGGCATATAAGACTTGCTCATGTTGGGATGAGCTCACTCAAGAAGCTAATGAAGAATGATTTGGTGAGAGGGTTGAAGGATGTGAAGTTTGAGAAGGACAAGCTTTGTAGTGCATGTCAAGCCGGCAAGCAAGTTGCAAATACTCATCCAACCAAAGTTTTCATGTCAACCACAAGAGTGCTAGAACTCCTTCACATGGATTTATTTGGACCAACAACATACAAGAGTTTGGGAGGCAATCTTTATTGTCTTATGATTGTTGATGACTATTCAAGGTATACATGGGTATTCTTTCTTCATGACAAATCCGAAGTTGCATCTTGCTTCAAAAAGTTTGCCAAGAGAGCTCAAAATGAATTTGAAGTGAAGCTCAAGAAGATTAGAAGTGACAATGGGAAGGAATTTGATAACACAAACATAGAAGCCTATTGTGATGAAGTTGGAATCAAACATGAGGTCTCCGCAATATATACTCCTCAACAAAATTGTGTAGTTGAGAGGAAGAACCGGATATTGATCACTCTTGCAAGAACTATGCTTGATGAGTACAACACCCCCGAAGCTCTATGGGCGAAAGCTATCAACACCACATGCTATGCATCCAACCGCCTATTCCTTCAAAAGTTCCTTGGGAAGACACCTTATGAGTTGCTCAATGGGAAGAAGCCGGACGTCTCCTTCTTTAGAGTGTTTGGTTGCAAATGCTACATCTACAAGAAGTGGCAACACCTAGAGAAGTTCCAAAGACATTGTGATATTGGTTTTCTTGTTGGTTACTCATCAAAGTCCAAAGCATATAGAGTATTTAATCATGCCACCGGCTTGATTGAAGAAACATATGATGTGGAATTTGATGAATCTAACGGCTCCCAAGGAGCACATGAGAATCTTGATGATGTAGGTGATGAACCATTGAGGGAGGCTATGAAGAATATTCCAGTTGGAGACATCAAGCCTAAAGATAATGAAGATGATGTACAAGTGATTGATCCACCTTCTTCGTCAAATGTGCCATAAGATGATGAAAAAGATGGGAGAGTAGAAAATGAAGATACTCATGTCTCCCATGAGCAAATGGTGGTACAAGCACAAGATGTTGATGCTCCACAACCTCCCCCTCAAGTGGTCAATAGAAGAAATACACCTCTACTACAAGATCATCCACAAGATCTCATCATAGGGAGTCCATCAAAAGGTGTAATGACTCGTTCATAAAAACTTGCTTCATTTATTGCTCATCACTCTTTTTTCTCTTGCTTTGAGCCTACTAAGGTAGAAGAAGCTCTTCAAGATCTGGATTGGATAAATACCATGCATGAAAAGTTGAACAACTTCACCCGTAATGAAGTTTAGACTCTTGAAGAGCGGCCAAAAGGTGCAAGAGTCATTAGAACAAAGTGGGTGTTTCCAAACAAGCAAGATGATCAAGGTGTTGTTGTGAGGAACAAGGCAAGACTAGTGGCAAAGGGGTTCTCTCAAGTTGAAGGTTTGGATTTTGGGAAGACCTTTGCACCGATTGCAAGACTAGAAGCCATTCGTATCCTCCTTGCATATGCATCACATCATGAAATAAAACTATATCAAATGGATGTGAAAAATGCATTTTTAAATGGCTTTATTAATGAACTAGTCTATGTTGATCAACCTCCCGTTTGAAGACCCTAGATATCCTAATCATGTTTATAAGATGTCCAAGGCATTATATGGGCTTAAGCAAGCCCCAAGAGTTGGTATGAGCGCCTTTGGAACTTCCTCATTGAAAAGGGCTTCACTATTGGGAAGGTTGACACCACACTATTCACCAAGAAGCTTGATGGGCATATCTTCATTTGTCAAGTGTATGTTGATGATATCATCTTTGGATCATCAAATGAATATTCTTGCAAAGAATTTGATGAATTGATGTCGAAGGAGTTCGAGATGTCAATGATTGAAGAGCTTACATTCTTTCTTGGTTTTCAAGTCAAGCAAATAAGAGAAGGAATTTTTATCTCTTAAGAGAAATATACAAATGATCTTCTCAAGAGATTCAAGATGGATGAATGTAAGCCAATCAAGACACCAATGCCAACTAATGGACATCTTGACCTAGATGAGGGAGGTAACAAGGTTGATCAAACTCTCTACCGCTCTATGATTGGTAGTTTGTTATATTTAACCGCATCTAGGTCCGACATCATGTTTAGTGTGTGTATGTGTGCTAGATTTCAAGCTAATCCTAAGAAAACTCATTTAATTGCCGTAAAAAGAATCCTTAGGTATCTTAAGCACACACCAAGCATTGGCCTTTGGTATCCCAAATGAGCTAGATTTGAATTAATTGGCTATTCTGATTCAGATTATGCCGGGTGCAAAGTTGATAGAAACAGCACATCCGGAGGGTGTTATTTGCTTGGTAGATCACTTGTGTCTTGGTCCTCCAAGAAACAAAATAGTGTAGCCTTATCCACCACCGAAGCAGAATACATTGCCGCCGGTGCTTGTTGTGCACAAATACTTTATATGAAACAAACCTTGCTAGACTATGGTGTAGTACTAGAAAAGGTACCTTTTTTGTGCGACAATCAAAGTGCGGTAAAACCTGCAAATAATCTAGTTCAACACTCTTGCACCAAACACATAGATATCAACCATCACTTTCTTAGAGATCATGTTGCTAAAAATGATATATCATTAGAAGGTGTAAGGCCCGAGGATCAATTGACGGATATCTTTACTAAACCGCTAGATGAGGCAACATTTTGTAGATTACAGAATGAGCTCAATGTGCTTGATTTTAGCAACTTTACTAAAAGATGAGCTTGTGTTGTCCCTTGCATTGCATTGTAATATACAACATGTTTAATGTTTGGTAATGCATATAGGGCTTATCTAACATGGTTAAGATAACCGCCGTAAAGCATGTGAACAAGCTTAACCTTGGATCAAACTTGACAAGCAACTAGATTTACATTCAAGTATTGCATATGCATGAATGTTGTTTTATCGTTTATCTTAAATTGCCCTCTTATTGCCTATTTTATTAAAAATAATTATAACCTAAGACAAAATATTTTTGAAAAACATGAGGGTTTGATCCAAGGTTTATTTGGATCTTATTGGAGTTGGGACTTGATTGGGAACAGGCAGCACGAAGGACATTGAAGATTTGCTGAAGAAAGAGTGACCGGACGCTGCACCGGACTCTGACGTCCAGCATCCGGTCTGTTCACAGGAGGTGAACTGCTGCTGAGAAGGAGTGACTGGATGCTAAAACAATGTTCTCCCAGCGTCCGGTCAGATGGTGGCTCTACGTCCGGTCGATCGAAGACGAAGACAAAAGCTTGCATCGGACTCTGGCTGCGTCCGGTCGGTGTTCACCGGACGCGTTCGGTCGCGATTCTAGGGGTTTTGGACCTTACTGGAATCGGCCGGACGCTGGGTGACAGCGTCCGGTCACTGCCACCGGAGTGTCTGGTCAATAGGATTCGTGTGGCATATGAACTCTTTTTCTCTTTTCTTATCCAACTCCATTGGGGGACTCATTTAACCGCAAGCCACCGCGCATTAACCTAATTCATTCGCCGCGCACTCATCGTTCCTGAGCTACCGACATCGCCACAGCGCCCCCTTTGCCCGAGCCGACACCTCAGTGCTCGCCGCGCACGCACTACAACTCCCCGCGCCGGCTCCGTGCGCCGCTGCTCGCCCCACGCACCACATCCACAGCCGCCGTGTTGCTCAGCGCCGCCGCACAGCTGCTCCTCTCTGAGCTCCCGAGCCGCCGTGCCTCCACAGCAGCAGCGCCGTCCACGCCCAGCGATCGGCAAGCCAGCACCGCCGTGCCCTAGCCTCACCAGCGCCTCCCCTGCCCGCACCAGTGCCACACCAGAGCTTCGCTGGAGTTCCCATCGTTGATTCACTGCTCTCCACGAAGCCTAACCCTAGCCGATTCGGTGGTTCCTCGCGTGTCGCTTCTCTTCTCTTCTCGGGTCACCGATTCATCAGGTAGCAAGCCTCCGTTTCAATTTCGTACCTAAATTGCTTTCTTCCTAGGGTTTCATATCTATTAGATATATTGTATTTATTTGTATATCCTATCTATTCCATCGTGCAGCGAGTCGGTGCTGTTGAGGTCTCAGTGACAGTTGTCAGTCAACTCAGGGCTAAGCTCATGAGTACGGATCGAGGCCAAGCCTCGAAAGTGTCAGCGATAGTTGATCTTTGTCAGAGGCAGCAGTTCTTGTCAGATGGCTCGTGTCAAGAACGCCGGAGGTGGTCCAGGTGATGAGGATCCGAGGCGTCCGCCTCGCTTGCCTGCAGATCCAAAAGGCAAGGCGGCGAAGAAGATTGCATCAAAGAAACGCAAGTACCCAGATGCAGAGATAGCTAGAGCAGCCACAGTTGCAGAGGCCGTAGAGAGTGCCGAGAGAGGAGGTGCTCGCAGTGGTGTTGTTATAGCAGATCAGTAGCTTCCACCAGCGACAAGAGAAGCACTTGAGGAGGTTGAGCGCCATCATGGTGGTCCAGCTAGGACTGCCATGGTTGCAGGATGGTGTCATGCTATTGATGAGGGTTAGCCTCAGGGGGAGTCACAGCAGTAGGCACCGCCAGCAGAGCAGACTCAGGAGGTACAGCAGGCCGAAGAGACAGAGTAGGCACCTCAGCCATAGCTTTGCCGCTCTGGTCGTACCCATGCTCCAGTCACACCGAGGGCAGATACACAGTGGAGGGGTTCTCATCCACTGCCTAGACCATATGGTCCGCCTCCAGTGACACACTTGGACTTGAGGGCCACCACGACCAAGCAGGTGCAGCAGCTCAGGTTTGTGGACTTTGAGCGGTGGTTCCTGCCGAGGAGGGATGACAGAGCTTCAGAGGGCTTCTACACACCACTGCAGGAGGATTTCTATAATGCTTATCTTAACAGTGGTGCTGTATTCAGATCTCAGATAGTGTGCCACATTGACTCTATTGTAGCAGTAGTCGGAGAGCACATTTGCCAGTATCTATCTTACTTGCCAGGGCTGACAGATTTACTTGGACGGTCAGGCTTATATGTTCCATCATGAGTCCGTCATTTTTATGCTACACTCAAATTGACCCGCAGCACAACTATATTCACTTTGGATTCAGAGGTAGAGATTATAGGCTGACGAGCACTAGGGTCAGGGAGATTCTCAAGCTTCAGGAGCAGCCTGTCAGGCTACATGAGGTTTGCTATGGACAGACAGCGCCTCCTAGACGTCCTCATGGCGGTATGATACCCCCTACAAATTTTGTCCGCCACTGCTTCAAGAAGCCTTTTGGTGAGGGGTCGAGCAGGACTCTCGGTGATCTCACTCCTACAGCTAGAGTGCTGGATGCCATTATGAGGAGGACACTGATTCCGCGGATGGTGTATCATGAGGGCTTGACTCGCTTATAGCTATGGCTTCTCAACTCCCTGATGTAGCCAGACCGTATTTGACATTTGGGATCTCCTTCTATCAGAGATGGAGGATACTATTGCTGAGGGGTTCAGAGGTCACCGTCAGTTGCCCTATGCCCATTAGATCACATTTCTTATTCACAGGGCAGTTACAGTGAGGCCGCCTGAAATGCTAGTTGAGTACAATGGTGCTACCACAGAGTTCCCTACTTATAACCTGACTCAGATGATCCGGCACAGTACACCTACAGCACCTAGCCAGTCGCGACCGTCATCTAGAGGTGCCAGAGACTACAACCTAGTAGGATGATATTATCAAGGGTATTGCAGCTACAGAGGAGGAGGAGCTTGCTCAGCAGGAGGGGATGGTCGAGAGCGACCCCAGCGATAGCTCAGACAAGGACTACCGGGACATTCCTTAGATGTCTACATGTCGACATGACCATAAGGCCGATAGCTCCAGTTCAGCTCCACCTGCACCGTAGACTGACCCCGCTTTACTTGCCATACTTGAGCGGATGAGGCAGGATCAGGCTCGCCAGGCACAGGAGACCGCCGCTACATTTGCACAGTTCCAGACTCGGTAGGATGAGTTCCAGCGCTAGCAGCAGGCGATCTAGC
The DNA here is from genome assembly GCA_904845875.1 of Miscanthus lutarioriparius. NCBI lineage: Eukaryota > Viridiplantae > Streptophyta > Magnoliopsida > Poales > Poaceae > Miscanthus > Miscanthus lutarioriparius. The sequence continues at coordinate 76,686,007 of CAJGYO010000006.1, forward strand.
AGCAGCAGCTAGCTATTCAGCAGCAGACACAGGCTCTACAGCAGCAGCAGCAGCAGGCCATGCATCAGCAGTAGATCCTCATGCAGCAGCAGCTACTTGAATTCATGCAGCATGTTGTGACAGCTATTGGGGCTCCACCGCCACAGCCTTCGCCCCAGCTTGGTCAGACTACCACTACTTCTATGACTCCAGCGTTATAGCTTAGTGGGCTTCAGAGTCAGGGATAGCCACTAGCACAATTTGCTTCACCTACAGAGCAGGTGTCCTAGTGGTTTGCTACATCAGTGCTAGCCCTCTGCATTCACACCATTTCGTACGGGCTTCACACCGACTGAGACGTCATCGCTGCTAGTGCCAGAGACCACAATGTCCAGGAGCCTTGGTGCTTCCTTCAGTGAGTTGGCAGGGCACCCTACATCGCTAGACCTACATGTCCCTATACCTACCACCATTGCTCTAGTGACAGGCATGACAGAGACGCTCCCTTCCTCAGTGGCATCATCAGAGCCAGCTGCTTCAGTCGTACTAGCACAGCCTATAGCAGCTCTAGTCCCTGAATTGACCCAGACTGCTATAGCATCGCTTCTAGCTATAGAGGGTTAGATAGCTCAGAGCTCTGGATCAGATGATGATGGCACCCAGTTCTAGCTCACTCCTCGTACCTCAGCGTCTGGCTCGTCCGTTGCAGCCCCGCCGACCGACCCTTAGGTTTTGGTGTTTGACGCCAAAGGGGGAGAGGGTTCGAGTATGATAGTCTTAGGGGGAGCGACATAGCTAGAGGGAGCTTAGTTATTATATTAACTTATCTATTACATTTGGAGTTTTTATGTGTGATACACTATTATGCATTCATCATGTGTTTACTTGTTATGCATTAAACTATATTTATGTGATAGTGATATCTACGTGATCATGATATATGACATGTGTGCTCTCTACTTTGAATCACTTATATGTCATATCACTTATGTTATGTTCATTTGCTTTTGCTTCCGCGCTTTACTCCGATGCAAATGAGCTTTATTACTTGTACTCATGCTTATTTCATATCTTTTGAGTACATCATGTTGGCTTGGGTCATATAAGCTTGCCGAACACCTTTGTTCTTATTGCCAAAAGCTTATATGACCCAAGCATGTTAAAAACCTCATCTCTTTCACATACTCGAGGTAGTATTGTCATCAATCACCAAAAAGGGGGAGATTGAAAGCATCTAGGCCCCTAATTGGGTTTCGGTGATTAATGACAATACATGATTACTGTGACTAACGTGTGTTTTGCAGAGGCAATTAAGTTAGATCATGGTAATGGAGATCGATTGGGCAATCATGGTGGTCATGGCCCTACGATGGAAATCGTTTCGGTTTTCAAAGGATGGACGACAAGGTTAAGGATGGACTAGTTCTAAGTGTCGATTGGAGTTGGAGAGACACTTAGAGTAGTTTAGGACTTTGTTTTTCCTTTGGCCGTACTATTAAGGGGGTATGGACGGGTAGCTTGACCTAGGTGAGTTTAGTGAGTTAGGTGTGGTGCACACTTGTTAAAATTAGCACTAGGTAGCTCCAAAATATCCCGTAGATCTAGTGGAGTAAACTTCATTCACATATGATCGAGAGTTGGAAGTGAATGGAGGGTCAAATACTAACCGGATGCTGGCTTCGGTGTGACTGGATGCTGGCTCAGAGTCCGGTCAGTTCATTTGACCAAGGTGAATTCATCTGGCACAGCGACCGGACGCTGAGAGGTGAAGTGACTGAACGCTGAGGGCCAGCGTCTAGTCGACTCCAGTAAGGTTCCAGAGAGGGAAAATCATGACCGAACGCGTCCGGTCAGTGCTGAGCGGACGCTGGCCAGCGTCCGGTCACACTGTAAACACTGGAGTTCGGGGTGTACTGACCGGAACGTCCGGTCATCCCGCAGAGGCGCATAACGGTTCGTTTTTTAGCCGGTGTTATAAATACAACCTCCACTCGTGTGTGGGGGTACTTTTGCTCATTCCAACAGCTGAGAAGCACGTTAGAGAGTGCCAAGAAGAGTAAGGTCCTAGTGAGGTGATTGAGATTTGAGAATCCCAAAGAGAGCCCTCATTAGTGAGATCAAGAGTAGCAAAGTGTGTATCCACCCTTCTCATTAGCCTTGTCGTGGTTAAGTGAGAGTTCGTGCTTGTTACTCTTGGTGATCGCCATCACCTAGACGGCTTGGTAGTGATTGGGAGCTTGGTGATCATCCGGAGAGCTTGTGGATGACCCAACTCAAGTTGTGAGCGGTTGTAGGTGATTCACCGCGACGAAGTATCGAAGAATCAACCCTTAGAGAGCACTTGATCCTTACGTGGATCAAGGGGGAGCTACACCCTTGCGCGGGTGCTCCAATGAGGACTAGTGGGGAGTGGCGACTCTCCGATACCTCGGCAAAACATCGCCGCGTTCTTCCTCCTCTCTTTACTTTGAGCAATTCAATTCTTGTCATTTACATTCTTAGAATTGTCATGCTAGAGTAGGATTGGAACATAGGTTGCAAGTCTTTTGTGCGGTAGAACAATTAGAAACACTTTCTAGGCACAAGGGGTTAATTGGGCTAACCATAGGATTTAATTATTGCAAAGAAATTTAGAATTAGACCAATTCTCTCCCTCTCTTGGGCATCTTGATCTTTTCAGTGACAACCTAGGTGGACTAATTGTGTTTATGTGAGACACACAGGTGATTAGTCCATAGGTATATATGTGTGAGCAACATATGCCATGGAGGTGGAAATGGCTCGGAGATGTTGCAAAGCTTACACATGTGATGATGAAGGAGCTCATTGCACATGAGACATGACATTAAGTCATGTGATCAAGGTGAAGAAGATCAGGACAAGACTTGGCTTGATGGACCGGTTGCAAGCGTGAAGGGCAAGTCGGAGGCTTTATAGTGATGGACCGCGTGGCGGTGAAGCTTAAGCAAGACTTGGCACCGATGGACGAAGGCAACGGTGAAAAGCAAGTAAAGTCAAGATCGATGAACCAATACGATCACGTGATGATATGAAGTGGATCATATCATTTGGTGATTGGTTGGTGCATGTGTTGCATCAACATTGGAGGAGATGGAATGGAATGCGCAAGGCAAATGTATAACCTAGGGCATTTCATTTCACCGGTCATAGGTGTGTAGAGAAGTTTATGACCGGGTTTAGGATAGATGGTTGTACTATCAAGAGGGGCAAACTTGTTTGCATATCGGTCATCTAGTGCCACTCGTGTGATCTGACTTTGCATCGTCGCTAGGATCGAGTGGCGTGGCAAGTTGAGTGGCTAAATCCTTTGGAAAATGATTGTAAAAATGCTAACACACATACACATGGTGGTGTTGGCACATTTACAAAGGAGATGAAGTTGGAGTTGATGTGGATCAACTCGGCGATGAAACAGAGACGAGAAGGGTTTGAAACTTTACTGGTGGAGTGTCCGCCCATAGAGTGCGGATAGTCCGACGGTGCCACCGGCGCCCTGTACAGAAAAGACAGGGTTTCGCAGAACTGATCAGACGCTGGCCTTGGCAGGACCGGCGCGTCCGGTCAGTGGCAGCAGTGAGCGCGCGGTCTTGGTCTCATGACCGGACGCTGGCGCGAAGAGTGAACGGACGCTCAGGGTCTGCGTCCGGCCAGTGCTGACGTATGGTGATGTAGGTGGCACTGGAGTTTGGCGCGCGAGCACAGAACTAATCAGATGCTGGTCTACATCCGATCATGGTGGACCGGACATGTCCGGTCGCAAAACAGAGGCTCAGGGAGCTCTCTGGAAACGACCGGACTCAGGCACAGCAGCGTCCGGTCATTCACTGTGAAGCGTCTGGTCGTAACTTAACTGTTGAGATCGGGCGGCTTCGGTTGAACGCAGAGCGACACGTGGATGGCGTAGAGTGACTGGACGCTGGCAGGGTGCGTCCGGTCGATCTGACCGGAGCGTCCAGTCACCCCGAGCTGTGTCCAGTGAAGGGGTACAACGGCTCTATTTCCGTGGAGACTATAAATAGAAGGGGTCTCGGCCTTGGGCCGGTAGCTGAGCACACTAGAGCCTTGGTGGCTTATGTGGTAGTGCTTGGTAGCCCTCTAACTCACTCTAGCTTGATAGTGTTCATTCGATTGAGTGAGCGAGCGATTTTAGTGTGATTGCATCATGAGGTTGCATCGAGTGGCACTAGGTGATCAAGTTGCAAGCCGGTGGTGCTTGTTACTCTTGGAGGTTGCCATCTCCTAGATGTCTTGGTGGTGGTCTCCGTCAAAGCCCGCAAAAAGCTTGTGCGGTGCTCCGGAGAAGAGCTTTGTGAGGGGCATTGTGCTCGCCTCCCGGGAGCCACGAAGAGCAACTCTAGTAAAGCGTGTCATTGAGCTACCCTCACTTTCGGGGTAGGTTCTTGAGGTGCCCGACGTGCGGGCTTGGCGGGTGATACCAATTAGCCGTCGAACCACCAAGTGAGCGGTCGACACAACGGGGACTAGCATGTTGGCAAGCACGTGAACCTCGGGAGAAAAATCACCGTGTCAACCTTGTTCTTCCCATTGGTTTGCATCCTCGTTACACAAGCTTGTAATTACTTTCATATACATTGTGCTTGTGTAGTTGCTCTTGTAATTAGTTTGCTTGTATAGCTCACTAGTTATCTTCTTGCTTGTGTAGCATAGAATAGCTCCCTTGTGTGACTAATTTGATTTGTGTAACCTTGTTAGTCACATTGCTTAGTTTGTGTAGCTAAGTATTTGCGCTCTCTAATTTGGCATTGGTTGCTCTGTTATTAAGCATTGCTAGTAAGCCTAGGTGGCTTTGTGCTTTTGCTTACTAGCATATGTAGAAGCTCCCTCATTGTTTGAAGTATTGGTGGCATAGGTTTGTATGACCTTACTTTTATAATTGGTTAGGTGAGCTCTAGCTAGCCCGACACCTTAATTGCTATATTAGGATCTTTACTAGGTGCTAGAGAATATAGATAGAGGGGTGTAGTCTTGGCTAGACCGATAGATTTAATTCCGTACTTGTTTCGGTTAGCCGACGCGATTAAGATTTAGAAACGACTATTCACCTCCCCTCTAGTCGCCATCTCGACCGTACATCGGGGCCCCTCCTCGTTAGTGTAGTTCCCGGCAAGGCCATGGGCGCGGGCGTCGCGTGGTGAGGCTCGTGGTGACCGCGCGGTACTCGCCTTCGTACGAGAGCGAGGAGGGGCTTTAGGGGCGGCGGAGGTTGGGGGAGGAGGGACAACGAGCTTGCTGGCTACAGCAATTCCCTACCAGATAGGGCGGTGACGTTGTGTTTCAGGTGTTTCAGACTCATGTTTCAAGCGTTTCATCTGGATGTTTCATACGTTGCAATGATAATATACGCATGTTGTAAGCTTATGTTTCATGTGTTTCAGTTGTTTTTCAGACGTATGTTAAGGTCCTGTTTGGTTTTTTGTATCTGTGAAAAAAAAGTCATTGTGTTTGTGAGTTGTGAAAAAAAAACTCTTTAAAAAGTTTGTGTGTGAGTTGTAGAAAATGAAAGTTGTTTGGTTAAATAAGTATAAAATATACCTTTTATCTTTATCTCTCTTGAAACAACTATGGAAGAGCTTTTTATTCCACCAATTTTGAAAAAGTGATAGAAAGTGTGGTCAACCTTGACTTTCAAAAATGAACTATGGAAAAGTTTGCTTTCGAAAAAAGCACCCTCCAAAAGCAGCCCCTTTGGTTGGGCTTTTGGCTTTTGGGGCCAAAAGCCAAAGCCAAAAGCCCAACCAAACAGGGCCTAAGTGTTTCATCTGGATGTTGTAGAAGTATATCTGGATGTTGTATAACATGCATGTTTAAGGTGTTTTATACGTATGTTGCAAGTGTTTTTCATCTAAATATTGCATATGTTGCTATGGCTATACACGCATGTTTTAAGTATTTCTTATGTTTTCAGTCGTATGTTTCAAGCGTTTCAACTCGATGTTTCAAAAGTAGATCTGGGGGCACATGTTGCAATGGCCCGGTGGCTCGGGGACAATGACCTTCCAGAAGCACCCGCACATCGCATATTCTTTGAAGTATTTGCCAGGTCACCGTCCGGCGCTGAGCAAGGGCGACGACGCCGCGGCGCGCATCCGTAGACGGGGTTACGCGGGGCACGCTCCACTCTGTTACGGCCGTGTCATGTGAGCGCAGCGGGCACGATGCATTCGAACGGGAAGCGGACGCCTCCTGCGGATGGACGTCCGGACGCTAGCCGTTCCATTTTTTATAACAACACATAGCAAAATTATTGCTTGTCGCCTAGTTTGAATGTACGTTAAATTGGTTCGCTTTAAAACCTAAAACGTGGATTACTAGTGACAAGAGAACTAAATTTAGGTTTTGACACATAGCGATATACTAATTAGTATCTGAATTGCGATACACTTTATAGCTACTATAAAAAACAATGTCCACTTGTATCGCAAATAATCCGTGTAAAATTCAGATACCAAAACGGGCGCTCCCGTCTCCGTTTCCCACACGCCAAAGGTGTGAAACCTGAAGCATCATCGCCTATTCTGCCCGAGACCCAAAACGAGGTCGGCGACCAGCCTCCCACCGCGCACGCGTGGCGGTAGCCCAGCTCTCCTGCCCGCGCACGGTACCCAGGCTCCGGCCCCGCAACACAGACCCGCGTCGCCCACCGGCAGCCGCCGTCCTCTCGCGTCTTACCTCACGCACGGATAAATAGCAAACACCTCTCTGCTTCTCCGCCATTTCTTTTCTGTTCGGATCGGGTCTGGTCAGTTCTCCGTGTTGCGTCTCCTGTAAGAACAAGAACAAGAAAAAAAAAAAGAGAGGAAAGGAGAGTTTCTTTCGGGTCGTCCTTCTCTCGGATTGTCGAAAGGCCGCTCCTTTAGGAGATTTGCGCGCTTCTCGTCGAGATTAGTCGACCGGTGTTCGGATTGAGCTGTTTGGGGTGGAGGAATTTTGAGGCCAAGAAGAGAGTCGGAATCGGATCGGGAGTTCTTGTGGTCCGAGGGTGCGGAAGAAAAGCGAGGGATTTTTAGGAGAATTTCTTGTTTGGGGAAAAATCGGTTTGTTGAGCGGATTAGAGGCGGAGATGGGAGCCGGGGCTGAGGTCATGCATCAGGTCGTGCCGCTGCTGGAGCCGCCGTTCCACCGGTGCGTCGTTAAGAGCGTCGATGTCATGGAGGTGGTGGTCGCCGTGGCGCCTGGGCAGGTGCAGCCAGCGACGTCGCCGAAGGCCGTGGTGGAGGTTGCCGTAGAGGTGCCCGATCTGGTGAGTTTTCGATTTCAGCTGAGCAGAAGTTTCGGTTTTTTTCTTCTGTTTATTAATTAGTGTTGTGGTTTGGTCAAATTTTACTTGGATCACCGAAGGAAATTGTATTTCGTGTAGTATTGCTCTGATCTCGATTATGTTTTCTTGAGTACGATAATATGGTGAATTGCAGGAATTAATTGCTTAAATTAGAGCAGGGCTTTCTTTCCTTTTTTATTTGTTGGTTGCTGTTTCTGTTTGTTCATATCGATTTGTGTAGGATATATATTGATAAGTTGTATTTGAAATGTGTAGCCGCCTCCTAAATTGGTTGCTGAAGTTATATGAGATTCTGCCATCTTGTGACGCATTGCTGGCTTGGTCTTTGTAATTGGTTGTGCTACTTAATCAATTGATTGTTATCGTGCAGAACAAAAAAGAATAGTTGTTTGGTCAATTCAATACGTCATAGTTGGTGGCTCTAAATTAGAACCAGAACAAAACTTCATGGTGTGTTTTGTGTTAATTATAAACATATCAGAGAAGCAAATTCTAGGTTTATATCTCATTATATGTGACTACAAAAGACACCAGCATAACTAACAGTTTTGTGCTTGATGCAGGAGTTCAAGAGAGCTTCTAATGCTGGGAGTAGTGTATCTGCAGAACAACTGAAATTTGTCCCGAGCATTCGATCTGGTAGCTTTGCTGATATTGGACCTAGGCGGTTCATGGAAGACGAACATATTAGAATTGATGATCTTTCTGGTCATCTTGGCTCACTGTTGATGGTCTCTGCGCCTAGCGCCTTCTATGGGGTATGCAGTGTGAATGATGTTAGGCTAATTATAATCATAAAATTATAATCTGAATTTCTGAACCCTGTATGAATTGATTGGTCTTTTAACATTTGCTTAGGTGTTTGATGGTCATGGGGGTTCAGATGCAGCAGCCTACATGAAAACACATGCAATGAGGTTGTTCTTTGAAGATGCTGACTTCCCTCAAGCATCACAAGAAGATGAAATATTTGCTGAATCTGTTGAGGAGTCAGTCCGCAAAGCTTTCTTGCGGGCTGACCTTGCTCTTGCTGATGATTCAGTCATCAACCGTTCTTCTGGCACCACAGCGCTGACAGCATTGGTCCTTGGGAGGTAATTTGAAAGTGGAACCCAAGCCTCTACAGATCTTAATGGTCGTTTCAGTGCTGTGATGTGGTAAACCATTCTAATCTTCGGTTCCTATCTTTCAGGCAATTGTTAGTAGCAAATGCTGGGGATTGCCGCGCAGTCCTGTGTAGAAAAGGGATAGCGGTGGAGATGTCAAAGGATCATAGGCCGACATACGATGCGGAGCGTCAAAGGGTTATCGAGTGTGGTGGATACATCGAGGATGGCTACCTCAACGGTGTACTCTCTGTGACCCGGGCTTTAGGGGACTGGGACATGAAACTGCCCCAAGGCTCTCCGTCGCCTCTTATCGCCGAGCCAGAGATCCACTGGACCACCCTGACGGAAGACGACGAGTTCCTCATCATCGGCTGCGATGGGATATGGGACGTGATGAGCAGCCAGCACGCGGTGAGCACGGTCCGCAAGGGGCTCCAGAGGCACGACGACCCCGAGCGGTGTGCTCGGGAGCTCGCCATGGAGGCGAAGAGGCTTGAGACCTTTGACAACCTCACTGTGATCATCGTGTGCTTTGTCCCTGACCTCGCGGGGGCCTCAGCCGCAGCTGTGCCTTCAGAGGAGCAGGCCCCAGCGCCGGCTGGAAGGATCAGGTGCTGCAAGAGCTTGTCGCCGGAGGCACTCTGCAAGCTGAGGAGATGGCTCGAGTCTGACCACTAGAGAGGCCTATGTTTCTGTGTTGTGGCTGTTTAAATATTTGGCGCTGATGTTGTTCCGTCTAGTACGGCTTGTGCTTACATGGCCAGCAATTTTGTAGCGAGTTTCTGCGGCTACTGCCGCCGCCGGCGCTTTTGTTTCACACCGTTTTGTTGGATGTACATACCATTGTTTGTTGCCGTTGTTGCTCGGTTCAGCTCAGTTTGGCAGAGGATGACTACTCCAGTTTGCAAACCCCTTTGCCTGATGGGATGGTGATTTTTTTCAGTTGGTTAGCCACGTTCGGTGGGAACGAAGATTAGAACCATCACTGTTCGTTGGGGTAGGTTTTCAGGTTTCAGCAGTCCCCACTGCTCGTTAGGGGTAGGTTTTCAGGGTTCAGCAATCAGCAGTCCCCGAGCCTGATTTGGCTGATTGGAGCGTGTCCTGTACTCCTGTACTGATATCTGCTATTCGTGTGGTCATCCGTGGTCTACAGAGAAAAAAAATATCTTCGAGCACTTGCGGTTGATCGCTGCAGGCCAGGACGGAGGAACTGCCAAGATAAGGTCCAGGATCCGGTCACAAACATAGGATCCGCTGCTGCCTGCCGGAACAAGTTGCATGCATGTAAGGTTCGGTCCGTTCGCATGCAGTTGCCATCAACGAAAAGGTGGAAATAATCCGGGGCCGCCGCGTTGTTTGACCATAATAGAACAGGGAGAATCAATCCGGCTGAATCGAGAGAGCGCACAAACAATGCGCACAAACAATGGAGGTCCTAGCCCCACGGCCTTGACTGACTTCAACAGTAACCCCGGCTGACCTCAATGATTCCATGGTTAGGCTAGCCTCAGTGCCATGTAACACATTGTGCTCACGTGGCATGAAATTTAAAGAGAGAGAGAAAAATAGTACTCCATCCATTCTAAATTATAAGGCGTTTTGACTTTTCTTAATACATAGCTTTTGATATATACTATAAGATATACACTATACACTAATAACTAGAAAAGATAAAATATCTTATAATTTAGCATGGATGGAATATCATTTAGAAAATATGCACTCCCTCCATCCTAAAATATAAGGAATCAAAGGTTCAAAATTTGTATCAAAATATAAGTGTCTTTATTAACCGAACACCCATTTCTCTCTAAGTACACATACCTTTCATATCTAATTCGGCAGGAAATTATAACATATTTATTCCTTTTAAATTAGTAAAGCAATAACAGAACTACTTACTCCTCCCTAATTAGTGAGGGGTAATGCGGTATTTGGCCAAGCTCATTATTTGCCTGAAAATCGCTTCCTTCCTTATATTTCAGGACGAAGGGAGTAGCTTAGACACCGAAACTAACTTTTGGGAACACATATATGTTTTGGGTCTATTATGAGACAAATGTCACTCCATATTAGGTATTTGGGTCTAAACTTGGTTCAAGTGATAAAGTTGTCCCGGGCAACACTATCATTTGAACAAAGTGTAAACAGAAATACCTAAGAAACAACTCTTTGACATGGTACTTTTGGTTATCAGTGACGGAGTCAGGGTAGCTGGAAGGGGCCATGCCCTCCCCCCCTAACATATCACACCAAAAAAATTTACTATTATATAATTTATAATTTTTATTTATATTTGGAAAAAAATATAACAAAAGTCTTATCATATATAATCTTCTAGATAATCATATAAAGTATAACCATATAATAAAATCATCCATATGAGCACATCCGAAAGACACTAGATAATAAAACCATCCCTATAAGCACATGGACCGGTAGATCTCAAGATTTACGAAATCATCGTAGAGCCTTGCTGTCAACGGGTATGTCGACCGACCACCCATATCAACATCTACCATATTAAATTGTAGTTAATATATCCACCATAAAATACGTTTTTATAGCATATTTATGTAGCAGATCGAGATTTCCAAAATAGAAACTCCGATCCTTTCGCCCCTCTATGATAGTCCCAGGATATCTCGGCTATCACGGGCGTCCAATTTACAGCTGATTACAGAGTCATACAACATCAGAGTGTAAAAATAAATATATTACAATAGTTTGGGTACAGCTAACAACAAACAAAATACCGTTATTCTATCGTGGAAGCGAAGCTTGGTGATCTCCCATCCAGAGGCATCCTTGAGTGTAGAACGAAACCAACTACTAATCTCCACATCACTGCAAGTCAAGAAAATCTGCACACCGCCAGATGTGTGCAGGCCATGGTCAGCACCGATGAGCTTTAGTGAAAAATAGAAAATAAAGGGATCTAGCGATCCTAATAGTTTGGCTATGGTTTGCATCCTTAGCGCATGCAGAAAAGCATCAATAATAAGTAAAGTGTATATCATCTCTAATCCCAAACCACAATCTCATTCTCACCATCCACTCATCATCCCTCACAACACCCTCGGTCTCTTAGTCTAGTCGACGAGGCGGCCTTCGCACGCCCCTCGTCTCAACAGCCTCAAGCCGGACCTTAACTTCAGGGGGAGAGAAGCAAAGCACAAGAGAAGCTAGTGAGTTGAACCCTGAACACAGGGAAGTGATCATATCCAAGACCGCGGCTATACGTATAGATTATTAACCTCTACAGAGAGTACACTGTTACCCCACACGAACACCACCAGTGAATCACCATCAGGGATGAACACCGCCACCGCATACTAGGCCGACTAACACCAGTCCTGTCCACCAGCCGGAACGAAGATATATAGACGCCACTATATAAGCTAGGGTCGTGTCGTCGAGGTATCACGGAGTAGTCTCCGCCCCCTGACACTAATTGCACAAGACCATAGACCGCGTGCCTACTCACTCCCACAGAGACTGATGGTTGCCTGCACTACTAGGGCAACGGGCCGTGCCCATTTAGGCATGTGGTGTGTATGAAAGTATCCCGTGATTTATGGTTGTAACTTACGTCAGTCCTTAGGTTGGCCAGAGCGAGCACCTTCCACCAATCCGTGTGCCCTCAGAGCACTAGACTCACCCCACATAGGTGATCTATCCATCCACAAACTTCTCATCCCAATGTCCCTCAAGGACCGTCGTCCCTTTAGGACTATGTGTTCCCGCCACAAGAACTACCCTTGGTGCACTCCATACACCACATCAACCTCTCACTCTAGTCCAGTATCTTCAAAGAATCAGGTCAAGGACAAGGAAAACCTCCAGAACTCCTCACATGACCACCACCCACTCGATACCAACTGAAATGATCCCATTTTTCTCGAAGGGAAATCCACATATTTGAACTATAACGTGATAGTCCCAGGCGATCATCCCATCACATTATCAATTATCAGTCAATATCACAGTCATACATCAAATACCTATCTTAAAAGAGAGTACAAATAGCAAGGTTTACTCTTTATTACATTGCCACTTGGTAGAATCACTCAGAGCATGTAGCATCTAGAACAACATCAAGTAGAAGGGCAGCGGGCGTTGACTCCATCTTCTCAAACCAAACTTGCGTGTAGGAACAAGACCTCTAATCCTCCCAACCGTCTCCCTGGTAGTCATACTCAGGCTCGAAACCTGCCAAACAATTATCAGTACGATTTTTATTGGCCACTGGCTCCCACCCTATGCTTTGCGTTTGCTTTGTGGTAGTGGAATGCTAGGATAGAGCAAAAGACCTATTTGTTGTTGTAGTTTCCTATGCGAGTATGCCAAGTTTTAATAATAATTCATCAAGTTTTAACCCATCTCATCCACATGTTCCCCATCCCATCACACACATCTCACCACTTCACACTCTCTAGGTGACAAGGACGACTCCCTCTCGTACCTTGCCTCATCGGCCAAAGCTAGAAACCAACACAAGAACCTAGGGGGAGAGAAGAAAGGACTCCACTCACTAATCAAGGGAAGCGTAGGTCATAGGAATGTCCATATCCGAGGACGTGACTATACGTATAGATCGATCAACTCTGCAGAGCATGTACACCTAGAACCACAAGATCACCATCATCAGCGGTGCCCTGCCTAGGCTGATACCGACTGCCTCCCAACCGGTATGGTGCCACCCTACCACTCAGCCCTAGGCCACCCCGGAGTCCACTGGCACGCTGAGACTGTGAGACATAGTACCAGGCCCCAAAGGTCACTACGCTGTCTTAGGAGGGTGTGGGCTACACGCATGTACGTCGACAAGGAAAACCTCTAGAACTCCTCACATCACCCCCACCCACTTGAGATTCACTGCTCCCGTCATGTATCAAACCATACCTCATGGGGGTGCCTCGCGGCTAAACCCCAACCACCATCCACAATATCCAAATATCCATCACACATCACATAACAAGGAATATATGTAATTATGATGGAATAAATGCAAGCAAGCAGACAGACATATATAAGTGCGAGCGCGAAGCTAGGTAATCAGGGTGAAGTGGCTTCAATCAAGGCTATAACACCCTAGGTGTTAGGCTTGCATAATTGCACTTGCATTGCATAAGCATAAGCATTTTCATATGAAACATTTCTATGAAACATGTGAAACATACTATTGTTCTTCTATGTTTCATTGTATGTACGCTTTATAATCATGTGTGATTAAGTGCAAGTGGTTGATGTTGTTCACTAAAACATCTTAGCTACACTTAGGATGCTTAATGGAACAATGTTCATGTAGATTACTTTACCTAATTAAGCTCCAAAGCGATGACATGCTTGGTTGACTTAGTAAGTATTTGTGTGTGACCAATGTGAAATGCTTGTGGGACCTTAGGAGTACCCTAAACTTCTTTAGAATGTCACTAGGAACAACTTTGGTATTCATGACTAAGGCTAGTTTGGTCTCTAAGTCATACCTATAGTGTAAAGTACCATTTTCATGATGTATGTTTGACTGGAGTTGAACAACACTTTAGAAACTTTGCATGGTTGTGCACCCTAAAACAAAGTTATAGAATTCAAGTAGTGTAACAACTTTTATTTTTGGGTCATAGGCTAGTTCAGCTCCTAACATGCTTGAATTTGGATCACAAAAATCAATGCAATGTTGTTTTTCAAACTTAGGAATTTTTTCTAAGTCAAAACTGAGTTTACAGTTTGATGTATCCTAATTTGGGTTGATGTAACTCTTAAACCTTTGTGAATTAGTAGATGCTTTCTAAAGCAATTTTGTAGCCCTCACATGGATCTTCAACTTTTATTAAGGTTATTTGTGCTAACTTGCCACGGATTTAGAGTTTGGAAGGGGAGAAAACACGCTAACAGTCGACCGACGTTGAGTCTGATGGCCTTCGCATTCAGGCCATCATGGCTGACCGCCGTTAGTCCGAGAGCGCCTGGTGGAAGTCGTACGCCGGTGTTGGCCCCACCGGTCAGGCCATCGCGGCCACCTCAACGCCGCGCGTCTGCTGGTTCAATTACTAGCCTCGTCCGCGTCCACTCGCCTCGTCCGCGCCATGCAAAGCCACATGTTGCGCCACTGCCATCGTCGCCGAGAGCCCGCCGCCGCGTAGCTCCTCCGCTGGCCAGCCATTGCACAATTTCTCACGCACGTAGACGCGCCTTGCGCTGCTCTACTCTCTAGACCCATTTGCAGTCTCGTTCGTGACCAGGTGAGGGCCTATTGGCCATTTCCGCCACCGCCGCCATGAATGGACCCTCGCCGGACTTTGAGCTCGCCGTGGCCCGAGCTAACCACCGTGCCTCCGTGCTTCTTTTCCATCGCCTCATCTCCCCATGCCTCATAGATGCTCTAACCCTACCTCGCTGAACCTCTACCCCTCTGACATTGTCGGCGCGTGAGTCTCGTCGGAGTGAGCTCCGCCGCGCCGCGTAGACATGCCCGCGGCCAGGCTTCCCTAGCGCACTCACTAACCCTAGCTTAGCATTGATAGCTTCGCCTGAGCACCATGATGCTGAAGCGCCTCTCGCCTGGTCCTACCGTGGCCGGAGACGGTCGGCACCTCCGCACAGCACTGCCGTGCCGCCATGGCCGGCGACGAACTATCTCTAGTGCGCCTCCGTGCTAACCACCTACACGTATAGATGCGGGAGAGGGTGAGGATCATCACGGTGGTGTCGGTTTCGCCGCAGAGCTCACCGTCGGTCAACCACCGTCCCCTTTCTTGGTTTGACTATCATGTGGGGTCCACTGACTTGTGGGTCCCGCGTGTCAGCGTCTGTAGTTCTAGGTTTTGTTTATTTCTTTTCCATATTTTTGTGCTAACTTTGGAAAATGATATCTAGGGCTAGGAGTGTCCAAATTGAGTGAACCAAATTTTGTTGGGTTCCTCATGAAGTGTAGTATTTGATAAAAATATGAAATGTACTATTTCTTGTATTTTTCTAGGAGAATAAAATAGAGCTATATAAATGCTTTTAAATGGTTTCAATCTTGTAAAATCTATAACTTGAGCTAGGAAAGTGCTAAAAATGTGATTGTAATTTTCTTGGTCTTGTATTATCATGTACTACCTGGGAAAAATATTGGTTCCATCGTGATCTTGCTGGAAATAGGAGTTTGCTATTTATCTTAAATAAATGCTAGATTCTTGTGCTATTTTTCATGGTAAGAATATATATCCATTGAGCATGAAACTTTTTGTACAGTGTTCTTGTGCTATGATGAAGCTAATAAAAATATGAATACTGTTTTTTGACACTTTTTAATTGGATTTCCTATTTATGCTATTTTAAGCCCTGCTAGCTTGTCATTTTTGTGTAGGATGTCATACTTATTCAAATGCTATGAAATTTATACAGTAGCCTATTGGGGACATATATAAGCTACTATAATTGTTTTGGAATTTTATGTACAATTTTGCTATATGTTTATTATTTCACCTAATTATCTAAATAAATTAATAAAGGCATGAAAAGAATTTATTTGGGAATGACCACTATGTTTTCTAATACTCATTTGATGTATGTTAACTATTGATAACATTAGTAGTGCTCAAAGTACTATTCTTGTATGTAGTGAAATATTATTTTCACTGTAATTTACTTATAGTGACTTTCTGGATAGATTTTAGAGTTAAGCAAATTACATGGTGAAGATAATGTTTGCTGTGAATCTTGTCTATAACAAAGTTGTAGATAACTCACTTAACTAACTTGTGTTAAATTTTCATGGCATTTGGTCAAATGGTTTGTGAGTTATGACTGTTCAAAGTTGATCTTTAGAGCTAGTTGTTCTCTGAAATTTCTAGACCAGGTTTGATAAATGTGCCCGTTTGGCCTTGTTAACTTGGGAATCATGCTGAGATGATTAAATATGAATTGTATATAATTTCATAATCTTTCCAGATTGTCTTGTTACATGTCTTTTGGATCTGTACAACTCTAGTTATGAGTTAAACTAGCAGCTGCTGTCTGCAGCCCTAAATCTGTGAATGCAGTGAATGGCTTGATTGTTTTATATGAGTTGATGTGATGATTTAGATGCTTAGGCTAATTAAGATAAGTTGTTAATTGCAGGTGCTAGACCTCTTACTAAAGATGAACAACTTTATCTTAGATTGTTAGAGCTTGGTGAGTGTGTAGTTCTTGTTTTCAAGAAGAGATATGCATCTACTCAGTAAAATAAATGTTAATCTTGAATCATCATGTCATCCATGTGTTAGTCTCTATGTTACTGTATATTTCATCATCACCTTCCATCTCTTTTGCATGCATGACTCTTATACTGTGCATATGCATGCAATAGGTGTTTCGGAGGGAATCACTCTTCTGGAATTCGAACAAGGACTTTTGGAGGAGCAGCAGCAAGTGCAGGAGCAGGAGGTGCAGGCCCTAGAAGGAGGAGCCAACGAAGAAGAAGTCCTTGAGTGTCCCGATTACCAACCATTCTCTTTTCTAAAAGGCAAGCCCCGGAGCATTCTAAGTCTCCTATGTTTTAAAAATATTACTTTGAGTATCTTTATATGTTTGATGCATTAAGTTATAGATATTGGATGCAAACACTTGTTGCATATCTATCTATTCCTTGTCCAGTAAATATACTCTGAATCCTATTTAGGTCCAGGAGCAAATCAATGCTTAGCCATGCTTAGACTGGTAAAGTCAGGTGATTTCCTGTCACCTGCAAGATAGGATGATATCTTGTCACGGTTGGCTATGTTTGCTATCGTGGAAATAACCAAGTGTTAATAATGAATGGAAACTGGGCGGGGTGTCGATAGAGAAGCAACAAGGCAAGAAGGTCTTGGGTGTGGATCTATCTCTGTCTATGTCGGTTAAGGACCGATTCGCTGTACGTCCTCATGTCATGTTGAACGCATGCCTATCACTTAGTTGGCTAGATAACTCGTTCCGACCGTAAAGCCGAGTAGCTCAACTCAGGTCGGAAGCCGGGAAGTGAAAGTGCGCACTCTGGTGGTAGTAAGGATGTGCGAGGAGCCATTGACGTAAGTCCAAAGGGCAGATTAACGTCCTGGCAGAGTGGATTCCCTGAGAGTGCGGCGCTGCTCGGACCCGCGAATTTGTTCCTGAGCTGTACCAAAGGTGACCCGAGGCAACCACTGATCAGGTTAATTGGGTTTGTGTTAGGAATAATTTCCTTGCTGGGTAGGAATCGATTCGAGTCACCGTCTCTCCCGGATAGTGAGAACTTGACTGAGCAATGGCAATGTAGAGACACTTAATTGAACCTGATGGTTATAATGATGATGATGATGTTACAACATTATACCGGATATGGTTACTAATGTTTGGATTCTAATCAAGTGCTTGCTCTAGTACAGGGGCTAATCTAGATGACATGTTAATATTGATAACTTGCTGCTTAACTAATAATTTAAATTATGCTCTTGTATCATTAAAGCTTTTTATGCAAAATGGTTGTCAAGCGAGATCCACCGATAAAGCTTTGCATACTCCTTGGTGTCATTTATTTTTTGTTTACGACGGGTAAGTCTAGCTGAGTACATTCTCGTACTCAGGGTTTATTCTCTCTTATTGCAGATGACGTGCTTTATAACGGCTACTGCAAGTATTGTCTCCACCCTGCTGGGGATGAAGCCTAGATCAAGGGCATGATCTTCTATGTTATCTTATCATGATGCTTTTGCTGGCTATGACTATGGAACTGACTTGTATTTGAACTAAGTGTGTGTTATGGTTTCCAACTACTTTGCTTCCGCTATTTGTGAACTCGCGTTGTAATAACTATGTGAACTCCGATGTATGTGTCGGTGTTTTGGAACCGGGGGTCCCTCAACCAACGAGTGAATTTGTGCTGCGTGCCCCTAATCCCGGATGGTGGCGCAAAGAGACACAAGGTTTATACTGGTTCAGGCAATCGAGGCCCTACGTCCAGTCCGAGAGATCGATCTTGTATTCCTTGCACCGGAGTGCTCGTAGTAGGGGGTTACAAGCTAGGTGAGAGAGGGAACTAGCCCCAGGTCTCGGCGAGTGTGGTGCGGGCTGCTTGAGGCGTTGTTCCCAAGCAGCGTAGGAGTGCGTGGTTCTATCGGCGTGTTCGTCTTCCTGGCCCCCCTCCGAAATGGCCCCAGTCCCTCCCTTTTATACTCTAAGGGAGGACCGGGACCGTGCACAGGGTGCTACATAGCGCTTCTGTAAATGGGGTGGCGCGTGTCCAGAGCCTCGTAGTCGGCCTTTGTTGTGGTATGGTCGATGGAGTGGCCCGTCCTTGTCGTGCGGAAGTGACATCTTTGGTCGACTTCGGTCTTGTGCGTCGTGGGGCTCGATGCGGCTTGATCACGGGGACATGGCGGGCGACGTCTTTGGTCGCCGTGTAATGACGTCGTAGGGAGCAGCGGCTCTGCAGATGCCGAGGCCGAGCCATCGTAGGGGGCTCGGTGGTCATGGACCCTCAGGCTGCCGAGCCCGTGAAGCAAACTGTCGAGGCCTTGGGGGGAGTTATTGGCCCTGGGTACTGATTCCGAGGCCACAGTAGCCCAGACGTGGCTCCCCATGCTGCGTTGTCCTTGGAGCAGGAGTTGGCAAGCACAGTGAGGCATGGGTGTCACCCATGTGCACGGTGGATAGCATAGTGACGGGTAACCCCGCCCGATCCGGGGACGTCTGGTCATCGCGTGATGACGTCGTGAGGGGCTGTGGCTCAGAGGTGCCGAGGCCGAGCCATCGTGGGGGCTCGGTGGTCATGGACCCTCGGTGCCGAGAGCCGTGAAGCAAACCTGTCGAGGCCTTGGGGGAGTTCTCGTACAGGTGCGATTCCGAGGCCACGATAGCCAGACGTGGCTCCCCATGCTGCGTTGTCCTTGGAGCAGGAGTTGGCGGCATAGTGAGGCATGGGCGTCAACCATGTGCACGGTGGTTAATACGATGGCGGGTAACCCCCCCCGATCCCCGCCTCTGTCCCATCGGCCATTCTCTGCCTTTATGCGGGCATGCGGTTGTTGTCGAGGCAGCGAGTTGGTGAGTTGATGCGACCACGACGTTTTGCGGAGGGACGGGAGAAGGAAGAGGTAGTAGCGAGTGTCGCGAGCCCGCCTTTGCGCGAGACGGAGGGTCGGTGGCCTCGGCCGTGGCCTCTGGCGGGGAATCGACCAAGGCCCGCGGTGAGGGGGCCTCGGGCGAATCGGAGAATCGGTGAGGTCCATGCGGTGATGAGGCCTCAGGCGAATCGGAGAATCGGCCGAGGCCAGCGTGTGATGAGGCCTCGGGTGAGTCGGAGAATCGGCCGAGGCCCATGGTGATGGGGCCTCGGGCGAGTCGGAGAATCGGCCGAGGCCCATGGTGATGGGGCCTCGGGCGAGTCGGAGAATCGGCCGAGGCCGGCAGCAGGCTTAGCTGGTTTCGATCTTCTGAAATCTAAGCGATCGTTCTTTGGATCTTGCTTAGGGTACCCCTTCTCACGGTGATCAAGCAAGTAGCCCCCGAGCCTTGGGGGAGTGGAGGCACTCCCCCGAGGTTCAGGCGAGAATTGGCTCTTGATAGCTCCTGTTGGGATGGTGTTTTGTTTTCGAGGTTGGTGGGTGCTTGGCTCTGGCTTGGTGTAGCCTCGAGGCCCCGGAGGAGTGATTTCACTTCTTGGGGCTTTTTCTCTTCGAGTGAGGCGTTTTGATCGTGTTGGCGGGCCCGTGGGTGCGAGTTCAGATCATGGGGCCTCGGCGATCTTTGGAAAGAGCCCCTTAGCCTCCTTTGGGGCGAGAGGGCCGTCGGGGGTTCTCCGGCTTTTTGTACGACCCTCGTGCTTCCTTTTCGCTCAGAAGGAGGGGTGGAAGATGCCATGCTACCCTCGGTGGGCGCGAGCGATGGCATCTCCGGTGAGCTGTTATCGGGTAAGTCCGAGTGGAGGCCCGTACCCGTTCGCTGGGGGTCGGCTAGCGGTCAGGAGACGCGCTCCAAGAGTCTGGGAGGGTTTCTCTAGTGGGTGCCGAGGCCGTTCGCTGGGCCTCGGTGGCTCGGTGCCTCCCTACGGTGGGATCCCATTCGGAGACCTCCCTACCGGTCTCGGACACAACACTGGGCGTGCTCGTACAGGCTCGCCCGTAGTCGTCCCTGACTCTTTTGCCCTTGGGCAGTTGTCGAAACCCCCGGGGGCCCAGCTTTCGAACCCCTGGACCGTAACGGGATCGGGTCGCTTGTTTTTATCTTGGGTGCAGGAGAGAGCCCCGAGCCTCCGACGGAGCGAGAGGGCGGTCGAGGGTCCTCCCGACTTTTTGCCCGTCCCCGCCTGATCCTTTTCGCTCGGACGGGGGGCTGTTTCCGAGCCCACGTGTGCGAGCTGAGCCCGAGCACTGGTCTCGGCAAAGTTGCAGGAGGAGCCCCCGAGTCTCTCGCACGGAGCGAGAGAGCGGTCAGAGGTCCCCTGGCTTTTGGTTCGCCCCTCGCGCGTGAGGGTCTGACTGCCGAGCCCCCCTCGGGTGCGAGCCTAGGTCGCGGGGTCTCGGCGTCTTTTGCAGAAGGAGCTCCCTAGCCTCTGCATGGAGCAAGAGGGCCGTCAGGAGTTCTTCCGGCTTTTTGAACGACCCTCGCGCTTTCTTTTCGCTCGGAAGGAGGGTTGATTTTTTGCCGAGACCCCTCGTGTGCGAGCTCAAGTCGCTGGGCCTCGGCAACGTTTTGCAGGAAGAGTCCCTTAGCCTCTGCACGGAGCGAGAGGGCCATCAGGGATTCTCCTGACTTTTTCTTCGACCCTCGCGCTTCCTTTTCGCTCGGAAGGAGGGGTGGAATGTGCCATGCTACCCTCGGTGGGCGTGAGCGATGGCACTTCCGGTGAGCTGTTATCGGGTAAGTCCGAGTGGAGGCCCGTACCCCGTTCGCTGGGGGTCGGCTAGCGGTCCGGAGACGCGCTCCAAGAGTACCGGAGGGTTTCTCTAGTGGGTGCCGAGGCCGTTCGCTGGGCCTCGGTGGCTCGGTGCCTCCCTACGGTGGGATCCCATTCGGAGACCTCCCTACCGGTCTCGGACACAACACAGGGCGTCCCAAGCGTTTCGCTTGCTTGGGCCTCGGCCTGTGTAGGCTCGCCCGTAGTTGCCCCTGACTCTGTTGCCCTGGGGCGGCTGTCGAAACCCCTAAGGGCCCAGCCTTCGAACCCCTGGACCGTAGTGGGCTTGGTGCCCAGTTCCTTTGCCTGGAAGGAATCGGGGGGGTTATTTCTCTCCCTACGGTTAATTAATGGCAGGCGCGTCTTTTGAGGCGGCTTTTTCGGGGAGGCGAAACGGCTCCTGCTGCTGCTGCGGTTGGACGCGACGTGGCGTCAGCCGACGGGACGTACCTGCACGCGCGATTAACGAGGAGGGAAGCCGACGGGGCGTACCTGCACGCGCGATTAACGAGGAGGGAGAGTGTGCGTGGGCGGGAAGACCGGATCTGGATAACCGCGCCAGATTTTTTGGGGGAAACTTCCCCGATTTCGTCGCCCGGCGGTTTCGTCTTATCCTTTGCGATAACACGCAAAGGGCCTCGCCCTTCCCTTCTTACCTCTCTCGCATTCGCTTTTCTTTGCGCCTCCGTGCCGTTCTTTGAGAGCATAGAGCCGCCGGAAGAGAAGGGGCGGTGAGAGACCAACAGAGAGAGGGAGAGATTACCGCCGTAGCGGCGTCCTCCGCCAGCGCAATGGCTGGTGGTGGTCCCGTCATCCTCCCGGCGGATCCCTCGGGGCGGTCCGGCGTCACCGAGGAGAAGCTGCGATCGCTCGTGGAGGCGGTCTTCTTCGCCCGATCACCGACCCCGACGAGCCGGAGTGGATTGCTCCGGGAACGAAGTCGAGCCGAGGCCGCGCGACGGCTACGTGGTGAGCCGTCGTCTTCCACGAAGCGAGGCTTGGTCGCCGGTGGATAACTTCATGCGGGCGCTCCCCGCACTACTATGGCGGAGCTGCACAATTTCAGCCTAACTCCATCGCCCAGCGCCATCTTCGTCGCCCGTCGTGAGGGGTATCTCGGGGATCGCTCCCCACCGGGAGTTGTGGCTCCACTTGTTCCGAAGCGACGTTCACCACCAAGCCGGGGAACGAGGGGGGGCTCGGAAGGGCAGGGAGGGCGGCGGCTGTACCCTTCACGTGCGCCAAGACCGGCAGTCCCTACATCCGGCCCGGTGTCAACGCCCAACCGTCGTTGGTATGACGGCTGGTTCTACCTCCATAACGACGGCGGGGACTTCCCTTATATCCGGGCGGGTTGTAGAGAGTCAACCAGAGAAATGGGGAAGTACGGCGTCATCGCGGGCCGATCAGCCAGTGGAACCGCTCTTGAGGGCCTTTGGGAAGCTACGTGACCACGGCCTTTCGGCGGGGCCGTGGTCGTGGCGGCTTTTCACCGCCGGAGGGTGTTGCTGCTGATGGCCTTGGGCGGCGGCGGTTGTTCGAGATGACCCGGGCGATTCGATCGTCGGTGTCAAGATGTTCGCCGCCCTTACCGACGACGAGAGACCTGCGTCGGGTGAAAGAAGCGGTGGACGGAAGCCAAGAAGATCGACGATTTGATGCCGTTCCCGATCGCGCCGTCGCGAAGGTATGTCTCGTTGGTAAGTTGGATGTTGTCGAGGCTTTCGCCTTTTTGGTCATTGTCTTACTTCGTCGTTCTCACAGGGACTAAGAGCGTCTGCGAAACTCCCCGCCGCCCGTTCGAGGGCGCCCGTGGCGCGAAGCCACAACAGGCGCGCGAGGAGGAGGAGAAAAAAAGAAAGATGCCAAGGAGGCGAGGCGCGAAAGAAGCTCCGCGCTGAAAAAAGTGGGACGCTTCGTCGCCGGCGTCGAAGCTCGACGGTCTCCCGTTGGAACCGTCTCCCTCGTCGTCGGTGTCGGATTCTCGAGCGACGGCAATGGCGGGCGCGAGGTGGGGCGGCCTGCACGGGACACCTCCCGACATCGGGGAGATGGTTCTCGGGCGCCGGCAAGGAGCCTGACGCCCCTAGGAGGAGGAGGAGGTGTCCCGGGGCGATGGCGGCCCGCCCCGGCCGAGGAGCCGACACACCCAGGCGCGGGTGTCGGAGGCGCGTGCGTCGGCCCGATGGGTTCGGACGGCGGAGGTGGAGCGGGTGACGGTGGGGCGACCCCATTATCTCCATGAAGGGTCGAGGAGGTGCGGGGTCCGACGGAGGCCACCGGCATCGGTGGACACCGGGGCATGGCTGGCCGCCACCACCGCTGCCGTTGCAGAGGAGGCGGCGGTGTCGGCGGCCGCATTCCCGTTCATGATAAGCGTCTTCTCTGGTGGAGTCCGTAGTACTTCTTATGCGCCTGGGTTGCATGTGACCTTGGGAGTGTCTTTTCTTCCACCAGACGCTTCGGTGGAAGATCCTCCTTGGCGCCCGTAAGGCGCTCAAGGTGAAACGTTAGCTCCTCCGCCCATCAGCAAATGGAGGCGCAGGAGGCCGTCTTGACGCGGCGCTTGGCGTCGGGCGAGGCGTTTGGAGGAGGCGCCGCCAGAAAAGGGGGGGCGAGGCGGCAGCGTGACGAAGTGGAGGAGGAGGAGCCCATGCCTCAAGATGTTGTGGGTCTTGGGGCGAAGGAGGTCAAGGCGTCTGCTATTGCCGGGCCATCGAGGTAGAGGTGGCGGAGGCGAGCCCCGGCCCGTTGAGAACGAGGCGATGGAGGTGGAGGCGGGGGCAAATTTTGGCGCTACTGGTTCGGACAATCTCGTCGATGATTCTTCCCGAGGAAGGAGGCGGCGGACGTCCGGCGACGATGCATGAGCAACCAGATCCCAGATCCCGCCGAGGGGAGTTCGGTTCTTGTCCGGCTACGGCCCGAGCCTCATGGGTGGAACTTCCGCGTGTTTCTGGCGGAGCAGGGCTGACCCGAGGGGGAGCCCGTGTTAGCCTTGAAGATACCGCAGAGGGGGGCATTGGGGCACCCTCGGCGATCATCGCCTAACTGGCGGTCGGTCGCTGCAGACAAATGATGACTATTATGGGTCGGGACCTGCCGGTGTCACGCAGTAAGTACTTTCCTCTCTCGTGCAGCGTTGTTTTTCTCTCAAGGCCCCCTCGCAGTTTTTGGACGTGCGTTTTTGTTTTGCCTCCTTAGGAGCTCGAGACCCGATCCTTGGGAAATCGGTGTTCTGCGAAATGAGAGAGGATATTTGGGACCAGCTCCGGCGCCAAAAGGGCTCGCTTGCCGATGCCTGAGGGGCTATTGTCGGTGTGAGTGCGGAAGTGGAGGACCTCCGCCGCCGTTGTCTTGATATTCAGCCGAGTTGGTTACGGCTAAGGAGCGATCCGCTCCTCTGGTGGCCAAGATCAAGGAACTGGAGGAGGAGCGAGACTCCTTCAAAGCTTGGGCCCAAGAAGCGACGGCCTCTGCTAAGGTCTGGCCAAGGCAGGTGGAGTGCGGAGCAGAGCGAGCATCGGCGACGAAAGTCGCTTGGCGAGAAACTACCAAGGCGGCCGAGGCCTCTCGGGTCGAGTCTCGGCACTGGAAGAGCAAGGCCGAGGGTAAGTTCCAGTGAACCATGTTCCTTGCTCCATTTGCTCGATTCGCGTTTGACTCACGACCCCTCGTCGCGACGTAGGTGCGGAGAAAGAGGCCTCAGCGGTGAGGCCTCCGTCCTTGGCGCAGCGGTATTTGGATGTCGAGGTCCGGGAGCACGAGGCCGCTGCAGTTGTGTGTCCGGACCGCTGCGAGGCTCTTGACATCGAGGAGGTCCAATCGGCTAGCTCCCTCGGGAGCCGCTTTGATTGCGTTTAATGGCCACGTCCGCGAGAGACTCGAGGGGCGTTACACGGGTGTCAAGCGCATACAGCCGTCGTCTCCTCGCACTCACGCCATCAACCTCGAAATTTTGTCGCCGACGGCTACGTGTTGCCGAAGATGACGAGGAGGCGGATGCGGAGGTCATGAAGTCGCTGGAGGCGGCCGAGGCACCGCACAATGTTGGCCTTTGTCTGTTTGAAGAAGAGGTGGTCCCTCCCGCGCCACCGCCGATCCTTGAGCTTTGACACGGGGCCAAAGGGGCCATGTAACCGGATTGAGTTAGTTGCCAGATCGTGGACGTTTTTGTGGCCGTCGAGGCCTTTTAAAGTATTTTATGTATATGCGTCTTTTAATCGTTTCTGTTCTACTTCGAGCTTGTGCCTCTGTCTCGATCTTGGGAACCCGCAAAGAAAACCCTCGGGACCTAAGCGTCGTCCTTGGTGAAGGGTGGTGAGGAGCTGCCGTAGCCTGAGGCGAGTAGGCCGCTCTCACGTCTCGACCGGCCCTTTGGCCTCTTAGACAAACTTTTGGTCTTTGGGTTTCTTGTGAAGGTCCCGTCGAGGCCTTGAGAGAGTTTTTGGCGTAGAAATTTTTTGAAAGACCATTAACAAATGGTGTTCGGGACTTAGGGGTTCCCCTTTCTAGCCCCGAGGGAGGCCCGGCTTTGGGAAGCAAAGGCCGAGTCTCCCTTATAGCGCTATTGTGACGTCGAGCCCCTATTGATAGACAAGCTCTCTGTACAGAACTTCCTTGGAGCCTACGCTGTCTTTTGGGTGAAAAGGTGGTGAGGGAGTTGCCGTAGCCCGGAGGCGTAGGCCGTTTTCACGGCTCAGCCGGCCTTTTCACCTTTGAGAGACGATCGACGGTCCTTGGGTTCTATACAATCGGCTAGTCTATAAGGGGGGTATCTCGAAAAGTTATAACAACTAAGAACGCTTCTTTATTGTATTTCGAGAAACAATGTAAGCAACGTTTGGAATTTTAAGGGTAGAAACGACGTAGCTGTTCTATGTTCCAAGCGTTGGTGAAGATTTCGCCCTTCTCGTTGGCTAACTTGTAGGTCCCGGGCTTTAGCACTTGAGCGACGATGTACGGCCCTTCCCAGGGTGGGGTCAGCTTGTGGCGGCCCTTGTTGCTCTGCCTCAGCCTCAGCACCAGGTCGCCCACCTTCAGGTCTCGGCTTCGGACGCGCCGGGCTTGGTAACGTCGTAGGGCTTGCTGGTACCTGGCCGAGTGTAGCAGCGCGACGTCCCGGGCTTCCTCCAGCTGGTCGAGGGCGTCTTCGCGGGCAGTGCGGTTGCTTTGCTCGCTGTATGCCTGTAGCCTCGGGGAACCATATTCTAAGTCAGTGGGGAGGATGGCCTCTGCTCCATAGACCAAGAAGAACGGTGTGAATCCCGTGGCTCGGCTCGGGGTATTTCTTAGGCTCGGATGATCGACGGGAGTTCGGCAAGCCATTTCTTGCCAAACTTCTTCAAGCTGGTTGAATATCCTTGGCTTAAGGCCTTGTAGGATCATGCCGTTGCACGCTCTACTTGGCCATTGGTCCTTGGGTGTCCCACGGACGACCAGGCCACCCGGATGTGGTGGTGGTCATCGCAGAAGCGTTAGGAACTTGCGACCGTGAATTGTGTCCCATTGTCGGTGATGATGGTGTTAGGGAACCCGAACACGTGGATGATATCCGTAAGAAACAGCACCGCTTGCTCGGATTTGATCTCGAAGCGATCGGACGAACCTCGATCCATTTGGAGAATTTGTCGATAGCTACCAGCAGATGGGTATAGCCCCGGGTGCCTTTTTGCAGAGGCCCAACCATGTCCAAATTTATACAATGAATGGCCATGTGATGGGGATGGTTTGGAGGGCTTGGGCGGGAGGTGCGTCTGTCGGCGTAATCATCGGCATCCTCGCGAGGAGCGTACTAGCCTCGTGGCGTCGGCCGCCCGCCGTCGGCCAATAGAAACCTTGGCGGAGCGTTACCCACGAGCGCCCGGCGCCGCTGGTGGTGCCGCCCGCAGACCCAGCGTGCAAGTCCCAAAGTAAGGATTGGCCAGCCCGGTGGTGATGCATCGTTGGAGAATACCGGATGGGCTACGCCTATACAACTTCGCCGTCGCAGAAGGGCGTAAGTCTTGGCGCGCGCCTTGAGCCGCCGGGCCGGTTACATCGCAAGAGAAGCTCTCCCGAACGAGGCGGTCAAGGAAAGGGACTCGCCGATCCGTTTCGGGTCGGACTGGGAGGCTCTGCGTCAATCGCCATGGCCTCGGGCTTGGGCGGCAAGGTCTCGGTGGTAGAGGGGCCTCGAGCCTGCGGCGGGCTCGGTCGATGGGCCCTCTTCTATCGCCGAGGCATAATCGACGGATGGCTTGTGGAGGTCTCTGGCGAAAGCGTTCGGGGAACCGGGTCCGTGCCGACGCCATCTTTGCTAGTTCGTCTGCGGCCTCGTTGAACTTTCGAAGCGACGTGGTTGAGTTCGAGGCCGTCGAACTTGTCCTCCAAAGCGACGTACCATCGTGCGAAGACGCCTTCATTTTGGGGTCATGGCAGCTTGACTCTTTCATCACACCGATCGACGACGAGTGCGAATCACCCCCGTGCCGAGACGCCGCACTCCAAGTTCGATGGCGATTTGTAAGCCATTGACGAGGGCCTCGTATTCGCCACATTGTTGGAGGCGGCGAAGTGAAGCGGATCATGTAAGCGCATGTGTACTCCAAAGGCGAGACCAGAGCGAGGCCGCCGCCATTTGATCTTCATCGAGAGACCCGTCGAAGTACATGGTCCAAAGATTACGATTGGATTTGAACGGGTGGCGGTGTGTGTGTCGGTCCACTCGGCTACAAAGTCGGCCAGGACACGTGATTTGATCGCTTTCGAGGCGCGAAAGACAAGGTTTCCCCATGAGTTCAACAGACCACTTGGCTATTCTACCCGAGGCCTCCCGGTTTTGGATTATCTCTCCTAGGGGAAAAAGACGACACCACAGTCCACCGGGTGGGACTCAAAGTAGTGACGCAGACTTGCGTCGAGCCAAGACTACGGTGTAAACCAGCTTACGGATGTGGGGTAGCGCGTCTTAGTCTCGGAGAGCACCTCGTTGATGAAGTAGGCAAGTCATTTGGGCCGGGTAGAGCATGTCCCTTCTCCGCCTCTCGACTACTACTACTTGCTACTGACCACTTGGGTTGTCGCGGTGACGTAGAGTAAGAGGTGCTCGCCCTCGGTGGGCGGAACCAGGACGGGGGGTTGGTGGCGGTGCTTTGAGCTGGCGAGGGCTTCCTCGGCCTCGGTGGTCCAAAAAACGCTCGGACTTTCTCAAGAGAGGCAGACAGGCAGGCCTTTTTCGCCGAGGCACGAGATGAAGCGGCTTAGGGCCATGAGGCATCCCATGACCCTCTGCACCCTTTGAGGTCTCGGATCGGGCCCATGTTGGTCACGGCCGAGACCTTCTCCGGTTGGCCTCGATTCCACGTTCGAGACTATGAATCCCAAGAGCATGCCTCGGGAACCCCAAGACGCACTTCTCGGGGTTGAGCTTGATGCCCTTCTCTACGAGACATGTGAAGGCGGTCTCTAAGTCGCCGACGAGATCACCGGCCTTCTGGACTTGACTATGATGTCATCCACGTGAGGCCTCGATGGTGGTTCGCCCGATGTGTTCGCCAAAGACTTGGATCATGCAATCACCGGTAAGTAGCCCTGCGTTTACGAGGCCAAACGGCATGGTTACGTGGCAAAGTACATGCCGAATGGAGTGATGAAAGATGTCGCGAGCTGGTCGGACTCTTTCATCTTGATTTGGTGATAACCGGAATACGCATCAAGGAAGGAGAGGGTTTCACATCCTGCAGTGGAGTCGATGATTTGGTCAATTCGTGGTAGTGGGAGCAGGACCTTGGGCATGCTTTATTTAGACCGGTGTAGTCCACGCACATCCTCCACTTGCCACTTTTCTTCCCGACTAATACGGGGTTAGCCAACCACTGGGTGGAATACTTCCTTGATGAACCCGTACGCTCTGAGCCACGCACTTCTTCGCCGATGGCCCTGCGCTTCTCCTCGTCGAACCGGCGCAGGCGCTGTCTTGCCGGTCTGGAGCCCGCCCGGATATCTAAGGCGTGCTCGGCGACCTCCCTTGGTATGCCTGGCATGTCCGAGGGGCTCCATGCGAACATATCGACGTTCGCAGACGGAGAAAGTCGACGAAAGCACGGCCTCCTATTTCTTTGCCGAGGGTGGCGTGACCTTGATCCCCGGCCGTCGGGGGACGGTGGGATCGGCAGGGGACGAGCTTGGCGTCCTCCGCGGGCTCGAAGGTCCCGACGCGCCGCTTGGTGTCGGGAACCTCGTTAGCAAGCTGGTCGAGATCGGCGATGAGGGCCTCGGCCTCCGCGATGGCCTCGGCGTACTCGATGCACTCGACGTCGCAGTCGTATGCATGTTCGTGACGTGGACTCGACGGTGATGATGCCGTTGGGGCTGGCATCTTGAGCTTGAGGTAGGTGTAATTGGGGATCGCCATGAACTTGGCGTAGCACAGGCGCCCCAAGATGGCGTGGTAAGCCCCTTGAATTCAACCACCTCGAAGGTGAGGACCTCTTTTGCGGTAGTTGGAGGGAGTGCGAAGCGGATGGGTAAGTCGATGCGCCGAGGGGTCGCGTGCGCTTTCTGCACGCGATGCCGGTGGAAGGGCGCGGAACCACCTCGGAGCGCGATTGGTCGAGCTCCGGGAGCTCCAGTGTTGACGAGAGGATGTTGAGGCCATTTGCCTCCGTCCATGAGCACTTTGGTAAGTCGGGTGTTGCCGACGATCGGGTCGACGACAAGCGGTCTTGCCGGGGTTTGGAACATAATCGGGGTGATCATCCCGATCAAAGGTGATTGCCTCCCGAGACCAATCGAGGTACCGGGGGGTGGCCACCTTGACCGAGAAAACCTCCCGGCGTTCCCTCTTTCGCTGGCGCGCCGTGAGGCATGCCGAGGGTCCGCCAAAGATCATGAAAGCGTTGCGTACCTCGGGGAACCCGTCGTCCTTGTCCTCGTTCCGACCGCCGGGGCCCTTCTGCTTGGCGTCGTCGTCGGGGAGCCCGAGCCTGGCGTAGTAGCGCCGGAGCATGGTGCACTCCTCGAGGGCGTGCTTCACCGGACCTTGATGGTAAGGGCAGGGCTTCTTCAGCATGTCGTCAAATAGCCCGGGGCCTCGGGGGCCGCGGGGATTCCTGCGATCCGTTGTGGCGACATGGACGGCCTCGAGAACTTCCTGCTTCCCTGGGCGACCTTTCTTCTTTTTCTTAGGGAGGTGGGGGGCTGAGGCCTCGGGGGCCTCTTCCCTCCGCTTCCCCTTGGAATCGGTGTTGGGGAAGATGGCTCCGACAGCTTCTTCCCCTGAGGCGAAGCTGGTGGCGATGTCGAGGAGCGCGGCAGCAGAGCGCGGGACGTTGCGTCCTAACTCTCGGACCAAGTCCCGACAAGTGGTGCCGGAGAGGAAAGCCTGGACGATCTCCGAGTCGCCGACTGGTAGCTCAGTGCCTTTGTTTGGAGAAACGCCGGATGAAGTCTCGGGAGGGACTCGTGTCGCTTCTGGGCGGCAGCTTTTAAGATCCAGAATTCCTGTGGCGCACGTATGTGCCCTGGAAGTTCCCGACGAAGATTCTAACCAAGTCGCGCCAGTCGTGGATTTGCGAGGGAGGGAGATGCTCCAGCCAGGCTCGCGCCGAGTCCGACAAGAGCAAAGGGAGATTGCGGATGATGAGCAGGTCATCGTCCGCGCCACCTAGCTGGCAGGCCAGGCGGTAATCGGCGAGCCAGAGTTCCGGGTTGGTCTCGCCGCTGTACTTCGCGAGGTTGGCCGGCTGTCGGAACCGGGCGGGGAAAGGAGCGACGCGGATGGCCCTGCTGAAGACCCGAGGTCCTGGCGACTCAGGGGAAGGACTGCGGTCCTCACCGCTGTCGTAGCGACCGCCTCGGTGTGGGTGGTAGCCTCGGGCGGCTCCGTCGTCGTGGGCGCCGTTCGCCGCCAACTACTTCGTGGTCGCCCATGCCTCGTGTTGGTCCCTCGAGTCGGTTTGCGCACCGAGAGGGCCTGCTGACCGCCGTCGGCGAGCGGCCAGGCTTTCGGACGGGCCGAGGCACCTCGCCTTGACGAGGTCGTGTGTGGGTTGCTCAAAAGTGCCTCCGCGCCGGCGGGAGGCGGAACTTTCGGCCTGCTGCACTGCTGCGGTCTCGAGGAGGTCGCGGAGCTCTCCGCGGACCCGTCGCCCCTCGGTGGTGGAGGGCTCGGGCATTGCTCGGACTAGCATCGCAGCCGCTGCGACATTCTGGCTAGCGCGGTTAAAGATTGGGGGCGGCTCATCCCCCTCGTTGTCGTTGATGCGGTGGTGGACGTCGCGGGCCCTCCCTCGGGCCCCTCCGCCCTCATCAGCGCCCTTTGCCGCCTCCCGCCGAGAGTGTCCCGAAGCTGTTGCAGAAGGAGTCGGTCTTGTTCGACCTTGGCTTGAAGCTCGTGGAGCTGCTCCAGGTCTGGGCGTCGATGCCCCCCGCGGGCGGGATTCTCGTTCCGTGCTGCCGGGGCCTCGAGACGCGGTGGTGTGGCGTCGCCCGCCCCTGCCCGGGGCGGGGAATGGTTGCCTGTCCTCTCGTTCCCTTCGCCCGCCCTTGGCATCCCGAGCCCGACGTGGAAGCACTCACGAGATGGATCGTAAGTCCCTTCATCGTCGGAGTCGGAGTAGCCGAGGCAAGAGGTCGCTATGCGGCCAAGAATTGGCGCAAATCCCGTGGTTGTGAAGTTCGGAGATCCACCACCTGGGCCATGCCTCGCCCCTCGTCCGAGGAGTCGGAGCGGGTGCTCAAGTCGAGAGCGGTTACCGGGCGGCGCCCGAGGGGTGCTCGTGAGTGGCGGCGTAAGAGTAGGCGTCTGGCGGCATTTCTCAACCCAAAGGGGTATGGGGACGGGCCATCTCCATATTCTCGCCCGCCTTGGTCGGCTCTTCGAGGAGTGGCGGAGCGAGGTTAGACGATGGGCATCGCCGTAAGCCACCGGCGATTTTCCTTCGCCCGTGCTCGGTCGACGGGTCCCGACCGGGGACCCCGTACTCAACAATTTGGTCGTGGGACATCGGCGGGAGAGGCGTGTCGCCTGGGCTCGCGAAGCGTCAGGGTGGCCTTGCTCGCGTCGTGCGGGCGCGGCGTGGCGAGAGCTGGGCCGCCCGGCGCCGCTTCGCTACTGGCTGCCGGGCGCG
This sequence comes from Miscanthus lutarioriparius, assembly GCA_904845875.1. Taxonomy (NCBI): domain Eukaryota; kingdom Viridiplantae; phylum Streptophyta; class Magnoliopsida; order Poales; family Poaceae; genus Miscanthus; species Miscanthus lutarioriparius. The sequence goes on from CAJGYO010000006.1 coordinate 76,718,413, forward strand.
ACTTCGTCGTCGGACGGTGGGGTTCGAGGAGTGAGGAGCACCATGTCGTACTCATGCCCTAGAGACATGAACTCTAGGCTCCCCAACCAAACTATGGTGCCCAGACGCAATGGTGGTATGTAGTCCGCCATCCGAACTTGCTAGGATGACGGTCGACACGCACCATGACCGCCCCTACCGGGCGCGCTAACTCGCCGGTGTTTTGGAACCGGGGTCCCTCAACCAACGAGTGAATTTGTGTTGCGTGCCCCTAATCCCGGATGGTGGCGCAAAGAGACACAAGGTTTATCTTGGTTCGAGCAATCGAGGCCCTACGCCCGGTCGAGAGATCGATCTTGTATTCCTTGCACCGGAGTGCTCGTAGTAGGGGGGTTACAAGCTAGGTGAGAGAGGAACTAGCCCTGTGTCTCGGCGAGAGTGTGGTGCGGGCTGCTTGAGGCGTTGTTCCCAAGCAGCGTGAGGAGCGCGGGGTTCTATCGGCGTGTTCGTCTTTCCCTGCCCCTCCGAAATGGCCCCGAGTCCCTCCCTTTTATACTCTAAGGAGGACCGGGACCGTGCTGCATGGTGGTGCTACATAGCGCTTCAGTAAATGGGGTGGCGTGTCCGAGCCCCTGTAGTCGGCCTTTGTTGTGGTATGGTCGATGGAGTGGCCCCGTCCTTGTCGTGGCGGAAGTGACATGCTTTGGTCGACTTCGGTCTTGTGCGTCCGGGGCTCGAAGACGGCTTGATGCAGGACATGGCGGGCTGACGTCTTTGGTCACCGTGTAATGACGTCGTAGGGAGCAGCGGCTCTGCAGATGCCGAGGCCGAGCCATCGTAGGGGGCTCGGTGGTCATGGACCCTCAGGCTGCCGAGCCCGTGAAGCAAACTGTCGAGGCCTTGGGGAGTTATTGGCCCCGGTGCGATTCCGAGGCCACACGATAGCCAGACGTGGCTCCCCATGCTGCGTTGTCCTTGGGAGCAGGAGTTGGCAAGCCAGATGAGGCATGGGTGTCACCCATGTGCACGGTGGTTAGCATAGTGACGGGTAACCCCTGCCCAGTCCGGGGGACGTGCAGGTCATCGCGTGATGACGTCGTAGGGGGCTGTGGCTCTGTAGGTGCCGAGGCCGAGCCATCGTGGGGGGCTCGGTGGTCATGGACCCTCAGGCTGCCGAGCCCGTGAAGCAAACTGTCGAGGCCTTGGGGGGAGTTACTGGCCCTGGGTACTGATTCCGAGGCCACAGTAGCCCAGACGTGGCTCCCCATGCTGCGTTGTCCTTGGAGCAGGAGTTGGCAGCATAGTGAGGCATGGGCGTCAACCATGTGCACGGTGGTTAGTACAGTGGCGGGTAACCCCTGCCCAGTCCCGCCTCCTGTTCCCATCGGCCATTCTGGCACGACCTTTGTGCGGGCATGCGGTGTTGTCGGGCAGCAGCGATTGGTGAGTTGATGCGACACGACGTTTTGCGGAGGGACGGAGAAGGAAGAGGTAGCGGAGTGCTGCCGAGCCCGCCTTGCGCGAGACGGAGGGTCGGTGGCCTCGGCCGTGGCCTCTGGCGGGGAATCGACCGAGGCCCGCGGTGAGGGGGCCTCGGGCGAATCGGAGAATCGGCTGAGGTCCGCGGTGATGAGGCCTCGGGCGAATCGGAGAATCGGCCGAGGCCCGCGGTGATGAGGCCTCGGGCGAGTCGGAGAATCGGCCGAGGCCCGCGGTGATGGGGCCTCGGGCGAGTCGGAGAATCGGCCGAGGCCCATGATGATGGGGCCCTCAAGAAGTCGGAGAATCGGCCGAGGCCCAGCTGCATTTAGCTGGTTTCGATCTTTACGAAATCTAAGCAGTCGTTCTTTGGATCTTGCTTAGGGTACCCCTTCTCACGGTATCCGACAGTATGAGATACTTGTGAACTACTTGTGAAATGGATGTAACATGTAGCTTGTTATGTTGAATCACTACGATCTTGGTTGTATGCAAGTTGGTTTGAAATCCTTCATGATTTCTGTTGACTACCGGGTTTATATGGGTTCAAGTATGATGGTTTGATCACTCTGGTGATTGCTTTTGTACTTGTGCTCTTATAAATTGGTCAATTCTATTACAAAGGCAATCAAGGCTTAGGGAATAACATGCATCACATATTCTAGCAAAGGAATAAATGTAAAGCGCTAGCAGATCTACTTTGCAATGTCTAATAGGATTCTCTAAGAAAAGGTGCTGCCACGACACCTGCGATGTTAAGGTAGTAGTGGTACAAGTCTCCGTCAGTCGGTGTAGTCGATCGACGTGGACCTCCACCTCCAGGGTCAGATCCACTCCACGGGTCCTCTAGAGCTGACGCACGTCCAACCGAGAACCCTATGAACTATGGATTATCACAAAGAGCCCAAAGAACAAAGAAGAACCAAATTCACTCATACATGGTTGTGAACCTATGGCTTGACCTAAGCTTTGGTAGGCGCAAGGTGGCTTCGGGTCTAGGTCAGGTGCCTTGGTGAGACTAGGTTCGGCATGGACACATGGTCGATAGGCCCCTTATGTTGGCATCAGGTTCTCATGGCTTCAGGGGTTGGACACGCCAAAGCTATGCTAGGTTAGGATTGGGTAAAAGCGAGGCTGTCAAGTGGAGGTCTTCTATGCCAACGGTTAGGATTAGGTTGGTCTTGGCATTACTGCACTCGAAGGCCGAGGTACGTTGCACGGGGTGCAGGTCGGGACACTACTCGGTCGTGTTGTGGCCGAGTCATGGTGGCGCACGTGATCAACTTAGCTCCAACAGCGGGATAGCCAAGGCCATAGGTACTTGGATGACGTGATGAGACCGGCAAAGGGCCTTAGGCCTAGCTCAGCTCAACTCAAGTTGAGTGAGCGTAGTCATGCTTGGTGTGTACCCGAGTGGTCAGGGTCCAGCGACCAAGCACCTGAAGGGCTTCTGATGCCGGCAAGGAAATCTTGGCGTGCTCGGCATGGGGCAGCATGGCATAGTGTTCGTGCACGGCGTGAAGTTCAACGTGTGGTGGTTAAGTGCCCGTGGGCTTGCCTCATTCCAGGTAGCGTCGATAGTGGACAAGGCAATGGGTGGCGACTTAGGTTAGGATCTAGAGGTAGCGTAGGAATGGGGGCATATCAGTCAACAAGGGCAATGCCTTGGGCCTAGGGTATTGGCCTCGCCGTAGGGCTCAACTAAACTCGAAAGGTGAGTCGGTCCTTCTCGCGGTGCCTAGCCATTGCCCGTTCGTGGCGTGCGAGGTTAGGGTTCAAACCAGAAGTGATGGGGAGGGCCACGTAGTGTCCACGGAGTGCTCGACAAAATGGCGAGGTGTCCGTGTAGTGTGGTGCGGACGCACACCTGGAGACCGGCGGCATCGTCCTCGTTGTGGTAACTCGGTTGGTGGCGCCTCTCAAGTGACGTCTAGAAGTGACGGTGGCAAGGGTACTAGGCTACGGACGTGATTGGCACGGTGTGCGTGTGTGGTGGACCGGTGGTCATGGGTACAACGAAGTCCACCGACAGCGCGGCGCCGAGGCAAGGTAGGTCCTTGACCGGCGAGGGCAGTGGCTTGCACGTGCGGGTACCAGTAGTGTGGTGTTCACGGTGCGAAGCTCTAGCACGCGGTCACGACCGTGAGTGGCCTGTGCGATGGCAGAGCTGAGGCTAGGCCGCAACCGTGCTGTGTGCGCGCGCCGCGAGCGAACGCGAGCATGAGCGTGATCGGCCATGTGCTCCGGTGCGTGCGAGGTGGACTACCAAGGCGGCTCCAGGTCAGAGCACCGTGTCCAAACGGTGTGCACGGGCAGGGCGAACCGCTGCCGAAGGTGCAGCGGCGAGCAAAGCAGAGTGCAGGTCGCTGCCGTGTCATGCACGCGTGTGGTGGCTGTGAGCACCCCTCGTGCTCGTGACCGTGCCCCTGCGGGCTCAAGGCCACGGCTGGTGCGACGTGCAGGGCTGTCTTTTGGTGGCCGGACGGTGCACCGGTGGCCGTGGTGTCGTGCTTGTGTAAGGGCGCCAGGTCTAGGTGCCGAACGAGTCTGGCACCATCCGCTTCATGATTGTTTTCCGGGCTGCAAGGTAAAGGCTTGGGCTTGTGCGCAGTCATGCTCGTGGGTGCGGCGTTCGTGCGCGCGGCCGCGACTGTGTGCGGACCGTGGCTGTGGTGATGCCATTCCTGGTGCAGCCGTGCCGATGTCCGTGCCCAGCGGACATGGCCATGGCTGTGATGGGGGCGAGCGCGTCGTGCCCAAGCTGCAACTTCGCGAGCTCGGCTCGAGGGCCAGATAGAGGGAACAGAAGGCGATCAAAGGTTGCGCCTTCGGATGAGCTGGTGCGTGCAAGTGTTCTTCGGGTAGCGGTGCTCGGCCAGGAGCTCAAAGGAGCTTGGTGCTGTGTCCGCAAGGTGTGCGCGTGCCGCGCAAGTGCGGTTGCCCCGACTCTCAATGCCTGCGGCCGGTGCGGATGGGGAAGCCGAGAGATGAGTGGTAGGCCACAGCTTAGTGCGCTTGCCTTGTGTTGCTGGGCGCGACACGTTGGTGTGATGGCGCTTGGCCAGTCCGAGCGCCCAAGAGCACGTGGCCGCGGCCATGGGCGAACGGTGGCGACCCATCAGAAGGCGTTCGGTGAAAGGCCCGAAAGGGCTTGGCTTGTGGTCATGTGAAGCCGATCGTGCGTGAGTGGGCACAAAACACCCAGCGACGCTCCGGGAGGCCAGGGCGACGTGGGGACAGAGCCGGCGGCGATGGCCGGGACAGGCAGGCAAGGGCAACGTACAAAGGCGGGGCTTTGGGGTCCCGGAACTCACCGCGATGGGCTCGGCGGCGGCAGATCGAGTGGTGCCGGTAGGGTCCGGTGCTGGCAGTACGTGCGCGCCGGCGACGTCGCGGCCGCGGTGAGGGCAGCAGGCTGGAGCGGCCGGTGCAAGGCCGTGGCGCGGCGTCCGTGCGAGATGGTCGCCGGGTTGCTGGTGGTGGTCGAGGCTTGGGTCTTCTGCACCAAGGAGGGATAGGAGGTGCGGCTTCCCTACGGTGAACGAAGCGAGGCACCAAGGCCGATCTCAGGCGAGGGCGTCGACACAGAGGTGAAAGGTGGAGGCTTTGGCAAGGGGAGGCTCACCAGTGGCTGGAAGGTCACGATGGAGGCGATGTAGACGACGGCTCAAGGACAGGGTTGGCGTCGTGAAGGTGGAGGAGGCCGGTGCAGGCAGAACGCGTGAACTGGCGCGGTCCAGGTGCTTCCGGGGTCGCGCGGCTTCCCTTGGCAGGGTGGTTCGTCGTGGCGAAGCTTAGTGTAGGCAGAGCTCCGCGACGGCGTCTTGGTGGCGAGGCCGTGTGGAGTCGCCATGGTCGTGCGGCTCGACGGCGCGTTCGACGTTGCGGGTTTGGCGGCGAGACCGTGGCTGCGGCTCAGGTTGATGACCAAGGGGCTCCAAGAGACTGTTCCTGCTTCCAAGGTGGTGGCTTGAACCGGCATGCGTGCGTTCCAGGGAGCTTAAGATGAAAAGGTGGGAGCTTTGGCTTGGAGGAAGGCTCACCAGCGGTGGGGAACTCACCAGAGTTCGTGGCAAGGAGGCGAGGCGGAGGCAGAGGCGGCTCAACGTGGCGTCCGCTGCTCCGGGTTACGGCGTGCACGGAGCGACGTCGAGGACGGCGTCGAGGCGAACCGAGGCCACGACGCACGGCCACGAGCGGCGTCGGGCAGGGTGGCGGGACGAAGGGCTCGCCGAGGGGCTTCCGTGGCGTGGGCGCGGTGGCGAGGCGACCTCCACGGAGTCAACGTCGTGCATGGAGTGGGAGAGGCGAGGCAGATAGAGGAGGCCTATAGTCGCCGTGCTACGCTTCAGACGCGGCGAGGAGGAGATGAGCGTTGGAGAAGAACATGGCAGTGGAGTGAGGGAAAGATGGATGGCGGCGGGCAGGAGGGGATGGCGAGAGCGCGCCCGGGTCGCGGCTTAAATAGTCCGGCGTCTAGGGTTCGCGAGGAGGAGCGACCAGAGAACGACGGCGATCATCGGCTTCCACGCCGCGGGGTACGTGGCGAACATCCGCGGCACAGGGCAGGTAGCGAGGCGGGGAAGCTTCCAGAAGAGGAGCGGGTCGCGGTGCTCTCGTTCGGACGGAAAGAGAGAAACGCGGACGGAAAACAGAAAGGAGCCGGTGGGAAGGAAGGAGGAGACAGCGGTTCTTTGTGAGGGAAGGAGACGGAGGCTCGATGCCTGTTGCTGTCGCTTGGGCCCGGCTGAGGGCGTCAGGGAAGGGGCATCCGAGAGAGCTGTGCCTGTGCCGCGCACGTGGGTGATGCGCTAGCTGCTTGTGTTGGCCCCTGGTACAAGCAACGACGGTAGATGGAGAGCTCATGGCTTGTGTCGTGTATGCTCCCCATTTTGGAGAACCTCAGGGCACAAGGGGGGTGGCTCATGTAATTAATTAACGAAACCAAGCACAGGGGCATGCATGATTGTGATACGTGCTGTTGCTTGATTAGTCTTCGTGTGCTTCACGTAACTAGGTAACGGAACATAGGAGCATGCACGCCTGTGCATCCCGCTGGCCAAGGGATTAAGGAGAGGTGATTTTCCTAAATTGGCTCTAGGGTTTTGTCCAACAACTAGCTAATTATTCCTACAATCAAATAATAAAGTTCAACAAGAACCAACACAAGACACTCAATATGTGACTAAATTACATGCAGTGCATGAGATTACAAAGTCCAAGTCTTGAAGTTAGGACGAGAAGGGAAGAAGTTGGCTTAGGTTTGATCTAGCGACGATACATAACACACATTGCAGCAAAAAATTTAAAAAATTCGAATTTTTGGGTTGCACAAAAACCCGGGTTGTTACAATTTCTTTAGTATTGTAAATGCTAATATTTTTTTTTTGAAAAATTGGTATAAAACAGTGACGTTTAACTTAGGACAAAGATAAAATGATACATAAATTGGAGTATGATACTTCCCGCTGCTAGATTTGCATGCTCTGCCCACGCAACCACAGTCCACAGCCTGAATCGTTGGGCCGGCGGACAACAATATCACGGGTGAGGTATGGGCAACTCGCTGCCTGCTTAACTTCACGGCTGTAAGAATTTTGCATTCAGCATCTATTGTTATAGCTACAATCTTTGGCTGATTAAAACTGTTAAAATATTAGACAATTTTCAGATTAAAACAAGAATATAAATCATGACAATCTTAGGTACTAGAATAAGCATAGCTCGTATACTAGCATGATTTAATAGCATAAACAAAAGGTGTAAGCATAGCTCGTACACTAGCCATCAGATTAAATAGCACGAAGAGAGACATTGGATCACTAGATGTATACCTTTCGACTGTAGCAGGAGATGATGTCGACGGTGATGGAGATGTAGATGGTGATGCTGCTAGTGGTGATGGCGCGAGGTCGTCGATGAGTGACGGAGGGAGAGCTCAGATCAGTTGACGACGGATATGCCAGGACGTAGCGCTGTCGACGAAATATGGTCGGCAATATATCGAGGGGTATGCCCGTGGTAGTAGATGAATTGGTGGAGGTGCGCGTAATAGGAGCCGGATGGTGACACAAGCGTAGAGACAAGCGATTTAGACAGGTTCAGGCCGTCTGATCGACGTAATACCTTACGTCATGTGTCTTTGGTGGATTGTATTGAATATGAGATGCATTCGAGAGGGTCCCTACCTGCCTTATATAGTCTGGAGGGTAGGGTTACAGGTCGGTTTAAGTCTAGATCTATTCGGCTATATGGTAAATATTTACAAGTAATACAATATCTATCATATCCGAATAGATCTTCTTTCATCGCCAATATGTCTTCTGATTGCCTTGCGGTGCACGCCGACCAGAGCCAAGCACCGTAGGCCTTGATCTTATGGGCTGGACCTCCCCTGACGGTGCGGCCCATGTTCATTGCCGTGGGTACCTAAGGTTATACCCCCCAGCTAGTCTCGGAACGCCTTGTATCCGCTGAGCAACGTCGTCTTGAGCAGGTCTGAGCAGTTTAACTTGGAGTCAGACAGTTAATCTAGCAATCCGACCAGTTTAACTGGTAATCCAATCAACAGAATGAAGTGCCAACCAGTTTAACTGGTAATCCGATCAATAGAATGAAGTGCCGACCAGTTTAACTGGTGAATTGAGCGGTGAAAGTTGAAGCCGACCGGTTTAACTGGTATGCATATCTCGGACTTAGCCAAGTATGGCTTGCCAGAAGGATGTAAGGGGCTCAAGATAAAAATTTAAAAATTCTCCACCTTAGGCGAAGTGTAACCACTTAGACTCCGTTTGTGAGGAATCATCTATGATTTAGTCAATAAGGAGGGTAAATTAAGAAAAGAGCACTACATTCACCGCTAGGTGAAGTGTAGCCACTTAGTCCCCGAGCCTGCTGAAAGATGAAGAATGAATCTTGTAGCAGGGGCAAAGAAAATAAATCTGAAAGCTTATCGACATCATCTGACATGTGCGTATCAAGACCCAGACGTGCTGCCCAAGATCAGCACCCTAATCCGAACAGCATAGAGCAAGTTGATAGCACACCGATGAGAGATAGCAAGATCCGACCGCCAAGGGAGTCCCCAGCTTAGCTGGTGACTCTTGCACGAAGAATCCAAACGCTGAGGAGTCCTCAGCTTAGCTGGTGATGAATCGACGAACAATCTGAATGCCGAGGAGTCCCCGGTTTAGCTGGCGAGCCCCCAACGTAGCTGATGATGAAGCGACGGACAATCCGACCAGTTGGTTGAGCACCGAGCAGCCCAACCAACTGGTCGGCGGCGAAGTGAGCGCCAAGTAGAAGTGAGCGCCGAACAATCTGACCAGCTGGTTGGCGACGAAGGTCATGAACCTAGCGGTCTGACCAGTTGATCGGCGGTGAAAACAGCGGTGGAGCTTGCCGGAGACATCGACCTTAGGTGAAGTGTACACACTTAGGCTTCGTTGATGAAGTCAGATGATCATCATCCGTGACTTAGTCAAAGAGAATGTTAGTATTGATACATGCGCCGTAAGATGCAATGTATACATTATAGTCCCCGAGCCTGACAGTAGGCGAAGAAGACACCTGGTGTCAGGATTAAAGAATTTCAACGATCACTTAGTCAAAACAACCAATTCCTAGCTTAGCTAAGCACACAGCTAGTCCTGAGCTCAGCTGAAAAACCAGTAAGAAGAAAAAAATAGTACATTCACCGTAAGGTGAAGTGTACACACTTAATCCGCGAGTCTGCTGTAAGATAGAGAAACATCTTATAGCAGGATCAAAGAGTTAAGTGTAAAGGACGAAGTCCCCGTACTTAGCCCTGAGCATATGGAGTAAACCTTGATAATATCGAGTAGTAAAACATGGAGAAATGGAAAGTGCTTAGCACTGGATTGCTACGATAGATATACTTATCAAAGCCCCTGACATGCCGCCTAGGATCAGCACCCTGATATGGACAGTATGGAACACCTTGATATCACACATGACATGCAGCGTCGACAAAACGTAGTAAGCCAACAGGCGAATCGACAGACGAAGTCCCCAGCTTAGCTGGCGAGCCCCTAGTGTAACTAACAATGAAGCAACAAACAATCGAACCAGTTGGTTGGCAAAGAATCAAGTACCAAGTAGTCTAACCAACTGGTCGGCGGTGAAGTGAGCGTCGAGTAGAAGTGAACGCCGAACAATCCGACCAACTGGTCGGCGACGAAGTCATGAACCTAACGGTCCGACTAGTTGATCGGCAGAGAAATCCGAAGGCCAGATGGTGCAACCACATAGACGATGATCCTGCAATACAAATATGTAGGACATGTAGTACATAATTTAAAAATAAAATATATGAACTCGGTGATGAAGAAAACAGAGCGGAGTTTATCAGGAGCAATGTATCGGTGAATTTTATATCTTGCAGAGCAGTTTATGTTTATTTGGAGTTTATTCATATTTGTATAAAGGACGAAATCCCCATGCTTAGCACTGGACATAGGAGTAAAATTTGGAGAGTGCTGAGCACTTAAAAATGGATAGAGTACTTAGCAATTGACCGTGGCGAATTTTGGAGAGTGCTTAGCACTATACCATGGCGAAATTGGAGAACATAGAGAGTGCTTAGCACTATACCATGGCGAAATTGGAGAACATGGAGAGTGCTTAACACTATACCATGGCAAAATTAGAGAACATGGAGAGTGCTTAACACTATACCGTGGCAAAATTGGAGAATATAGAGAGTGCTTAGCACTATACCGTGGCGAAATTGGAGAACATGGAGAGTGCTTAGCACTATACCATGGAGAAATTGGAGAGTGCTTAGTACTTAACTGTGGCAAAATTTGGAGAGTGCTTAGCACTTAAAAATGGAGAAAAAATGAAGAGTGCTTAGCACTATACCGACGAGACGTGTGGGACATTCTATCCCAAGATTCTTGTGCACGCTTAGGAATATGGGCATCACCAAGGAGCCAACACCGCCCGCTCATGACGCAGGGCGCTACTGCTCGTGCACATTTAGGTGCTAAGTCAAGGACAGGGCTGCTTCTGGATAACGCAAATGAAAACATGACTGGTCGGCAATGATGAAATTGCCCAGCCCTTGAGCTTTTCTGGCCTATCGTCATGACGGCGATCGCTGTTGTCACAACACCATTCTTCACGGCGGTCATCATCGCGGTGCAGCGCGGCTTGCTTATGACTCAGGCGGCTCGCTTGGTGGCTCGGGCGGCTTGGCGGCTCGAGCGGCTTGGCGGCTCAAGCAGCTCGGTGGCTCAAGGGGCTACACGGAGTCGTAGGCAAACGGGCATGATTGGAGCCTGACAGAGTCAATTCATGTGGGGAGGCGAAGCCCTTAAGCGTGTCCGACTGAGGCGAGGGCGTAGTCCGATTTGAATGGCGATACTATGCGTCATCTTAAAGATGTTTAGCATGGAGAAAAGTCGTTTGGAGAAAAATTATGGAAAACATATGGAGAAAACATCATGGATAAAATCATTATTGAAATGCATATATACATAAAAAGGTACATATCTTTTGTAGAAAGTCTCAAGGATAGAACCGCCTAAGGTGTTCGATGCGCCAGGAACTAGGGATGTCAACGTCGTCTTGATCATAGAGCCTATATGACCCTGGTTGGATCACAACCTTGATGATGTATGGACCTTCTTGGAGTCAGCTATGCAAGCCTCCATTCTGGCTGAGATGTGCATTGCTTCGGTGATGGCGAGTCCTTCTCTTTCGCAGTCATAGGCGGTGGAGACGTTGGCGCGTAGGGTGAGGACGCCCTGCTCTATTGGAATCTTCAACACCAAATAGACATAATGGGGCATGACCATGAACTTGGCGAGAGCTGGTCGGCCAAGGATGGCGTGGTAGGTGGTGTCGAAGTCTGCCACAAAGAAGTTCACGTACTTAGTACGGAAGTGGTTGGCGGTGCCAAACTGGACTGACAAGGTGATCTGCCCTAAAGGTTGGGACGCTCTGCTAAGTACAATACCCTAGAATGGAGAATCAATAGGAATGAGATCGTCCTTCATGAGTCCTAACTCTGTTAGGGCTCCGGCGAAGAGGATGTTGAGGGCACTCCCACCGTCAATGAGGACCTTCTTGAACCGCACACTGCTGATAATTGGATCCAGCACGAGTGGGAAACGCCCTAGGTATGGGATATCTACCCACTAGTCGGCCCTATTGAATGTGATAGGATGCTCTGACCAGTCCTAATATTTGGGATCGGTGACCGTGTTTTACTTGGTGATTGACATGACCTGCCGAGCGGTGATCTTTTGTTGGTGTTTGCTCTCGGAGGCGGCGTACCCTCCGAAGATTGTGGCGACAATCTTGTTGGCATCTTGGAAAGCGGGCCATGCATCCTTTGGATGCTCCTCCCCCTTGCCGTCATATGTCTCATCATCCTTGCGCGTCTGCCATTTCTATTCCTCATCGTGGAAAGCTTTGGCCATGCCATAGCATTGCCGCATGGTGTGTTTGTTGTTCTTATGAATTGGGCACGAACTGTCGAGGAGCTTTTCGTAGGCAGCGTTGAAATTGTGCCTTGGACATGGCTTCTCTACATTGTTGATGAAGTTTTCTGATCAGCGGTGACGTGGTTGTGCAGCCCTCGATCCCTCTGGCCAATCAATATGACGGTGTTCGCGATCGTCGTAGCGCCTGTCGCAAACTTCATAACGCCATTCTTCAAGGCGATCATCGTCACGATGTGGGTGGCGATCTGAGCGGGAAGCATGAGCAACGTTGTCCTTGAACTGTCGATCAGCTTCTTCGGAGTCTGCGTATGAGTTTGCAACCTTGAGGAGTTCGCCGATGGTCTGGGGCCTCTTGCGGTAAAGTTTGGAGCGCAACTCCTGATGGTGATGGAGTCCTCTTATGAAAGCGGAGATGGCCTCGCTATCACCAATGTTGGGGATGGTGTTCCTTGTTTCTGAGAAATGCTTGATGTAGCTTCGCAGAAGTTCCCCAGAGGTCTGGTGGAGTTTTTTTAGATCATATTTCATGCCAGGCTGCTGGCACGTTGCCATATAATTTTCGATGAAGACTTTCTTGAGATCATCCCAAGATTCAATGGAGTCCTCTCTTAGACCCATAAGCCAATTGTTGGTAGATTGGGAGAGCTTGATAGGCAAATAGTTCACCATCACATCGATGTTTCCTCCGGCGGCACGTACGATGATCTCGTAGAGCTACATCCACTACTCGGGGTTAGCCTTATCGTTGTAGGGATCGACCCCGAAGATCTTGAAGCCTATGGGCCACTGTATAGCTCGCAGCTGTGGCAGAACCGCCCGAAATAACGCACTTACGGAGGCGCTTGTCTTCCACTGACACCAAGCACCCCGAGAGCGAGCTACATTGGGCGGGTTACGTTGGGCACACCCCAAGGGAGAGCCTGAAAGATCCACATTTTTCCCCAAGGATCCAAAATGAGAACGAGTTACAACTTAGTCCATTTCATACATCCAGAGTTCTTAAAAATTATATTATTACATTACCAAAGTCAGAATGTAGAATATTAAACAGCGGAATGAAAATAAACATCAAGTAAATATCTATCGATAATAAACAAGGATCCGTCTGTGCCCACCAAAAGAATCCTTCACACAATGGCTACATCTCAAGCAGTACCTGCAACAGGGGTAAATAAACCCTGAGTACACAATGTACTCGCAAGACTTGTCCGACTAGTGGGAATAATTTTCCGACTCCAAGGGATATGATAAACTTTATGGTTTGCTGGTTTCCTTTTTGCAGAAAGCCATACTAATAGTGAATCCTTATTTATGTTATTATTAACCGTCATGATTAATTCATTATCTAGCCATTTTATGTATGCATCTGCTCTACTTTCAAGCAAGAGTTGAGCAACAGTTCCATTTCTTCACCTTTCATCTTTCAGTTCTTACTATGGTGCTAGAGTTTAGACAAGCCGTACTGGATTGCCCGGCGATTCATGAATCAATGTGCCCAGCTGGGTACCCCAAAACACACACCCTGCTTGTACCCTAAGCATAAGCAGGACCAACCCATCACTCTCCTATCACGGGGTCCAGGTCCCCGTCCAAACTTGGACTCTAAGCCCCCACTCCTGAGTCCTGGACTCAGTGCGGTGCTTAGACCTCCACCATCCCGACCTCCAATCAGTCGGTCTGGAAAGAGCCGGAACCCACGACAAGAGAGCAACAAGTCTTCCCTACACCCATACCCAAGTATGTGCTAGGGATAGACTTGCCTAGCGTCTATTGCAACGGTCGGTCCTTAACCCACACAGACAGGGAAAAAGTGTAACCAAGCTATGCCCCGTTGGCCACAGGACACAACCTCTTACACCTACCAATACCCAAACCATATCCCTACCCGGTCTCCATTTTCCTTTCCACCATTTTATCATGAGTGATAATAATCACCTATTGTGAGTAATGACTTGTTACTCACGCTACCGACAGCCTGAGCATAGCAGCTACTCGACCTGTACTATTAGGACTCATAGGTAGATATATTTATGCATAGTTTCTATAAAATGCCTGTAACATAAATGCACATCATATATATCCAGTGATCATTCAAAATAAGGTTTATGCATCGGGGATTGCCTTGGGTAGGCGGTGTGTCAATAGAGTCAGCAACGAACGGCTCCGGGGCTCCCTCCTGTACGAGAATCTCCTCCTCGTACTTCTCAATGATCTCCTCAAATTCCTGTTCGCCCGTAGGAATGAACTCTACCAACTCGTTATCTACATGCATGAAATGATGATGCAACACTTAGCAATACGGTAACAACAACTCTTAAAATAAAAATACATCTCTCAAGCTACTAAACTAGCTCTACCGACTAAGACGCTATGTTACTTATCATTTCCACTAAACAGGTACGAGACATTTCATACATTAACTTAGCAACTAAAGGCATTCTTATTCTTAATATCGATTTACTCTATATACGATAAAACAAAGAGTACTAGCTACTCTATTTAACAACCTACTCTAGAGCTACAAAAATTACAATGAGTGCCTAATAATGTTATGAGTCTGCTGTAAAATTTTCAGAGCTAGCACTTCTACCATTTCATCATGAAAATTCTTCCTCTAAATAATCCTACTAACGACAAGCATATTACAATGAATAAAGTAACCTTAAGGATACCACAGAACTGTATGAGCTAAATACACTAACAGCTAGAGCACGAATTTAGGAGACTAACAAATTTACTTCACGATTTTTGGATACTTATATGATTTTATACTAATTATCAAAGATCAGTTCACAACTTAATTTAGAAAAGCATGAACTAATTCATTAGAAAAGAAAAAGCAAAACAGCCCGGCGCGGCCCATCGCAGCTCGGCCCACTCTCATGCAGCGCGCGCAAACACGAGCCACCGGTGTGGCCCATGTGCGCGGCGCGTGGACGCGGCCCACGCTACGCGGCCCATGGCGAAGCCCGCGTGCACGCTGGCTCTTTTGCTAAAGAGCCCCCATTCTCTTTCCTATTTGCGAAGCTAACTCAAACGTTATTTTACTGAGTCATGGGTTTGCATGTAGCACCCTGCCCTTACTCGAATTCCTATTTTTCAAGGTCCCTAGCTGGAACTAATAAAGGCCACGGCATCTCCGGCCAAACGCCGGTGAGCACGGACCTCCCCGGCATCAACCATCACCACCATAACACTCTACGTGCAAAGCGCAACCGATCGAGGTATCAAACGTCAAAAATGGTGCAGCACGAAGATGTGGCCATGCGCCGTGGCGGGGTCTGGCCATGGCAACACCGGCGCCGGCGAAAACACCTAGCCCAATGCCTCTACAAATACCCGTTATCCACCCATAGGCTACGGGAAACAATACAGAAACCCTTTTTGAATCGCTACCACACCCAAACGCGCTGGCCATGGGAATGGCATCAAACCTAGTTCGCCGGCAGCAGCGAACGTGTCCCGATGATCCTAGACCTCAAGCAGTTCAACCGTCTACCCTAGTAGCAGAGGTGCCTCACTAGAGATGTGAAGGATGACCTGGACGAAGTTGTGAGGCTCGGCAAGGTGGTTGGCCACGTGTGCGGGGTTGCTCTGGTTCACGGCAAGGGCGGCGACGGTGTTCTCGGTGACTCGCTGCACTCCTGGTGAAGCTGTTTCACAGGAGCGGCAACCAAGTCAGGGAGACACAAAAGCACTGCTCAATTGAGACAAAGGGGCAAGGAACGATGCCCTGGCCGAGCACCCACCCCGACGGCCAAGGCGGACCACCATGGGGGAAAAGCTTCGTAGTACCTCATTGGAGGATGAAAGCTCGTCGAGTCGACTCCAATCATGAGCTAACCACATGAGCTAGTTGGGTGCACGGTCAATTGGACGAAGGTGGACGGTGCGAGGCCAATTACGTGGACGACGCCGTTCGGTCTTAAGGGGGTCAACGGCGGGGGAACCTTAAATTGAAGCCCAATACTGTACCGCTGCAGCAGTGGCAGGCTTGGCACGAAGCTAGGCTCCAATTCAAGCTCCAGGCGTGCGCAATTACACGGATGGGGCTAGGCTCTGTGGGTTGGCCTTGGCCCGGCTCGGCCGGTCAGCGCGACGCCATTCAAAGCAACTGCGATAGGAGCATGGAGTGGCGCAGTCACTAAATGGAAGAGGACAATGGCACGACGGATGACGGCTCCACATGCACATATGAGGCCGGTACGACGACGTGCGACCGCAGCACTTGACTTGCAAGACGACGGTGGCCAGGCCACGTGACGGCACAGCGGGCGCGTGCAGCCGTGACGACGCGACGCAAGTGATGTGAGCGCACACGAGGTGACAACGCGATGACAAGACACGTGCGCGTGCTGGTGACACCAACAGCGGTGGTGGCAGAGCGGCCAGGCTCACGGCCCCCAGCGTCCCACCGAGCATGGTGTGTGCGTGAGTGCGCGCGTGAGTCACGTGCTTGGGCACGTGCGTGAGCGCGGCAGCGGTGATGCGGAGCCCGTGCGGCGGTGCACGTGTGTGCGCGCGTGGATGAGCGGCAACGCCAGGCCAAGGCACGGTGACCACGCCCAGACGCTGAAACCGGCGGTAACGTGCCATGCACGACTTTTAAAGCACCCCAAAAATCCAACTCGATGCTTCAATTGCTAAACCACCTATTTTACACTCTAGATGGCATGTTAGGCTACTAAAACAAGCCCTAGGACCATACCGCTACTTAACCCGATTCTTCTACAAGAATTGCCGAACTTAGCTTCGTCAAAGCGTTTCCTGACTTAGGAAATTTGACTAAGTCCCGATCGGATTCGCATCGAATTCTATTTCCAAGCTATTCGCTATGCTAGCTAGTGAATTCCTTTCACAACCTCAAGTATTTCATCGTCACCTACGAAGTTTGTACTACAAACTTTATTAAAATTTTGTATATACGTTCTATAGCATTTTCGCTTAATAAAAATTCATTTACAACCCTAAGTGACATAACGCGACATTGAATATAACTTTCGTTTCGTGTTTCCGATGAACGTTTCGGGTCACAGAAATTGATTTACACACTATATTACATACACTATCACATAAACATGATGCTCATGCAGTGTTTTAGCAAAAGACTATATAGTGTAACACCGAGGGTATTACAAATCTACCCCCCTAAAACAAAATCTCGATCCGAGATTTCATGTGTAGTGTGGGAAAAGAGATAAGAATTATATTTCAATGTAAACAACTACCTACCTTAACTAGAGAGAAGGTGGGGGTAATGCTTCAAGATATAGCTCTCTTGTTCCCACGTGGCTTCATCCTTCGAGTGGTTCTGCCACTACACCTTGTAGAACTTCACCACATTGTTCCTTGTCACTCTTTCCTTTTCGTCTAAGATCTTGATGGGATGCTCAATGTACGTCAAGTCAGGTTGGAGAGGAAGCCCTTCAATTTCCACAGCTTCATCAGGCACCCACAAACATTTCTTCAACTGAGATACGTGGAACACATCATGTACCGCTGATAAAATATCTGGAAGTTCTAGATGATAAGCAACTGGGCTACACTGCTTCAAAATTTTGTAAGGACCCACGTATCGAGGAGCTAGCTTGCCATGGACACCAAACCGATGCACCCCCCTCATAGGAGACACCTTGAGGTACACATAATCCCCAACTGCAAACTGCAAATGCCTTCTTCGCTTATCCACATAAGCGTTCTGTCGGCTCTAAGCTGCCTTCAAATGGCTCTGAATAATGCTGACTTGCTCTCGAGCTTCTTTGATGAAGTCAGGCCCAAAGTATCCATGGTCTCCCACTTCAACCCAGTTAAGTGGTGTCCTACATTTCTTTCCATACAGAGCTTCAAATGGTGCCATACGAATGCTCTCTTGATAGCTATTATTGTAAGAGAACTCGGCTAACTTCAGGCATTCATCCCACCTTTTAGGGAAAGAAATGGCACAAGCTCTCAACATATCCTCGAGCACCTAGTTCACCCTTTCAGTTTGGCCATCAGTTTGTGGATGGTAAGCTGAGCTTCTGAGGAGACGAGTACCAAGACATTGCTGTAGTTGGTCCAAGAAATGAGAGACAAAAACTGACCCTCTATCAGAGATGATAGCAAGGGGAACTCCGTGTAGGGTCACAACCCGGTCAAAATATATCTGGGCATACTTCTTGGCTGTATATCTAGTGTCCACCGAGAGAAAATGAGCAAACTTAGTGAGACGGTCCACAATGACCCAAATAGGGTTATAGCCCTTGGATGTGCGGGGTAAACCCATAATGAAATCCATGGAAATATCTTCCCATTTCCAAACAGGAATGGGCAAGGGCTGTAAATATCCTAGGGTACGCATGTGGTCTGTCTTAACTGTCCCATAAGTGTCCCACTCCGCGACGTACTTGGTGACGTCCTGCTTCATGTTGGACCACCAATACAAGTGGCGCAAATCATGGTACATCTTGTTGCTGCCAGGATGGATAGACAGCTTTGAATGATGAGCTCCATTCAAAATCTCCCTTCTAAGCTCTTCATTTGAAGGAACCACCACTATGTTCTTGTACCTCACTACTCCTTGCTCATCAGTACTAAACTGAGGACCACGCCCTTCGGCAATCAATTTCTTGATGTGAGGAATTTCTAAAGTGTCTTGCCTTTGCTCCATAATAATCTGCTCAAGTAATTCTAAGACCAAAGCAATGTGAGCCAGCACCTCTGCATGGTTGAGAGACAAAGGTGCTTCGTCAACCTGATGTGACTTTCGGCTTAAGGCATCAGCTACCATATTGGCCTTTCTAGGGTGATAATATACCTCCAAGTTATAATCCTTGATCAATTCCAACCATCTCCTTTGCCTCATATTTAACTCAGACTGAGTAAAAATATATTTGAGGCTCTTATGATCTGTAAAAATGTGTACTTTGTTGCCCAACAAGTAATGCCTCCAAATTTTTAGAGCGTGGACCATAGCAGCCAACTCTAAATCATGGGTAGGGTAATTCACTTTGTGCTTTTTTAGTTGGCGTGAAGCATAAGTTATCACATGCCCCTCCTGCATAAGCACACATCCCAACCCCATCTTTGAGGCATCACAATATACATCAAAAGGTCTGTCAATATCTGGTTGGGCCAAGATAGGAGCAGTGGTAAGAAGGTTCTTCAAAGCTTGGAAGGCTTCTTCACAGGTCGAACTCCAAACAAACTTGGCTTCTTTTTGGAGCAGCTTGGTCATCGGCTGAGCTATCTTGGAGAAATCTAGAATGAAACACCGATAGTATCTAGCTAGACCAAGGAACTGATGAATCTAGTGCACTGATTTGGGAGACTTCCAATTTAGCACATCTTGTACCTTGTTGGGGTCTACAGAAATACCGTCAGGTGTCAAAACATGCCCCAAAAACTGCACTCGATCCAACCAAAACTCACACTTGCTGAATTTAGCATACAACTTGTGTTCCCTCAATCGAGCCAGTACTATCTGAAGGTGTTGGGCATGCTCTTCCCTGTTCTTGGAATATATTAGGATATCATCAATGAATACCACTACAAACTTGTCCAACTCCGGCATAAAGACTGAATTCATCAGGTACATGAAAAATGCAGGAGCATTGGTGAGATCAAAAGACATGACTAGGTATTCATACAGCCCATACCTAGTAGAAAAAGCTGTCTTTGGTATATCTTGTGGTCTAATCTTAATTTGATGATAGCCTGAACGAAGGTCAATCTTGGAGAACACCTTGGCACCAGCTAGTTGATCGAACAAAGTATCAATACGAGGTAAATGATACTTGTTCTTAATGGTTACCGCATTGAGAGGGCGGTAATCCACACACATCCGAAGAGTGCCATCCTTCTTCACAAAAATGGCTGGACAACCCCATGGTGAAGAGCTAGGACGGATGAAGCCCTTTTCCAACAACTCTTCCAACTGCTTCTTCATTTCAGCCAATTCTTTCAGAGCCATGTGGTACGGGCGTTGGGAGATAGGAGCAGTACCAGGCTCTAACTCAATGGAGAACTCCACATCTCTGTCTGGTGGCAACCTAGGTATATCTTCAGGAAAACATCCCAGAACTCACATACCACCGAAATAGAGGCAAGATCAGGAGAAGCTTCAACATGAGCAGCAACAGGTAAGGCTAGATCTGAGGGTACAAGAAGAGACATCCTATCCTTAGAAGAAGGAAGCTGTAACTCGACAACTCTCTACTTCAGATCCAAGACTACCCCATATACATGCAACCAGTTTATTCCCAGAATTGCATCAATGCCTTGCCCATGCAGCACCATGAACTAGAGATGGTAAGTATGAGTGGCTAGCCCTAAGCTTATTATGTCCGTCCGAGTATTAATGCACAACTGCGCACCCGAAGTACTGATTCTATAGGCAAAAGGTATAGCCATAAGAGGTATATTGTGCCGGTGTGCAAATCCCATGCTCATGAATGAATGTGATGCACCAGAATCAAACAACACATAAGCTGGATGGGATCAATGGTGAACATACCAGCCATCACCGGTTCATTTTACAATATTTCCTCAGCCTCCGTGAAATTAACCTGTCCAGATCGGCTGACTAGCACCTTCTTCTTGATAACTGTCTGCTTGATTAGCCTGGAGTTAGTTGAAGGCTGAGCAGACTAGTTTTGTGGACACTCTCGGACATAGTGGCCTTCCTTGCCACATTTGAAACAAGCACTAGGCTTATTCCCTTGTCCTAAACGAGGTGGGACCTGCTGTCCCTAGGGCTGCTGAGGTTGCACCTGCTGAGTAGGTGCATGATACTGCATGGAAGGAGCCTAAAAAGTCTGTTGAGGTTGTTGAAACAAATGCCCACCCGAAGACTGATAGGGCACCCGCCTGACAACCTATACTTTTTGGTCATGGGGGTGACTAGAAGACCTAGTAGCCACCCACTTGTGCTTCCATTCTGCCTGCGAGTCACACTGCAAGCCCTCCATGGCAATAGCAGCATTCATCATCACCCCGAAGGTCTGATAGTTCCCAGTATATAACTCCTTCTGCAAGATGCAAGAGAGGCCATAGTAAAAACGGTCTCTATTCTTCTCATCTGTATCCACATGAGTCCCAGCATACTGTGACAAGTGGTTGAACTTGTTGAGATAGTCCATCATGGACATGCTTCCTTGCTGAAGGTCCAGAAACTCGGTCAACTTTCTGTTGAGAACACCAGCAGGAATATAATACTCTCTGAAGGCCGTAGTGAACTCCTGCCAGGCCACCCGATGATCCGCCGGCTTCATGGCATTAAATGTATCCCACCATGCACTAGCAGATCCCAACAACTGCTGCACCGCGAAGCGCACCCTCTGCTCATCAGTTACGGTGAGCAGCAGAAACTTTTGCTCCAGAATACGAAGCCAATGCTCCACATCTAGAGGCTCAGTCGTGGGTGTGAATGTGGGTGGGTGCGTCTTTAAGAAAATCCTAATAAGAGCAGGGTCCCTCAGGACCACGGGCACCACCCCCATTCCCACCATTGCTTCCGTGGCCTCCACGAGCGAAGCCACCAATAGCCTGTGCTAGCAGCTCCATGGCACGGGTTGACTCGCGATGAGTAGCCAACATCTCCGCCATCATCTCCGCATCAGTCATCTGAGGTGGTGGTGGTGGTGGAGGAGGAGCCAGACGTGGAGCCTCATGGCTCTCCCCGTTGTTGTTTCCATTGCCCCGGCCACTTTCACCTTGGCCTTCGCCAAGACCGTGGCCCGCCCCGGCACTAGTGCTCCCACGGCCGAACCTCAGGTTCATCTGTAACAGATAGGAATCAACCACTTAGGACAACCCTCCCGATCAGAAACAAGGGATTAGAGAAATGATAAGACATTTATTAAAGCATTCTTTTAATTTATCCTGCCAATTTACTAATCCAAATTATAAGTGTAGGGGGAAATTTAATTTAAATAAAATTCTCTTTTCATGATGCATGTATCGGCCTATCTGTTCACTCAAGCCGAAATATAGCGGCATTCGCAAAATTTTCGGCACATCGCACACTCACTTTCCGTATGCTAAACGTTCTTACGCAGCGTAAGTTAGTGTGCCTACAAAAAACTAATTAGATAAAACCAGTGTCGCTATCCTAGATAGACTATATTGCTAGGGCTTATACTTATTTACATAATGTTATCGCATCCTACTTTTCGCAAATTTTTGTTGGTCAAATTTTAAGGTTTTGTAAAAGAGTGATGAAACTCGTAGACTCATTATTGGCTCTGGTACCAACTGTGGTAGAACCGCCCAAAATAACGCACTTACGGAGGCGCTTGTCTTCCACTGACACTAAGCACCCCGAGAGCGAGCTACATCGGGCGGGTGCTGTTGGGCACACCCCAAGGGAGAGCCCGAAAGATCCACATTTTCCCCAAGGATCCAATAATGAGAATGAGTTACAACTTAGTCCATTTCATACATCCAGAGTTCTTAAAAATTGTATTATTATATTACCAAAGTCAGAGTGCAGAATATTAAACAGCGGAATGAAAATAAACATCAAGTAAATATCTATCGATAATAAGCAAGGATCTGTCTGTGCCGACCAGAAGAATCCTTCACACAATGGCTATGTCTCAAGTAGTACCTGCAACAGGGGTAAATAAACCCTGAGTACACAATATACTCACAAGTCTTATCCGACTAGTGGGAATAATTTCCCGACTCCAAGGGATATGATAAACTTTATGGTTTGCTGGTTTCCTTTTTGCAGAAAGCCATACTAATAGAGAATCCTTATTTATGTTATTATTAGCGGTCATGATTAATTCATAATCTAGCCATTTTATGTAAGCATCTGCTCTACTTTCAAGCAAGAGTTGAGCAACAGTTCCATTTCTTCACCTTTTATCTTTCAGTTCTTACTATGGTGCTAGAGTTTAGACAAGCCATACTGGATTGCCCGGTGATTCATGAATCAATGTGCCTAGCTGGGTATCGCGAAACACACGCCTTGCTTGTACCCTAGGCATAAGCAGGACCAACCCATCACTCTCCTGTCACGGGGTCCAGGTCCCTGTCCAAACTTAGACTCCAAGCCCCCACTCCTGAGTCCTGGACTCAGTGCGGTGCTTAGACCTCCACCATCCCCGCCTCCAATAAGTCGGTCCAGAAAGAGCCGAAACCCACGACAAGAGAGCAACAAGTCTTCCCTACGCCCATACCCAAATATGTGCTCGGGATAATAAGTCTGTGACTTGCCTAGCGTCCATGACGACCGGTCCTTAACCAACCTAGACAGGGAAAAAGTGTAACCAATTTATGCCCCGTTGGCCGCAGGACACAACCTCTTACACCCACCAATACCCAAACCATATCCCTGTCCGGTCTTCATTTTTCTTTCCACCATTTTATCATGAGTGATAATAATCACCTATTGTGAGTAACGACAGGTTACTCACGCCACCGACAGCCTGAACATAGCAGCTACTAAACCTATACTAGTAGGACTCATAGGTAGATATATTTATGCATAGTTTCCATAAAATGCCTGCAACGTAAATGCACATCATATATATCCAGTGATCATTCAAAATAAGGGTTATGCATCGGGGCTTGCCTTGGGCAGGCGGTGTGTCAATAGAGTCAGCAACGAACGGCTCTGGGGCTCCCTCCTGTATGAGAATCTCCTCCTCGTACTCCTCAATGATCTCCTCAAATTTCCGTTCGCCCGTAGGAACAAACTCTACCAACTCGTTATCTACATGCATGAAATGATGATGCAACACTTAGTAATACGGCAACAACAACTCTTAAAATAAAAATACATCTCTCAAGCTACTAAACTAGCTCTACCGACCAAGACGCTACGTTACTTAGCATTTCCACTAAACAGGTACGAGACATTTCATACATTCACTTAGCAAATAAAGGCATTCTTATTCTTAATATCGATTTAATCTATATACGATAAAACAAGGAGTACTAGCTACACTATTTAACAACCTACTCTAGGGCTACAAAAATTATAGTGAGTGCCTAATAATGTTATGAGTCTGCCATAAAATTTTTAGAGCTAGCACTTCTACCATTTCATCACAAAAATTCTTCCTCTAAATAATCCTACTAACGACAAGCATATTACAATAAATAAAGTAACCTTAAGGATACCACATAACTGTACGAGCTAAATACACTAACAGCTAGAGCATGAATTTAGGAGACTAACAAAATTTACTTCACGAAACTTACATAATTTTATACTAATTATCAAAGATCAGTTCACAACTTAATTTAGAAAAGCATGAACAAATTCATTAGAAAAGAAAAAGCAAAACAGCCTGGCACGGCCCATCGCTGCTCGGCCCACGCTCACGCAGCGCGCGCAAACGTGAGCCACCGGCGTGGCCCACGCGCACGGCGCACGGACGCGGCCCACGCTACATGGCCCATGGTGGAGCCCGCGCGTGAGCTGGCTCTTTTGCTAAAGATCCCCCATTCTCTTTCCTATTTGCGAAGCTAACTCAAATGCTATTTAACTAAGTCATGGATTTGCATCTAGCACCCTGCCCTTTCTCAAATTCCTGTTTTTTCAAGGTCCCTGGCCAGAACTAATAAAGGCCACATCTTCTCCGACCAAATGCCGGCGAGCACGGACCTCCCCGGCATCAACCATCACCACCATAACACTCTACGTGCAAAGCGCAACCGATTGAGGTATCAAACGTAAAAAATGGTGTAGCACGAAGATGTGGCCATGCACTGTGGTGGGGTCTGGCCGTGGCAACACCAGCGCCGACGAAAACACCTAGCCCAACGCCTCTATAGATACCCTTTATCCACCCATAGGCTACGGGAAACAATACATAAACCCTATTTGAATCGCTACCACACCCAAACGCGCTGGTCACGGGAACGGCATCAAACCTAGTTCGCCGGCTGCAGCGAATGCGTCCCGGCGATCCTAGATCTCAACCGGTTCAACCGTCTACCCTAGGAGCAGAGGTGCCTCACCAGAGACGTGAAGGATGGCCTGGATGAAGTCTCGAGGCTCGGCAAGGTGGTTGGCCACGTGCGCTGGGTTGCTCTAGTTCACGGCAAGCGCGGCGACGGTGTTCTTGGCGAGTCGCTGCAGTCTTGGTGAACTTGTTTCACAGGAGAGGCAACCAAGTCAAGGAGACACAAAAGCACCGCTCAATTGAGACAGAGGCAAGGAACAACGCCCTGGCCGAGCACCCACCCCGACGGCCATGGCGGACCACCATGGGGAAAAGCTCCGTAGTACCTCACTGGAGGATGAAAGCTCATCGGGTCGACTCCAATCATGAGCTAACCACCAGAGCTAGTTGGGTGCATGGTCAATTGGACGAAGGTGGACGGTGCGAGGCCAATTAGGTGGACGACGCCGTTCGGTCTTAAGGGGGTTGATGGCGGGGGAAACTTCAAATTGAAGCCTGACACCGCACCGCTGTAGCAGTGGCAGGCTTGGCGCGAAGTTAGGCTCCAATTCAAGCTCTAGGCATGCACAATTACACAGATGGGGCTAGGATCTGTGGGTTGGCCTTGGCACGGCTCAGTCGGCCGACGCGATGCCATTCAAAGCGACTACGATAGGAGCATGGCGTGGCGTAGTCACTAAATGGAAGAGGACAACGGCACGACGGATGATGGCTCCATGTGCACGTATGAGGCCAGCATGATGACGTGCGACCGCAACGCCTGACTCGCAAGACGACGGCGGCCAGGCCATGTGACGGCGCAGCGGGCGCGCGCAGCAACGGCAACGACGATGCGATGCAAGTGATGTGAGCGCACGCGAGGTGACAACGCGATGCCAAGACACGTGCGCATGCTAGCGACACTAGCAGCAGCGGTGGCAGAGCGGCCAGGCTCGCCGCCCCCCAGTGTCCCATCGAGCATGGCGTGCGCGTGAGTGCACGCGTGAGTCGCGTGCATGGGCACGTGCGTGAGTGCGGCAGCGGTGATGCGGAGCCCACGCGGTGGTGCACGTGTGTGCGCGCGTGGACGAGCGGCGACGTCAGGCTGAGGCATGGTGACCACGCCCAAATGCTGAAACCGGCGGTAACGTTCCATGCACGACTTTTAAAGCACCCCAAAAATCCAACTCGATGCTTCAATTGCTAAACCACCTATTTTACACTCAAGATGGCATGTTAGGCTACTAAAACAAGCCCTAGGACCATACCATTACTTAACCCGATTCCTCTACAAGAATTGCCGAACTTTAGCTTCGTCAAAGCGTTTCCTGACTTAGGAAATTCGACTAAGTCCCGATCGGATTCGCGTCGAATTCGATTTCCATGCTATTCGCTACGCTAGCTAGTGAATTCCTTTCGCGACCTCAAGTATTTCATCGTCACCTACGAAGTTTGTACTACAAACTTTATTAAAATTCTATATATACGTTCTATAGCATTTTTGCTTAATAAAAATTCGTTTACAACCCTCAGTGACATAACGCGACATTGAATATAACTTTTGTTTCGCGTTTCCGATGAACGTTTCGGGTCACAGAATTTGATTTACACACTATATTACATACACTATCACATAAACATGATGCTCATGTAGTGTTTTACCAAAAGATTGTACAGTGTAACACCGATGGTGTTACGGTAGCCTTGCTGCGAAGGGGCGGCGTCCCGTTGGCTCGATAGCTTGGAGTGGTCAGAGGCCGACGGGGTCGCCGTGTTGGTCATCGTACTCCTGTCGATGTTGGAGCTCTACCTGATGCCGCTGGGCATGACTGTTCTCGATGCGATTGCGGGCATCGAGATTGGCGTTGATACGGTCGTGGGCGTCACCGCGCAGGGGTTGATTAACCTCCTGGTTGGCGTTATGAGCTGGTCAGCCACGTTGATTTCATAGTCCTTGTGATCCAGGATTGATGGCATCATTGCCCCTGGACCCCCCTTGGATGATCTGGCCACTGTGGTAACGACTCCCCCCTTATGGCGAGAACCATGGGGGTTACGACCGCGTGCAGACGCTGTCAAAAAGGACGGAGCTAGGTTTTGGATGTCGTTGACCTAGACCTAAGCTACTTTAAGCAATGCTTGGATCTTGAGTACCTCCAGCGTTGGTGGGAGTCTAGCCAACTCATGGGTGGCCACAGCCAGATTGGCGCTCGGCGTCTGCTCCACTTGCTGGTTGTCCACCATGAGGAACTCTTGTTGGAGATTACGAGCGAGAGGCGGCGGGTCACCTCTGGCAGCTTGGTCGGCATTTTCTGCTTCTTCATTACAATGTCATTGGCAATCAGTGTTCCTGGCTTTGTGTTCACGGCGCTGGACACTGGTCTCTCCATCGATAGCAACGCTGTCGTGGCTAACCATGAAAAGCTCTCTCGTAAAGCCTAGAGGGAAAGGTGGACAACTGTTGGTAGAACCCTCGGAGTATGGCTCGGGGCTTTCCTCCAGGATTGTATGGAGCGTGTCATCTAGAGGATTTGTTTAGATTTGCACCATGTTTACCATTGGCGCGGGCTGGTTGGCCTCAGGGAAGTCGATCTGGTAGAGGTCGTTGACGTAGCTGTGCTTGGTGTGGTCGACGAAAAGATGGTGCAGGACATCCTAACAGATCGGATCCGCACCCACAAGCCCAAAAGAATAGGGCCTTGGCATGTTCTCCGTCGGGGCGGGGAGTGGTCGGCGTTGAACGGTACGCCCTTCCAGAGTTACCGTGATCACCAAATCTTCATCTTACCACCTCAGACGACGTGCACGAGTAGGGTGCTTGGCATTAGTGGCATGGTGACCTTGGAGTGCAGAAACTTCATCGCTCACTCTAGATTGATCTAAGACCGAATCCACGAGGAGATGGCATTCCGCTAAGCGGTTTGTGACCCGATTGATGGATGCGTTCAAATCGTCATTGCTGATGGATCTCCTAACCCAGCGGCGAGGCGCCGAGATCGGAGATGTCGTTGTAGATGTTGGCACAATCGGCGTAGGATGATTCTGCACTGCCTCCATGATTTCCTCGACGCCGCCGGCGCCAATGACCTAGGTCGTAGATCCGACCGTGATGGTCTGACCTAGCTCGGGAAGGATCATGGAGCTCAGGAAGCGAACCATCTGGCTCGTCATGGAATTAGAACGCACACCCCCTACCTGGCGCGCCACTATCGACGAAATATGGTCGACAGTCTACCGAGGCGTATGCCCGCGGTAGTAGATGAATCGATGGAGGTGCGCGTAATAGGAGCCGGATGGTGACACAAGCGCAGAGACAAGCGATTTAGACAGGTTCAGGCCGTCTGATCAACGTAATACCCTACGTCATGTGTCTTTGGTGGATTGTATTGAATATGAGATGCATTCGAGGGGGTCCCTACCCGCCTTATATAGTCTAGAGGGTAGGGTTATAGGTCGGTTTAAGTTTAGATCTATTCGGCTATATGGGAGTTTTTACGAGGAATACGATATCTATCATATCCAAATAGATCTTCCTTCATTGCCAAGATGTCTTCTGATTGCGTTGCGGTGCACGCCGACCAGAGCCAAGCATCGTAGGCCTTGATCTTATGGGCTGGACCTCTCCTGGCGGTGCGGCCCATGTTCATTGCCGTGGGTACCTGGGGTTATACCCCCCACAAACGCTGCCTGACTTGGATGGAAGACGACCCGTTGTGAAGATTGGGAGTAGTCGCGCAAAGAGTGCTTCCCAAAAACCTTATTCGTCCTCTCCCGGTGCAGGATTGCAAGGATGAGGATTCCAGAGACTTAGCTCTCCCGATCGCCGGTGCACGCTGACGATCGGGATGGAGAGACTACGGCGATAGCGCAATGGCGAGAAGAGAAAAATACTAATTGACTACCTTAGGATTTTTTCACCTAAAGTTTTCAATAGTAGTTTTTGGTGTGTCTTATCTAGTTGGATTGGTATATATGATTTGGAGTTTGGATGAATACATGGCATTTTGTCAGCTATACTCACCTCTGTAGCTAGCTTCTTCCATGGGCCTGTGTGGAGATATAGCTGGATCGCACAAGCGCCGAGACCCGCGGCAGCCAGGACGCGGCGAGGCCGTTGCCCACCTATGGATGGAACCACGACAATGGCGGTGGATGATCATACCAGCGACAAACTGCAGCGCACTGCAGGGATACGAGGGCGGCGGACGGAGCGAGTTCTGCAGCGATCGATGCCGGTGGCAGATGGAGCGAGTTTTGTGCCATGTTTCTTGTACGCTGCAACTGAAAAGAAGGCAACGCGAGCCGCATGTGAGATTGGAGCTGAGCCGAGCCGCATGAAACGGGATCGGAGTACCAGCCCATGGTGGGACTGGATGGGTGGGGGGACCGCTCGCCGGCTAGTTAGACGGGGTCGGGTGCGAATTAGATATATTCTGTAGCCAGCTACAGTACAACACACACACATATATAGCAGCGCTATTCTACATCATAGGTGTAGAATCCAAAATTATCTAGAAAAAAATACTGAGTACTACTTAACATCGTTCAATACCACTCAGTAGTACACCCAGCACCATAAAATACTGAATAATACTGAAACACGACTGCTGAACGACACTGAATTCTGTTCAATATATCAGTTTGGTGTAGAATAGTATTCTAGGTGTAGAATAGCGCGTGTATACAGGGAGGAGAACGCACTACCTCCACATCAACTAGCAATATGATACTAATTGATGTTGCGCCTTCTACCTCTACTCATCTACCTCTACTCATCTACCTCTACTCATGAGCTTAAATATTAAAGCCCATTAGAGAACATAGGTATTTGGCTTTTAAGATTTATTAGAATTTCTTCGTAAACAAGCTCTCAAAAAGCAATACAGGACACCCACGTCACCTCAAATGGTAAATGGCAAACTGTTGGGTGATTCACACTCAAGCATCTGTATTGAATAAAATTTTTAGAAAAATAGGCCTCAGGAGGTATTTATAGAGCCTGGTGCCTTTGTTGTTCCTTGCACAATTTTCATCATATCCATAGGACAATTGCTATAATTAAACAGAGATTTCTTTACATCCTAGGACAATTCGGTCATTACACAGCTATTAGTACATTTCTAATTCGACTACTTGGCTTCGCGTGACGAGTCTTTGGATGTGTCTTCGCGATCCTGAGATAGGTTGGCTTCGCTCCGCTTGTCTTTGATTTCGCGTCATCACGAAGTGGGCCACTCGCCTTCGTCCTTCCGTCCTCAGTTTCACTCTGTCCCGAAGTTGGCTAATCGTCTTCTGGTTTTCTCCTTCGACTTCATTTCTGCATTCCTATCTTCCCTCTTCAAGCTTCGCCGTGCGAGAGCGATTCACGGCTTCGCTGATGGTTGGCGTGCCGACGCGTGGCCGGGGGCTACAGCGAGTCTGTGCCTGAGAGACACGAGCGACGCAGCATGTTGCGATTTCAAGAACCAGCGTGCTGTGATTTCGTGTCCAGGAACGTGATTCGTGGGTAGGTCACTGATCTACGGGCCCGTTGATGTTGAACCCCACAGGTAGTGAGTGGGCGGAAGCAGCGCCCAGAGATACTGGTCTCTCGAGCGTGCACCAGGCAGAACACCAGGGACCATCATTCCTTGTGCCGCGAAGTGCTGTGTACCAGCTATGACGGGTCTCTGTCCCCAAGACTTTCCTTTCGTCCCTTCTTCTCAGATTGAGCGTCCACTGCTTCCTTAAATCCTACATCAGCTTGTTTTCTGTATAGGCCGTTGTCCAGAGGAGCAACAGGTGCTTCAGCAGTCGCCGGCTCGTTGGCCACGGAGATTAGAGATTATCCCCAATCCCGATGAGGATTTTTAACCCGATCGCTGGATCGTTTCTGTGGCTTATAAGCCGACGGATGCTGTTTTAGTGTGAGAGAAAAATATTGTATCATGACTGATAAGTATGGCTGATACGATTAAGCGAACAGTGCGTTCATCCATTAAAGACGAAAATGGGGTGTTTTTGATTTTCGCGGGGGACTTAACAAGCCAAAATTCATCCCCGTCGGGTGAAGCGGAGAAGTTAACGTTCCCCAGCTCCCCGTCCCCGTCCCCGTCCCCGTTACCCATCGGGCTCCGATCGTACAAGTGCTGCTGTTGCGCTGGCCAAAAGAAGCCCAATAGAAAAGGATTGCCCAACCCTAGCACATTCCATTCAGCCGCCGCCAGTGGTCCTCTCCCTTCTCCGCTCGCGAATCGCGCCTCTCCTGCTCTCCAGCCGCGACTTCGCGACCCTGCTCCCTCTCTCTCTGCTCGTGAGTCGTGACCGCTCCTCCATCGCTGCTCGCTACCGAGAGGTCAATCAAGGCCCCCACAGAGCTTCCAATCTCCATGGGCGACGGCCGGTGAAGCACCTCTTCATCCTCCAGTCAGATCACACTCCCCTCCACTCCACTCTCACTGAGCCCAAATGCCCAATCCACCGCGCGCAGCTCCGCCGACCAAACCCTAGCTTCTATCCGCGGCGTGCAGCATGGCGCCGCGGCCGGCGCCGCCGGCGGCGCTGATGGACGAGCTCGTGGAGGAGATCCTCCTCCGCATTCCACCGGACGTCCCCGCGCGCCGCCTCCGCGCCGCGCTCGTCTGCAAGCGCTGGCGCCGCATGGTCTCCGACCCCAGATTCCGCCGCCGGTTCCGTGAGTTCCACCGCACGCCCCCGATGCTCGGCTTCCTCCGCAATCACGGGCGAGCGTCGACCTTCGTGTGATCGTGTCCACCTCCTCCTTCCGCGCGCCCCCTGCCGATCGCGTCAACAGCCGCGCGATCGACGCGCGCCATGGCCGCGTCCTCCTCCAGAGCCAGGGCCCTTCGGATCGGAAGCCCTGGGAGGATGCCTTCCATGTCTGGGACCCGATCACGGGCGAACGGAGGAAACTGCCCGTGCTTCTGCCGGGGCCCGTCTACCCTTGGTCCTGGAATGCCGCCGTGCTCTGCGCCGCAGCCACCGAAGGCTGTGAACACCTCGATTGCCACCGCAGACCCTTCCTGGTCGTCTTTGTGGGCAGCGGCAACGGCGTGGAAACGTCCGCGGTGTGTGCCCATGTCTACTCATCGGAGTCTGATTTGTGGAGCCGGCATATCTCTGATCCTCACTTCTGTGATGAGATCCGATTGGAGCCAAGTGCCCTTGCAGAGAATGCGCTCTACTTTCGGTGTATGGATAGTGTCCTCAAGTATGATTTGGCCACACGGGAACTATCTTTGATTGTCCTGCCAGAAAAATGCTTCTTTTGGGGACGCGCTCCACTCATGGCTACCGAGGACGGTGGACTTGGACTTGCCTACATACGTTCAAGTAGATTGTACCTGTGGTCGAGGAAGGCTGGCCCTAGCGATGGTGCAGGATGGGCAAGCAAAGTAATTAAGTTTATGGCATTGCTTCCTGCTCATGGCGACACACTTGTTCCGATGGTTCTGACTGGCTTTGCACATGGCCCTGATGTTTTTTTGTGACGACAAGTGTGGGGATTTTCATTATTGATCTGAATTCCATCCGTGTCACAAAGGTGTGCGAAGAAAGTTGCTACGAAGAAAGTTTCCCCTACATGAGCTTATGCACTCCAGGTAACTAGAGTAGAAGAGTAAGAGAGACTTATGCATCATGCCTGTCTTTAACATGGATATATAACGTCACTTATTTTGTGACCGACTAGTATTCAGATTGGGCATTATTATTTCATTTTGTGTCATGAAGTTTTGGATGATGGTATTTGTGCTCAAGCAAAATGAGTTCGTGAAAGTGGGATATCACAATTACATTTAAGGCTGTGATGCTTCTACTGTCCTATGTAACAACCTTATTTTTATGAACCAGATTCATGAAATTGGCTAGACATGCATAGGAGCTTTCATTGTCTTCTATTTATCTTGAAAAATGATTTAGATTGGCCATTAAGGTATCCAACAGGGAAGAAACCAAAAAGACATAACCTGCACAACCTTCTGCACATCCAGATATCAACCTCCTACATATCCTTAACACCTATGCATTCTTTGGCTGTGATTTATTGTCAAAGTAACTTAACAATATAATACATGGATGATGATTTTATACTTACAAAGAGAGGGGTTTCTCAAGAGTTATGAATCCAGCCGTTGATGATTAGTTCGCGATCTTTATCTCTTTGTTTTATGTGGTTATTTGTCTATTTGGTTACCCAGCAACTTGTTGCTTTCGTGGCTGGTTAGTAACAGAATGTTCACCAATGGAAATTGACCAGCTGATGTTATTTTCAAAACTATGCATTTCTGCAGCATTGGGAGCAGCCTCTGCCGAGGGATCAAGAACAGGCACCTCAAATGCCTGATAAACATAAGGTTCTCCATTTTGCAGGCTTGTCGGTCAAGGTTAAAAGGGATGATCGTTGTGGTTAATAGTTTATTTTGAAGGTGGGACAACTCTTTAGCATGAGTAAGATTAGTGATGGTCTTAGTTTGTTGGCCTTTAGGGGTTCTTCATTTTGTGCAAGGGATCACATCTCTTGTGTCTGTTATCTTGATCGTCACTGTGAAGTTTGCTTGGGACCCTGTATTATCCTACTCTATGTGTACTCTTGAACATTAGCTTTAATGAAACCCTTGAATGGTTGAATGCGAATGGTATCTTTGTTCAAGAAAATGAGCATTTGAATTTAAATACACCACAATTCCATATGTGCCATATTATTCTTGCCCAGTTTTAGCTGGATTCATTACTTTGTTATCTTGTGGTTTGAACATGAGAACTGAGGATGTATAAGTAGAACTGGGGAAGAAATTAAGTATGCACGACTCCTTTTGCGCCATCTTGATCAGGGAGCGTTAGATATTCCTAATTTTAGTTTTGGTTCATTGTCTTGTGGCTTGAGCCTGGAAATTGAGGAGGAAAGTAGAGTTGACGTAGTTTTGCACCATCTTAAGCATGGGGAACTAAATACTCAGGCTCGTTAATCATTCGGCAAGTACGAATCGTTTAAAGCCGTTTGGAACCCGTGTGGAGTAATTTTGCATGAATGAATACAATTCATACAAGTATCTTTTAAATTTTCTATAGTAGGACAAAGTCTTAGCTAGTTAATTGGAAAGCGTGAAGTCACTCCTGTGCAAAGGACGTAGTTTGCGACAAAGATAAATTATTAGTTAAAATTTGTTAGTCAACTTCGGGGCTGTGCTGTCCGAGGTTAAATCTCCAACACAAACTATTTCCTTCTTGCTAAAAAAAAACAATTTTAACATAGTACCGGGTCAAACTATTTTGAGTTCGACCAAATTTATATAAAAAAGTAGCAATATTTATGTTATAAATTAAATGCCATTAGATTTGTCGTGGTATGTTTCCATAACATACCGATATGGTGTCATAAATATTGATATTCTATAAACTCAATCAAAATTTAGATAGTTTAGCCAAAGACGAAATTTGAATAGTATTCTTCTGAGGATAGAGGTAGCTAGTAAAGTGCCATGCTTGGCGAATATTCTCATTGCCACGGTTTCATCATCCCACATGCCCACTTTTATTTTGGGCTTCTCATCCTCCTTTCAAAGAATAGACCAGAAGTGCGTCTAGCAAATAGCCTCAAAATAACATGTAAATAACAATATTACATTTTTATGTCAAAGATTAACTTTATTTCTGGTCAACCATACATGTAGAAAAATTGCACTTGCTAGCACGCGAAA
This sequence comes from Miscanthus lutarioriparius, assembly GCA_904845875.1. Taxonomy (NCBI): domain Eukaryota; kingdom Viridiplantae; phylum Streptophyta; class Magnoliopsida; order Poales; family Poaceae; genus Miscanthus; species Miscanthus lutarioriparius. Next base: position 76,752,919 of record CAJGYO010000006.1, read on the forward strand.
TTAGGATTGCAATTCTTGGCAGTTGGTCGACTGGGCCACATCCCAAAACAACGTTTCACAAAATGCCTTCCAATAATTTGAGACTAGACTTCTAGGAGATGATGCCTGGTAATAGAAGGTGGGAGTAAACCTATAGGAGATGTTGACAAGTGTCAAAGTTTTATTAGGGGAGTTTGAATCTCAGATTTGAGATTGTTTAACGAGAAGCGAGATTTTCATTTTTTTGTGTGTGTGGGGGGAGAGGGGGGCTGAAGGAGTAGAGTATCAACTTGGTTTTTATAATGGTTAGATTATTAAAATAAAAAAGACAAAAAAGAAGAAAAGGAAGGAGAAATACAAACTTGCTGAGCTGGTTGGCCTTTGTCAAAGGTGGGTAGTGATGACTAGTGGCTGTCCTCATCTTCAGACTGGTTACTAAATGCCGTGGGCCTGTGGCTTTTGATGGTGGTCTGTGTTTGAATTAGGCTCATGGGCCGTATTATTCCAAAGCTAACTTTCGAGCACGGTGGTTTACTCTTTTTTTTTTCCTTTCCTGACCATTTCCTTCCTCTGTGTTTGCCAACAGATTGAAACTGAAGTGCTCAGTCTTGAGTTTTTTCAGGAACAGATCTGTTCACAATTGCAAGTACTGAAGTTTTCAAAAGGCCGAGGAACCGACCCATTTGTTTTAGTTTAATCGAATGCCCATCCCTACATCCGCAAGAACGAGAGGACTCCAAGGAGAGATTCGAGGGACTTCTCATTTTGGGCCTTGTTGTTTTTTTCCCGTCCTCAAATTAATCGCTCTAAGTTGAGCACTTTGGCCTATTTGGTTGGTGATCATAACTTGTCACGCCATAGTTTTGTCATGTCACAGTTTTTCTTGAGAGTCGTTTGGTTCATTGCTACAAGTATGGCACGTCATACTTTTTTGCACCCTATTCCACGTGTCATATACTTATTTTTGTGCTAAACTTTGCTAAAACTGTGGCTTTGATTTCGTGCGCCGCACTTTTTGTGGCAGCCGTAGTTTAGCGAAGGTTGGACGAAGCAAGTTGCGGTCACCAACCTGGCTGGAAGCAGTAACACGTACGGCGTGTTCATGAGTCATGAGTCGGTGGCAACAGCTGCCGGTCCAATTTGAACCACTAGTCCAAACAACTCTCTCTCTCTCAGTCTCTTTCTTCCTTCATTGCTACTTAACCTGTGCTTGTCTGCTTGCCTTGTACCGGTCATCAAAGACCAGCCGCCCAACCCCAGCATGGCGCAGTGGCAGTGCTTCCTCAGCTTCGCCGTCGTCGCAGTCTCCGCCGCGGCGTCCCTGGGCGCGATCCTCCGGGTGAACAAGCTTCGTCGTCCACCGCGCGCGGACGACGGCTCCGCCGCCCCTTCGCCTCCGTGGATGAGCTGCTGGAGCCGGGTGCCCCCGTCGTGGCTGCTGGCGTTCAGAGCCACGGCCGCCGTCGCGCTCGCCGCCGTGCTGGCGTGGGACTTGCGGACCTACGACCCCAGCATCATGCTGTACTACACCGAGTGCGTGCACTCGTTCTCTCCTTCGAATAGACCCTTGCAGATATAGCAAGTACAGTTCAGTTGTAACAACAGTATTGGCGTCCGTTCTTCTTCCCATGAGCCGTTTTGCAGATGGACACTGCTGCTAGAGATCGCCTACTTCGCGGTACGTGTCATCAACGGGTTCATAGCACGAGCACGCACATGCACGTCGGCACGTGTTAAGTTTCCGGCCGGCCGGCCGGCCTTGAATTGATGCTCCGAGTGAAACGTGTGTAGGCTGCCACGCTGTGCTCCGCGTACGGATGCCGGATGATGTACTGCTACTCGTCACGAGACCGCGCGGAGGATCCCGAGAGCAACGACGACAGATTGCTCGGCCCCAGCTGTGGCGGTGGCGACGAGCCGAACCCAAGCGGTGATGCTTGGGAGGGAGCTGGGCGACTGGGACTCCAGCTGATGCAAATTGGCTACCAGGTCCAGCTTCTTGCTCTGCTACTTGGCATATCAGTTGGTGCTCCTGTCTATCACGTTTGCTGCAGAACCAAGCGTGTGACATCATTAACATACGTGCCTGTTTCTTCACAGAAACAAAGTGTTTGTCATTAAGCAATCTGATCGTTCGTCCCTGTTGCAGGTCAGTGCCGGCGCGGTTGTCCTGACGGATGCGGTCTTCTGGGGCCTGATAGTACCATTCACGTTGTCAGCACATTTCAGTCTCAATGCAGTGAGTGGTTCTCATCACTAATCGTTGAGATTAGTAGCTATTAAATGAAAAAAGTACAGATTTTATCTCTGCAAAACATTGCTCCTGAACTTGCTCATCCTGGTATTAGTAGTAACAACTCTGCAAGCATTTGCTGATATTCCGACCGCTTCAACAAAATTACCTGCGTAAATGTGACACCTTGGGTCGATCGTTTCAGGTGATGGGCTGCATACACTCTCTCAACCTTGTGTTCCTACTGACAGAGACTGCACTAAACACCTTGGTACGTGAAGATGGGATGGAACAGTCTTTCGTTACTGTTTGCAAAGCCATGTGGATTTGTCGTGACTCTACTTCTCTGTTTCTCTAGCCCTTCCCTTGGTTCAGAATCGCATACTTCATTCTCTGGACGTGCCTGTACGTGATCATCCAGTGGATCGCCCATGTCTGTGGTATGACATGGTGAGATGTGACTCTCAGTGCTTCTATTGATTGTTTGCTATACAAATCGAGGCTAACCACCCGTGCTTTCACCCTACATATCTATGCGCATTTGTGCAGGTGGCCTTACCCTTTCCTCCGTCCTGAATCATCCTTGGCACCACTGTGGTACGGCGCCAGATCAATCAGTTTTCCTGAATACACATTTTCGACATTTGTGTTTGTTTTCATTGCGAATTTGCGATAATCAGAAATCTGCATGCAGGTATTTGGCCATGGCATCGCTTCATTTCCCATGCTACCTCGTTTACTGGCTGATTTTTAAGGCAAAGAGCAGCTGCTTGATCCACATGCAGGTTGCAAATAGGTCCTCACAGGTCTAACAGATCCACCATGCACCCGAGCAGAACTGAGAAACTGGACCTGGGGGCAACCACATACAAGTAGGATCCTCGAGGAGTTTAGTTTTATGTTTGAACAATTGGAATCCTCACGATGCGGCAACACGGATTCCCATTTCTGGTAGTGTTAGTGCACAATGTGCAGACTGTCGAGGCAGGTATACTGTGAAGGATTTATTTGCAGACGCAGGATGTAATACAAGATGGAGATTCAGATTGAAACTGGGAAGCATGAGAGTATGTATCCTTAGTATCTCCTTTCGGAATTTAGGCCCAGGTTGTAGCCTCCTGGGCTCTTGGGCCTAGACCGGCCTCTTCAACTCTACTTATTTCGCTATGGAAAAATCCTTTTTATACCAATCTTGAAGAAGTATCGCCTGAGTCAGGTTTTCTACTCGAACTCTAAGATCAGATAAACTATATCCTTGAACTCTAAAACCATTTAAATTACCTCACTTTCCCAGTTAGAAATAGTTTCAATGTGGCTTTATCTTTTTAAATGAAAAGAATTCGGTAAACAATTAATAAGGTTTTACACCACAAAAAAATTTTTTTAACCTTCTAAAAATTCCAAGAAAAGTTCTAAAGATAGATTAGAACATGATAAATTCAAATAAAATAATTATAGCTCATGAAAATATCTCTATAAACTTTCAAAATTTAGATTTATCTTTAGGAAAAAAGATAACCTTGATTTTTTTGAAAAATTCCTAAACTACTCTAATCGACATCTAACCGCATTTAAAAAAATTTCCACATAAAAACACAAGATGCAACCAACATGAGTGCATTCGACATTAATGTATGTTGCAATCGTTCTTGTTTCATGTCATATTTTTATTCTAGAAAGGTTTTAAAATGTGTTAAGATGTTGAGATGAATGTTTTAGGAATTTTTCAAAAATTTCTTTATATTTTCCCCCTTTTCTAGACCTCAATCTATTTTTAAGAACTTCTAGATGTATTATTATGAGCTCTAGATATTTTATTTTGATTTCTCGTGTCACAATCCATCTCTAGGAGATTGCTCGATGTTTTTTGAAGTTTAGAGATATTTTTCATGGTTCAAAAATGTATTAGGTGTTTACTAATTTTTTAGTTATAAGAAAAGGAGGAAACCACTTTAAAAAATCGTATGGAGTGGCCTAATCCTCGACGTGTGCGTCTATACATGTTACACACGAATTCTTCTTTCCATTTTTTCTTATTCCCTCACCGAGTCATCATCTCCAACTGCCCTGTCGCCGCCTAGGCCACCGGCGACATCATCGTCCACCTTGTGTTGCTACTGCCGCAACCCTGCCCTTCACTAAAGTTGCTTTCGATCGCCCTCACCACTGACCCCGCCCACGAGTTGTCCTCCACCACTAAGCCATCAGCACCGCCGCTGCCACCGCATCTCGCACCACCATCGCCATTGGGCTGACCACCACCCTCGAGCAACCCTTTAGGGCTGGAGGACATTGAAGATTGCCCCAAAACCTAAACCCTATCCCTAAGCCCACCTATTCCACTACTACTGTGCCACACCGTTCCATCAGATGTTCCACAGAAATGCTTAGAAGTTTTTTATATCCAAAAGTTCCAGACTACTCAGAAAAAAGCTTTGAAACAAGAAGATAAAAAATATTCAAAATCGATCAAATGAGCTCCAAAAGTTGTGAATTTTGCACGCCTATCGACGAAATACGGCTGATAGTCTATCGAGGGGCATGCCCACGGTAGTAGATGAATCGGTGGAGGTGCGCGTGACGGGAACTAGATGGTGACACAGAACACAAGAGACAACGATTAGGCAGGTTTGGGCCGTTAGCTTACGTAATACCCTACGTCATGTGTCTTTGGTGGATTGTATTATGAGATGAGATGAAATCGAGGGGGTACCTACCCACCTTATATAGCATGGGGGGTAGGGTTACAGGTCGGTTAAATCTATCCTGATCGGTTTACATGATAAGTATTACAAAGATTGCGATATCTAGCATATCCGAATAGATTTTTCTTCATGGTCAAGGATCTTCACGTAGTCTTGCGGCGCACGCCGACCTATGCCGTGCCCCGCATAGCATAGTCTTGTAGGTCTGGCCTCCCCTAGCGGCTCGGACCATGTGAGGCCCTATGGGTACCGGGGTCATACCCCCATAGCTAGTCCCCGAGCGCCTTGTATTCGCTGAGCAACACCGTTTTGAGCTTATCCGAGCTATGCAACCTGCTGCTGACCATCGGGAGCAGGCTTCCGACCAGTTTAACTGGGAGCCGAGCTGTTGAAAGAAGCTTACAAGCTGTACACGCGTCCGAGCAGTTGTACATGCATCCGAGCAGTTGAAACCGTTATCTGAGTAGTCCTACTAGGAGCCAAATCGGGACTTGCTCGAAGTTGAAGTTTGTTAGAAGGATGTAAGGAGTTCAAGTGAAATTTTTTTGAAGTCTTCACCTTAGGTGAAGTGTACCCACTTAGGTTTCAGACAGCGAAGTTGAACACTTAGCGTCCCTGACTTAGTCAGCATAGAGGAACTTAGTCCCTCGTGTGCATAGTAGATGCTTAGCATCCATGCCTTCAAAGGGTGGCTCTTAGAGCTAAATAGAGAGCTTATGACTTAGTCGCTTAGGAAAGTAGAGGGTCCCAGAAATAAGCACATTCACCACTAGGTGAAGTGTGTCCACTTAGTCCCCGAGCCTGACAGTAGGTGAAGTATTCACGTGGTGCCACGGTAAAAAATAGTAGTCTTTAGGTGCCAACCTAGCTCTCAGCTTAGCTGGAAACCAGTCCCCAGCTTAACTAAGAAAAAGCAACGTCAAAAATAGTTCAGTTATCGCGAGATGACATGTACACACATTGTCCCCAAGACTGCTAGAAAATTGAGAAGAAATCTTGAAACAGGATCAGAGAAAAAATGTTTCCAAAAATTCCCAAATAGTTCTATGAAATGGTGCTTAGCACTTAAGTTCGCTTGGCGGCCCGCGTATGACATGACTTCAGTTGTGGATCCACTAGGCCCATTTAGCGGCCCTAGTGTGCGAGAGAATTCAAGGATGGACGCGGCGTGGCAGGCACGGTTTCCCAAAAACCCTAGAAGGCAAAGGGTCAGGGGTTGAACCGTTATAAATCCGCCGTGACTCTAGGGCGCACACTCCCCACTTCTCCATTGACTCATTGTCTTCCTTGCGCTCACACTCATTCACTCACACATCTCCCAATCTACAACGGCTCCACCGCTAGGGCAGATCCAAACACCAAGCAACCTCCGCTCCTAGATCTATGCAATGGCGCCAAAGAGAAGCCATGAGAGTTCAAAGAAGGCGGCCCGTGGGATCCACCGAGATGAGGAGTGGGTGTGGTCCGTCAGCAGCGAGGCAGTGCTGAATAGCCTGGTGGTGCACGGCAGTGCTACCTGATAGGGTGACGGTGAGGTGGCATCCGGCGGCCGGTGAGGACTTCCCTACACCCCGCACCGATGAGCTGGTAGTGTTCAAGGATTACTTCTTCCATGGATTTGGTGTTCCGATTCATCCTTTTCTTCGTGAACTAATTGCCTATTACAACATCAACCTTTGCAATCTAGGCCCTCCATCTTACATGTCGCTACTTTCATCAATCTTTGCGAATCATACCTTGGGATCCGTCCCCATTTCAATCTGTTCCACCACTTTTTCTGTCTCAAAGTCAAGGAAGGGTCTGGTTCCTGAGTGGTTGGGGAGCTTATCTGCCACTATGGGATGGGATGGTGAGCCAATACATCTCCATTCCCTAAACACAAACATGAAGAATTGGGCTTCAAGGTGGTTTCTATATTAGGTAGGTGGAGCCATATGTGGCATGCAACATTGATTAGATTCCAGTGAGTAACTCTTGGTGGTCGAGAGGCCTAGTTTTAATGGCATGGAGTAGGTGAGGGAGCTCCTAGGTTTGATAAAACTACAAGAGGCTCAACGGAGTCATTGTGGCGACGAACTTCACCTTCCATCGGATCCATCCCTATAAAGAGAGGGCGCACCCTAGATTTGAGTTCTAGGGTGATACTGATGGGACCCACGAGGTGCCCGAGGAGATTGATCGGGATGAAGTCAAGCGTCGGATCGTGTTGTTGTTCAATCTCATGGGTCGATTGTCCGTCAGGGATCAATAGAGGGCCTTCAGCGTCAAAAATCCACCGCCAGCGATAAGAGTCTTCTTGTGGTGATTACTTGTTCTTTTTTGTTGTGCAATGTATTCATTTGTGTTTTTGAAGATTCATGGGCAGGACTGGGCGGTGTACTTCTCAGCGGTGCCATCGGAGGAGTGGCCGAGGACCATAGATGCATGGTCGAGCAATCCCCAAGATTAGACCATCTCGGATGTTGACGAAGAGGGGTCGGAGTAGCATGGAGCCACGGATGAAGATGAGCGGTCATCGTATGCTCGCGAGAAGCTTCGAGGGAAACAACCAGCTGAAGAAGAGCCATATCTAAAAAGGAGGAAAACGATGAGGTCCTCTCGTGGTAAGGAGGGGCCAGTTAGCATTGGTAGTTCTGCCCAACCCAAGAGGCGGCAGATGGTTCTATCAAATTCATCTGATGACGATAGATCAGTAGTTCCATCCCCGAGCGCCGAGATGCCTCCACCGGCTATGCCGACCGGTGCAGAGACACGGGAGAGGCGGCAAACATGTGAAGCCACGGCGATAGTCCCTGAGACTAGTCAGGCAACCTCCGCAGCGACGGCCAGGACAGCCACCGCAGTCCCCGAGAATACATGGGTGATGCCAGTGGTGGCGGTTGAGGCCACCAGCCAAAGAAGCACGAAGACGCCGGCTAGCTCTAGAACAGGGCAGGGTGGCTCTAGACGGGCACGTCGGTTCAGAACCATGTGGCGAGAGTCCCAATTGTAAGTTTCCCCTTTTTTGTTTTTACAATATTCCCTTAACGCGAAGTCTCTGTGTGACGAGCTGTTTCCTTGTCGCAGCACGAAGTCAGCTAAGGACCCACAGCAACCAGCCGCTGATGACGAGCGGCGCACGATGGTGCGGGAGGCTGCTAACACCGAGCAGGTTCAAGCAAGAGCAGACCCGATCTTCCCTGCCGTAGAGCAGTTGCCTGTCGCAGACCCTGTTGGCCTCACCATGGAGGAGCCACTGGCTGCTGGGGCAGCTGGGCCAACATCGCTTGGTGGTGGGGCGCATGACGGAGGTGATCCAGTGGATATGCCAGGCTATGAAGAAATGTGGGCCACTGTGGGGACATCATCTGATCCTACTGGAGTAGGAATGGAGACTGCGGCAAATGTGCCAAGTAGCGGTGCGTAGGATCCGCCCGTGGTTGCCGAACAAGCAACGCCCGCGGTGGCGCTGTTGACAGGAATAGGGCTCGGACGCCCTGTCCGAGCACAGCAGTGATCGTGGAAGTCTCCTCTGACGGCAGCTACTGCAGAGGTTGAAGAAATTGTCTGGGAGCCCGCTCAGCCACCTCAGGTCCTCCGCACGGTTATCCGGCGTGGCGATGAGTTTGACATGCTGGAGGAGGGGGAAGCGAGCACGGAGATGAAGAGGTTGAAGGACGATCTATTAGCCATGATCGGCCGAATTGAGGTAAGCCTAAAGTGGTCTTGTGTTGTGTCCCTTATGAAATGCAGTCATTGAAGATATGCTCTTGCAAAATGTGATGAAGGTGTCCAAGCAGCGCTAGTGGCAATTGGAAGAAATGGCCTCGGTGCTGGAGAAGGATAAAGAACTGCAGGCATCAGTGGATGATCTCCAGGCATGCCTAACCTAAGAATGCCACCATAGGGAGGATTTGGAAGTGAAGGTCCTGGCATTGGAGAAGGATCGCCAGCTGATGGAGGTGGAGAACCAGTCGCTAGCCAAGCAGCTTAGCCATAGTACCGACCAGCAGAAAGGTATGACCTTGGATCTTGCTCTGTTGATGCTCAGCATTGTAAAGTATCCTCCTATTGTGTGCAGCCTCGAGAGATGGAGCTCAACCTTTCCCATGAGGCCATCGGCCAACTCCTTAATGGAAAGGAGGAAGTGGAGGAAAAAGATGACAAGGTCACCACGGACCTTGAACGTAAGTACATCTTTTGTCGGATCTGTTCTTGCGTCATTAGTAGCATGCTTAGCATACTACTATTGGTGTGTTGTAGAGTACGGTATCAGGCGTAGGCATAGTTCAAGGCCTTTGGAGACTAGGTGAAGGCCCGCGATGATAATCTAGAGGCAGTGATAGCAGGGATCAAACCCGTGGTTGACTACATCGATTTCACGCCACTCGAAGGGTCGACGATGCTGCCCGGCGACTTGCCACCTCGAACGATCATGGATCTGTGCCAGATGGTGTGGACGGACTTCAAGGAGTTCACCCGCAGTGCTGCCTAGGGAGCCATCGTCCATGCGCTCGCGGTGCTATGGTTGCATTATCCTTCGATAAAACCCAAAGTGATAATGACCGGCTTCGCCCGAGGGATGAACGCATAGAAGATCATGAAGCTAGAAGATGAGGTGGAGGAAGTGGCGGTGAGGCTTGCCGGAGATGTCGACCTACCAAAAAAGGTGAGGGACAAGACAATGTCTAGTAGATTAGGAAAAAACTTATGCTGGAATGTTGTGTAAAGGTGCTTAGCAGCTTTTGGTGAACACTTAGTGTTATCATGAAGTTTGTGTTTATATTTAATATAAACCATCCGGTAAGTTAGTTTGTAGCTCGAGTCTCTAGCCCTAGCAAGCCCGTTAACCATGACATGGAGCGTGGAGCCTGTGTGCATGTAGGAAGAACAAAGCGTCGCCAAGGAGCCACTTCCGACCACCCGTAATGCAGAGAACAGATGCTCGTGCATGTGTAGGGAGAAGGCCAGAGATAGGGCCATCTCTAGGGACATCCGAGCGTCAACATAATTGTTCGGGGATTTGCCTTAGGCTTAATCATATGTCATCTTTAAGATGTTATATATGAAGAAAAATCATATAGCGAGTAATCGTGGTGAAAACAACATGAAGAGACATCAATGCAAAAACTTTATTGAATACTTGAATATGAAAAGGTAGATATCTTTGTATGGAACGCTTCAAGGATAGAAATGCCTAAGGAGATCAATGTGTCAAGAGTTTGGGATGTCTACTTCATCCATGTCGCATAGTCTGTAAGACCCTGGTCGGGTGACCACCTTGATGATGTAGGGGCCCTCCCATGGTGATGAGAGCTTGTGCATCCCTTCTATCTTCTGCTTCCTATGGAGAACTAGGTCTCCAACCACGAAGAATCTATCATCGACGTTGCGATTGTTGTATCTACGCAAGCCATTGAGGTACTTTGCCGTCTGAACACATGTGACCAGGCGCTCCTCTTCTACGCGATTGATATCATCGACCCAAGCTTGGTCGGAGTTCTCCTCGTCATAGTGTTCCACCCTAGGTTCTCGGAAGGTGACGTCGGTAGGTAAAACGGCCTTAGAGCCAAAAACCATGAAGTATGGGGAGACGCTAGTGTTGTGACTGGGTTGGGTTCTTAATCCCCAAACCATGGCCAATAATTCCTTGAGCCATTTCTTGGTGCTTCTGCTCCTTCTCATAGAGAGCCTTTTCTTTAATGCATCCAGAATAATGCTGTTGGCGCATTCAACCTGGACTTTTGCCCTAGGGTGTGCCACCAAAATGTATTTGACTAAAATGCACCTTTCATTGTAGAAGTCCTAGAAGTCACTACCGGTGAACATGGACCCCAGGTCGGTGATGATACTATTGGTAGGCCGAACTTGTGTATGATGTTGTCAAGTAGCTCGGATGCCTTCTTTGTTGTGGCTTGGACCATCTTGGTGGCATCCTTCTCCCATCCTCTGCCTTGGCCGTCGTCTATGTCATCATCGCTACGCCGTGGCCTCTTTGTGTCCTCCACGCGGAAAGCCCTGTTTAGGCCTTTGCACTCTCCCATGGTATGCTTGGTGCCATTATGGATAGGGCATGGACCATCTAGAAGCTTGGCGTAGTTGGTGTCGTAGGTGCGCTTAGCGTGAGGAGCATTGATAGCGATTGACTGAGTTATCCGCCTGCGGCGGTGGTTCTGTCTACCCCTAGAGCTCTTTAGGCGATCATTGCGCCGATGCTCACGATCCTTGGGGCGACGGTCATGCTCGTCGTGGCGGCGATCACGATCATCATGGCGGCGTTCACGATCGTCGTAGTGCCTTTCTTTGCGATGGTCATCATGACGGCGTTGGGGATGATTGGAACAAGCGGCCCCTTTGGCTTCCTCGGCATCGACATAGCCGCTTGCTATCTGTATCAACTCAACTATTGTTGTAGGCCTCTTGTGGTATAACTTTCCATGGAGCTGCTCATGGTAGAGGAGCCCTTTGGTGAACGCGGCAATGGCCTTGCTATCGCTGATGTTGGGGATGGAGTTCCTCATCTCTGAGAAGCACGCTGATGAAGCTACGCAGGGGCTCTCCGGAGGTCTAATGAAGCTTTTCCAAGTCATAGTTGGTGCCTGGCTGCTCGCAGGTGGCCATGTAGTTCTCGGTGAAGACCTTCTTGAGGTCGTCCCAAGATTGGATGGAATCCTCCCATAGGATGAGGAGCTAGTTGTTCACATATTGGTTGAGCATGATGGGCAGATAATTCGCTATCACATCTTTGCTTTGCGGTAGCTCTCACGGTAATCTCATAGAGCATTAACCACTATGAGGGCTTGGCCTTGCCATCATAGGTGTCCACTCCAAAGATCTTGAAGCTCACAGGCCCCCGGATAGCTTAGAGTCTTGCCATGAAGGGACAAAGCTCGAGGGTGTGAGGGGCGGTGGTGCTCGGACGGCTTTGGGTGCTCCATGCTCGGCGTCGTATTGGCACCGACATTCCATCTCCACATCATGGCGCATGGACCTGCTATTCTCGATGCGATCATAGGCATAGATGTTGGCATTGATGTGTTTCACGAGCATGATATGGCAAGGGTTGATTTACCTCTTGGTTGGCGCTGTGGTTGCCACCTCGGTCGCCCGCCATGGTTCGGGTGTCCTTCATTATTGCCCTTGGATTCTACATAGAGTTAAGGGACATTGGCTCAAGGTCGAGGGTGCTCGGAGCCCTGATATTGACTTCCTCCATCATTGTGGGAGCGACGGCTATGAGCTGACGTGGTCGAGTAGGACGGAGCAGGGTGCTGGATCTCATTGACCTATACTTGAGCCACCTTGACATGACATGCGTCTGGATCTTCTTGACTTCTGTAGTCTATGGGAGCTTTTCCAGCTCATTGAAAACGACATCATGATTAGCACTTGGCATCTTTTGCAATGACTAGTGGCCCACTATGTTGAAGTCATCCTCCAGATTACGGTGCGCGTTGTGTGGGGTGTTCGGATCCCTGTCAACTCCATGGGTGGCTTCTTCATCTCGATGATGTTGATGATCGGTGTTCCTTGCCAGGCGAGCATTGTGCTCTTTGGTGGTTTCACCATCCCTGGTGACACTATCATGGCTAATATGAAAGATCCTACCCCTAATCCTGGTGGAAAAGGGGGGCAGTTGGAGATGGTCTCGGTGGAGCCCTAGGAGTATGGATTGGGGCTCTCATCCAAGATGTTGTGGAGAGAATCATTGGTACTTGATGAGTAGCCACCATGTTGACCACGGGCGCTGGTTGATCGGCCTTAGGCAGATCAATCCTGTAGATGTCATCGACGTGGTCGCGCTTCGGCGTGGTCGGTGAAAAGGTGGTGGACTATGTTTTGGTACGCAGATCCCGCACCCACCAGCCCAAAAGGATAGTGCCTTGGCATATTCTCCATCGGGGCTTTGTAGTCGAGCCAGGCATAGGTTGGTCGCAGGGAGTGATCGGCATCGCACCGTATGCCCTTCTAGAGTTGTCATGATCACCAGATCTGAATCTTGCCACCTCGGATGATGTGGCCGAGCAGATCGCTCAATCATATTGGCTCAGCAATCTTGGAGCGCAGGAGTTTCACTGCTCGTAGTAGACCGATCTAAGACCGAATCCACGAGGAGCTGACATTCCGCTAAGCGGTCTATGACCCGATCGATAGATGTGATCAAGTCATCATTGCTGATGGATCTCCTAACCAGCGGTGAGACATTGGGATTAGAGATGTCATTGAAGAGGTTGGCACGATCGGCGTAGGGTGATTTTGCACCGCCTCCACGATTTCCATGATGCCATTGGCGCTGATGATCTAGGTCATAGATCCGATCGTAAAGGTCTAGCCTGGCTCAGGAAGGATCATGGAGCTCAGGAAGTGGATCATCTGGCTCGCCATGGAATCAGCATGCACCCCCTACCTAGTGCGCCACTGTCGATGAAATATGACCGGTAGTCTACCGAGGGGTATGTCCACTATAGTAGATGAATCGGTGGAGGTACGCATGATGGGAACTAGATGGCAACGCAAGAGACATCGATTAAGCAGGTTTAGGCCATCAGCTTGATGTAATACCCTACATCCTATGTCTTTGGTGGATTGTATTATGAGATGAGATGAAATCGAGGGGGTCCCTACCCGCCTTATATAGCATGGGGGTAGGGTTATGTTGGCCCCTCAATTTGAGAGTCCTCGGTGCATCCGTATTTGTGCCAGGATCATGCACAAATACGTATTAATCACAGGGATGGTACACATATATATATGCTACTATTGTAAGACCCTATTTCTAGATATCAATGGGTGAAGTCATCTTCTGCACTATCAAATGTTGATGGGTGAAGTCTCATGAATGCGGCCATCTTCCCTTGTCCATTACCATTATCCTGCCTTCTTGCAAGATTTTCTAACAACCGAGTCTGTTGATCCATCACTTTTGCCAATGTTGGTGGAGGTGGCGGGGGTTCCTCCTCTTGTACCGGGTCATTTCCAACATTTTGCTCAACTTCTTCACCTTCTTTAGGTACTTCTTCTATATTTGGGATGCCATCTTCTTGGGGTTGCTTATGCCCTTGCTTATGATTACGATTGTCTATATTATGCTTGCCTCTAGGTCTCGGTGCAATTGGCTCTTCTTCCTCATGAACCGGCCTTTCGGCGGCCCTTTCACGGTGATCCCATATCCTATCGGACCTTCGTTCCATCTGTTGCCATGGAACAACAAAGATGAGAAGACATCCTCTAGGATTTGGGTGTGGGAAAAATAAAATAACAAGGAAGCAAAGACACACATGCACAAACAAACACAATGCATATATCACATGAACAGTCATACATATATGATATAGGGGTGCATCATACAACAAGCTGCTAGAATGATTATTACGCATCTACTCGTACATCTAATGACATCGAAGCGACACTAGACTTACTACTACTACTACTACTACTACTACTACTCGGGTACTAGATACTACTACTTGTTACTATATTTCTAATTATTTACTTTACAAGAACTGCATAACATGAAGGTCCCATCATGAGGTCCACATGCATGTCCCTTAGCATCCATTCCTGAGTATTTCAAGTGGGTCCAATGGTGTTTACATCCCCAGTGGTCTTTTTGCTGTTGTGATAGTTGCTCCCTCAGTAGGTTCTCCTTCTTATTTTCTTTGTCTTTAGGCGCTCGCGGGGTTTCTGTAGTTCTTGCTTGCATTGTTCCTTTTCTTCTCTTATGGTTGATAGCTATGAGTTTAGTATGAGTAGTTCCTTCCTTAATGCTTGAACCTCAACTTCTGCTTCCTTGAGCTTGGTGTTCTTGATCTTCAACTCTATCTCCTGGTTCTTGTAGAGAGTGTTGAGGGCATGAAGGTACTTGACCGTAGTCATGAGAGTGTACTTGACATTTGTGGCTTCTCCTTTTCCAATACCTTAATCTTCTTGCGCCAATCCAGACAAGTCCGATCCATCACTAGGAAGAACTTTGCCTGGGCATTGTTGTTTTTTGCTTCATTTTCCTAACAAATTTTCATGAGAGCCCATCGTGCTGCAATCTCACAAGTATCACTCAATTCTCTTCTGATTGCGGGGTTGCATCGGACCCTGAACTCAATGTTTGTTGGATGCTCGGTTATATGCAGGTGCATCTCACACTGGAGTACACCTTCCACATCGCACTTGTAATAGTAGTACATGGGAGGCTTAGTGTACCCCAAGCGCTGAAGTGTCTCCCAAAGAAGTGGTGGGAATCAACCAGCGGTCAAACAGTCCAAACATTCCCATATGTCGTCCATTGCTACAAAAATTCACCATAAGGGTTAGAACATTTTTGTGACACAAATAAGAAATGACAATGAGAAGGGTTTGTTGCCTTTACTACTATTAGGTTTGTGGTCATTCCTATTACTATAAAACTATCTAAGGTGTTTCCAATCCTAGGGCTTCATCCTACGGTCAAGCTCAGCTCCAATACCACTCTGTCGGCCCCTCAATTTGAGAGCCCTTAGTGCATCCGTATTTGCGCCAGGATCACACACAAATACACACTAATCATAGGGATGGTACTTAGATATATATTAAAAGGTTCGATATTTATTGATATCTAGAAATTGGGTCTTACAATAGTAGCCCAAGGGGCATGGTCATAGGCTACATATCTAGCGGAAGGCTATGGCCGTGAAACGACATTATTGGTGGTTTTTAAAGCAGGATTATTATATAGCGAAGCGACATCCTATTTCATAGGGAACTTGAGCATGGGCAAAACCCTAGCCTCGATGTCACATTCCTACAATCGTATCTCCTTATGGGAAACCTAATCCTCGTGGTACGCTTCATCTTCAAAGTCATAGTCTTCTTCTATGCCGAGGTTTGTGAGTCAACAATGGGTGAGTACATATATACTCAACAAGACCCTAACCATAGGGTGGAAATAGAAGTGTAGTGGTGATTATAACTAAGGGTTGGGTCCTAGTGTAGTATTATCATTCCCACTAGTGCCCGGGTTAACATCAATTCTGTTACTAGTTTCATTACACAAAAGTAAAGCTAATCATAGTATCCCATCCTAGCATTTGCCCATCCCAAGGACATGGCTATTCGAATAGATTTAATAAACCCTACAGAGGTGTACAAATATTTACACATGATGGTGCAACCTCATCCATGATCAATGGACAAAATAGACCTAACGAGACCTCATACCCGAATGTACGTGACCTTAGATGTCCATATAACTCTACTATGGCTTCTTAGGGGTTGGAGCACAAAACCGGGAAGATTCCAAATCCCCCCAAATGTGATGATACCAAATCACCACAAAAGATAAACATGGCTCGAACGCGGCCTCAAAACCAAAAGCTTAAAGTGGAAGGCCACATAACATCCACGCTAACTAGATACAAAAGAAAACCTATCCCACATATCGGCTTCGGACAATCCGCTGGCTACACCGGCCTCCTAGTAGATATTATACCTCTATCTAATGGGGTGTGAGATAAAGTCTACCCATATAGACATGTGGCTGTATGAAATAACTCAATAGGCGAGAGGGGCTATGAATTGGTCCTTATGTGATCAGAGGCGAGTATCTCCCATAGGAATCCTCTCCAGGCATCACTACCATGATAAACTACCTCTGTAGTTTACCACTACTTGCCCCATGTCAAGGTTTAGTTTTAGGTTTAACAAGTTTTAGGTTCCATTATTATCCCCAAATCTAGTCATGATGTGGAGCTCATAAAATAACAAGATAATCATTTATCTTAATCATATCGCATTAACCGAGCTCATTCTCTATGGTAATAATCTCATAGTCATGTTTTAGCATTTCAGTGGTTTAAAGAAAGATGGTAGGGAGGGGAGCTAGGACTTGTCTTTGTTGTTGTCACCTTTTGGCACATCTACAAAATCCATGTCTTTGTCCTCTTGACGATTACCGTCGTCTGTCGGACGTATCGATCGAATAAGACTACCGCTATAGGTGAAAGAAAAGACAAAAGCAAACATAGAACTATAGTTGCACTAGGTGCAAATGGTAGGATTTGATTTTAGATGAATTTTAGAAGTGGTTTCATACAAAAAGGAGTTAGGGTTTAAAAGTTATGAATTTTAGAAGTTTATTCTATAGCTAATTAACTAGTGGGAATTTTATATGCATTTTCTGGTGCATAAAATAGGTGCAAACTACATGGTTAATTTTCTTAATGCATCTAGTTTATTTACAAATTTTCTAGACATTTTTTCTAAGCTAGGAAAATACATTTCTAACTCTCTGTGTACACTAGCCGGGTGTACCCTACATTTTCTAAAGTGTACCTCGTGTTGTGTGTGTGTGATGACAGGTGGGCCACCTGCTTGCATCAGTAGTGATGACAATGTTGGCTTTAAAGCCATGGGCCCACATGTCAGTGAAGGAGGGGGAGAGAGGGAGGGACTGATAGGGACAGAGGGGGATGGCAACGGTGTTTCCTCCCAGTCCCCCTGGCGGAGACAGAGAAAGGGGAGGAGGGGGAATGGCGGTGGATGGAGGTGGCTGCATTGGTGACATAACTGGGGAGGGGAGCTGGTGTCACCAGAACAACTTACGTTGACCCGGTGGCATCGACCCCTAGAGGTGGTGGATGAAAGGTGGACACGTCCGCGGGGTCACGCCACAGCCGGTGGTCGGGGTCACCATCGTCAATGGGTGCCCGTGGCGGCGGTGGCCGCTCGCCAGAGTGGTCACGGCGACACTGTGCACTAGACTCAGTCCCTAGAGAACCTATACTACTCAGCTAACTACATGTATGTGTGTGTGGGTGATCAAGACGTGCAATGGGGGTGGTGATGTGCCCTAGGGTGGCCTCACGGTGATGGCCGATGGCCATGGTGGCTTGGCAGAGTAGGGCTCACGGGTAGTGCACTACAGAGACCTAGGCTACCAACTATCTATAGAAAAATAAAAAGGAGAAGCTTGGGGACTCACTGGTCGCACCAATCGGCTAGAGATGCAGCGGAGAAGGAGAAGAGAGGGGGTGGCGCTGATGGCGCCGATGAACTCCCAAATTGGGGAAAAGTGGAAGAAAAGGGGAAAGAGGAGGGGAAAGGGCAAGAGGTGGGGGGATGAGGTGTTCCTGCCCTCAGGCAGAGCTGGTGGTGGAGAGGGTGAGGCGAGAGCATCGCCCGGTAGGCCTATTTATTGGCCGGCTAGCCATTGTCCCGGTGGTGAGATATTTCTCGTGGCCATCCTTATCCAGCGTACGGGCAGGCCGCTGACCTCGTCTAGTCACATCGCCATGGCTGGCGCTCGCCCATGTGCACGCCAGAGTGACTTGGCGTCTACTCTGGCGGCTTGGCATGACAGCGACCATGGAGCCAACCGTTGATGCATTCAGGGTGTGGGGGAAGAGGGAGAAGAGGAGAAAAGAGGGGTGCCGTGGGGTCTCACTATTGCTGTGCCGCCATTGATGCTCCGCTAGCACCAGGTTGGCGGTGGCGAGGTGTTGATGCCGATGTTGTGCCACATATGGCTACCTGCCGTGAGGTAGGCGACGGAGCTGACGGGCGGGGCCCGGGCGTCAATGGGAGAGGGGGAGGAGAAGGGGGAGCGGGTGAGGCTAGCCCGAGCTGGGCCAGCTCACGCGGGAGGAAGGGAGGGAGGAGGGGATGGGCTGGGCTGCTGTGGTGGGCCGAGAGGAGGGAGAGAATGAGCCTGTGAGGCTTTTTCCAATTTCCAATTCGCTTTTCTATTTCCTAACTCAATCATGCATATGTTTAAATGATTTCAAATTTAAATTTGAATGCATGAGTGTGTAAAAAAGTGCCACCATAAGTTCAATAAGTCAAGCAATCATTCACACACAAAGTTTCACACCTATATTTTTATATTCCTATGTTATTTTATTTGTAAAAATTATCTAGGTTAGCTATATATGTTATCTCCTATGCAATTTTTAAAAGTTCAAATTTTTAGTGATTTCTAAATCTAGGTCAAATTTTAGGGTGTTACAAACCTACCCCCTTAAAAAGAATCTCATCCTCGAGATTCAAGTTGATCCTCGAATAGATAGGGAAATTCTTTTTTAAGATCGTCTTCTCTTTCCCATGTGGCTTCTGCCTCTATATGATTACTCCATTGTACCGACAAAATCTTACTGCTATCCTTCTAGTCTATCGAGTGACTATATCCAATACTTTAACTGGTCATTCCTAATACTATAAATCTGGTTGTATGTCCATGGTTTCCATAGGTGCTTGTCTTTCTGGTACTCTTAGGCATCTCTTTAGTTGTGATACATGAAACACATCGTGTATGTTTGACATCTCTAGGGGTAACTCCAAGAGATAAGCTACTGCTTCAATCTTCTCAATGATTTGGTATGGTCCAATATACAATGGGGCTAACTTCCCTCTAACTTGAAATCTTCAAGTACCCCTGATGGGTGATACCTTCAAGTAGACAAAATCTCCGAGTTGGAGTTCTAACGATCGTCTCCGGGTATCCGCATAGCTCTTTTGTCTATGATGTGATGCCTTCAAATTCTCTTGGACCTTGACCACTTGTTCCTCAGCTTCCTTGATCATGTTGGGGCCAAACAGGCTTCTATCTGTAACTTCGGACCACATTAATGGGGTTTTGCATTTCCTTCCATACAAGGCTTTGAATGGTGACATCTTTAGGCTAGCTTGATAACTGTTGTTGTAAGAGAATTCTACGAATGATAGGCTCTTTTCCCAATCTTTTCCATAGGTCAATACGCAAGCTCATAGCATATCTTCCAATATCTAGTTTACTCTTCCTTTCTGTCCATCTATCTGCGGATGATAGGCAGAGCTATAGTACATGCGTGTTTCTAAAGCTTTGTGTAGGCTTTTCTAGAATTGGGACAGTGAATTGAGTTCCTCTATCTAAGACTATTTGGCTTGGTACTCCATATAATCTAAGGATGTTGTCAATGTATAGCTGTGCTAACTTGTTGCGCTTGTATTCCGTCCTTACTGGAATAAATTGTGCCACTTTTGTCAGTAGGTCTACTATAACCTTGACTCTTCTATAGGTATCGCACTAGGCAACATATTCCATGATATCTCCTTTCATTCCGGTCCACTAGTATTTTTGCCTAAGATCCATATACATCTTGGTTGATCCTGGGTGGATAGAGTAGGCTGAATGGAGTGCTTCATATAATATTAACCTTTGAAGTGCTTCATGTTTTCGTACGCATATCCGGTCTCTATACCATAACTTCCCTTGCTCGTCAACTCGAGAATCCTAGAAGTTCCTTCCTACTACTCTTCTCCTTGAACTGTTGTATTTCTTCATCCTTGTCTTGGGCTTGCTTTATCCGATCTTCCAAAGTTGTCCGTACGTGTAGCATATTTAGGGTGCCTTGCAAGGTATAATTTGCAAATTTAGTTGGTGAACTTCTGTGCTAATTCTAGTCTTTGGTTATTGGTATATTTAATGCACATAGATAAATCCAAAAGCAGCACGGATACCGCTGTAGCTTTCACCTAGAAGTATTCCAAGTATCGTATCCATAGGGAAATGTGTGAGACTAACTACGGTCTAACTTAACAAGGGGTAGCGACTAGGTTAATGTTTAACTTAATCTAGGAATAGCAACAAGATTAGGATAAACATGAGCGTAGAGGGGAAAACTAAGGTCCTCTAGTTCTGATTTAGGTAAGTTATGTCTTCTACTATTCAACTAGGGACATCACTTAAGGAAAGACGCCAGCAGAGGATCCTTTCCTTCATAACCGGGTCCTACATGCGCCTATAGACGGGAGGTGGACTATAAAGGATTCAACGAGGCTATAATAGTCACCCTCGTGAGCTACCACCGATCCAGAATGCAAGGTGCATCCATGATTAACCTAAGTCTAAGCACCACGCTTACACTTATGATTAATACTTTACTCCCCTTATGTAGAGAATAAAGCACTCAAAAGAGAGTCGTGATCCTGATGAACAATATAAATAAGATGCTTACTTGAATTAGAAGTTGATTACCAAAGAAATCTCTGAAGCAAGCTCAGGTAGAACTTGAATCTGCCAAGGTACAAGCTGTAGAGAGAGCACCGATAGGCCAGCACCTCCTCCAAACTCTTCCCTCACTCTCTATCTCACTATTTCTATTCATAAGACTAGATTCTATAGAGGACTAATCTTCTCTTGATAGCTGGCTCTAATCCTAATGAGGAGAATATGAATTAAGGTTTTAGGATGGCTCCAGGGAGGGGGGTATATAAGCCGGAGCATCCAACGTGAGCCCTTGGATCAAACTGACTTAAAAGACGGCGTAGATGCAACCTAGGAGGCGGTGGGGAACCGACATTGCGATGCGGAGACTGATAGGTGGGCCCAAGGGCCGGGTGGCATGTAGGTGGGGCCGGCCGGCCCCATATGGTAGCCACCTGCCCTCTGCTTTGGTGGTTTTCCTTCTGGAGTCTTCTAGAGTCTTCCCACACCAGTTTCGCTATAGATAAATGTCATTTGCTTTGACGAATAGGTCCCCCTTGACGGTTTTCTGGATAAACCGTGCTGAAAACACAAATTCACCAAAACTCATGGAATTTATTAGTTTAAACCCTTATACCTATGTTTGGTGATGGAATTAAGTATAAATACAGGTTATGTTGATGGTTTATAATTGATGTTAGTGACCATCAACATCGGTTTAGAGTTGTCATGTAGTGACAATATGCCTTTCTGCTTAATGCATCTGCTACTACATTGGCTTTTCCTAGGTGGTACTGTACACTTAGATCATAATCGTTGATCAGTTCCAACCATCTTCTTTGTTGTAGGTTCAAATTGGGCTGAGTGAAAATGTACTTCAAACTCTTGTGGTCTTTAAATATCTTACATTTGTTTCCAATGAGATAGTGTCTCCATATCTTTAATGCGTGTACCACAGCTACTAGTTCTAGATCATGTGTTGGATAATTTTCCTCATGTTTCTTCAGTTGTCTGGAGGCGTAGGCAACTATTTTATCATCTTGCATCAGGACGCATTCTAGTCCTTGTCGAGATGCATCACAATATACTATGAAGCTTCTGTGTATATCTAGTAGCGTGAGTATTGGGGTTGTGGTCAATCGGGTCTTCAACTCTTGAAAACTCTTCTTGCAAGCTTCTATCCACTTGG
This sequence comes from Miscanthus lutarioriparius, assembly GCA_904845875.1. Lineage (NCBI taxonomy): Eukaryota > Viridiplantae > Streptophyta > Magnoliopsida > Poales > Poaceae > Miscanthus > Miscanthus lutarioriparius. The sequence goes on from CAJGYO010000006.1 coordinate 76,774,935, forward strand.
ATTCTTTTCCTTTCTGTGTCAGGGCTATCATGGGTCTTGCAATCTTTGAAAATCCTTCAATAAATCTTCGGTAGTAGCCTGCTAGTCCAAGAAAACTATGAACTTCTGTCACATTGGTTTGTTGCTTCCATTCCGATACAACATTGACCTTTTCTGGGTCTACTTTTACTCCTTCTGCAGTGACAATGTGTCTTAGAAAAGCGACTTCTTGTAGCCAAAACTCACATTTGCTGAACTTGGCATACAACTCATGTGTTCGTAGCTTGCTCAAAATTGCTCTCAAATGTTGTTCATGTTCTTCAACACTTCTTGAATAAATGAGAATGTCATCGATGAACACTACTACAAATTTGTCCAATTCTTCCATAAACACCTTGTTCATCAAGTTCATGAAATACGCTGGGGTATTGGTTAGTCCAAACGACATTACGGTGAACTCATATTGTCCGTAGCGGGTCACGAACGTGGTCTTTGGTATATCGCTGAGCTGAATCTTCAATTGATAGTAGCCTAATCTTAGATCTATCTTGGAGAAATACTTGGCATCTTTTAGCTGGTCAAATAGGTCATCAATTCTTTGTAATGGGTACTTGTTCTTGATGGTGACTTCGTTGAGTGACCGATAGTCAATACACATCCTAAGACTTCCATCTTTCTTTTTCACGAACAGAACTGGTGATCCCCAAGTGGATGATTTTGGTCGGATATATCCTTTCTCTTGTAACTCTCATAACTGCTTCTTCAATTCTTCTAACTCATTGGCTACCATTTGATAGGGTCTCTTGGCAATGGGTGCAGTTTCGAGGATTAGGTCAATTATAAACTCCAAATCTCTATCTAGTGGCATTCCCAGTAACTCTTCAGGGAACACATCGGGGTATTCACATATTACTGGTACTTCTTCAATGCTTGTTGCTTGCATACTACAAACCATTGGTTCTACTTTGGGGGCTTGAGGGTGGCATTCTACCTTTAATCCTTTGTGATTTATCAAGGTTACTGCTCTATCACTACAAGATATAGTGCCATGGTGTTTCCTTAACCAATCCATTTCTAATATTATATCAAAACCTTCTGTCTTCAATACTACTTGGTCCACTTGAAATTCTACTCCATCTATCATTATCTTCACTCGAGGGCACTTGAGGATGCATTTGAGGATAGCTCTAGGGGTTCAAATTAATAAAGGGGTGAGAAGGAACACTATTCTTAAACTATTTCTAAGCACAAAACAAGCAGAAACAAACGAATGCGATGCGCCGGAATCAAACAACATGGTTACAAGAGTGGAGTTTACTAGAAACTCACCATACACAACATCAGGTGCTGCCTATACTTCCTCTGCATTAATGTGGTTCACACGGCGTTGCCCAAAATTAAGGGCATTCCTTCTCGGCAGTCCAGAGTTTTGAGGTGCTGAGCATCTAGTTACTGAGGCGGCTGTCTTATTGCTGGCTATAGACTGAGCAGGGGCAGAGTTTGTGGCTTTAAGAGGGCATTGGGCTACACATTGTCCTCATTGTCGGCATCCAAAATAGGTTTGCATGGTTGTGTTATTGGTACTCTTGGGCTAGTTGTTGTTGTTATTGCTGTTGTTCTTGTAGTTGGGTGTGGTTTGTGAAGTGTTGGTCCCGAAAGTCCTTACTGCATAGTTAGTTGGTACCTTGTGGGTGCGATGTTGTTGGTGCAAACTCATTGTGTTCTTTCTTGTTCGAGAGCATGTTGTATCAGAAATTTGTGCTTTCGTTCTCCTTCACCTCTGACACATTCTTCTTCTAATAGAATGGTGCGGTTCATCATTGTGTTGAAATCTAGGTAGATATGAGTGACCATTTGCTCTCGTAAGGATGCATTGAGTCCTCTTCTAAAACACTTCTGCTTCTTCTTGTCAGAGTTAACATCTTCCGGTGCATATCGCGCCAGCTTCATAAACTTCCTGATGTACTGGTTTACTGTCATTGGACCTTGTCTCAGTGAACAAAATTCTTCTATCTTTATCTCCATGATTCCTTTGGGGATGTGATATTCATTGAATTTCTCCATGAATTCTTGCCATGTGATGGCTTTTGGCTCATTAGCTGCATCTTGGTAGTTTTCCCACCATTCATCGGTGGCTCCTACCAGTTGGTGAGTGGCTAGAATAACTTTTTCTTCATCGGTGGCTCTTACTGCATTCAATTTCTTGATGATGGTATGCAACCAATCGTCGACTGACAATGAGTCATCTTCTGCACTATCAAATGTCGATGGGTGAAGTCTCATGAATGCGGCCATCTTCCCTTGTCCATTACCATTATCCTACCTTCTTGCAAGATTTTCTAACAACCGATTCTGTCGATCCATCACTTCTGCCAATGTTGGTGGAGGTGGCGGGGGTTCCTCCTCTTGTACCGTGTCATTTCCAACATTTTGGTCAACTTCTTCTTCACCTTCTTTAGGTACTTCTTCTATATTTGGGATGCCATCTTCTTGGGGTTGCTTATGCCCTTGCCTATGATTACGATTGTCTATATTCTGCCTGCCTCTGGGTCTCGGTGCAACTAGCTCTTCTTCCTCATGAACTGGCCTTTTGGCGGCCCTTTCACAGTGATCCCGTATCCTATCGGACTTTTTGTTCCATCTATTGCCATGGAACGGCAAAGATGAGAAGACATCCTCCAGGATTTGGGTGCGAGAAATAAAATAACAAGGATTCAAAGACACACATGCACAAACAAACACACAATGCATATATCACATGAATAGTCAAACATATATGATACAGGGGTGCATCATACAACAGCTGCTAGAGTGATTACTACGCGTCTACTCGTACATCTAATGACATCAAAGCGACACTAGACTTACTACTACTACTACCCGGGTACTAGATACTACTACTTGTTACTATTTCTCATTATTTACTTTACAAGAACTGCATCACATGAAGGTCCCATCATGAGGTCCACATGCATGTCCCATAGCATCCATTCCTGAGTATTCAAGTGGGTCCAATGGTGTTTGCATCCCCAGTGGTCTTTTTGCTGTTGTGATAGTGTAAGGTCGAGATGGCAGACTAGAGGGGGGGTGAATAGTCCTTTCTATAATTAATTGCGTCGGCTAACCGAAACAAGTGCGAAATTAAAACAATCGGTCTAGCCAAGACTACACCCCTCTATTAATGTTCTCTAGCACCTAACAAAGATCCTAATTAAGTAACTAAGGTGCTGGGCTAGCTAGAGCTCACCTAATTAATTCTAGAAGCAAGGTCACACAAACCTATGCCACTAGTACTTTAAGCAACAAGGGAGCTCCTATACATGCTAGTAAGCAAAAGCACAAAGCCAACTAAGCTCACTAGCAAAGCTCAATAACAAGGCAACCAACGCCAAATTAGAGAACGCAAATACTTAGCTACACAAACTAAGCAATGTGACTAACAAGATTACACAAACCAAATTAGCCACGCAAGGGAGCTACTTCTATGCTACACAAACAAGCAGGTAACTAGTGAGCTACACAAGCTAACTAATTACAAGAGCAACAACACAAGCACAATGTATAAAAAGTAATCACAAGCTTGTGTAAGGGGATTGTAAACCAATGGGAAGAACAAGGTTGACATGGTGATTTTCTCCCGAGGTTCACATGCTTGCCAACATGCTACGTCCCCGTTGTGTCGACCGCTTACTTGGTGGTTCAGCGGCTAATTGGCATCACCCACCAAGCCCGCACGTCGGTCACCGCAAGAACCTACCTCGAAAGTGAGGGTAGCTCAATAACACACTCAACTAGAGTTGCTCTTCGTGGCTCCCGCGGGACAAGCACAATGCCCCTCACAAAGCTCTTTCTCAGGAGCATCGCACAAGCTTCTTGCGGGCTTCGACGGAGACCACCACCAAGCCATCTAGGAGGTGGCAACCTTCAAGAGTAACAAGCACCACCGGCTTGTAACTCGATCACCTAGTGCCACTCGATGCAACCTCATGATGCAATCGCACTAGAATTGCTCTCTCACACAATCGGATGATCACTATCAAGCATATATGAGATGGAGGGCCCCCAAGCACTCTCAAGCATAGACACAGTCCCCCGAGGTGCTCAGCACCGGCCATGGCCGAAACACCATTCTATTTATAGCCCCACAAGCTAAACTAGCCGTTACCCCTTCACTGGGCAAAACTCGGGACGACCGGACGCTCCGGTCATATCGACCGGACGTAGGACCATAGGGTCTAGTCAATGGATGCTCGCCACATGTCACCATAGTTCAACCTCAGTCGCTTGATCTCAATGGTCAAGTGATGACCGGACATAACTGCTCAAAGTGATCAGGCACAGCAACCCCAGCGTCCGGTCGTTTTCAGTAAGGTACTCGCTGCGACCGGACATGTCCGGTCGGTCACGATTGGACGCCGCATCAGCGTCCGGTCCTTCTCCACCTTCTCTGCATCGCCTATGTCACCGTACGTCAGCCTGACCGGACGCACCCTGCCAGCGTCCGGTCACTTTCAACGCCAGCATCCGGTCGAAGACCGACGCTTGCACGCTCTCTGCCGCCACTGACCGGACGCAGGACCCCGGCGTCCAGTCACCACATGACCAGCGTCCGGTCCACTCTATGAGACCCTGTCTTTTCTATATAGGGCGCCGGTGGAGTTTCTAACCCTTCTCGCCTCTGTTTCATCGTCGAGTTGATCCACATCAATTCCAACTTTATCTCCTTTGTAAATGTGCCAACACCACCAAGTGTACACCACCATGTGTATGTGTGTTAGCATTTTCACAATCATTTCCAAAGAATTAGCCACTCAACTTGCCACGCCACTCAATCCTAGCGACGATGCAAAGTTAGATCAGTCGAGTGGCACTAGATGACTGATATGCAAACAAGTTTGCCCCTCTTGATAGTATGGCCATCTATCCTAAACCCAGTCATAAACTTTTCTACACACCTATGACCGGTGAAATGAAATGCCCTAGGTTATACCTTTGCCTTGTGCATTCCATTTCATCTGCTCCAATGTCGATGCAACACATGCACCAACACAATCAACAATGATATGATCCACTTCATATCATCACGTGATCATATTGGTTCATCGATCTTGACTTCACTTGCTTTTCACTGTTGCCTTCGTCCATCGGCGCCAAGTCTTGCTTAAGCTTCACCACCACACGGTCCATCGCTCCAAAGCCTTCAACTTGCCCTTCACGCTTGCAACCGGTCCATCAAGCCAAGTCATGTCATGATCTTCTCCACCTTGATCACGTGACTCAATGTCATGTCTCATGTGTAATAAGCTCCTTCATCATCACATGTGTGAGCTTTGCAACATCTCCAAACCATTTTCACCTTCACGGCATATGTTGCTCACACACATGTACTTGTGGACTAATCACCTGTGTATCTCACATAAACACAATTAGTCCACCTAGGATTGTCACTCAATTACAAAAACCACACAAGGACCTTTCAGATAGTTGCTCCCTCAATAGGTTCTCCTTCTTCTTTTCTTTGTCTTCAGGTGCTCAAGGGCTTTCTGTAGTTCTTGCTTGCATTGTTCCTTTTCTTCTCTTATGGTTGATAGCTATGAGTTTAGCATGAGTAGTTCCTTCCTTAATGCTTGAACCTCAGCTTCTGCTTCCTTGAGCTTGGTGTTCTTGATCTTCAACTCTATCTCCTGGTTCTTGTAGAGAGTGTCGAGGGCATGTAGGTACTTGGCTGTAGTCATGAGAGTGTACTTCGGTATTTGTGGCTTCACCTTTTCCAATGCCTTAATCTTCTTGCACCAAACCAGAGAAGTCCAATCCATCACTGGGAAGAACTTTGCCTATGCATTGTTTATTTCTGCTTCATTTTCCTTACAAATGTTCATGAGAGCCCATCGTGCTGCAATCTCACAAGTGTCACTCAATTCTCTTCTGATTGCTAGGATGCATCTGACCGTGAACTCAGTGTTTGTTGGATGCTCGGTTATATGCAGGTGCATCTTGCACTGGAGCACACCTCCCACATCACACTTGCAATAGTAGTACATGGGAGGCTTAGTGTACCCCAAGCGTTGAAGTGTCTCTGAAAGAAGCGATGGGAATTCTCCAGCGGTCAAACAGTCTGAACATTCCCATAAGTCGTCCATTGCTACAAAAATTCACCTTAAGGGTTAGAACATTTTTGCAACACAAATAAGAAACGACAATGAGAAGGGTTTGTTGCATTTACTACTATTAGGTTTGTGGTCATTCCTATTACTATAAAACTATCTAAGGTGTTTCCAATCCTAGGGCTTCGTCCTACGGTCAAGCTCGGCTCTGATACCACTCTGTCGGCCCCTCAATTTGAGAGCCCTCAGTGCATCCATATTTGTGCCAGGATCACACACAAATACGCACTAATAATAGGGATGGTACACAGATATATATTAAAAGGTTCCGAGCTTTATTGATATCTAGAAATAGGGTCTTACAACAGTAGCCCAAGGGGCATGGTCATAGGCTACATATCTAGCGGAAGGCTATGGCCACAAAACAACATTATTAGTGGTTTCTAAAGTGGGATTATTATACAGCGAAGCGGCCTCCTATTCCATAGGCAACTTGAGCGTGGGTGAAACCCTAGCCTCGATGTCACATTCCTACGATCGTATCTCCTTATGGGAAACCTAATCCTCGTGGTACGCTTCATCTTTGAAGTCATAGTCTTCTTCTGTGCCGAGGTCTGTGAGTCAACAACAGGTGAGTACATACGTACTCAACAAGCCCTAACCATAGGGTGGAAATAGAAATGTAGTGGTGATTATAATTAAGGATTGGGCCCTAGCAGAGTATTATCATTCCCACTAGTGCCCGAGTTAACATAAATTATATTAGCAGTTTCATTACACATAAAAGTAAAGCTAATCATAGTATCCCATCCTAGCATTTGCCCATCCCAAGGATGTGGCTATTCAAATAGATTTAATAAACTCTGCAGAGGTGTACAAATTTCCCCACACGATAGGTGCAACCTCATCCATGATTAGTGGATGAAATAGACCTAACGAGACCTCGTAACCGAATGTACGTGACCTTAGATGTCCATATAACTCTACTATGGCTTCTCAGGGGTTGGAACACAAAACCAAGAAGATTCCAAATCCCCCCAAACATGATGATACCAAATCACCACAAAAGATAAACATGGCTCGAACGCGGCCTAAAAACCAAAAGCTTAAAGTGGAAGGCCACATAGCATCCACGCTAACTGGATACGGAAGAAAACCTATCCCACGTATTGGCTCCTGACAATCCGCTGGCTACAACGGCCTCCTAGTAGATATTATACCTCTATCTAATGGGGTGTGAGATCAAGTCTACCCATATAGACATGTGGATGTACGAAATAACTCACTAGGTGAGAGGAACTATGAACCGGTCCTTATGTGACCAAGGCGAGTATCTCCCATAGGAATCCTATCCAGGCATCCTTGCCATGATAAACTACCTCCGTAGTTTACCACTACTCTCCCCATGTTAGGGTTTAGTTTTAGTTTTAACAAGTTTTAGGTTCCATTATTATTCCCAAATCTAGTCATGGTGTGGAGCTCATAAAATAACAAGATAATCATTTATCTTAATCATATCGCATTCACCGAGCTCATTCTCTATGATAATAATCTCATAGTCATGTTTGTGACACCTCTGGTGTTACGAGCTTGCTTAGCACCTAGGTTAAGGTCTAAGAGAAATTAGCAAAACAAGTTCTCGAGTTTTAAAATTTAGAACACACATGAAATGATAAACAAACCACTGTGCGACTCACTTTTATGGTTGAGAGAAATCAAATAAATATCTAAGTTAATTTACTCAGTGTGTAAATGTGCTAATAAAAATCCTAACAAGAAGAATAAAATAAGTAGTTTTAATTGTTTGGTATGAAAAACAATTTCTATAAACTAAAATAAAATGTAACTTGTGTATAGTGCTTATATAAAGATGATGAGCAAGTGGTGTAGATGAAAATGCAACTTTAATTTTTGGAAAATAAATATTATTAACTAGTGCTCTTGGGAGCTCAAAAAATCAAATTTGAAGTTAAGATAAGCTCTTTTTGTTAAGACGGCAAGCACTTGAACTTACATCTAAAGTACTATTTTTGGCAATTTATTGTGGACGAAATAATCAATTAATGCTTAAATATTTTGTTCCTATGGGTTAGTATGGACTATGGACCATTGCATGAAATACTTGTGGGTTGGAGTTAATAGGGTTTAGGCCTTTTAAAAATTGTAACAAAAGTGTTAATGGCTTAACTTTTCTAAGTATGGAAAAAGTAGTAAGACAATGCTATCTTAACATTTAATTTCTAACAAAAATGTTTAAACACTAGCTGCATGTTTTGGTATTGTTGATTGCTTCAAATTGAGTACTTGAGCATGGCATAGGTGGTGGTTGTGTTGGGTGTCATGTTGCTCTCGTAAAAATTGCCCAAACTTCGTTAAAACATGCTATGAACTATGTCGTTGACGTTCTGTTCATGAACTGGCACTTCGGGGATGAGCTTAGGTTGGCATTCATGTATCTCCCTCTCTAACTTCTCTTTGATCTTGACGATTGCTTCGTTAGATAATCGGTAGTGTGGACTTTAGAGTAATGAAATTGGTTGAGTTCTAGACAATGAGGATCAACAACTCTTGAGTCGCTTTAAAATGCGTATGCGACATCGGTGGCGGTCGATCGGCCTGGCTCTACAATCACCACGCGCACAAGTTGCCGGTGCCTGGCCGCTCCTCGCCACGATCGTGCTCGTGGCTGGCCTTGCTGGCTACCGGCCGTGCGTCGGGCTGGGGGTTGGCCGTGCCGCCTTCCGCGGTGCCGGGCTGCTGCTGCGCAGCCGTCGCATGTGCACGGCTGTCCAGGACATGCATGGGCCAGACCGATGTCGCGGCGGCCTTCGTCTAGCTGAGGTGGCACTCTTTCCGCCGTTCGAACCACCTACTCATCGAGCCACTGCCTGCCTTCGTAGTCACATTGCACTAATGCCCTTGTTGTCGGTGTCACTGCCCTCCCTCATGTCATTTTGTTGCACTAGTCCTGAGAGATGGCCCTACGCACGATCACTACTTCACCGCCGCCGCCCCGCTCGGTAGCTTATGGCTAGCCCTGTTTAGATCGCCTCTGACCGAACCATCACCATGGGCAAGCTCGTTGTAAGCTCCTCATGCTCACTCGCTCACACGTTAGTCCTCTGGCGGATCTAGCTCGTCGAAACTGGTATGCCACCGCCGCGAATAGCCGCTCACCGCTGCAGCTCGTGCCAGTGCGTCTCTGAGCCCCTAACCGCCATCCATCCTTGCGCATTTAGCCATAGGTGGTGTTCGGCCCCTTACTTCTGTCGTAGCGAGCCTAGTTTGCCCGGCATACCCGCCGTTGCCGCTGGTGTGCCGCGCCGCCACGCGCGGGTACGCCGAGGACCGCCCCGTTGCAAAGACAATACATTCTAGGGTCTTTAATGCAAAGCGTGAGTCTGTAGTAATAGTGCTCCGTTGCTCCGCGTGATTATCCAAAAACCCGAGCCCTTCTTTGCAAAAAATCACAAGCGCGCGCAGGCTCCCCCCGTGCGTGGGCCGCGTCCGCGCGAGCTGCGCTGTAGTGGGCCACGCTGGGCCGCTTGTCTTTTTCTTTTCAGATAAATTAGTTAGTATTTTCTGATTAGATTCTGAGCTGATCTTTGGTAATTAATATAAAATCATGTGGATGTCAAAAATTATGAAATTAATTTTGTTAGGTTCCTAAAATCATGATCTATTTGCTAGTATATTTTGTTCTCATAGTTCATAGTATTTTCAGGAGTTATCTAATTAAATTGAGATGCTTAATATTGTTAAGATATAAACTTGTAGGAATTTTTGTAATAAATTGGTGATAGTGCTGGCTCTAAAAATTTCACAGTAAATTCTAATATTATTAGGTGCTCACTGTAATTTTGTAGCTCCATAATAATTAGTTTGCTAAGATAGCTAATGAGCCCTAGTTTAAAAATATATATTTAATCAATAAAATACCGAAACATCTTGGGATTTGAGAACTAAAACATTTTTCGGAGACAAAGCCTTACTTGACAACATGGATACGTAGACTAGTATGTTAGTTATTAAAGCTAGCTCGTTAGCTTATGGAGCATAATCGTATTTTAGAGTTGTAGTTGCCGTTGGTTAATTACGTTTTCTGTGTTGCATCCATGTATATCATAATAGGAACAATGATGGATCGTGTAGTCGACTTGGGAAATAGAAAATATGGTGCCTCGATGATCATGTCACCATGATGGAGTGCTAACCTTTGGTTATATCTTACTATGCAAGCCCCGGTACATAACCCCTATTATTCTGCACTTTATCTTATGCTTGTGCATTAAGTTTTATGGAGTTGAATGAAAACCACTTGCATATATATCCTTACCCTATGAGTACTATTAGTATATCAGGATCATGTAGATTGCTATTCTATAGGATCAGATAGAAGTCAAGTGATTACCTGTCACTCGCGAGAGATAGGAAAGATATTATTATTGTTATTATCTTACTATCACATGGAATATATATGAAGGATAATTGGAGAGCGGGCAGAATGGTACTTTGGATTTGGACTTGGTTAGGTATTCGAGCGAGGCTCGGATTGCACTTGTTTTGCCTGTGTCAATTGAGGATCATCCGTTGCTATGGATGGTAGTCAGGTCACAGACTTATTATCCTAAGCACATAATTGCTTATGGGAGTGGGAAGATTCGTTGTGCTCTTGTCGTAGGTTCCAGCTCTTTCCGGATCGACTGATTAGAGGTGGGGAAAGGTGGAGGTCTAAGCACCATACTGAGACCGGGTCTCAAGTGTGGGGACTTAGAGTCCAAGTTTGGACGGGGACCTAGACCCCGTGATAGGAGCGGAATGGGTTGGTCTCATTTGTGCCTAGGGTACAAGCGGGGCATGTGTTTTAGGGTACCCAGCTGGGATACATTAATTCACGAATCATCATTTCTGTGAGACGGTATGACTTGACTATGGTTTAGCATCGTAGTAAGAACTAGAATATGAAAGATGGTAAAATGGTTCTTATTGCTTACCACCTGCTTGAAAGTAGCATAGGTGCTTACATAGAATGGCTAGTTAATGAACTAATGATGACTGCTAATAAAATTAAATATAAGGACACACGTTTAGTAATGCTTCCTGTAGATGCAATAACCCACAAGCTAGATAGCCTTGCATATCCTTGGAGTCTTTTATTTTCCTCCTGTCGGGTAAGTATTGCTGAGTATAATCAAGTACTCAGGATTTTATTCCCCCTGTTGTAAGTGACCGATGGATGTTAGAAGGCTTTTGTGTGTGAAAACCTCCTGATGGGCTCAGTGAGGATTTCCTTACGTTGCTAACGTAGAGTTTATTCAAAATTTTCACAAAATGTTTTGCAAAGGAAAAGACTTACATCATGTTATCATTCCATGTATATAAATGTTCCTCATGTTAGCGCTTAAACTTGTTGTTTTATACATTTCCACTTAAAACTCTGATAACATTGTTATTTTTCATTGTTATAATCAATTGAGGTAATATTCTACTACTGTAATAAAGTGATGTAAGAAATGACTTAAAAATGTTGTAAGCTTTATTCTCTCATTTATGATCCTGATGGAAAATGTGGATTTTGAGTTCTCCCTTGGGGTGTGCTTGACTGAACAACATGATTTAGTGCACTCTCTTGGGTACTTAGTGTCTAATGGAAGACAAGTACTCTTAGGAGGGCATTAGATTAGGCGGTTCTGCCACAATGTTTTAGCATTTTAGTAGTTTAAAGCAAGACGGTAGGGAGGGGAACTAGGACTTGCCTTCGTCAATGTCACCTTCTGGCACGTCTATGAAATTCGTGTCTTTGTCCTCTTGACGATTACCGTTGTCTGTCGGACGTATCGGTCGAATAAGACTACCGCTATACATGAAAGAAAAGGAAAAAGCAAACATAGAACTATAGGTTGCACTAGGTGCAAATGGTAGGATTTGATTTTAGATGAAATTTAGAAGTGGTTTCATACAAAAAGGAGTTAGGGTTTAAAAGTTATGAATTTTAGAAGTTTATTCTATAGCTAATTAACTAGTGGGAATTTTATATGCATTTTCTGGTGCATAAAAATAGGTGCAAACTACATGGTTAATTTCCTTAATGCATCTAGTTTATTTATAAATTTACTATGAATTTTTCTAAGCTATGAAAATGCATTTCTAACTCTCTATGTACACTAGCCGGGTGTACCCAACATTTTCTAAAGTGTTCCCCGCGTTGTGTGTGTGTGTGATGATAGGTGGGCCACCTGCTTGCATCAGCAGTGACAACGGTGTCGGCTTTAAAGCCATGGGCCCATGTGTCAGTGAAGGAGGGGGAGAGCGGGAGGGACTGATAGGGACAGAGGGGGACGACAACATCGTTTCCTCCCGGTCCCACATGGCGGAGACAGAGAAGGGGGAACGGCGGTCGATGGAGGTGGCTGCACCGGTGACAGAACCGGGGAAGGGAGCTAGGCTCACCGGAACGGCTTACGCCGGTGGCGTCGGCCCCTAGAGGTGGTGGATGAAAGGTTGACGGGGTCCGCAGGGTCACGCCACAGCCGGTGGCAGGGTCACCGTCGGCAACGAGTGCCCATGGTGGCGGTGGCGGCTCGCCAGAGTGGTCACGACAGTGTTGTGGACTAGACTCGGCCCTAGAGGCCCTATACTACTTAGCTAACTACATGTATGTTTGTGCGGATGAACAAGACGTGCAGTGGGGGTGGTGATGTGCCCTAGGGTGGCCTCGCCGGTGATGGCCGACAACCATGGCGGCTCGATAGAGCGGGGCTCACGCGGGTAGCGCACTACAGAGACCTAGGCTACTAACTATCTATAGAAAAAGGAAAAGGTGAAGCTTAGGGACTCACTAGTCGCTCCAATCGGCCAGAGACACAGCGGAGAAGGAGAAGAGAGGGGGCGGTGCTGATGGCACCGACGGACTCCCGAATTGGGGAAAAGTAGAAGAAAAGGGGAAAGAGGAGGGGAATGGGGAAGAGGAGGGGGAGATGAGATATTCCTGCCTCGGTAGTGCTGGTGGTGGAGAGGGTGAGGCGAGAGCATTGCTGGCTAGGCCTATTTATGGGTCGGCTAGCAGGTGTCTCGGTGGCGAGATATTTCTCGTGGCCATCCTTATCCAGCATGCGGGCGCGCCGCTGACCTTGTCTGGACACATCGCCATGGCTGGCGCTCGCCCATGCGCATGCTAGAGTGCCTTGGCGTCTACTCTGGTAGCTTGGCACGATGGCGACCATGGAGCCGACCGTTGATGCGTTCACGGTGAGGGGGAAGAGGGAGAAGAGGAGAAAAGAGGGTGTCGTGGGGTCTCGCTGTCGTCGTGCCGCCATTGATGCTCTCGCTGGTACCGAGGTGGTGCTGAGCGGGCGTTGACGCCGATGTTGTGTGCTGCGTATGGCTGCCTGCCACGAGGTAGGCGACGGAGTTGATGGGCGGGGCCGGGTGTCAGTTGGAGGGGAGGAGAAGGGGGAGCGGGCGAGGCCAGGGCCGAGCTAGGCCGGCTCGCGCAGGAGGAAGGGTGGGAGGAGGGGATGGGCTGGGCTACTATGGTGGGTCGAGAGGAGGGAGAGAATGAGCCCGTGAGGCTTTTTCCAATTTCCAATTCTCTTTTCTATTTCCTAACTCAATCATACATATGTTTAAATGATTTCAAATTTAAATTTGAATGCATGAGTGTGTAAAAAGGTGCCACCATAAGTTCAACAAGTCGAGCAATCATTCACATACAAAGTTTCACACCTATATTTTTATGTTCCTATGTTATTTTATTTATAAAAATTATCTACGTTGGTTATATATGTTATCTCCTATGCAATTTTTTAAAAAGTTCAAATTTTTGTGATTTCTAAATCTAGGTCAAATTTTAGGGTGTTACAGGTCACATGTCGGTTGAATCTACCCTGATCGGTTTATATGATAAGTATTACAAAGATTGCGATATCTAGCATATCCGAACAGATTTTCCTTCATGGTTAAGGATCTTCACGTAGGTCCTATGGCGCATGCCGACCTATGCCATGCCCCGCATGGGGTAGTCTTGTGGGCTTGGCCTCCCCTAGCGGCTCGGCCCATGTGAGGCCCTGTGGGTATCGGGGGTCATACCCCCACAACGCCTTCCCTAACCTCTGGTGAAGGTGGTCCCAAGAGGTAGTGCTCAAAAGATTGAGTTTTCCTCATCAATTTAACATATTTTGAAAAACATAAGAAAAGGAGGAATTTAGGGAAACTCAAAAGTCATGGAGCTCAAGGGAGAATTTAATGGAAGAATACCCTAGGATTGCTCACCTATGTCATAGTAGCATTTTGGCCCCAAAAATCTGACCCAAATCACAGCCGAAAGCGAAGAACAAAAAATCCCAAAATAGCTCTCGAAAATCATTGAAATGATAGAAGCTCAAGACTTAAGGGAGATAGAGCTTACAACACAAAATCAAATCTTTGATTAGAACTAGATGTTTAGAGACAAGTAGCCACTCCTAACAAATCAAAGCTTTGGATGGCAAAAAGCTCAAGAACAATAGCCTCTCTTTCTCTCCTCTCTCCCCTCTCTCTAACACTAAGCAAAATTCTCAACCACATAAATGAGAGCCACATCCCAGAGTTGTATTCCCACAAGTAGTCATATTCCATATATATACAGGCAGTTGATAATTCTCAATTGCACTTACATGATATACTCAACCCAAATACACCCCAAGGGTAAAACCATCCAAATTGTTGTTGGTGCATCAGACAGACCTGATGTTTTCATGACTCAGCTTCGCCTCAACGCATGCTTCATGATGATTCCATTTGTCCTCCAACTCGTGACCACGATGTTGAGTTCCAAACCAGTCATATCTGCCATAGTGGTTTCAAGGTCCAAACCATCAAATTGTCCATGCTCGGTTTCATGGACCAAACAAGCAAACCCTCTTACATGCCCAACAAGGTGTGACTGAACAATGTCGATGCATGTTGAACCTGTCCTCGGTCTGATGGTGGACAAAATGCTTGTGATGCCTCGCCTTCACTTGGTCTCACCCTCCCTTGACTCTGGTCAACACCGTCTTCATCACCCATGTACTCTTGCTCTTCCATGTCCCAATGTGAGCCTCTCATGGTCTGTTCTCACACTTTTGGTCCTTCGATCCAAGTTTTCATATGCTCTCTTCACCATCCTTGGTTCATTGTGTATGGACTCTTTCCTTGACCTTCTCCATCACATGTTGACCACCTCAACGCATCTAACACCGACACACTCACAAGCCCCAAGAGGCCAAGATACACGTTGCACAACACACTCAACACAACGTGGTGCCTCGAGTTAGCCATTAGCATAAACAAGCACATTTGAAATATGAGTTCAACCGAAGAAGCCTCAAACCTCAACCCTTGAGTCAAAAATTCATCACACATGGATGAGAACACTGCACTTTTCATCTTGGTCTCTCAATCTCCGCCTTGATGAATGCATAGAAGAAGGTTTAAAAGAGAAGAGAACCCCCCCTCATTCAAGTGTATAAAAGCCAAGTAAAAGCAAACACAAAGCCACTTAATATGAGAAAAGATCATGAAAGTTTCAAGTAAAAACTCTCAGTTTGAAAAGAGTATGCAAGATAAACATAATGAAGAGTCAGATAAGCAACACAAGAGCCTCATGCAATCCCAAAAGCTCTCAAAGCCACAAATCAAACCAAAGTTCTTATAACTTGGTTTCACACTAATACACTGATAGGACAAAATTGTGACAACATCCATGTGTCACTTTAGCTGGCCCTTATTAGGGGTCCAGGCGTGGAGCTGCCTAATGCAAGTAGTGCCTGTAAATCCGCACCCGGAGATACTCCAAATTGTAAGTCTGTTCTGGTTTGACTTTTCTAGACACATAGTTTCTTCTATGTATCTAGACGTACATAATGTATATTTAGATGCATAGCAAAAACTATATATATCTGGAAAAGCCAGAACAACTTGCAATTTGGAATGTAGGAAGTATAACGGGTACTAACGTTTCACACCATATCCGTTAACGAGTATCCTGATAGTACGTTTAGCTTATATAGTAACTGTCTGATCTGAAAGGTTGACCACTCATATGTTGTATAGGACAATAATGGCATTTGCCAATAGAAGTATAGCTAGCACTTCACTTGTTGGACATGTCAGGAACAAAGTTTTATTGCAGTTTGGCAGATACGAGAAATACACAAAAAGTGTGTAGTACAACGAATGAGAATCAAAAGAACGGATGAAACGAAAAAAGCGCAACCTTATGGCTCATTTGATCTACGGACAAGTATGTGTTGGGCGGGCACAGCACACGACCTCTTTCTTGGATTTCCATTGTTGTAGGTACGGCAGCTGGCTTAGTATAGGCGGTGGTTGACGACGCTGCACTTCTTCCTGATCTCGCCCTTGCTTCCGGCTGGCATGGGCAGCTTGCTGAGCTTGAGCAGCGAGTCGGAGAAGTCCTCGTCCCAGAGCGTGCCGTTCTCGGCATACTCGACGACGTGGCCGAGCGCCTCCTTGTGCGTGAGCAGCGTCCAGTCGGAGTGGAAGGTGACGATCTTGGCGAGGTTGTTGTGGTAGAAGGAGTTGTCCAGGAAGTCCGGGATCTTGCGCACCCGGCTGGTGAACCCCGGCGTGAACCTCGCCACCACGCCGTAGTCCTCGTCGCGGATGTTGTTGTCCACGGGCGGGTTGGACCCCTGGGAGCACTTGTAGTTGAGCAGGTCGCGGTACGCCGGGGTGATCTGGCTCGACGGCTCGGAGAGGCGGCCCCTGATGGAGGAGCAGTGGCCCTGGCCGATGGAGTGCGCCCCGGTGAGGATGACGAGCTCCTCCACGGTGAAGTTCTTCCTGGCAAAGTTGTCGATGAGCTTCTGCACGTCGTCGGTGGAGTCCGGGAGCTCCGCCTGGGCCTCCTCGGCCTTGGAGACGAAGCCGTCCAGGCGTCCGGCGGGGACGTCGAAGTGGACGTGGCCGTTGCTCAGGACGCTGGCCGCGTCGCGGGCGGCGTAGATGAGGATGTCGGAGCAGGAGACCACGCCGGGGCACCTCTTCTCGACGGCGGCCTTGATCTCCTCCAGGAGGTCGAAGGCGGCGAGGCCGATGTTCACGGGCGCCTCCTTCTCCGGGTGAGGGTTGTCGGAGGAAGCGTCCAGGAGGACAGAACCATCGCACCCCTGCATGGATGTCCAGTTTAATTAGTTATTTAGTTTAATTACCGTCAAGTAGTTATACATGCATTTCACGCCACACGCTTTACTATAATAAAATTAGCAGGCGTTCATGAATGCGCATGCTTGCTTAGTGCTTACCCTGACGTAGCAGTCATGGAAGAGAAGGCGGACGAGAGCGGCGCCGGTGCGGCGGTTGGCCTTGAGCGCCCTGATGACGTGCCACTTCACCACGTTCTCCACGCCCTTGCACTTCTTGCTGTAGTAGCCGACCTCCAGCTCTTTGGCCTGCGCCGACGGCACGGTGGCCAGGAGGAGCACCGCCGCCTGGACAGCCACAAGGGCGCAGAGGACTGCCGCCGAGAGCTTCATTTTCCTTTCCTTTCTGAAGCTCGATCGGCTAAGCCGGGTGGATAGCTGATATGGCTGAGCTCAGGGACAGGTGCTGTGCACTGTGATGTTGTGCTTTGAGCTGGGCCTGCAGGGGTATATATATTGCCGGGTTTGGGCAGTAGTTTAACGGTTAATGATTGAGCTTGCCGCCGATAATGAGATGGGAGAGCGTAGGGAGGGAATCACAATGTGCCCATAATGTTAGCTTCATAATATAATGCGTACCTAAAAGTTTAGGTGTGCCGCGTGCTGACCTGGTTAAACGTGATATTATTGACTGATATATACAGCCAAATAGAGCTGTCTTCTAAAACTCAATGTTCTTCCTGTTTTCCAGGCCTCCTTAGCTGTTAGCCTGTGTTAGGCTAGGGCTGACTCTAGTGTCTTCACCGTGCATATATCCAAACAATTTACTTCTCTTCCTATAGATGACATTTTGTCCACGTAGTGAATAATTCATGATCAGATGGTTAGTGACACTAACCTAAAATTTATTTTAGAAGGAAATCTATTTTATTTACATGGGCGGTACAACGTGTGTCTCCAAAAAATACCATAGAATTTAAGGAAAAATAGGCTATTTATAGAGACATTTTATTAAACAACCACCTATGTAGAAAGGCAGGTGTTGTAAATACTTGATTTATAGAGGCAAGCTTTTTATGATGTCCGACTCTGTACCTAGGGAACCAGGCATATAGGGCCAATACTACCACCTTTATAAACTGTGTTTGACCGTCTCTGAAAAACCTTTTCATAATAGTTTGTGTAACACATTCATGTAGATACAACAATGTCGTGTAACTCAGGGTTTTGAGCTAGGGCAGGCTCAATAAGTATTAATGACTTGGATGTAAACTTACACATGACACATGGATGCTAGGTACGCGTGAAAAATAGATTTAGTGCTACACCATCAAAACCGTATTGTTGTATGGTCGCACATACCACCAGTTGTGATCCGATTACTGTAGGCCCTCGCTGGAACACCTACCATACATATGCACGTCCAAAAAAGGTATCACCTAACGTGTTCAACAACCCTAGCTATCGCATATTTAGCGTTCTTAATTTCAAGCTAGGCATCACCTAACGTGTTCAACAATTAGCTATCATGGCCTAAGTAGGCAAAAAATTTAGCTTAATTTCTTAATTTCATGTAATTAATTATTTTTTTAGCTACATTTAATAGCGTGGAGTGTCGAAGATTTGATGTAATAGAGAGAGTGGTGTGTTGCAATCTAAACAAGCATGGAGAACGAATCGGTGGTGTGTTGCTAGCATATGAATCGTTCAAAGAAGAGCCAGTACGACACGTTGGCGCCTGCATGCTGTCACATCTCAGTTCGTTAGCGCTAACTGGTCGTTGGTTGGTCCATCCGTGATGCGTGGACTGCTACTCTGATCTCGCGCGCGGTCTTCGCAAAAGCCCAAAGTGCTTTTCGTATATCCATGCTGCTGTCAGTGTCAGGCAGCACGGCGGCCTCATCACCGTTATGAAAATGGAAACTTGGATCGAAAAGCTAGCCGGGGACATATTTTATTTGTTTGGACCACGGTTTTGCACCAACTCCCATATATGCTCGCTCAACTGTTGTCGTTTGTGTTGAATGATTTCAGCAAAATGCAGAAATTTATTAAAGTTACGTCCTAGTAGTATATATATCGCTTAGAGCTTGATTTCGCTAGTTTAATCGTCTTCCCACAAATCACTCTTTGGAACCATTCCACATAATGAACTTTTTATTAGATGAATTAAGTCTTTTGAGAGGAATAATAGTATTTTTGAGAGGAATAAACTTGTTTCATGCATGTAAGAACAAAAACGTGATCAAATATAAGTAGTAATAACCTGCCCAGGTTTTGCTGCGATAGTTATGGTTCGTTCGTTGCTGCCAAGTATAAACTATGGCCATGGTTTCTGCCAAATTTCATACAGTAACATGCATGTAGCGGATGATTAGATATAGTTGTAAGAGCATCTTCATGATTCTTTCTAAATCTCACTTTCTAAGTTACCATTTAGAGAGTCAATTGCATAAAAATCGCTTTCTATATTATTTTACTCTCCAACAATTTTTCTATATCTCGTGTGCACTCTAGAGAGTCATTCTTATCTTCTATTTTTGGCTAGCGAAAAATCTGAAATAGAAGATGGCTATATTTGGATAACCATTTAGAAAAGCTGTTGAAAGGTAGTTTTTCATCAAAATATCTATTTCTAGCATTTAGGAATGATTTATAGAGTCTCTTGGAGTTGCTTTAAGCGCAGGACAGCTGTCGCTGTACGTTCTGCACTCAAAATTAATAACAGCTGTGCAGTTTTTAATTAATTTTACCCTTAGCCTTGCTAATGAGTGGGAATAATTGGGGGAAGTGTTGCTACCAAGCTTAATTTATTTTAAGTTAAAAGTTTGGCGTCCTCCAGATCAAAAAAAAAGTTTTTTTATACAAAAATCCAGCTTCCTTTGAAATGGTATATATGCTCATAGACTGATCGGAAAAAAAACATTTCTAACCTGAAAGTCAGCTTCTCATCCGTACTTTTTTTTTCTTATATAAGGACCTAGCTGTAGCCCAACTTTTGTGATGTGTTTTTTGACGATTACTGTAGTTCTTTATGGGTGTTAGCTAGTCAATCGACTACGAAAGGTCTATATGGAATTTAAAATTTAGAAAAAAGAATATATTTGAATTTCAAGTTCAAAGTATGTATACACATAATCATTATGCTGGCACAAAATCACAGCCAGTAACTCCCCCTGGCTCAGTTTCTTGTTGATCTCCAGTGCTACATTTGTACAGATCTTTTCTTTTCTAAATAAAAGCTTTTTCCCGCTATACTTTGAAGCCGCTAGCTAGCTGATGATGTACGTCCGACGATTGTGACAAACACACGCGGGTGCGGGTGCCTCCCCACTTCCAAAGAATGAAAGAAATAAATTAACGTTCCCTCGAGGTCGATAACCATATACTAATATACAAATTGAAGTAGAGAATTTACAAATGGGGCCGACAGGTCACGAGTCTTCACGAGAGATAGACTATATAGCCCAACTACCATGATCGATGGAGTTGATGTGTATATCATCCATAGTTTAGCTGTCTTGCGCCAGTGGCAAGGGCATATCTGCTTTATTCCCCTACTTGTTCAATAAACAAACTGGCTGGTGACTTTTATTATTGTTCAACAATCTTATCTTATCTACCCACGGAAAGACGAGCTATAGCTTACCTCTGGAGCACATCACATGCATGCATGCTTCGGCCAATGCAATGCAAGTTCCTTCCAGGCACGCATACCATCAGCATGTGCAAACTCTATGCATTGTGTCGTCAATTATACTTAAGCAAACATATTGTTTTGGTTAATTTGAGCCGGGGATCATGCATACGGTTCCATGGACAACAACTACAGTCTAACATGCATGGAGGCCGGTTTGGTGGTTTTAAATTGCATTGGCTAAACAATTGTTGCATATTATTTTTTGAAAGAGAATTAATTGTTGCATATTACTATGAACGACTGTGTTGCATGTTTTAGCTAGCTAGCTAGCTCCAAGGTGTACGGTACGGTAGTGTATGATTTGCACGATCGATCGATGTGTGATGGACTGTGGCGCACATGCAAGCAAAAACTAGTGCGTCGTCGTCGCTGACCCTTCGATCGCGTGGTGCTCTGAATCATGACGTTTCGGTCCATGAGGGAATGCGGTGGGCCGGGGTACGTCGTATATACGACATTTTCCACACGGTTGTTGATATACGGAATCCCTAAAGTTCATACTGCAGTCACAATCATTCCTAGACAGACCGAATATTAAGGGCAGGAAGCTGTATGCATATTGGCGGCAGACTAGAGTACAGTAATATATATATATATATATATATATATATATATATATATATATATATATATATATATATATATATATATATATATATATATATATATATATCGCACTTGCACGACCATTAATCTAGATAACATTTCAGCAAATTTGCAGTGCATATAGATAAGTCATCAGCCGGGCATTGCACCGATATTCACTAACTAAACTTCGAAACCATTGTAATTCCACAAATGATGAAACACGAAGTTCATCATGCACGTTGTTGTTAATGAGCTAGTAATTCACACACAAAAAAAACATAAACAGAAAACCAGCCGGATAAGTTGCTTGTGGAGCAATTTAGGCGCCGTGGCTGCAAACACAAGGTTGATATGTGCCCTTATAGTTCGTTTTGTGATGAGTGATTGTCAACATGATCCACGACCTAGGTTAAGTTTGTGAGCTAACCATGGCATGAGTTGGGTTGTGCGATATGTGTCTTGGCTTGTGGTGTGCAGGTGTGAGTTCAGAGGCGGTGGTCGCCGGCGAGGTGAAGGTCAAGTGTGGACGTGCCGTGCCGATGGACCGGGAGTGGCGAAGAACCGACGTGAGGCTTGGATTAAGGGACCAGGAGGCCGGGTGACCAGCCGCGGTGGCTGACATCTGGGACATCGACAAGCGCAAGTGTACATGGGAGTGACCGTGTTGACCGAGTCAAGACGGCGGACGTGCGAGTCGAGCGGGGCTCAGGAGGACTTGGCGGCCGGCCAGTCGAGGACGGTGGTGACACGTGTCGAGTGGTAGGGACGCGTATCGAGTATGCTACTCATGGGCGGTTTGGTGGTTTGGGCCTCAAAACCATCAGTGGCCGGTTTCACGGGTTTGGGCCTAAAAATTCGAACGGAGATTCCGAGGCGGAACGGACGGCACGTGGCGGCATCGAGGAGTTTGCGTCGAGGCGAAGGTATCTCATGAAGGGCGCAGTGTCCGTCAGATGAAGATTACCTCGGGTTGGACCATAGTGCCCTCAGGTTAAGTGGTTCGACTCAAAAATATCTAAGGGCAAAACTGGGATTGTGTAATATTCGTGTTAAATAGGATGAGGGAGCTCCCATCTCCCTCACCTCTTTCATTTTTGCTTCATCCTTCTCTAGGTTTTCCCCTCCCCTTAGGTTTTCTTGTGAGAGAGGTCCACAAATTGGAGAATTTGTGTAAGAACCAAAGATTGCAGCGGGAATGGAGGCCCTACCTCCTCGTGTCCTCCGGGATTCGATTTGTGAGTTGTTCTTGTGAATCGCGTTTGTGTTATTCGCGTTCTTCCTTTCACCCTTCTCCTGTGTGGTAAGATTCGTCGTTTTGAGACCGTTTTGATTCGTTCCTTTTGCATCGATATTAACTAGGATGTGAGTTGAGCCTTTCACCGAGGGATTTCGTTTAATTCCTCACGAGTTCATAGATCGGGCGAATCAAGCTCTAGGGTTGGAAACCGGTGTTTTTCATGTTCATCCAATTTCCCGTTGATTGGCTTCAAATTGGGCGATGATCTCCTAGAGGTAGCTCACCTATTGCCTTGTGACCATGTGGTTAAAATTTTGTGGCAATTGATTTTGATTTGACTGCAAATCGGGATTTTCCTTGCTCCGGGTGTTTTTTGGGCGACTCTGTTCGTGCTGATTTCGTGACTCGCGGATAGTCCACCCTGACCCCCGGACAGTCCGCCTTTACTATTCACATAGCAAGCAGAAGGTCTTCTTTTGGTCGTGTTTTGCTGCTATGAATGCTGGACAGTCCAGGCCTACCCGCGGACAGTCCGTGGCTGCTGCTGAAGCATGTCTAGAACTATTTCAACAAGTTCATTTTTTGGTGTTTGACTTGCGAACACTCTGGGATTCAACCACGGACAGTCCGCCGTTCTTCTTTCTATCTAGGTCAGAACTATTTCTCATCGTTCAGTTTTAGGGAGTTTAATATTGGACAGTGCGACCCACAACCCCGGACAATCTAGGACTTGACCCGTGGACAGTCCAGGCTCCCTACGGCAGACAGTCCGGGCCAGTGCAGATTGTGTTGTTTTCTCTCGTTCCTTCGAGCACTTGTTTCTGTCGATTATCGGTTGATCCGTTGTACCTCTTGGTCATCGTCAAAGGTACCCAGCCACCCGTCGGCTTGTGATCATACCATTCTCTAGTGTTGTTGCTCTTGGGTCATGATTTTGGGACAACGACTTAAAGTTTCGAAAGAAATTTGAGGCTCCCATTCACCCCCCCTTTAGTCACCGTTCCGGTCCTTCAATTGGTATTGGAGCTAGTTAAGGATCATTCCACCTTAATTAGTTCGTGATCCATGAAGGCGACATGGAGCGTGGTTCTGGCAAACCACCATTCTTCGATGGAACAAACTACCCCTATTGGAAGATTCGCATGTCGGCGCATCTTCAGGGGATTGATTGGAAAGTTTGGGAGATTTGTGAGAATGCAAATTACGTTGTGCTTGAAGCTTGCATTACTTAGGATGAAATTGATCAGCACAATGCAAATAAAAAAGCTCACAGTGTTATTTTCTTGAGTCTTTCACTTTCTGAGTTTGAGAGGGTATCCGATTATATGACTGCTCGAGAGATCTGGGTGAGGCTTCAGAGCTATCATGAGGGAACCGCATAGGTCAAAACCAGACTCTTTGATATGTACAAGCGAGTGTATGAGAACTTCTCTCAGTTGGATGGATAGTCTATCGATGCCATGTTCTCTCACTTTCAGACGATTGTGAACAAGATGCCAGCAAACAAGCCGCTGCTACCTTATGATGATCATGAGAGGGCACTCAAGTTACTATATGCCCTAGATTGAAAGGTTTGGGATGTGAAGGTGTCCGCTATCATTGAGTCTGCGAACTACGACACCTCACCGTGGATGAGCTTTTTAGCAAGCTCAAGTCCACCGAGATTGATTATCAGACCCAAGCCAAGATCAAGAACACCTCTGCACTGATTATGGCTTTGGTCTCAGGTAATGGCTCAAGTTCTTCAGCTAACCCTTCATAGATGTTGTTTGCCTTGTCTTCTTTGGTGTCTGTCATAGAGGAGCAGTTGGAGGCCCTTGGGGACGATGAGCTGGCACTAGTCATCAGCTGGTTCTCATGGTTTCACAACAATCGCTTGAATCGTCGGCGCAGTGGTGGTCCGAAGGAAGGATGCTATGGCTATGGAGACCCCGACCACTTCGTCGCCCACTGCCCCAAGAAGAATAAGAACTTCTTCGGCTAGCACGACTCCGGCAAGCGCAAGGACAAGCGTGCGTACACCTCCGACAAGCACAAGTCAAAGGGAGGTTTCGACAAGGAGGCACTCAAGAAGATGTACCTCAAGAAGGCGAAGGCCCAGTAGCGCGCCTTCCTTGCCTCCCTTAGCGACCTCGACGATGACCGCTCCTCTTCCTCCTCGAGCGACGATGAGTCCGAGAGGAAGCGTGAGGACAAGCTGACCAGACTCTGCTTCATCGTCGGTTCCACCCATGAAGGGTTCTGCATTATGGCTGTCGATGCCGAGGTGAAGGCCAACATGGATGAGGTTGCCGTCAACGACAACACTTCTGAGGTAACCCCTTTCGTCGACGCTCTTGTTGTTGAACTTGAAACCATGAATGACACCTTGTTTAGCCAAGATAAGCTACTGAGGCGTGCTGCCCGTGAGAGGAAAGAGTTTAAGGACAAGCTAGAAATTGTGCTGAAGGAGCGTGACGAAGCTAAGAAGCTCGCTGTAGTAGTGTCTGACGAGGTTGAGTGCGATGAGTGTGCTGCTCACATGTCCAACCTTACTGATTTGCAATCCAAGTATGTTGCTTTGCTTGATGAGAATGATGAGTTAAAGTCTAGGTCTGGATTGTTGGGTGCATGCAAGTCCTGCTCGGGTTTGCAATCTAAGCTGGCAGAGAAGATTGCTAGGATCTCTTTGCTTGAGAAGGCCAATTCAGATAGTAGTGCTGCTAGATATGCACGTTGTGAGGGTTTAGAGCTGGAGCTTGAGTCCTGCAGGCACGACAAGATGAGAACCAAGGAAGACAACACAAACCTCTAGTCCATCTTGAGCTGGGTGTCCTGTAGTGAGCCATAGTTGGGCATGATGATGAGCCAGTTTAGGTGGGAAACTGGTGCATCAGGTGTAGGCTTTGCTGTAGGTGGGAAGGGTGAAAATATCTATGGCAAGGTTGGAGAGTACAGTGGATTAAAACCAAGTGAGAAACCTACCACTACTCCCAAATTGATCAAGATCACTCCACCTGAGCCCACTTTGCCTACCACCAAAGATGGAGTGTTTGAAGAACCTCCAAAAGCTCCACCCCAGAAACAAGTTTGGGTTCCAAAACCTAGCCATCTCAAGAACCCACTTGATACTCTACCAAACATCTATGAGGATCCCCTTCCTAAAACCAAAATGCCACCAAGAGTGAACCATACCCACAAGAGAGTGAGCCAACAACCACCCAAGAGAGAGGTGAGGTATCACTGTGACTACTTCCATAGGGATGGTCATCTTGCTGAGTTTTGCTTTAGGAGAAAGAGAGATGATCGGTGAGAGTACAAGTTGAACAACGAAACATGTACCGCCCACCCCATGGCGTACATATGTCGCCCATTCAGAGGCGCAGTGCTAGGCCTAGAGGTGCAATGCCTCAAGGTGCTAGGCCTCAGGTTGCGACACCATGCGGTGGTCGTGCCCGGCGTGGTTCAGGTCATGATCAATATGACTTTGGACCTCGCGGCAGTGGCTTTCAGTCCTACAGCACTAGCGGACCATGTTTTCCCCCACGTGGTGTTCGCTTTGCTCAAATGGGACATGGCATGTTTGGTGTTTTTCCTAACACTTTTCTAGTGCAAATGAGCCAACACTGGTATCCTTCACAGTTTACTAACCCTAGTGTTGTGCCATTTGCTCATCTCATGTCTTTCTATTGATGCAGGATGAAGGCCCAGAGAACACGTGGCTCATTGATTTCGGCTGTTCGCGCCACATGATCTGAAGTTCAAAATGGTTCTCAACCTTGACCCCGTGCAATGTAAGGAGTACATCACATTCGAGGACAATAGCAAAGGTAAGGTGCTTTCTTGTGGGATGATTTGGGTCAACGAGAGTTTTGTTCTAAAGGATGTTGCTTTGGTTTTGAATTTGCATTTCAATTTGCTTTTAGTTTTGCAACTCCTTTAGGATGGCTTTGAAGTGCGTTTTAAGACCGGCTTATCTCGAGTTTTTGATTCTCAGGGAAATCTTGTTTGTCAGATTGTCCCTTTTGGTCATGTCTTTCGAGCTGATTTTTCACACTCCTTTGGCTTTTCTCGATATTTGGTGGCCAGATCCTCCTTTGAGCTTTGGAAGTGGCATAGGAGACTGGGTCTTTGACTTACTAGCTAGGTTGAGCTCACTTGATCTAATCCGAGGATTGCCCAAGTTGAAATTTGAGAAGGATTTGGTTTGCCACCCTTGTCGTCATGGGAAGATGGTTGCCGCTTCTCACCCACCTATGAATCAAGCATGACCAAGGAACCTGGCGAGCTACTTCACGTGGACACAGTTGGTCTAGCTTGGGTTCGGTCAGATGGTGGGGGGTGGTATGTTCTAGTGATTATGGACGATTTTTCTCTCTACTCTTGGGTGTTTTTCATGGAGGGTAAGGATGAGGCCTTTTCACATGCTCGGGATTTGATTCTTTGGTTGCAAAATGAGTTCCCTAAGAATGCCATGAGAGCAATTCGTAGTGACAATGGGACATAATTCAAGAATACTCCTTTTGAGACCTTTTGTGCTTCTTTGGGCCTCGAGCATCAGTTTTCCTCTCCTTATGTCTCTCAGCAAAATAGCATTGTTGAATGCAAGAATCGGACCCTTGTTGAGATGTCTAGGATGATGCTTAATGAGCACAGGACTCCTAGGAGATATTGGGCCAAGGCGATCAACACAACTTGCCATGTCTCCAATCGCATTTTCCTTCGAGCTTTCATGAAGAAGACTTCTTATGAGTTGTGATTCGGATGACTATCCAAGGTAAGTCACTTCAGGGTGTTTGGGTGCAAATGCTTCATCTTGAAACAAGGTAATTTGGACAAGTTCGAGTCCAGGCCCTCCAACGGTATTTTTCTTGGTTATGCTTCTCACTCTCATGCATATCATGTTCTTAACCTTGAAACTAACCGAGTGGTGGAGACCTGTGAGGTCACATTCGATGAAACCATGCCTTGTTCCACTTCTATCTTTGATTGTGTAGGTGATCAGGAGATTGGTGAGAGCATCTTTGTGGAGGAGGAGCAGGAAGATACCGATTGGGGTGATCCCAAGCCAACTCCACTGGCTGCCCCTCTCGAGCCTGTGACGTCTACTTCAGCTCACGGCCCCGATCCTTCTTCTTCCACTACTTGGGGTCCGTGCGAGCAGCCTCCTCAGCCTACGCTGGCTACACCTGAGGAGGCCCCAGCTACTATTGAGGGGGAGGTGACTTCTTCAATGGGGCACCTCGGCACATTCAGTGTCGCCACCCACCTCGGACCATGATTGGCGACATCGACCAGTGAGTCACGTGATCTAGGTCATATCACATCTCACACTTTGCACACTCTGTTTTTGTTGCTTCTTTTGAGCCTTGAGATGTTGGGTCAATGCTATGCACGAGGAGTTAGAGAACTTTGAGCAAAATCAAGTGTGGGTTTTAGTACCACTTCCACCAGATTGCCACCCCATAGGTACAAAGTGGGTTTTCAAGAACAAACAGAGTGAGGAACAAGGCTAGATTGGTAGTTCAGGGATTCTGCTAGAAGAGGGTATATATGAGGAAACCTTTGCTCCAGTTGCTCGCTTGGAAGCAATTAGGATCCTTTTAGCGTTTGCAGCTTCGAAAGGGTTCAAGCTATATCAGATGGATGTGAAGAGTGCCTTCTTAAATGGGTACATAGAGGAAATGGTTTATGTGAGGCAACCCCCTAGCTTTGAAAATCCTAAGTTTCCTAACCATGTTTTTAAACTCCACAAAGCCTTGTATGGGTTGCAATAAACCCTAAGAGCCTGGTATGAGCGTTTGAAAGCTTTCTTGCTTGATAAGGGTTTTAAAATGGGTTCAGTTGATAAAACATCGTTTCTCCTCAAGCAAGGCACTAACACTCTCTTGGTTCAGATATACGTGGATGATATCATTTTCGATGGCTCTTCTCATGCACTTGTTGCCATGTTTGCAGGTACTATGAGTAGGGAATTTGAGATGAGCATGATGGGCGAATTGACTTTCTTCTTTGGGATGTAAATCAAGCAAACTCATGAGGGGACGTTCATGCACCAAGGCAAGTACACTAAGGATGTGCTCAGGAAATTCGATATGGGTGAGGCCAAGACTCTTTCGATGCCCATGTCGACCATGACGGCCCTGGATGTGGATGAGGAAGGAGAAGCTGTGGACCAAAAGGAGTACTGAAGCATGATTGGGTCATTGCTGTACCTGACGGCGATGAGACCGAACATTCAGTTCGTGGTCTATTTGTGTGCGCACTTTCAGTCATCTCTGTGCGCGTCTCATCGTCAAGCCGTCAAGCGGATCCTTAGGTACCTTTGTTTCACACCTAAGTTTGGTCTCTGGGTTTTAGTCTCCTCCTCTCTTTCACTTTGCAAGTATTCCGATGCGGATTATGCTAGGTGTCATGTCGAGAGGAAGTCCACTTCGGGGACTTGTCAGTTTCTTAGATATTCTCTTGTGTCTTGGTCTTCTCGCAAGCAGTCTAGCATTGCCCAATCCACCATAGAAGCTGAGTATGTTGCTGCTGCTTGTTGTTCCCAGTTGCTTTGGATGATAGCTACTCTGAGAGACTTTGCGTTAGAGTTTAGGCGAGTGCCTTTGCTTTGTGACAGCACCAGCGCCATAAGCGAAGCCAAAAACCTAGTCCTCCACTCAAAAACAAAACACATAGAAGTCTGATTTCACTTCTTGCGTGACCACTATGAGAAAGGTGATATCGATCTGCACCACATTGATACCCAAAACCAGCTCACAGATATCTTCACAAAACCACTTGACCAAGCCCAGTTTGCTCGCTTGTGAGGGGAGCTTGGAGTTTGTTTCCCTTTTTAGAGGAGGGGAACTTTGGTTGTTGTACTCTAGTTTTGTGTTCTTTTTAGCTTAGTTTTTGCTTTTGTCCTTTGTATCATATTGCATTTTGCATTTCATTTCATCATGTATTATAGTGCATTTTGAGCTTCATGACTATAGTGATTAGATTGAAATTATGCTCTATTTGTGATGTTATGCGTGTACCTAATGGTGCTTTTGGCATAGGCACTTTCTGATCAATTGATGCATGTTATGAGCTAAGCTTGTTTTTCTAAACTATGAACTTGACTAAAACTTGTTGAAACATGAAAATTGTTCACCGCTGAGATTGGCAACTAGCATGTGTAGGACTTGTTGAGATCCTTTATGCTATCACTTATATACTAGGTTGCTACGTCTCATGCCTTGAGTCATTCACTTGCTTGGACAACTTTTCTTGTGCTAAAATTTGAAAATCAAGCTAAGTGATGAGAAAAGATCGAGATGGGTCCATGCTGTCCCACGTCAAGGTATCGAGACGGCATCCAATCCCACATTTGGATGAACTTGAGCCTTGTAGTGGATGCCAAAACCACTGTCTTAAGCTTCTGATTGTCTATGACATAGGCTTGGCATGATTGCTAAGTTAGGCCTGACAGTACTGATAACCTCTCGCACACACATGTTTTGACTAATTCTTGTATTAAGCTGCAAACACCGATAAATTTAAATTTTCATGAAAACACAAGTCTTAGGTTCATCTTTGACATGATGTGTGACCGTTGCTTGGGGTAGTTCACCTTGTATACACTTGTTAGCACTAGGTTGATTTCTAGCTTATACCTACTATGTGCTACTTTTAGTGGTGAATCCCTTGTTGAAATTTCTTAATATTGCTCAAATTGCTTAACTATCATATTTCGTTTTACTTGATTAGTTTGAGCATTTGCTAGCACTTGTAATTGTTTCTATACACACATGACAACACCAGTTAGAGCATCTTTTCACTCTAATTACTATACTCCTAAAGCTTTTGCATTTCTGCATCCTTTGCATTCATATCATATTTGAGGGGGAGTTGTAGTCTTTGGGTTTAGCTTGATAAGTGCATGTGTCAACAAGGGGGATAGATTTCCACACACAAAAGGGGAGAGATACCAAACCCACCTCATGTTGAGTGCATGCATTTGTTCAGGGGGAGTTGCATTTGAGTTTCGTCTGCTAGATGTGTTGAGCCTTTGCCTCTTCTAGAGGGTCTAGCTGCTCTTCTGGCTTTTTGAGCTTTGCTAGTGGTGTTGAGCCCATTTTGCCTCTTCTTGAGGGCTAGCTATGTTGTACTTGGTTGCGTCGAGCCGTTGCCCATGTCTTTGGGGACCAAGTTTTTGCAAAGTGTTGCTGTGGGGGGTATAACCCTAGGTACCCATAGCAATGGACATGGGCCGCACCACCAAGGGAGGTCCAGCCCATAAGATCAAGGCCTATGGTGCTCGGCTCTAGTCAGCGTGCACCGCAAGGCAATCAAAAGACATATTGACGATGAAGGAAGATCTGTTTGTATATGATAGATATTGTATTCCTTGTAAATACTTACCATATAGCCGAATAGATCTATACCTAAACCGACCTATAACCCTACCCTCTAGACTATATAAGGCGGGTAGGGACCCCCCTTGAATGCATCTCATATCTAATACAATCCACCAAAGACACAAGACGTAGGCTATTATGTCGATCAGATGGCCTGAACCTGTCTAAATCGCTGTCTCTGCGCCCATGTCACCATTCGGTTCCTATTACGCGCACCTCCACCAATCATCAACTACTGTGGGTATACCCCTTGGTAGACTGCTGACTAGATTTTGTCGATAGTGGCACACTAGGTAGGGGGTGTGCATGTTGATTCCATGGCCAACCAGATGATCAAATTCCCAAGATCCATGATCTTCCCTGAGCCAGGCTAGTCATTCACGATTGGATCCATAACCTGCATTATCAACGCCGACAACAACAGAGAGATCGTGGAGGCAATATAGGATAATCCTGCCCCAAATGTGTCGGTGCTGATCACATCGACGCTGGCACCAATAGCTCCAATCCTAGTTCCTCACTGAGTTAGGAGATCCATTGATCAGGATGATCTGATCGCATTTGTCGATCGGGTCACCAATGGCTTAGCCAAGTGCTTGTCTCTCGTGGAATCGGTTTTAAATCAATCTATCAACGGAGACGTGACTCCTGCACTCCAAGATCACCACGCCACTAATGCCGAGCACCCTGCTTTTGCACTTCGTCCAAGGTGGCAAGATGAAGATCTGGTGATCACGGCAACTCCGGACGGGCGTATCGTTCAACGCCGACCACTCCCCGCCCCGATGGAGAACATGCCGAGGCCCTATTCTTTTGGGCTGGTGGGTGCGGATCTGATCTATTGGGACACCCTGCACCATCTTTTCGCCAACCACACCAAGCGTAGCTACGTCAACAACCTCTACCATATCGACCTCCCTGATGCCGACCAGCCTGCACCAACGGTAAACATGGTGCAAATCCGGCAGCTTTCGGATGAAACGCTCCATACAATCCTGGAGGAATGCCCCGAGCCATAGTTCAAGGGCTCTACCAGTAGCTACCCACCTTTCCCTCTAGGCTTTGGGAGAGAGCTTTTCATGGTTAGCCACGATAGCGTTGCTGTCGATGGAAAAACCAGTGTCCAACGCCATGAGCGCGAAGCCAGGAACACTGAACACCAACGATGTCATAATGAAGAAGTAGAAAATGCCACCCAAGCCGCCAGAGGTGGTCTACCGCCTCTCGCTCGTAATCTTCAACAAGAGTTCCTCATGGTGGACAACCAGCAAGTGGAGCAGACGCCGAGCGCCAATCTAGCTGTGGCCACCCACGAGCTGGCTAGACTACTACCAACGCTAGAGGTACTCAAGATTCAAGCGCTACTTAAAGCAGCTCAGGTCCAGGTCAACGACATCCGGAACCTAGTTCCATCTTTTTTGACCACATCGGCTCGTAGTCGAAACCCCCATGGCTCTCGCCATGAGGAGGGAAGCCATTATCATAGCGGCCAGATCATCCAAGGGTGGTCCAGGGGCAATGTTGCCATCAACCCTAGATCACAAGAACCATGAAATCAGCGTGGCCGACCAGCTGATGACGCCAACCAGGAGGTTAATCAACCCCTATGCGGTGACGTCCGCGACCATATCAACGCCAACCTATAACCGGGAGCTGGGCCATGGTTCGGTTTGCTGGGACTAGGAGTTGCGTCTGGACGCACTGCGGGCATCGGACGTCCGGGCGCTAGTGCCTCCGTTCCTATATGCTAAAGCTTATAATATGAATATTCGTATTCATATTCATTTCTAGTGTGGATACTAAATAGATGTACTCGAATTTGTTTTTTTTTGTTAATTTTCTCTATTTGATTTTATATATGTATTCGACAAAAATGGAATATTTGACACTTATCTGTATCCATGGAAGGTATAATTAATCTATTTAAAAGTTTTCTCTCCATGACTAGTGACTAATTACTTAATTTAAATATTACTAATGATGCATCAAAACTATTTAATATTACATCTATAAATATCTTTAAATATTATTAATGATACATAAAGATTAAATTAATTTTAATATTATTCTAATATCATTTAAACCTAATATATTCATCATTGTAAATTATTTTAATACTTTAATTTATTTATTTACTAATTTAAATTAGTTAAATAATTTATAATTTCATAATAAATATTATACTAAATAATGATGGATTAATTGATATACTTAATTATTAAATATTTCATGATACATATATTATTTTTGTTGAGCTATCATTGTCAATGTTATATACCCACATACTTTAATCTCTACTTGCGTAACAATTTTGTAATTACAAAAACGTTGATAAAGCAAAATGGCTACTTGTTGCCTACCATTCTTGTTTTAATTGCTTCACTTAACCTATCATTTTATTAAATATTATCCATTATAATTTAGTTCACTTCGATATTAGAGATTATTAGAACCATACATTGATTTTATTTCACTTTGGTTATTGAGGCACTTAGTAGTAAAATTCCATTAATGAATGTTGTATTTAACAATATGTACTTTGAGTTGAGTTGAGTGAATATATGAACCTAAGCCATCCTTTTTGTTTTTGTATTAAAAAATATCTGTGTCCATATTCAAATTTGAATTAAAATGTGGTAAAAGGTGATATCCAGATTCGATTCCATGCGAATCTGATCCGTTTTTCATCCCTAGAGAATGACAACTAATTTGGAATAAGAGCAGTCTCAATGTTAGAAACCACGTGTAGTTTCTTTGTCCATTAATTTATATACATACTACATATAAAATTATGTTCTTAATGGATAGTAACTACAAAATATTTTTTCTCCAATCATATATTTTCTCTCTTTGCTATTACCAATCACATCTCTTCTTGTCTTGATTCTTGTATAGACATGATTTCTTATTTAAGAAACAATTTTCTCCTCTCTTTTCTTTAATTGCAGTGTTACATTACCCTTTTGTTTAGTTAGTACTCTAATTAATGAACATAGAAACCACATCTAGATTGGAAGTGGCCTAGGTGTAGAAGGCTAAAAAATCCAAGTATTATAGGACGGAGGTGATATGGTGAAAGGAACCTCTGCTCCCTGTGATAGAGTTAAAATGTGTATGACTCGTGTTGTACAAAAAAACTGAACTCGGGCTTGATGAGCTAAGCCCACGATTTTGTTATTCCTAAATGAGACATATGAATATACCTTGTCTTGACATTAGATCCAGAGTAGGATCAGAGGGCCATCCAGCCGGCCTAACCAGAAGCTCGATCCTAACTTGACTGGGAGCGCCAGTGAGCCGAGCTCGAATACCTTGTTAGGGTTTTGTCATATATTTGTTAATACCTAGTTAAGGTTTTGTCATATATTTTTTATCCTATATGTCGTGTCCAACGACATCAGGCAGAACTCCAACGTCGACAGGAGTACGACGACCAACACGGCAACCCCGTCGGCCTCCGACAACTCCCCGCTATCGAGCCGTCGGGACCTCACCCCTTCACAGTAAGGCTACGAGCTATACAGTGGCCTGTAGGCTTCAAGGTCTTTGGGGTCGATCCCTACGACGGCAAGGCTAATCCTGAGCAGTGGATGTAGCTCTACGAGATCACCGTACATGCCGCCAAGGGAAACAATGTTGTAATGGCAAACTCTCTGCCTGTTATGCTCTCCCAATCTACCAATAATTAGCTTATGGGCTTGGGGGAGGACTCCATCAAATCTTGGGATGATCTTAAGAGAGTTTTTATCGAGAATTACATGGCAACGTGTCAACAGCCTGGTACGAAGTATGATCTAGAGAAACTCCATCAGACGTCAAGGGAACCATTGTAAAGCTACATTAGGCGTTTCTCAGAAATGAGGAACACCATCCCCAACATCGGGGACAGTGAGGCCATCTCCGCTTTCACCAGAGGAATCCACCATCAGGAGCTGTGCTCCAAACTTTACCGCAAGTGGCCCCAAACCATCGGCGAACTCCTCAAGGTTGCAAACTCATACGCAGACTCTAAAGAAGCTGATCGACAGTTCAAGGACAACGTTGCTTGTGCTTCCCGCTTAGATCACCACCCATGTCGTGATTATGATCGCCATGAAGAATGGCATTATGAAGATCACGGCAAGCGCTACGACGATTGCGAAAGACGTCAAAATGATCGGCCAGAGGGATCAAGGGTTGCACAGCCACATCGCCGCCGACCGGAAAACTTCATCAACAACATAGAGCAGCCATGCACTAAGCGCAATTTCAATGCTGCCTACGAAAAGCTCCTTGACGGTCCATGCCCAATTCACAAGGATAGCAAGCACACCATGCGGCAATGCTATGGCATGGCCAAAGCTTTCTATGATGAGGAGCAGTAATGGCAGTGGTGCAAGGACAACGAGTCAGATGATGGCAAGGGGGAGGAACGTACTAAGGATGCACGACCCGCTTTCCAAGATGCCAACAAGACCGTCGCCACAATCTTCGGAGGGTACGCCACCTTCGAGAGCAAACACCAGTAAAACTCACCGCTCGGCAGGTCATGTCGATCACCAAGTACGACACAATCGCCGATCCTAAATATCTGGACTGGTCGAAGTACCCTATCTCCTTCAGTAGGGCCGACCAATGGGCAGATATCCCATACCCAGGGTGTTTCCCACTCGTGCTGGATCCCACCATCTGCAACGTGTGGTTCAAGAAGGTCCTCATCGATGGTGGGAGTGCCCTCAATCTCCTCTTCGCTAGAGCCCTAATAGAGTTAGGCCTCACCAAGGATGATCTCATCCCTGTTGATTCTACATTCTAGGGTTTGTACCTGGCAGAGCATCCCAACCTTTGGGGAGATCACCTTGCCAGTCCAGTTTGGCACCGCTGACCACTTCCGTACTGACTACGTGAACTTCTTCATGGTAGACTTTGACACCGCCTACCATGCCATCCTTGGCCAACCAGCTCTCGCCAAGTTCATGGTCATGCCCCATTATGTCTACCTGGTGTTGAAGATCCCAACGGAACAGGGTGTTCTCACCCTACGTGCCAACGTCTCCACCGCCGACGACTCTGAAAGAGAAGGACTCTCCATCGCTGATGCGATGGATCTCTTGGCTAGAATGGAGGCTTGCATCGCCGATTCCAAGAAGGTCCCAGTGGAGGAGCAGGTGATCCCGACTCAGGAGGCACCTCGGTCTGCGACTAAGTCCAAAGACACAAAGGAGGTTGAGCTCGTGATCGGCGACAGAAGCAAGACGGCCCGGATTGGGGCCCATCTCAACCCCAAATAGGAAGACGCGCTCGTTAGCTTCCTCCATAGAAACATCGATGTGTTTGCATGGAAACCTACTGGCATGCCTGGCATTCGTCAGGAGCTGATCGAGCACTCCTTAAACGTCTTGCCGGCCG
The DNA here is from genome assembly GCA_904845875.1 of Miscanthus lutarioriparius. NCBI lineage: Eukaryota > Viridiplantae > Streptophyta > Magnoliopsida > Poales > Poaceae > Miscanthus > Miscanthus lutarioriparius. The sequence goes on from CAJGYO010000006.1 coordinate 76,811,423, forward strand.
CCAAACCGATCAAGCAAAAGCTCCAATGATTCGTGAAAGACAAAAAGGAGGCTATTAGGGTAGAAATAACTCGGCTATTAGCAACCAGCTTTATTAAAGAGGTGTATCACCCGTAGTGGCTCACCAATCTGGTCCTTGTACAAAAAAAGAATAATAAATGGAGAATGTGCATTGATTACACCGATCTCAACAAACACTACCCTAAAGGCCCCTTCAGCTTACCTCGCATTGATGAGGTCATAGATTCAACAGCCGGTTGTGAGCTCTTGTGCTCTCTCGATTGCTATTCTGGTTATCACTAGATCTCCTTAAAGGAGGAAGACTAGATCAAAACTTCGTTCATCACACCCTTCGGTGCCTATTGCTACACCATGTCCTTTGGGCTAAAAAACGCTGGTGCCACCTACCAAAGGGCTATCTAGCGATGCCTCTAGGACTAAATTAGGAAGAATGTCGAGGCCTACATTGACGATGTGGTAGTTAAGTCTAAGACTGTTGACAACCTCACCATCGACCTCAAAGAAACCTTCCAAAACCTAAAGAAATTTCAATGGAAGCTCAATCCCACTAAGTGCATATTCGGTGTTCCATCTGGTATACTCCTAGGCAACGTCATTAGTCGCCATGCATCGAAGCAAACCCAGAGAAGATAGAAGTGGTTACCAAGATGAAACCACCGACCTACGTGAAGGATGTCCAGAAGCTAACGGGATGCATGGCGGCTTTAAGTCGTTTCATATCCCGATTGGGCAAAAAGGGTTTGCCGTTCTTCAAGCTGCTCAAAGCTTTGGAGAAGTTTACCTGGACGCCTGAAGCTGACAAGGCCTTTGCCAAGCTCAAGCAATTCCTCACAATGCCACTAGTCATGATGGCACCACAAGCTGGCAAAACCTTATTGATCTACATCGCAGCAACCAACCATGTCGTCAGTACTACCATCCTCGTTGAACGAGAAGAAGCCGGGCACGCCTATAAAGTTCAACACCCTATCTACTTCATCAGTGAAGTCCTGAACGAGACTAAGGCTTGGTATCCCTAGGTCCAGAAGCTATTGTACGCTGTCCTTACTATGTCCAGGAAGCTCAGCCATTACTTTGAGACATATCAAGTAGGAGTGGTCACTGAGTATCCGCTGTGTGACATCCTCCATAATAAGGAAGCCAATGGTCGCATCATTAAATGAGCGGTAGAGCTTGGCATGCACTCCATTGATTTCAGGGGCCACCAGATGATAAAGTCTCAAGTGCTCGCCAATTTCATCACCAAATGGACCAACATGCAAGCTCCTATCTCAGCCGACCGACCTGAGCGCTGGATCATGTACTTCGACGGCACCCTCAACCTTGATGGTGCTAGGGAAGGTATCTTTTTTATTTCTCCATCAGGGGATCACCTCCGATATGTCCTCTGAATTCATTTTCCAGCCTCCAATAACACCGCTGAGTACGAAGCTTGTCTCCATGGTCTCTGTATTGCCATCAAACATGGCGTTAAATGCCTCTTGGTATACGGTGACTCTGCACTAGTCATTAATCAGGTCAACAAAGATTGGTCTTGTACCAGTGACAAGATGGATGCTTACTGCTCGGAAATCAGAACATTGGAGGGCAGAACCAAGCAGCTGACTAGCTATCCAAGCTAGGGTCGACCAGAGCTGAGGTCCTGGCTGATGTCTTCGTCCAAGATCTTCAAACTCCATCCATTAAGTAGGAGCAAGCAGTTCATGAATCTTCCCCTGCCGAGCAATTGGTCCTGGTAATTCTCACGCCGAGCAGTGATTAGCGAGAGCCTTTTATCAAGTACTTGACCACTATAGATGTACCGGCTGACAAGATCGAGATGGAACGCCTAATTCGCCGTAGCAAGCATTACGTGCTAGTCGATGGCAAGCTAATGCAGAAGAATACAAAGGAGGAATTGCTTTAGAAGTGCATATCTCAGGAAGAAGGAGTGGCATTGCTTCAAGAAATCCACGCTGGATCCTACAGCAACCACGCAGCCTCTAGAAGTCTAGTCGGCAAAGCTTTCTAAGCAGGTTTCTATTGGCCATCAGCAGTCGCAGACGTTGAAATGCTTGTCCGATGGTGTGAGGGATGCCAATTTTTCGCCAAACAGATCCACGTTCCAGCTCAGGCTCTACAGACGATTCCTGCCTTTTGGCCATTCGCATGTTGGGGACTAGACATGATTGGGCCATTCAAGAATGCCCCCGACGGATTCCGATGGGTTTATGCCGCTATTGACAAATTCTCCAAGTGGAACGAGTACAAGCCGCTCGTCCAGTCTACAGCAACGAAAGCAGCGGAGCTCTTCAATGACATCATCCATAGGTTTGGGCTGCCGAACAGTATCATCACTGACCTTGGTTCTACATTTACCGATAGTGACTTCTGGGATTTCTATGAGGATCGGTGCATATCCGTTAAGTATGTATCATTCGCGCACCCCAGGGCTAATGGCTAGGTTGAGTGAGCGAACGGCATGATTTTAGACGCCGTGAAGAAGAGGTTATATGAGAAGGATCAGAAACATCCAGGCAAATGGATCAAAGAACTACTAGTTGTGGTCTGGGGACTAAGGACCTAGCCCAGTCGCAACAATAGAGTCTCCCCATATTTCTTGGTGTTTGGATCAGAGGTCGTGTTACCCGCCGATGTTGCTTTCCGAGCACCAAGGATAGAGAACTATGATGAAGAGAACAACGATCAGGCACGATAAGATGATGTCGACCGACTTGAGGAAGAACGCTTGGTCACATGTGTTCGGACAGCCAAGACCTGGGCAGTCTGCATAAATACTTCAACGCAATATCCAGAAGCGATCCTTCACGGTCAGTGACATGGTACTCCGTAGGAAACAGAAGACCGACGGGATGCACAAGCTATCTTCACCTTGGGAGGGTCCATACATTGTCAAGGTTGTGACCCGACTAGGATCCTATAGACTCTGCGATCAAGATGGCGTAGACATCCCTAACTCCTGGCACATCGAACACCTCAGGCATTTCTATCCTTGAGACATCCTACTAAGATATGTACCCCTTATGTATTTATGCATTTCAATAATGATTTTCTCCATGATGTTTTCTCCATTTGTTGTTTTCTCTATAATTTTCCTCCAATTATCTTTTGTTTTTCTCCATGCTAAACATGTTTAAGATGATGCATTCTATCGCCATTCGATTCACCGACCAGCCACGTTCTCATTCGCGTTATCCAGAAGTAGTCTTGTTCTCGATTTAGCACCTAAACATGCATCGGTAGAAGCGCTCTACGTCATGGGCGGTCGACAGCGGCTCCTCGGTGATGCCTATATTCCTAAGCGTGCATAGGAGCTAAGCTCTTTATGCCATGGGGTGTGGGATAGCCGGGGCTGATAACAAGATAAAGGACTAACATGCATCATTAATATTAAATATTAACACTTTGTACGTACTAAACACTAAAGTTTCATTTACAACTGCTCAGCATAATGCCGACAAGCCTATTACATTCTAAGTTGTCATGGTTCATTGCCAACATTGCCGAATAGATCCATGTCGTCCGCCAGTTTGATCGCCGAATCGGACACCTCCTCCTCCAGCGTGGTGATTTGCTCATCGCTCAGATTTCGGGCAAAGCTACCGTCGATTCATCCGAGCTTCACCGAGGGGTAGACTAACCGGACAACCGCTAGTGCATGGCCCATGGCAGAACAAGCGATGCCATGAGCATAGTGCTTGATATCTTCATCCTGACTTGCACCTCTCCACGATGATGTTCGTCCACGGTGCTCTGTTGGGATCTGGCACTTCTTGGTCGATAAGATCTAGCACGGGTTTTATCCCGTTGGAGATGGTCTTCAACTTTTCTTTACTGGCCTCCAGCCAGAGCTCGAAGTCACGGGATGGCGCCTGACTATTAGTTCGGATCACTGCAGACAAGAAGGGCAATCATCTTAAACATATTTCTCATAGCAAGGGGGGTATTGACATAAGGAATAACTTTTGGTTTAGTTCTTTGGTGAGTTGTTTTTTCGCTATCAGAGCTTCATCTCTTTCTTTCTCTGCTAGTGCTTTGGCTTCATGCGCCAATAGAGCTTGGGTCTCTGCCTCCACCTTGGCATCATGCACCAGGCGAGCTTCGGTCTCTGCCTGCTTCTTCTCTTCATCAAGCTCTACACCAATGAAAGATTACTACCAGCATGGTCGAATTGAGGATATGAAAGCAATACATCATGGGGCCTAAGGCCTTACTTTTCTCCTGATCTACGCCATCGCCTAGCTGATTTGTCAGCTCCTAGTTCTCCACCTCCAGTTGCGTCTCTACTTGCAACTTCTCCTGGTCGGCGTGCGCTTCAACCAGCATCTTCTCTAGAGTCTCCACAGACCCATGCAACCTCTAGTTCTTAGAAATTGATGGAGCTGCCTGCTTCAGCTGGCGTGCGTAGTTCTCAAAGATCTTCATTAGCTCCTGCGGCAAACAATAGTTAACTGGCGTAATCTCTAACTTCAATTGGTCATGCAGACCAACTTACTTCAATCCGGCCAGACACTGATGCTAGTGCCGCCCTAAGCTCCTTCACCTGCTCACTTGCCTCCTCATCCTCCACCACCTCCATCGTATCTCCACGGCACACGAAGGTCTACAAAAGCTGAGGAGGAGGATCCTGGGTGTTTGGTGTTTCACGCTCAATTTCTTCAATCACCTCTGGGGACTCCCTCGCCTGCCTTGGGGCCCGGTCGGCTTATGGTTGGACGTAGGGGCCAAGATCCATCACTGGCATCTAAGCCGTGGGACTATCCTTCGACTCTGGGCCACTGGCCAGCTCGGTAGCAACATCTTCATTCATTTGTTCGGGTGCTTGGGGACTTTGGCTCGGGGACCAGCCTGGTTTTCAGGTATTTCTCGTGTTTCTTCTGGCTATCCCGCCCTAGCACCCTGAGCACCGGCAGTCATGGCACTTGGCTCGGCGTCCTACTGAGCATCGCCGGTGTCGATTGGGTGAAGTTCCTCGGTCGACGCTTCCCTGCAACATGATGTCGTATCATCAATACTTCCAATTTTGTTATGCTTGTACTAAGTCTGGGGTAGAGACACTTACTCATTGGATCGCCTACGTGCAGCTCTGAATGGTCGGGGCTTGTTTGAGCTCCTCTGTCCTTCTATTGCCGGCATGAATCTTGAGAACACCGGAGGCGGCCGGTTCACCTCTGGCTCTTCTGACCTCATCGTGGTGTCTCTCCCGATCGAAGCAACTCATCTTGGCTTGGGGACTTCGCCCTGAGTGGATCTCGGTTGGCTGAGCCTTGGGCTGGCCAGTCAGAGGCTCTAGCGGTCGGTGTTGGAGTGGTCATCCATGCAGCTCATTGCTGCAGCATCTCGCCTACGTCTTCATCATCATCTGACCAGTTTGCGATGACTTGTTGGCATGCCGAAGGCTCTCTAATCGAGATTCCATCACTCTTGCATGGTGGCAGAGTGTTCGGTTTTTCTTCTTCTTTACCGGCTCTACTTGGGCTGATTGTTTCCCGCGTGATAGCTACCGACGCCTGGGAGGTTCCTCCACCATGTCCTCAGATGAGGATGATGAGCTACTCTCTGAAGGAGGACCGGTCGGAGCTTGGGTTGCATGGGCATCTATGCCCTTTGGCCAGGTCCCATCCGGCACGTCGGAGACATACACAGCACGATCCTGTCCACAAATTTTTAAGAAGACATTTCAACATCAACAAGATTTGACATTACAAGGACTACCAACGGTACACTCTTACCAGTGGTGGTGGATTCGTGATGTTGTATGCCACTTGCTGCCTCGTGTTGCTCAGTTTGATGTTACTTAAAAAGAGCTCCAAGAGGCGAATATAGGCATCGCCCTTATTTATCTTCTCGGGGGCTTCCCAAACGGTATCTTCATCACCTGTATATTCATACGCGGGGTGGAACCTCTCCTTGCTCGGCTGGATCCGGTGTATGACGAAGTTGATGGCTACACCAACTCTGTCAAGATTGTTATGCATCTGACCTAGAATTTGTAGAAGCTCATCGACCTAGGTCATCTCCGAACTGATCGGTCTTGCTGGCCAGTTTGCTCTTGGCACTACTAAATGGTCTATGTCGGCTGACAAGCTCGGTTCAGCATTTCAGATATAGAACCACTTAGAATTCCATCCCTTCAACGACGTGTTGAGAGGCACTTGTATGTATTCCTTCACCATGCCATCCCTCAGCTGCAGATAAACTCTGCCGACCACTTTGGGGGACCCTGATCCAAGGAAGGGCTTGAGGCAAAAGAAATAACAAAAGTGGTTGAAGTGTGGAGCGATTCTGATGAATGCTTCGCATAGATTGATGAAGAGGGAGATATGAAGAATGTTGTTGGGATGGAGATGGCAAAGGTTAATGCCATAATAGCCAAGAAGCTTCCGAGGAAAGGATGCGCAGGAATCCCAAATCCACGAACGAAATAAGCCTTGAATACAACAAGTTCGTTGGTATGGGGGGTTGGGAACGGTTCACCTGCAGCGGGGCGCCATCCTACGGTTACTTGATCTTGAAGGATGCCTTCGAACACCATTGCTTCCAGGGTCTCCCGGGTGATGGTAGATCTGACCCACTCCTAGTCGTGGCAAACCTCGTCGGTACTCTCCGTCGCCTCCCTCCCTGACTTTTTTGGGTTCGAACAACTGCGTTTCTTCCCACCCTTCGCCATGGATTGGATCTGATTCAATTTGGCTACACTCAGATTCGATTGAGGAGGCACTACGGTTGTAATGCGACTGTAGCAGGGTGTGCGAAGGTGAAGCGCTGAGTATTTTGTGGTCGCAAGGAAGAAGATGCGCTAGGAGGAATGAGGGAAGTGCGCCATGGCAGGTGGATTCGTATGGTTCGACCCTGACCCTTCACCTTCAGGGTTTTTGGGAAATCGTGCTGACTCCGCCGTGTTGTTAGCACCCCTCCAAATTCTTCGTCAATGGTTATTGGGCTAGTTTAATGGGCCTTCGGGCATACTGAACGGCTGAGCCTGCTTTGTCGGTTTACCTCTCCAATTTCTCCCTAATATAGTGCTAAGCATTCTCCAAATTTCACCACGGTCAAGTGTTTAGCACTCTCTAAATTTCACCATGGTCAAGTGCTAAGCACTCTCCTATGTTCTCCACGGCATAGTGCTAAGCACTCTCCAATTTCGCCCTAATATAGTGCTAAGATCTCTCCAAATTTCGCCACGGTCAAGTGCTAAGCACTCTTCTATGTTCTCCATGGCATAGTGCTAAGCACTCTCCAATTTTGCCCTGATATAGTGCTAAGCACTCTCCAAATTTTGCCATGGTCAAGTGCTAAGCACTCTCCATTTTCGCCCTGATATAGTGCTAAGTACTCTCCAATTTCTCCACGGTATAGTGCTAAGCACTCTCCATTTTCTCCACGGTATAGTGCTAAGCACTCTCCATTTCTCCATGGTTTAAGTGCTAAGCACTCTCCATTTTCTCCACGGTTTAAGTGCTAAGCACTCTCTAATTTCTCCACGGTATACTGCTATGCACTCTCCAAATTTCACCATGGTCAAGTGCTAAGCACTCTCCAATTTCGCCCTGATATAGTGCTAAGCACTCTCCAATTTCTCCACGGTATAGTGCTAAGCACTCTCCATTTTCTTCATGGTATAATGCTAAGCACTCTCCATTTTCTCCACGGTTTAAGTGCTAAGCACTCTCCAATTTCTCCACGGTATAGTGCTAAGCACTCTCCATTTTCTCCACGGTTTAAGTGTTAAGCACTCTCCAATTTTCTCCAACGGTAAAGTGCTAAGCACTCTCCATTTTTTCTCCATTTTTAAGTGCTCAGCACTCTCCAATTTTCTCCAACGGTAAAGTGCTAAGCACTCTCCATTTTTTTTCTCCATTTCAAAGTGCTCAGCACTCTCCAAATTTTACTCCAATGTCTAGTGCTAAGCATGGGGATTTTGTCCTTTTCACTTGTTTCTTTGATCCTGCTACAAGATGCTGCTCTATCTTATAGCAGGCTCAGGGACTAAGTGTGTACACTTCACCTAGTAGTGAGTGTACTGTTTTTCCTCTTACTGGTCTTCAGCTAAGCTGGGGGCTGGCTGTGTGCTCGGCTAAGCTGGCACTCAGTTATTCTGATTAACAGATCGTTGTACTTCTTTGATCCTGACACCAGGTGCATTCTTCACCTACTATCAGGCTCGGGGACTACAATGTATACATTGCACCTTGCGGTGCTTGTATCAAATTTAACGGTTGGCTAAGTTCCTGTTTTCTTTCTCAATCGTTGATATTCTTTGATCCTGACACCAGGTGCATTCTTCACCTACTGTCAGGCTCGGGGACTACAATGTATACATTGCACCTTGCGGTGTATGTATCAATACTAACATCCTCTTTGACTAAGTCATGGATGATGATCATCTGACTTCGCCAACGAAGCCTAAGTGTGTACACTTCACCTAAGGTGGAGAATTTTTTAAGTTTTAAACTTGAGCTCCTTACATCCTTCTAGCAAGCCTTACTTGAGTATGTTCGAGGCCTGTTGACCAGTTAAACTGGTCGGCACTTCATTTTGTTGATCGGATTAGTAGTTAAACTGGTCTGATTACCAGTCAAACTGGTCAACACTTCATTTTGTTGATTGGATTACTAGTTAAACTGGTCAGATTGCCAGATTAACTGTCTGACTCCAAGTTAAACTGCTCGGGTCTACTCAAGATGGCGTTGCTCAGTGGATACAAGGCGCTTGGGGACTAGCTATGGGGGTATAACCCCAGGTACCCATGGCAATGGACATGGGCCGCACCACTAGGGGAGGTCTAGCCCATAATATCAAGGCCTACGGTGCTCGGCTCTGGTCGACGTGCACCGCAAGGCAATCAGAATACATCTTGGCGATAAAGGAAGATCTATTCGGATATGATAGATATCGTATTCCTTGTAAATACTTACCATATAGCGGAATAGATCTAGACCGAAACCGACCTGTAACCCTACCCACCAAACTATATAAGGTGGGTAGGGACCCCCCTCGAATGCATCTCATATTCAATACAATCCACCAAAGACACAGGACGTAGGGTATTACGTCGATCAGACAGCCTGAACCTGTCTAAATCACTGTCTCTGCGCCCGTGTCACCATCCGGTTCCTATTACGCTCACCTCCACTAATCATCTACTACTGTGGGTATACCCCTCGGTAGACTGCCGACTAGATTTCATCGACGGTTGCTCATTTCAAATGACCCTATTTTGGCTTTTCTCTAGCTTTTGGTCATTTGGGTGAGCTCTTTGTTTTCTCTTCTTCTTCTTTCTTTTTCTCAAGCTGTTCGTGTGTTGGTGTTGACAATGCACTCATCAAGGGGGAGATTGCAAACACAAGGTTGATATATGCCCCTGTAGTTCGTTTTGTGATGATTGATTGTCAACGTGCTCCATGACCTAGGTTGAGTTTGTGAGCTAACCATGGTGTGAGGTGGGTTGTGCAACATGTCTCTTGGCTTGTGGTGTGCAGGTGTGGAGCTCGGAGGCGGTGGTCGATGGCGAGGTGAAGGTCAAGTAGGGACGTGCCGTTCTGATGGACCACGAGTGGTGAAGGACGGACGTGAGGCTTGGACTGAGGAACCAGGAGGCCGGGTGACCAGTCGTGGTGGCTGACATCTGGGACATCGACAAGCGCATGTGTACATGGGAGTGATCGTGTTGACAGAGTCAAGACAGCGGACATGCGAGTCGAGTGGGGCTCAGGAGGACTTGGCGGCCGGCCGGTCGAGGACGGCGGTGACACGTGTCGAGTGGCGGGGGACACATATGGAGTATGCTACTCGCGGACGGTTTGGTGGTTTGGGCCTCAAAACCATTGGTGGTCGGTTTCACGAGTTTGGGCCTCAAAACCCGGGCGGAGGTTCCGAGGAGGAACGGACGGCACGTGGCGGCATCGGGGAGTTCGCGTCCAGGCGAAGCTATCTCATGAAGGGTGCGGTGGCCGTTGGATGAAGATTACCTTGGGTTGGACCATAGTGTCCTCAGGTTAAGTGGTTCAACTCAAAAATATCTAAGGGCAAAACTGGAATTGTATAATAGCCCTGTTAAATAGGATGAGAGAGCTCCCATCTCCCTCACCTCTTTCATTTTTGCTTCATCCTTCTCTAGGTGTTTCCCTCTCCTTAGGTTTTCTTGTGAGAGAGGTCCACAAATTGGAGAATTTGTGTAAGAACCAAAGATTGCAGCGGGAATAGAGGCCCTAACCTCCTCGTGTCCTCTGGGATTCGATTTGTGAGTTCTTCTTGTGAATCGTGTTTGTGTTCTTCGTGTTCTTTCTTTCCCCTTCTCTTGTGTCGTTCGATTCGTCGTTTTGAGACCGTTTTGATTCGTTCATTTTGCACCGAGATGAACTAGGACGTGAGTTGAGCCTTTCCACCGAGGGATTTCATCTAATTCCTCACGAGTTCATAGATCAGGGCGAATCAAGCTCTAGGGTTGGAAAACCAGTGTTTTTCGTATTCATCCAATTTTCCGTTGATTGGCTTCAAATTGGGTGATGATCTCCTAGAGGTGGCTTACCTATTGCCTTTGTGACCATGTGGTTAAATTTGGTGGCAATTGGTTTTGATTTGGCCACAAATCAGGATTTTCCTTGCTCCGGGCTTTTTTCGGGCGACTCTGTTTATGCTGATTTCGCGACTCGCGGACAGTCCGACCCTGACCCCCCGACAATCCGTCGTTACTGTTCACGTCGTGAGCAGATGGTCTTCTTTTGGTCGTGTTTTGCTGCTCTGAACGCCAGACAGTCCAGGCCTACCCGCGGACAGTCCGGGGCTGCTGCTGAAGCATGTCCAGAACTGTTTCAGCAAGTTCTTTTTCTGGTGTTTGACTTGCAGATAGTCCGGTATTCAACCGCAGACAGTCCGCCGTTCTTCTTTCTGCCTAGGTCAGAACTGTTTCTCATCGTTCAGTTTTCGGGAGTTGAACGTCGGACAGTCCGGCCCTCAACCCCGAACAGTCCGGGACCTGACCCACGGACAGTCCAGGCTCCCTACGCCTGTGCAGATTATGTTGTTTTCTCTCGTTCCTTCGAGCACTTGTTTCCGTCGGTTCTCGGTTGATCTGTTGTACCTCTTGGTTATCACCAAAGGTACCCAGCCACCCATTGGCTTATGATCATACCGTTCTCTAGTGGCTTTGCTCTTGGATCTTGATTTTGGAACAACGGTTTAAAGTTTTGAAAGAAATTTGAGGCTCCCACTCACCTTCCTCTGGTCGCCGTTTCCGATCCTTCAGTGGCACATGACATCGTCTTGCATATATGTGAGAGAAGTTCAGATGAACAGCCTAAATTAAAATGAAACTAAAACTATATATACATATCATATTAAAAAACTATGTATGTAGAGTTGCGTGTGGAAGTTGCACGCACGCCGCAACTAACTGCACAAGCACTACTCCACGAACTAACTGTCACCCTGTTCGTTTGGCTGGATCGTATCGTTGCTGGTTCGTGAAGAAGTACTGCTAGCTAATTTGTGTGAGAGAAAAATACTATTCTAGCTAAAAATTTACGATCGTTTACGAGAAGCCACAGCCAAGCGAACAGGCTGCATGTCTATGTCTCATTCATCTCGATCTCCAGCCTGAAATTAAAACCATTAGAGACGACGATCAACTACTCATTCTTCCACTGCACGCGGTCAATGCAATGGTTAGCTTGCAATTGCAAGCACGGTTGGTGCCCGACCCTATTCGCTCAATCAATGGATCGAAAATGATCCATCATCACTTGCTACTTTATTAATCTCATCATCATGCACATTGTCATACTACACACGGAAAATTAAAAGTCACCCAGGCTTCAACTGCAAGCACGGGATCATATCGGTCGGTTGATCGATCCGCGTGTATCCATGTTCTTTTGAAATGTGGTTTTACTTAGTTTTCCCTTTTGAAAAGAGACACATGAGAAGTCAGTGTCGTCATCTTTGGTTCTCTCGCTCCCAATTAAATTGGGTTTGGAGTACTACTACAATATGGCCTCGCCGACAGTCTTGTGGTACTTTTGTCTTTTTCTTTTCGTGCGTGTATGAATCCGACGGTTAACGACCGGCTCACACTCTGTTCGTCTGACTGGTTTGACTTATAAGCTATAGCTAAAAGTATTATTAGCTGATTTGGTGTGAGAAAAAAATATTATTCATTAGATGATAAGTCATAGCTTATAAGCCAAATACGACTAAGCGAATAGGCTGTCAATTGTTGAGCTCAGATTAAATGAGACGAGTTCGATCGATCCGGCCACACCCAGACACAGGCCTCGTAGCTTGAACAGTTATTCTGCTTCTAATTAATTAATTTGCATCTTCTTTGTCCCTTCATCCTTCCGATTCCAAAGTGTTGTTTTGTTTAGTTAGAGTTCTGCCAACTTTTGTTTTCTTCTTTTCAAAAACATGTGATGCTAACACAAGTACACAACACACATTGGAAGTATTCGGTTTGTTATTTGGACCGACTGCATGCAGGTGGCAGAGAACGCATTGCATCATGGTGGGTTCTCGGCGACGGCTAAGCGGCGGCGGCTATGTACGATCATCGCAGCTTCTTGTCGTATGGGTTTGATAGCGTAACCACTAATTGAGCATTGCCATAGGGACCAGCTAATCAGGTAGCTCATGAGCCAGCTAGGGAATTGAAGTTTTTTCTTCGAAAATTTCTTGTATCTGGGTTGATGCATGAACCCAGGAGTTTCATTCCGAACACGCTTGTAACGATGTAACTGTTTTATCAGACCAATAAAACTCACCGAATGGTATTTCAAAAAGAAGAAATCTTTAATACTCTTATACCAAATTAAAGACCCATTTTAAAACAGCAAACTAAAGATAGGGTTCATTAGGCAGCGATAAAAACATCAGCCAATATATGATACGGTGACATATGGGTTCTCATATTTGCATTGTTCTGTTTTACAATTGACGGGTACTTTGCATATCTGGTTGTCAGTGGAATTTGTAAAATCTTCCATTAAAAAAAGCTTGTTCAAGAAAAAAAAATTTAGCTACAATTTATTTAAGAGAAAAATTTGTATTCAAGATAACAAAAAATGTTTTTTACTTCACGAGAAAAATATGTTAATCTACAAGGTAAATTATAGATAAGGAAAGTCTGATACTCTGAGTCACCTTATTACATAATGAAGATAAATCTTTCTTATGTCGGCCAACCATGTAATGAAAACCTAGTTCTGCCTACTCTTTTCAAAAGCTTGCCTATAACGATTATTAAATTCAGAACAAATATATATAGTTTTAAATAAAATTCCAAATTAGCTAATGTGCCGATTTTTGGATGGGCCAACCTGGATCATATGGACTCAAGCGGAGCGCTGATGGGCTGAATTCGGACGGCTGTTCCAGTTTCAAACCGAGATTCGATCCGTCTATTTTACCTTTATACCTATCTGCCATCCGAATAAAAGATCGTTCAATAATAACTGACAAGGAAAATCTCAATTAGATTTCGATCAGCGCAAATCCCTTAGCAGGTTGTAATATAATCATGTGCTACATACTCACGTCTTTCTTTTTCTGTCAACTGTGTGTGAAGTACCACCCTCAGTCCCAAATTATAGGCCGTTTTGGCATTTCTAGATAAATAGCTTTTGCTATGCCCCTACTGTAGATATATGATATATCTAAATATATAATAAAAGTTGTGTATTTAGAAATGTCAAAATGACCTATAGATTGAAACCGAAGGAATACATGCTTCTCGCCTATCACTAAAACGGAAACACACCATTCCCTTAAATTGAAAACCATCTGCATTAAATCCTAAAAATACCCCTAACCCGGATCCTCTTTGCAATAATATGATCATATAAATCAGAAATGAAAAGGAAAACATGAACACTAACAACCAATGACAGAAAAAATCTAACCTTATCTCAGCTCAAAAAATCACCGGTGAATGGTGAGAGGAATGAAGATGCTCCCTCCACTAGACGTTTTGACTTTCTAGATACATTGTAATTTTTTATTATGTATTTTGACATAGTGTATATTAAAATGTATTATAAAAGTTATGAATTTAGAAAAGACAAAATGTCTTGCAATTTGGAACGGAGAGAGTATAAAATATGTCTAACAAGCTCATAAATGACAAGAGAAACAAAAACCATTGACCATTTACACAAGAGTGTTGACGCTCATTATTCCTTTATGAAACGAAGGCAAAAATTATGCCATGATTTTTATTAGAAGAAAAAAGAAAAATTAGTTTTTTAAGAGAATCTAGGCCCACAAACCATATAACTAGGATGAGTGCGCGACCCATCTTGTAAAAAAATTGGATACAACGACTGACCAACTAGCAACTTCCCACTGGTACTTACTCAGTATGCTATACTGAGCCAACTTGGTTCGAAACTGACCCAACTAGCAACTCAACTGAGATGCAACTAACTAATGAGCTAACACAACCTGTAACTCGCTCCAAATTGCATCATAGAGCACCTCAACCCAATTAACAACTAGCGTAACCATTCTATTTGGAAACTAACATAGAGCACAACTAACAACTCGAGATGTGGCCTCCACCATTAGAATAGATTAGAGCGCCCCCATGTTTGCAAACTAGAAGAAGGGCAACAAGGACTGCCATGCGGGACCTCCTAGAAATAGACCTTTGAACAGTATGTAAAGCAGGGATAGCACGATATTTCATTTCACCACTCTGAAATGAAACACTTTATCATTAGCCATCTTATTATATTGTCCAAATTGTAAGTTATTCTAGCTTTATCTAGCTACATAGTTTTTACTTTGCATCTAGATAAATATTATGTCTTAATATATAGTAAATGCTATCCCTCAATTCTAAATTATAAGATGTTTTGGCTTTTCTTGATATATATTACTTTAGCTATATATATCTAGACATAGAGTAGCTATATATATCTTAAAAAAGTCCAAACATCTTATAATTTGGAAAGGAAGGTGTGTATATAAAAAAAGCAGAACGACGTAGAACGGAGTGAGTAGCACTACCAAAAGGGCTCGCCTAGCGCCTGGACGTTTGGATGGGACGTTGCGTCCAGAGTCCGGACGCGGCTCCGACACCTGTGCCGCTCCCGCGTCCACATCCCGCCTCACGCCCTGCATCCCGCGTCCCACGCTCCAGCACCCTCGCCCACGTCCGTCGTAGGGAGCCACACCCTCGCGCCCACCCCGCGCCACGCCCGGTGCACAGCAACGCCACCTACCACGTCGTGCAACACCTCGATCTACTTTTAAAAAATACTGTCGACACAGAATTTCGTCCCGTGCCGAGGACACAGGCAGCAAGCCGGAAGGGTCCGCTCGATGGAGCAGATCCGCCTAGCTTCAGCACAGGGATGGTCAATCCTGCGCAATCCTCCCGAGACGTGCCGGTCAATTTGACCCTGCAATTGACAAGGAGAGAAAGTTTATCAGTAATTAAGGGCGGAACATGCCGGTGTTGCCAGACAGTCTCGAATGTGCGGCTCTAAGAGCCGATATGAGAGAAGATCGACTAAATAGTCGATTCCAGCATATTCATGAGAATGAATCGACTAAAGCTCATTGGGTTGTATAAAAAGAATCGGTTATCATTCAGGATAAATGTCATTATTTGAACAAATATTAATCAATGGCAATAAGATGTCAACAGAGATTGGTTTGTGCTAAGCCAATGATTACAAGTAATCGAACCCCTTTTTATATAAAGAAATAATTCAACACCATTTAACCGTTTGATAAAGATAAATCTAATGAACATGTTAGATCTCATCTATCGCTATGACCAGTGGGGCATGAGGCAGAATCATGCAGGCCGTAGAAATAACAATAGACTCGACGACCCTAACTCATTACTAATATCAGTGGGGCATGAGGCAGACTCATGCAGGGCGTAATACAATAATAAGATCATGGAGCTAACATATTTTTCAACCTATCTTTACTTCAACAGTCTCGTGATGCGAACTATTCATGAAAGCATTCGATATCGGCTAAAACAGCTGATTCAGGCATAGCGCACAGCTAAAGTCATGCCTTATGAGGAATAGATCTACCAAATAAAAATCCCCATTCCACGGTGCTAACAGTGGGGTGTGAGGCAGAATCACACAGGCTGTGATAACGGGCCATGGAACGGTTCTTGCTAGCCAATAAATCTACTCAAGACGCAACACGCCTTAACCGCACGCTATGCACGATCAGGATTGATATAAAACAGCCGATAAAACATAACTCATCGTTTAAGGTGTAGATTAGATCAATTTAGATTAGCAAACGATGGGCTAAACAAGATATAAGACCGATCTAGATCAATACCAATCGGGCAGAATGATATTGTTGTAATTAGATAAATAATGAAAGCAATAAGCAATATCAGTAACTTAATGAATCTACCAAAGACTGTCATCCTAAGGTAGAGCCAATAACTTGACCTTGATCTAGTTCATGCAGTGGGGGTTGACCGGATCGATGTAGCCATACTTGAACTAGGCAAGAATCGATAACTAACATATACCAGAGTCGCAGTGGAGGTCGACCGGATCGATGCAGCCGTACTAACAGAGGTATAAGCCATGACGGTACTTACAACAAGCAGTGGAGGTCGACAGGATCGATGCAGCCGTACTTACTAAAGAACTCGCCGAGATCTACTCTACTCCTACTCCTAAGGGTGCCCAGAGCCGAAAAAAAGTAATTGACTTGTATTGGATTGATTGTTGTCCTCTTTACAATGGCCGGGGTTTGATATTTATACCCGGAGTCTAAACATGAATCCTATTTGAGCACGATTTGTTACAATCTTTGACAAAAATGAAAACATTCTTAATATAAGATAACTTGGACTCTAATCTTTTCCTTTTTGCAAAGTCCGATATGTAGTTTCCTGGCGTCAACCGTAGTTCATCATTGCTATCCGCTGACGTCATCCCAAGAAATCCGATTTCAAAGTCGTATCTGAATCGGCTAACATCGATCCTCCTTGATTGGCACAATCTTGGAAGCCTACGAGTTCCCACGTTCCTTCTCCTAAATTTTGGTGTAAACACATGCCCCCCAATTTTGGGATAAAATGGTTTTATTCCAAAATTCTAGCTTATCAGTTTACCGCACCGTAACCGCTCTATCCCGAGGTATACGCATAACTGCTGAGTTCCCGGCCTGAGTCTCATATAATATCTCAATAGTATCTCTTTAGACGCCTTCGGCCTTTTTGCTTTCTCCTCTTTTCTTGAGCCAACTCCAACAGCCGACGCCGTCATCACCAAGGCCTCAAACCCTAGCAAATCTGCCGTTCCATCGAACCATCATTCAAGCTATCTTTGTCAGATCTAAACCTGCTCCGGCCATGATGGCGACAACGACCACGTTCTTGAGCTATGTTTCCAAGTCTCTGCTCTCCATGTGTCGGCCGTTACTCCATATTTCTTCTCTTCTTGAATTTATTTTATCCGATTTCTAGGAAATGAGGAACGAGATCTTCATTCCATCAGCTATCGTTCCTAATGTCTATTTTCTCAGGCCTATGGGTGATCCTGATCCATCCGATTTTATCCGCCAAGAGACCAACCAGATCCCCTTTAAACAGTCTGTAGTGGATTCATCTTCCTGGAAAAAACTCCCTTCAGAAACTGGCCTAAAGTGCCTAAGGGATGGAGAGATTGGTTTCGCAAGCTATCCGCAAAAAAGGGCGAAGGCTGGGAGCTTTATGATTTGAACCAGTGCCTGACACTTTCATTGTCCGAAATGGAGAGGAATGATTCACTCTTGATCTCTGCTTCTTATTTCTGGTCTAATGCTCTGAATGCTTTTATCTTTGGCCATGGCCCAATGACCATCACTCTGACCGATGTATATATGTTGACCGGCCTTAGAATTACCAGATCAGTGCAACCCTATGAGTACTTGAGCGTTGGCTCCAAAAAATTGGCCAAGATAGCAGACTGCACCGGATGGGCAAGTTACATTCTGAATCACGTCGAAGACGAATCATCGGTCAGCGAACGAGAATATGTGGCTTTTCTGAATATGTGGTTGGAGAGATTCATCTTTTGTGGGTCGTCCTGCGGTCTGACTTACAATCACAAACTCATGGCAGAGCACCTAGCATTAGGCAAGGATATCCCTCTTGGAAAATATCTGCTAGGAGCTGCTTATCATTTGATGTACCAGGTGGCTGCCCAATTACTGAAGAATGAACCGATACAGATTATCAGCGACCCTTGATGGATGATACAATTGTGGCTCAATTTGTACATGCACAAGATTGTAAGGCCTAATTTCAGAGACCTGAGCTTTCGTTCCTCTAATTTTGATGAGAAATATAGAGGCGAAGAAGGAAGAACTCGATAGTGTACGAGTTATGGTGGAGCTGCATCGGCCATAACAATTGACTTAGATGTTGGTCACCTCTTCAAAAAGTTTTATAGAGGGTTTGATGTAGTCGTCCTAACTTGGCTACCTTATAATGAGGATGATGAACTGACTGTTCCATTCAATTTCTGATTTGAATCCGACTGTTCGGACGAGACAGCGGCTGCGATCTTCAATTCCTTTATTAAGCCATGTGTTCTCCCAGCCGAATTTCGTCACAGTCATGGCAAAATAGTTAAAGGTTCCTCCATCCTAGGCAATACTCCAACCTATGAGTTTTACAACCCTTCTTTTGTGGCCTGTCAGTTTGGCCTCGGTCAACTTCCCCCTCGCTTGTTCTTCAAGAACATCCTGAAGCCGAGAGAAGATATTAGTGATGTACTGGAAGCTTCCAGAGCCTTTCAATTGGGATCAGACCTTCCTTTCTTTTCCTTGCATGACTGGGTCAGAGCTAGTTTTTCTTCTAATCTCTTTGACTCCTGGTGGCAAGAATGGCGTTCCCATCTCTTCTGCGGGTCAGTCCACCCTCTGTGTATAGCTCTGGACAGGGAATTTGCTTCTAACAGTGAGGTAATCTTTCACCCCCTTTTCAGAGAGATTGCTTGGCGAATTCTCTTGCCAACTGTTCTAACCGATCCTTTCAGGACATTGAATTCGATCCTCCAAGCCCGGATAGGAGAGGGCGTACTATAGATTACTTGCCGTCATGCCCAGTTTCAAGGATGGGATCAACCGCACCTTCTTTGAAGAAGTTGATGAGAACCCCTGCCGCTCCCACGATCGTGACACGTCGATCCCCAAAGCACAAGGTGGTTTTAGGGGCAACTCAGAAGGCCACTACTAGAAAAAGACTCCGTAGGACAAGACCATTAGCTGCACAGGTGAATGATTCATGCTTTCCTCAAACTGATGTTCAACTTTCTGATCCCATTTTCTCACAGTTATCGAGCATTGCGTCCCAGTCTGCTTTGGGTGCGGGACTGCTATCTCAGGCGCTTAATTCAGCACCAACTGAACTTCCATCGGCTGATCCACGAACGGAGCCGATCTCGGTTGAAATAACCGATACTTCCATAACAATAGAAAGTGTAAGTTCCATCTTTGATACTTGTTGGAGCATCTCCCTCGACTGTTATTCCCATCCTTTATTTGGCTATTTATCATACCAGACACTTTTTGATGAAACACCCGTGCAAGAACAGGAGTTTGGTGATTCACTTATTGGCAACGATCCGGTTGACATTGGGAATAATCCTGTGGTTGGTGCTCAGACTGTTGATTCCCCAATTCGGCATACACCTGATGGTGAGGAAGCCATACATCTCCTTTACTGCAATGATCATGAACTAAAAATCTTCCCTGTCATTATAGATGTTAATGCTGGAAGCTTAGAGCTGATTTAATCACATGTTATTGGTGCATCATCAGCTGTCCCTCCTCTTCAGATAGAGGCTGCTACATAGAAGGTACTATATCTTCTTCGTTATCTGCTTTTTGTCAAACCGATTCAAACCTCCTAATCAAGTTTTTCCGTGTATGCAGGCACTCAGTCTTCCAGCCCAGAGCTTCTCTCCCAATCTTGAGGAATATTTTAATGAAGATGAGATTAGATCGTCAGCTACTTCCTCTAGTGAAGCCCTGTTGAAAGAGACCAGAAATCGGCTAAGACACATATTACCAATGCTTGAGAAGAACGTAGCCAATTTGGTCTAAGATACTGATTCAATGCAGAGAGTCTTCTTGGCTATAAAGGGCGATCCATCTCCAGCCCTCTCCAAAGTCTTGTCATATTTGTCTGCTTTTGAAGATCAAGCCCTAAAGGTGAAAAAGATTCAGAGGAACCTGTCCAATCGTGAAGCTTTGATGGCCCAGGATAACTCTAACAGGCAAGAGGCTAAAGAGTTGATGCGGCTGATTGATGATCTAAAAAATTCTTCCCCCAGAACCGATCCAGAGCTTTCCCAGCTGGAAATCAGACGTGCTGAACTTGAGAAGGAACTGGAAAACGTGAAGGCTGCTATTGATCGTCGCAAGTCTACTCTGGCCCAAATACCCGATGTCATCAAATAGAAGAAACAGGAACTGTTGGCCAAAGTGAAAAGAAGCAGAGCCATCCATAGTAGTCTTGAGAACACTCCTGGAACAGTCGAAGAATACGAGCAAAAGGCTGCAGAAGCTGATGTCGTCCGGCTAGAAATATTGAAAATTATCCAGGATGTTTTGAACTTGTAATCCATAGGTTAACACATGTATCTTGCATAAAACTGATGATGACCATACTTTCCTACGGTTTCGTTGTATCTCTCGTTTCGGCTAAAGAGCCGATTTTAAAAAGCCGATCCTAGACTTCTGATATTAATTCAACTAAGTCTGAAAACACAGCTTTTATTAAAAGAACCCTTCGATTTTCTACCTTCAGTCGCCCAACGCCGTATTCTCTTTGGCATTAGTGAGGTGATGATTCACCTTCTAATAATTGCGGTTGTCTACCGCATTTCCCGAGGTGTCCACCTCTTTTGCTTCGTGGCTTCAAATACCAGTCGATGGTTTTGGCCTCAAACACATCTCCTCTAGCAATTGTTCCTTTGCACTTCTCCGCCTTTCAAAACCCTATAGCGGTTCTCTTCCCTTCTCATAGATCCAATCAAATCCATGGTCGGTGAGGATAACCACGGTAAGCGAGCGGCGGAGGAGATCCCGGAGGAGAACATGCCTGTGAGCCAATGTCTCCAACGCATGAGGTGAGATTAATGACTTCTGTTCATGGGGATGATCTATAAATCCCCTATTCATAGCGATGAACTCTTCTACCTTGTTTCTAGGTTCGTCGTGAATGATAGCCTTCGTCCTCTTCCCAGGGCCGGCGAGCCCTCTGACGTTGTATCTTCTGCTCTGGCTTCGTCGTTGGATTTCTTCGACTCGTACAACAGCGACGACGCCCGGCGCTTCCTTCGGGAGTGGAGGGCGGCTCAAAACCGCTACTCCGAGGTGACTCGAGATAATGGCCAGCTCGAGATCCGCCTTGGGGTTTCTCAGGCCGCTCTTCATGCAGCTGAGGAGGAGGCCAGCGCTGTCCGAGCATGGCTGGCCGAATCTAATGCCATGGTGGCGGGTAAGATGAACTCCTTGAAGGCTTTTCACTCCAACTTCCATTATCTTCATCTTGATAGTATTCTTGTTTTTGTGATTATCAGCCTTAACAGTGTAGTTGGAATCTCTCCAACTGGCGGTGAACGCTGCCATAGACGTCGTCAATGCCCGGGGTTCCCCTATCGACGCTCGTCTCCAAGACATCCCGGTCCATGTTCGGGAGAGCGCCCTCCATGGCGTTCATCATGGTGTGGCGGTGGCGCAGGCCGTTGAAAGGTCCTTGTTGGTTTTGGTAATTGAGTGACAACCTAGGTGGACTAATTGTGTTTATGTGAGATACACAGGTGATTAGTCCACAGGTACATGTGTATGAGCAACATATGCCATGGAGGTGAAAATGGCTTGAAGATGTTGCAAAGCTCACACATGTGATGATGAAGGAGCTTATTGCACATGAGACATGACATTGAGTCATGTGATCAAGGTGGAGAAGATCAAGACAAGACTTGGCTTGATGGACCGGTTGCAAGCGTGAAGGGCAAGTCAAAGGCTTTGGAGTGATGGACCGCGTGGCGGTGAAGCTTGAGCAAGACTTGGCACCGATGGACGATGGCAACGGTGAAGAGCAAGTGAAGTCAAGATCGATGAACCAATATGATCATGTGATGATATGAAGTGGATCATATCATTGTTGATCGTGTTGGTGCATGTGTTGCATCGACATTGAAGGAGATGGAATGGAATGCGCAAGGCAAAGGTATAACCTAGGGCATTTCATTTCACCGGTCATAGGTGTGTAGAGAAGTTGATGACCGGGTTTAGGATAGATGGCCGTACTATCAAGAGGAGCAAACGTGTTTGCATATCGGTCATCTAGTGCCACTCGAGTGATCTAACTTTGCATTGTCGCTAGGATCGAGTGGCGTGGCAAGTTGAGTGGCTAACATCCTTTGGGAAATGATTGTGAAAATGCTAACACACATACACATGGTGGTGTACACTTGGTGGTGTTGGCACATTTACAAAGGAGGTGGTGTTTGCAGGGGTGAGATGGGGATTCGGCGCTTTCGGGAAAATAGAATGCCTATTTTCTATTGCGCCGGATGCAAGTTCTTGTGGTTAGCACATTGGAGCAAGGGTGATGAAGTTAGAAGTGAAAACGAGTTAGTCGCGAAGATGCTGGCGTCGGTCAACTGACCGGACGCTGGATCTGAATGCACCGGACGCTGGCAGGCTGCGTCCGGTCAGGCTGACGTACGATGACGCAGAAGCTGGAGTGTGACCGGACGCTGGCTGCGTCCGATCAAGTGTGACCGGACGCGTCCGGTCGAGGTCGGTACCTTACTGGAAACGACCGGACGCTGGGGGTTCAGCGTCCGGTCAGTTGAAGCTGCTGCGTCCGGTCAGGTCAAGTGACCGTTGGAATCAGGACACGTGGCCGTCTGCGGGCGACCGGACGCTGAGGTCCAGCGTCCGGTCAACACGACCGGAGCGTCCGGTCGGCCCGACCGTTGCCCAGTGAAGGGGTAACGGCTAGTTTAGCCCTTGGGGCTATAAATAGAAGTGGCCCTCGGCCATGGCTGGTGCTGAGCACCTCAAGGGACTTAGTGTCCATGCTTGTGAGTGCTTGGGAGCCCTCCATCACACATATACTTGATAGTGATCATCCGATTGTGTGAGTGAGCGATTCTAGTGCGATTGCATCGTGAGGTTGCATCGAGTGGCACTAGGTGATCGAGTTGCAAGCCGGTGGTGCTTGTTACTCTTGGAGGTTGCCACCTCCTAGATGGCTTGGTGGTGGTCTCCGTCGAAGCCCGCAAGAAGCTTGTGCGGCGCTCCGGAGAAGTGCTTGTGAGGGGTGCTTGCGCTCGCCCCGCGGGAGTCGCGAAGAGCAACTTTAGTAAAGCGTGTCATTGAGCTACCCTCACTCAAGGGGTAGGTTCTTGCGGTGCCCGACGTGCGGGCTTAGCGGGTGATGCTAATTAGCCGCCGAACCACCAAGTGAGCGGTCGACACAACGGGGACTAGCGTGTTGGCAAACACGTGAACCTCGGGAGAAAAATCATCGTGTCAACCTTGTTCTTCCCGTTGGTTTGCATCCCCATTACACAAGCTTGCAATTACTTTTATATATCTTAAGCTTGTGTAGTTGCTCTTGTAATTAGTTAGCTTGTTTAGCTTACTAGTTACCTTTTTGCTTGTGTAGCATAGAAGTAGCTCCCTTGCGTGGCTAATTTGGTTTTAGTAACCTTGTTAGTCACATTGCTTAGTTTGTGTAGCTAAGTATTTGCGCTCTCTAATTAGGCGTTGGTTGCCTTGTTATTGAGCATTGCTAGTGAGCTTAGTTAGCTTTGTGCTTTTGCTTACTAGCATGTGTAGGAGCTCCCTTATTACTTAAAGTACTAGTGGCATAGGTTTGTGTGACCTTGCTCCTAGAATTGTTTAGGAGAGCTCTAGCTAGCCCGGCACCTTAGTTGCTTTATTAGTATCTTTGCATGGTGCTAGTGAACATATATAGAGGGGTGTAGTCTTGGCTAGACCGATTGTTTTAATTCCGCATTTATATCGGTTAGCCGACGCGATTAATTTTAGAAAAGACTATTCACCCCCCCTCTAGTCCGCCATCTCGACCCTTCAACCGTGGCACAAGTCCAAACTAGGTACGAGCTCCACGCCATGGAGACTAGTTTCCCAATAGGCGATGGCCCTGAGGAGCATGAGGACCTACTCAAAGAGTTTGTCATGGCAGCGGAGGCCATAGTAGACACCACATCCGCCCAGGATGTGGTGAACAAGGTCTTTGGTTAGATTGTACTTAGGGTAATCTGATGAACAATGACTCATGTTCTTTCATGAATGTGCCTCAGTGCAATGCCTTTGTGTATGATTGTTCTTGTCTTTTGTTTTCGCTCTATAGGCGATACATATCGTATCGACTTTTATCATCTTTGAAGATTTTCATTTTTGAACTAGAGGCAATACTCTCCTGGTACCGGCTATTAGAGCCGAGAACGAATTGGCTATCAAGTATTAATCAAATGTTAGGATAACACCCCATAGAACTTCATATCAAAGGTCAAATGATCAATCAACCCAGGTCAGGTGTCCTATTAAGCGAAACATAACCTCTTCAAGAAATCCATTAACTCTGAATCGCACTTACACTTTGACTCAGTATTCACATACGTCGGCCTAAACCCATCTCCAAGACTCAACGCTTATTTTTCCTTTAATCCAATGGCCGATGTGAAGCCGTAATTGTTTCTACTAAAACAAACTTTTAGAGCTGATCGCTTGCATCGGCCGTTGGCTTTCATTGCTAATCTTAATGAAGCCTCCTTCCCATGACTTGCTAGAAAAACATTCGAAATCTCCTAGTTCCCAAAAGACTGGATCGGCTGTTGCGATGCTCATGGACTCATCAGTGCGAACCAGTTTGACATCATCTCCATGACATTGAATCAAACACTGATGCATGGCCGATGGTATATAGCAGTTCGCATGGATCCAATCACGACCAAGGAGTAAACTGTACGACCCTTTTCCATCGATGACGAAGAATGTGGTGAGCAGAGTCTTACTCCCGATTGTTAGTTCAACGTTTATTGCCCCCCGGCTCTTAGATGTATTACCTCCAAAATCCTTAAGCATCGTGTCAGTCTCCATCAGATCTTCTGGTCCTTTGCCAAGTTTACGAAAAGTAGTGTAAGGCATAAGATTGACATAAGCACCTCCGTCCACCAACATCTTGTTCATCGGCTTCCCACCGATAAGACCTTTCACATATAGCGCCTTTAAGTGCCGATGCTTGACTGGTTTGTAAAATATTGCTTGATGTACAACCGTCAACTTGGCAACTATCTCCCCATACTCTGATTCATCGAAATCCAAATAAACCTCTTGATCTGCCGGGGCTCTGAATTCTGACGGCAACAGAAAAGCCATTTGGATATTAGCCAATGGTTGCTTCCTATCGGCTATTTGCTTGGTACGCCACACTTGAGTTTTACCGGATGCCTACGCCTGTTCCATCTCTTTATTCCTTAGGCGTTGCACCCTTCTTTTCTGGCTTCTTGTTAATCCTCTTGGACACCATTGACCTTCCTGCCAAGCATACTTTCTTTCGTTGCCTTCCTCTTCATGATCAGCCTAGTCCTGATCAACAACTCTTTTTCCAAGTCGATTATGAACACTTTTATTTTTTAAGCGCCGATCCATGTTATTATGATGATATGCATCTTGAGCATGGATAGACCGGCGGTTGGTTTGAGACTGCCTATACTCCCGATATTGATTGCTGCATTCTAGACAGTCATGTCTGGTAGGCAACTTCAAACCTTCATTCCAGCAATGTCTGAAGAAAGGACAATTCCAATGTGATTCGGCTTGTTTACTTTCATATCTCTCTTCTTCTAGTTGATGCTGGTACGCTTGATCTTTTAACCAACGCTGATAATCCTTTTCCTTCTGCCGCTGCCATTTATTCAATAGAATCTGATATGTGACCCGTGGCTTTGTTGTCTCTGCTTTTGACGTCTTCCCCTGCTCGTATCGGCTCTTTTGCTCGACACAACGTCTTCTAATCTTTCTGTACTCGTCAGCCGATATTTGCATCTTAGGATTGACTGTTCCAGCTTTTTTTGATTTGGTTGATGTTAGGACCTTAGTTTTTCCTTTGAATAGCCCAGCATCAACCATGTTTTGATCTCCTGGAAAAGGATTATCATCAACTTTCATTTTCCGAGGCGTATCAAATTTGAGCCTCCCTTGCTGAATAGCTCTCTGTATATGCTGCCTGAAGATTCTACATTCATTAGTGGAATGAGAAGTAGCATTATAGAACTTGCAGAACTTCTTGTTCTTCAACATATCAGGGGGCAACATGATATGACCATCGGACAACTTGATCTGCCCTTTCTCAAGCAAAAAATCGAAGAGTTTATCTGATTTAGTGACATCAAAGTCATAGCTTTCCTCGACTCCTCTTCCCCAAGAATTGGGCACCATCACTGTCTTCTTACCCCAATTCCATTCAGCCGCAGCAACCTCTTCTTCTTCATCTTCATAGTCGTCATCAACTGAGTATGGATCATAAGCTTCGGCTACTATGGTACTCTTCTAGAACCGGGTATCTCTGCGTATACTCTGGAATTGGCTATTGAGTGCTGCTACTCGTTGAGCCAATTGACCCAAGTTGTCAAATTCTTGTCCCAGCAGCTTTTCTTTCCACATCGGCAGCATTCCTTGAACAGCTAAAGCAGCTAGTTAATTATCGGCCAAGTTTAAGGAGAAGCACAAGTTCCTGGTTTCTCGGAACCTCGAAGAAATTCGGTGCCCGATTTATTAGTCTTCTATCTTATAGTTGTCAGATCGGTAATCTTCTTTTCTCCGGTCCTAGTGTAAAAATATGTATAAAACTTCTTCCCCAGGTCAGCCCAATTGGTAATGGAATTGACTGGCAATGATGAAAACCAAGTGAAAGCTGGCCCTGATAAGGACAGAGAGAAGAAACAAACTCGATGGGCATCCTCAATTGATGCTTCGCCCAATTGTGTAAGATACAGACTAACATGTTCTATCGTGCTTGTACTGTCTTGGCCAGTGAACTTAGCGAATTCTGGGACCCTATAATTTGTGGGAAGAGCGACCAAATCATACCATTCTGGATATGGGCGTTTGTACGAAAAGGTCGGCCCTTTTGGCTTCAGACTGAACTAATTCTTCATCATCTCGGTCACCTTCAACAACAACTCGTCAGCTTGCAGATTTCTCTGTACTTGTTGACCCATCTGTGGATTGAAATCCCATGTGCCCTGATATCCCGGATTTGGCATCATGTGAAGGGTGTTATAATCTGTGCCATAGTGATACCCTTGTGGAATCTTGATCTGTTGAGTCCTCTGCAGGCTTACTGCTTGAAGTCTCTGATTGTAGACATAAGGATCTATATCTCTACGGATCCTTTAAATTAATGGTGCTATTTTTTGAGCCGACGACGGTATGTGGCCTGATGTGCCAAAATTGATCGCCTGGTTCCGATCTTGCCCCGTCGGCTGTTGCACATGCTGTATTGACGGTCCAGGATTGTACTGTATCTGATTCATAGTAGTACCTTGAGCTCGTTCAGATGAACCTTGAATTGCCTGGACATCACCATTACCAGCTGATGCTGCTTCTTGATGGCTGGTACCGACTTGATTAGTCTCTTGGGTTGATGGATCTGGAATGTTGTAACAAGTCGATCCAACCTGATCAACTAGAATCCCATGAATCACCTCTTTCATGGCATTGTGAAATGCGTCCACGGAGGCTTCATTACGGTTTGATATAGCATCACGAACAGATTTGTCTATGACTTCCGTAAAGAAACGCCTGTCCTCAGCTTCGACTGTATCTGTCTGTCCGTGTAGTAGAACTCTTGGTAGTGGAAATTTCTGAACAATTGTGTTGTCACGTGTTTTGGTGTAGGACAACAAACACTTCTTCTAAAACTCTTCTGTAACTTTGCCGATGACATCTTTATCTCTATCAGGTAGATCTTCATAATGTACCATAAGGATTTCGTCATTGTTGTGAGCCGCCATGACGATTGTGGGGTCCCACCGGGCATGCCAGAAATGTGTGTCGACATAGAATTTTGTCCCGTGCCGAGGACACACGCAGCAAGCCGGAAGGGTCCGCTGGATGGAGCAGATCCGCCTAGCTTCAGCGCAGGGATGGTCAATCCTACGCAATCCTCCCGAGACGTGCCAGTCAATTTGACCCTGCAATTGATAAGGAGAGAAAGTTTATCAGTAATTAAGTGCAGAACATGCCGGTGTTGCCAGACAGTCCCGAATATGCGGCTCTGAGAGCTAATATGAGAGGAGATCGACTAAATAGTCGATTCCAGCATATTCATGAGAATGAATCGATTAAAGTTCATTGGGTTGTATAAGAACAATCGGTTATCATTCAGGGTAAATGTCATTATTTGAACAAATATTAATCAATGTCAATAAGATGTCAACAGAGATTGGTTTGTGCTAAGCCAATGATTACAAGTAACCGAACCCCTTTTTATATAAAGTAACAATTCAACACCATTTAACCGTTTGATAAAGATAAATCTAATGAACATGTTAGATCTCATCTATCGCTATGACCAGTGGGGCATGAGGCAGAATCATACAGGCCGTAGAAATAACAATAGACTCAACGACCCTAACTCATTACTAATATCAGTGGGGCATGAGGCAGAATCATGTAGGCCGTAATACAATAATAAGATCATGGGGCTAACATGTCTTTCAACCTATCTTTACTTCAACAGTCTCGTGATGCGAACTGTTCGTGAAAGCATTTGATATCGGCTAAAACAGCCGATTTAGGCATAGCGCATAGCTAAAGTCATGCCTTATGAGGAATAGATCTACCAAATAACAATCCCCACTCCACGGTGCTAGAGTGGGGTGTGAGTTAGAATCACACAGGCCATGATAACGAGCAATGGAACGGTTCTTGCTAGCCAATAAATCTACTCAAGACGTAATATGCCTTAACCGCACGCTATGCACGATCATGATTGACATAAAACAGCTGATAAAACATAACTCATCGTTTAAGGTGTAGATTAGATCAATTTAGATTAGCAAACGATGGGCTAAATAAGATATAAGGCCGATCTTGATCAATACCAATCGGACAGAATGATATTGCTGTAATTAGATAAATAATGAAAGCAATAAGCAATATCGGTATCTTAATGAATCTACCAAAGACTGCCATCCTAAGGTAGAGCCGATAACTTGACCATGATCTAGTTCATGTAGTGAGGGTCGACCGGATCGATGCAGCCATACTTGAACTAGGCAAGAATCGATAACTAACTTATACCAGAGTCGTAGTGGAGGTCGACCGGATCGATGCAACCGTACTTGCTGAAGAACTCGCCGAGATCTACTCTACTCCTACTCCTAAGTGTGGCCGGAGCCGAAAAAAGTAATTGCCTTGTATTAGATTGATTGTTATCCTCTTTACAATGGCCGGGGTTTGATATTTATACCCGGAGTCTAAACATGAATCCTATTTGAGCACGATTTGTTACAATCTTTGGTAAAAACGAAAATATTTCTAATTTAAGATAACTTGGACTCTAATCTTTTCCTTTTTGCGGAGTCCGATATGTAGTTTCCTGGCGCCAACCATAGTTCATCATTGCTATCCGCTGACGTCATCCCAAGAAATCCGATTTCAGAGTCGTATCTGAATCGGCTGACATCGATCCTCCTTGATTGGCACAATCTTGTAAGCCCGCGAGTTCCCGCGTTCCTTCTCCCAAATTTTAGTGTAAACAAATACAGATGCAATACTTGCAACACACAAAAGAAGACAGATGAAACACTTGGAACATGCATCTAAAACACTTGCAACATACATGCAAAAAACAGATAAAACATTAGGGATAGACGCTTACAGCATACGTGTACAACCATTGCAACATATGTAACATTCTAATCTACTTTTGCAACATCCGCATGAAACAAATTGAAACATACATCTGAAACAACTGAAACACTTGAAACAGCTTGCAACATGTCTGAAAAAACGTTCAGAAACACTTGAAACACATCATCGCCTGCGCGGCAACTGCGGTGGCGCAGGCTTGCTGGATGGTGCTTGACCGCATGCCCGTCGTCGGCCGAGGGAGAGGAGACGCTGCCAGATCTAGGGAGGGCGTCGCCGGCTGGGGTAGGTGAGGGTCAGCGGCTTGCTTGGATCTTGCCGGAGTGGGGGAGAGGGCCACCAGATCCGTGGGCGTTGGATGCTCTCGGTGGGGGTAGGGGCGCCGCCGGGGTGGGGGAGGAGGACGCCGGGGTGGGAGAAGGAGCCGCTGATGTATGGGAGGAGAACACCGGGGTGCGGGAAGGTGGACGTCGGGGTGGGGTAGGAGGACGTCGGGATGGGGGAAGGAGCCGTTGCCGGCCAGGGAAAGCAGTGATGGCCGCGTCGTCGGGTGTGGACGTGGGACACGAAGGACTAAGAATAGGGAGGGGCGCGAGCGCTGCGGGAGTGAGCGGTCGAGGCGCCGTCCGGGCGTCTTAATCATTTTATTATCACTACCAAAATGATGGAGTTCTCCTAGTATTTTTAAGTAGTAATAAAACAGTATCATTAGTCATAGCATGTGAATCCTCACTAAAAGACATTTGGTAGGGAGTTTATACTAAATGTTGAATGCTAAAACGCTAAGAGAACCCTACGTCGCTAGAAGAAGTTACATATTCTGGTTTCGTAGAACCTTATAAATGACCAGGGCTGGAGAGGAAGCGCTCGTCAAGTCGTCATTGCAGTTTGAACCAAATTGGCTGTATCAACGTCTTTATACTGCCACAGCCCAAGCTGGCTGTACTAGCCTATAATACCACGTTTAACCAGGTCAGCACTCAGGAACACCTTTAGGTATGCATTGCTGCACTATTATTATATTTGAAGCTAACATTATGGACGTACGCACATTATGACTCACCAAAGTCGCAAGACGGGCACCTTCCCCGTTCTGCTGCTCTCATTACCGGTGCCAATAAGCTCAATCATTGATTGTTGAACCGGTAGCCGAAGCCATGAATATAAACCCTGCAGGCCCAGCCTCAGAGCTCAGCATCCGTCTCTTGCTCATCATCAGCTACTCAGCTTGCCACCCGACTTTTTAGCCGATCAGGCTTCAGAAAGAAAAAATGAAGCTCTCGGCGGCAGTCATCTTCGCGCTTGTGGCTGTCCAGGCGGCGGTGCTCCTTGCGCAGGCCAGCGAGCTGGAGGTCGGGTACTACAGCAAGAAGTGCAAGGGCGTGGAGATCGTGGTGAAGTGGCACGTTATCAGGGCGCTCAAGGCCAACCGCCGCACCGGCGCCGCTCTCGTCCGCCTCCTCTTCCATGACTGCTTCGTCAGGGTAAGCACGCACATGAACGTCTGTCTGCTGATTATATAATTGTATGTCGTAAAGTGTGTGCCGTGAAATGCATGTATAACTACTTGACGGTAATTAAACTAAATAACTAATTAAACTGGACATCCATGCAGGGGTGCGATGGTTCTGTCCTCCTGGACGCTTCCTCCGACAACCCTCACCCTGAGAAGGAGGCGCCGGTGAACATCGGCCTCGCCGCCTTCGACCTCCTGGAGGAGATCAAGGCCGCCGTCCAGAAGAGGTGCCCCGGCGTTGTCTCCTGCTCCGACATCCTCATCGATCTACGCCGCCCGCGACGCGGCCAGCGTCTCAGCAACGGCCACGTCCACTTCGCCGTCCCCGCCGGCCGCCTGGACGGCTTCGTCTCCAAGACTGAGGAGGCCCAGGCGGAGCTCCCAGACTCCACCCACGACGTGCAGCAGCTCATCGACAACTTCGCCCGGAAGAACTTCACCGTGGAGGAGCTCGTCATCCTCACCGGGGCGCACTCCATCGGCCAGGGCCACTGCTCCTCCTTCAGGGGCCGCCTCTCCGAGCCGTCGAGCCAGATCACCCCGGCGTACCGCGACCTGCTCAACTACAAGTGCTCCCAGGGATCCAACCCGCCCGTGAACAACAACGTCCGCGACGAGGACTACGACGTGGTGGCGAGGTTCACGCCGGGGTTCACCAGCCGGGTGCGCAAGATCCCCGACTTCCTGGACAACACGTTCTACCACAACAACCTCGCCAAGATCGTCACCTTCCACTCCGACTGGACGCTGCTCACGCACAAGGAGGCGTTCGGCCACGTCGTCGAGTACGCCGACAACGGCACGCTCTGGGACGAGGACTTCTCCGAGTCGCTGCTCAAGCTCAGCAAGCTGCCCATGCCAGCGGGAAGCAAGGGCGAGATCAGGAAGAAGTGCAGCGTCGTCAACCACCGTCTATACTAAGCCAGCTGCCGTACCTACAACAATGGAAATCGGAGAAAGAGGTGCCCAGTGCAATAATGCCTAGGCACATCAAGCTGAGCATAAGCTTATATATGTTTTTCCCTGGTCTATCCGTTCTCTTGATTTGGATTAGTTGTACTGCTCTTTATATATTTTTCTTATTGAACATTTATTTGTCAAATTGTTAACTTGTCTCACTGCAATAAAATTAGAATATTCCTCACACGAGTGACACGTTATAGAAGGCTCAAAACAAGGGAATTATTACCATGTCGTTTTAGTTTTTGTGTCAAGTCAAAAGATATTTTAACTTTAGCCAAATTTATAGAAAAGACACAAAAAATTACAGTATCAAATTAGTTTAATCTGCCATGAAATATGCTTCATCATGGAATTGCTACGTGAAGGATTACCGAATGGTGAAATTCAGTAATCTGGTCAGAACTCAGAAGCTAGCTACGATGGGCTGAACGGCGGAGATCATGTTTGTATGACCCGGCCCAGGCGCTCGAAATTGGGCCTCGCTCTGCGTGTGTTTGCGCGCACTGAGATATTATGAACCGCGTGACAGTTGTATCAGATACATTTTTTTTAACTAAATTCTGAACCCTTTAGTTATCTGAATCATCTTCATGACGGAGCTCCTGCCGTGTTCTTCTCTTCTTGTTCCCCATTTCTTGCAATCTCCTCCAGAAAATCTCCATACAAAATTGAAAACCGGTCAAGATCGTAACAAGTTTCAAGTCACCGAATGAAAATTTTGATCGCTTGGACCTTGGGCTTCCATTGGAGTCAGTAGACTCCGTTCAACACACAAAGGTTCTGTTGGATTTTAGTTGGCCAGTGTCGTCACTTTGCATATGGCCCTGAGACGATCCTCCTATATCAACAGAGAGATTTCTTGTGAACATTATTATCTTTAACCAACGACACCGTCAATGATCTCTCCCTTATTGAGCTTCCTCTTATTGATCGCCTGAGTAGCTGCCTTCTAGCTAGTCTAGGTGCTTGGGTTGAACTTCGGTTCACCAATTTTGTTCTTAGCAGCAAGACTAGTACTGGCACCCTCCTTGTCTTCCTTTTGTTAGCTTGTGCTTTGTTTCCTTTGTCTCGTGTCCTTCATAGTTGCAAGTCTGGTAGGTGTCTGGTCAGTAATCCTTGTAAGTTGTTCTACCTGAACTTTTTGGTGTGCTATATGGATCATGGGTAGAACATTTTCCCTTTGTTTTTGGAATGTTCGTGGACTGGGTGATCCTGAGAAATGCAGTGACGTTCTGGCTGAGTTGCTTTCCTCCACTCCTCATCTGGTGCTCTTACAGGAAACTAAGCTGTCTGATTTCACCCCTTCTAAGCTCTCCTCGTTTTTGCCTCGTACTATGAATGATTTTCGCTCTCTTCCTGCCACGGGGTCCTCTGGTGGCCTCCTGACCGCGTAGAATACCTCCCTCTTTTCTTGCTCTCGCCACCACACCTCCCCTTCCACCCTTTCTGTCTTTCTTACTGAAACCTCTTCCAATCTCTCCGTCTGTATCACAAATGTCTACGCCCCTCCTCGCCGGAACTGAGGCCCGCTTTCCTGGTGGAGCTCACAGAGATCGCCCCCAACGATGGGGTTCCATGGCTTGTTTGCGGTGACTTTAATATGATTCGGTTTGCTCATGAGAAGAATAATGATAATTTCAGAACAAGGGAAGCTGAAGCCTTCGACGACATCGTCAATGATCTCTCCCTTATTGAGCTTCCTCTTATTGATCGCCTGTATACTTGGTCCAATCGGAGAGCCAATCCTACTCTTGAACGTATTGACCGCGCGTTCATCAACCTTGCCTGGGATGCTGTCCTCCCCAACTCCATCCTTTCTTCTCTCACTCGCACCACCTCGGATCATGTTCCTTTGAAAATCCAAATATCCTCTTCTGTCCCTAAGTCCTCAATCTACAGATATGAACCCTCCTGGGCTCTCCAACCTGGCTTCCAGGAGATGATCAGCACTGCCTGGAACCTGCAGCATTCCCCTCATGATCCCGCTGCCTCCCTAGTCATCAGGCTGAAGAGGACGAGGTCTGCCTCCAAGAACTGGCGCAGGCACCAGGGCTCAATCTCCCAACGTGAAGTGGACTGCAAGTTACTGATCTCTCTTCTGGACGCCGTTGAAGAGATCAGGCCCCTGAATCACCCAGAGCTTGTGCTTCGTGAGATTATTGTTCGCCTGCTTAGTCGGACAGTCAAAGAATAGCTGCTGCTCTGGAAACAAAGAAGTAGATCAGGGCTGCTATAGAAGGGGATGAGAACAATCGCTATTTTCACGCTTGTGCCTCCCAGCAACTTCGGCATAACAAAATTCAAGTGCTGGACCATGATGATATGGAACTCTTTGGACATGATCAAAAAGCCCAGCTCCTTTTTGGCTTCTACAACTCCCTCCTTGGAGCCTCCCGCCACACCAGCTGGAGATTCAGTTTGAATTCCCTTTATCCTAACTCCACTCAGGGCCTTTCCACCTATACATGGCCATCGGGCCGTGCCGGCCCGGAACGGTGTCGTGCCTCAACGGACCGCCGTGCCTGTCGGGCCGTGCCTGCACCGTGCTCGTGCCTGGCCTTCAGCCCAAGGCACGGCCCGTGGGCCGTTTGGCCATGCCGTGCCGCCCGTTGGGCACGGCCATTTTCACCGTGCCGGGCCGGCCTACAGCCCGACAGGCAAAAAAAACACCTCCAAAAAACCACCAAGTGCTGAAACACTTCATTTTCAAATTTCAACAAACAAAAGATCACATTTTCATTCACATTCACACACAGTTATCAACATTCACATTCATACACACTTATGAACTGATCTGATCAACATTCAACATTCACATTCACACAACTGTTAACTGATCAACTGATCAAGTTACCATTTTCATTCACAGTGACAGACTGACAGTTCACATCACAGCACAAAGACAAAAGGAGACTAGATTATATGAAAATGATGATCAAAATGAGCTGTTTTGTACAATGTCGCCTCATTAAAAATCTTTCTAGGTAAAACTCACCCTTGTGAAAAACCCTAAAAAGGAAAAAAGAGTGCAGCCAGCTCAAAGTCTTAGTCTTAATGTGTTATTACAAAAGCCAACAGCTGTGGCAAAGTTCACACAATGACTGTGGCAAAGTTCACAGAAACAGAATGACAGAATCAGAGTCCACACTCCGTCACTCACTCTTCTTACTGTCACAGACACACAAACTTAGTCACATACACGACTTTCACAAAGACAAAGACAAACAGACTAGCAGTCAAAGACAAAGACCTGACACCACCAAAGAAAAGACCAAAACTCCAAAAGTACCTGCAAAAATAGAAGAATCCAATCAGTCCAAAAGTATTGAGTTGATTGAGTCATAGTATTTAGTTGAGATAGACAGTCAGTACCTCTTAGGCTCTCCTCTCTACAGTTCTTCTTCACTTGTTGTATCTAGCACAACAAAAGAAGTCCAAAAGTACCTGCAAAATTGTACATAATTCATGTTATTATTTTGCCATTAATATAAACAGGCTGGTACTTATAGTTATAGATTTGAGTTGAGTACCTGAGAGCGAGACGAGAGGTTCTTCACTTCTTCTATCCAGCACCAGCAGCACCGCCGCTGCCGCTGCCGCTGGCTTCGCCTTCACCATCAAGGAAGAGGTTCTTGAATGCCTCCTCCAGGTCCACATCCTCAGGTGCATGCTATTCTCTTCTTACTGCTTGCTCTCAGTCCTTCATGCAGGTAAGCATCTCCACATGCTCCGGCAACAAGCGCCACCATCGGTCTTCGAGTATCCTAGCTGTACAGCTGAAACAAGACTCGGAAGAGACACTAGATATAGGAACAGACATGATATCTCGAGCCATAATAGATAGGATTGGATAGGTTAGCTTGTGGTCACACCACCAGAGCAGTATGTCAAAGGATTCCTCATAACATGTGACAGGGTCACTGTCCAAGTAAGCTGAGAGCTCACTAACACCAGAACCAGATGGAGTAGATGAAGATGAGGGGGAACAGCCAGAGCCAGGGGAAGCACCAGGACCTCCAAAGATCCTTCCCCATGTCTGCTTTCTCTTACCACAATGAGCTGAAGGCTGTGAAACCCTTTGAGTCCTGGCTGCCACACCAAATTTTCTGCTCATACTTGTTAAACAATCTGTACAATTCAGCTTTGACATCACCATAGTATAAACTATAACTGGATCCAGTATGTTGAGCAAGCAATTCAAGCACATTAAAGAATCCTTTGATCTTAGCTCTAGGATCAAGAATGAATGCATATGAATAGAGCAGTGGAATTTTCTCTCAATATTTAAGAAATTTAAGCTTCATAGGATAAGCAATCATTCTAAAATTCTGATCTGTTTCAGCTTTATGCAGATGCTCAGCAATGTCAAGGATATGGTGCAAAACAAGTGGAGCTGTGGGATAGTAAACACCAGACAGAACAACAGTAGAATCATAAAAGAGTTCCAGGAACACCATTATCTGTTCAGCAACATACCAATGCTATGCAGTCAACAATTCTGAACCATAATTAGAGTTAAGCCACACAGAAAATACTTCTTTGTATGGTAGCAAATGCTTAAGCATTAAATAGGTGGAATTCTATCTAACATCCATATCCAATCCAAACTTTCTAGGCCTTATACCCTGAGCAATACAGTAATTTTTGAATAATGCAATTCTTTGAGTAGAGGAATTCAAAAAGTTTATTGCAGTTCTGAAATCTTCAGTAAAAGGTTTCAACCTCTTCAAGCCAGATTTGACAATGAGATTAATGATATGACAGGCACAACACTGATGCACAAGCAAATACTTGACCTTGTGAGGATCATCACGTGTAGGTGCAGGATAAGAACCCAAGTAACCAAACAAGACAGGTTGCAAGATATCATAAGCCTTAGAATTAGCTGAAGCATTGTCTAAAGTGACAGCAAAGATCTTGTCAATCAACCCAAACTCCTCAACCACAACAGATACTTCTCAGCAATGTTTTCACCAGAATGTGACACCTTAATTAGCCTAAAACCTATAACCTTTTTCTGCAACTCCCAATCAGCACTAACATAATGAGCAACAACAGAAATATAGTCCTTAGCATTACCAGACCAAATGTCAGATGTCAAAGACACAGATGAGCAAGCAGGAAACAAAGAATTCATAAGCATAGAACGTTGCTCAGCAAACAATTTACCCATATCTCTAGTAGTGGCCTGTCTGGAAACCTTCTCAAATCTAGGATTATGATCACGCTTAATGTAATCCTCCTAAGCCTGTGTCTCACCTATGCCTAATGGAAGGTCCAGCCTAGCAATCAACCAGCACAACTCAATACGAGCAATAGCAGGGTCATACACCCAGTTATGCAAACCATCAGCATTCAGAGCAAGCCTAGACTGGACCCTCTTATCGTTATCATGTTTAGCCTTGCAAGATTTCTAGTGCCTTTTCAAATGACCAGTGCCAGCAGTAGATCTAGCAGTATACCTCTTGCCACACATTTTACAAATAGCAGCTACTCGTATGTTATTTTCCTTAATCTCAGTGAAATCCTCCCAAACAGCAGATATGAGCTTACCACCACCACCAGTCGATGAGGTACCATGAGTGTCAGTGGAGGCTGCCACCCCACCATCGTCGTCGCCGGCATCGAGATCAATCGGATGGGTGCCATCACCGTCACCGAGATCGATGCCAAACAGCCCGGCTGCATCCTCACGGATGTCGTCGTTGTTCTCCACTTCCAGCTCCTCCCAATCCGAGGCCGAGGGAGGGGGGGAGGGGGACGGCCGGCCGGCTCAGCCCTGGCCCCTGGCTCCAGCTCCAGCACCGCCCCTCGATGGTGGACAGGGGCGCTTTGACACTGGTGGGCTTGCCATGGTGCCTCCAGAGGAGGATGACACGACGTCAGGCACCAACCTACGAAGAAGATGAAGAAGAAGATTACAAATTTAGAACTTACAAGAACAGAGACAAGAGAGTGACAGTGAGTGAAAGAGAGAGACAGATCTAGGGTTAGGGTTTCGACTCACCTACGCCATCGGAGCCCAGTGTCGGAGAAGAGGCTAGGCAGCCAAGAGCCCAAGACCGAACCAGAGGAGAGAGACACCGGTTAGAACGACGGCGAGCGGCAGCGGAACGACTGACAGGCACAAGCCACTCACATGGTAGTATGGTACACCAGAGGAGGAGAGGAGGGAAAGGAGGGAGGAGAAGGAGAAGAGGGAAAGGAGGGAGGGAGGCGAGGTGTAGGACCGGCGGCGAGGTCACCGAATCGGGGCCGGTGAGCACCAGGCGAACGGCGGCGACAGATCGAGGTTGAGGCGTCGATACACTAGACACGAGGCGAGAGCGGAGAGCGGTCAGTGACTCAGTGGTGAGGTGATTGGAAATTTGGAATGTGAAGCTAGGGTTAGGGTTAGGGGCAGCCCGCAGCGGCGCCTGCCTTTTACATCAAGAGGGGGAGCCGGGGAGGGGGCATGTTGGGCCAGCCAATGGGTCATGGGGGCACCGGGCTGCCTCTTTGGACCGGGCCATGCCCGTGTGTGCCACGGGCTAGGGTGGCGGCCCAAGCCCGTCCTGGTCGCTCGGGCCGGGCCGGCCTGGGACCGGTGGCCACCGTGCCATGCCGTTCTCGGGCCGGGCCAAAATGTCGGGCCGTGGGCCGGGCCGTGAGCCCACGGGCTGCATGGCCATCTATATTTCCACCCTTGATGAACCTTTCACTCAGGCTGAAATCAAAGCGGCTTTTTTCTATGCAGGCCTCTTCTATCCCTGGCCCTGACGAGTTTGGGCCTTCCTTCTATAAGTCCTCCTGGAACACCACAGCCGGCGCCATCTTCTCGCTGTTTCAATCCTTCCATAATCATGCTGCTGATCTGGAGCGCATCAACAGATCCTACGTTGTCCTTCTCCCGAAGAAAGATGTAGTACTCACGCCGGCTGATTTTCGCTCCATTTGCCTTCAGAATTGCCCGGTCAAAGGCATCTCTAAAGTGCTCACCAAGCGCCTCCAACTGTTTATCCCTTCTCTTGTCAGTAACGATCAGACTGGATTTGTGCTTGGCAGAAACATAGCTGATAATTTTGTCTACGCGGCTAACCTGCATAACTGCTGCTACAAGAGAGATGCTCCTACTATTGTGCTCAAGCTGGATTTCCACAAAGCGTTTGATTCTGTTAATTGGGATAGCCTTCATAAAATTCTGAGTTGTCGTGGTTTCTCTCCTAAATGGTGTCATTGGATCCTGGACCTTCTTCAAATGGGCAAATCATCCATCCTCCTAAATGGGGTACCTGGCAGATGGATCACGTGCTGCAACGGTTTGCGACAAGGTGATCCCCTTTCTCCTTACCTCTTTATTATAGTTGCTGATGTCCTTAAGCGGCTCCTTCACCAGGGCGCTCTTCTGTAGTCTGTTCGTCACCCTTTACTTGGCAACACTCCTTGCCCCATCTTACAGTACGCGGACGACACTCTTATTTTCCTCCGTGCTACTCCAGACGGGATCCTTGCTGTAAAAAATGCTCTTGTTGACTTCGAGCTGGCCACTGGGCTCTCCATCAATTACCACAAAACCACCTTCCTTCCTATTGGTGTGTCCTCCGACGATGCCGCTGTCCTTGCTTCTTTCTTTGGCGCCACTGTGTCTTCCTTCCCTTAGACCTACCATGGCCACCCCCTCTCCCCACATAAACTTTCTGTGTTAGATTGCCAGCCGATTATTGCCTCTTGTGATCGCTACCTTGCTGGTTGGCGTGCCTCTCCGCTCAAGAGAGCTGGCCTTCTCTCCCTTGCTTCTTCCGTCCTCAGTGTTATCCCCCTTCACTATATGACTGCCATGGGTCTCCATAAATCCATGATCAAAGCTATTGATCGGCGTCGGCATGCTTTTTTCTGGACCGGAGAAGATACCTGCCACGGCTCTAAGTGTCTCGTGGCTTGGGAGCATGTGTGCACCAGTAAAATGGAGCACTACTACAGACGGGCTCTTTGCCGAGTGTAACACCCCGGGTGTTTAAATATTAAAAACTGGACATATCATCATATGCATTGCAAGGCATTGGTCATATTATAAACTTTGATATGCATTCACTAAAACAAGTTTACAATTATGTTATAAGTATTTCTTGGTATTGTTTGAATCAAGTTTGAAATCTTTGTATTGATTTGAAATTCCGAAAACCCTGATTTTCAATATTTAAATCCGACCCTGAAAACTCATTTCAAAATCGAAGCACATTTTGGGGTTGAGTCTTAAAGCAAAGTTGTAGAGCTTGTCGAGTTGTACAAAGTTTGTTTTTGGAGTTTTTCAAGTTGTTTAGTAAAATTTGAAGTTATTTAAAAAGGCAAAATTCCTTAAATATCCCCGCTTTGAATTCAAAAGTTCATTTCAAAATGTAGGCCTAATTTGGGTATGGTGTCAAAAGCAAAGTTGTAGAACTTTTTATTTTGAACAACTTTTGTTTTTGGAGATTTTTGAGTTGTTATGAAAATTTGGGAGTAATTCGGGAATTTTGGCGAATGGCATATCTGAAATTTTTGTGAACAGTGTCCACCGTCGAAGCTACATTGTCGGTGTTTCCTTCTTCGACGTTCCAGGCGTGGTCGTGGCTGTTTTGGCATCGCACTGGCGCGGTGAAGGCCACAGCGCAGCTTCCTCGAGCTTCTTGGCCCCCTTTTATAGCCTGAGCCGCCGTCGTCTTTGCCCTTTCTCCTTGCTCTGTTTTTCCCGACGCCTTGCTCATCTCCGTGAGCCCGTGCCGTCGTTGTTGTGCTCCCCCGTCGCTGCTAAGCTAGTTTTAGCTTCGCTTACTCCTTGTGCGTCCAGCCGACCCACCAATTCGGCTTGTCTTAGCCGGGAACTCGAGTTACATCGTCTTCTTCCTTGGTTTTGGCCGTGGCCAGAGCTCCACGGTGCATCTCCGTCCTTGGTTTTGGTTGATTCCGTTTCGTCTTGATGCTGTGGTACTTAATTCATAGTTGGTTGCTCATTTTGACCACTACAGTCGTCGGTACACCATCGCCGACGACATTTTGCTCCGCCGTGCTTGCGCTGATCGTCGAACCACCTTGCTGTTGCTCCTTAGGCTCGGTAATTGACTCCTAACCGTTCGGGGTAAGCTACTGATGCTTAGTAGACCTTTTGTTTAACTGCTACCAGGCCTGTTGTCACTGGCGTAGCGCCACCATGCATTCGCATCCGTGTCGTAGAACCGACCAATTTATAAGAATACAAGTACAATGGCAATCCATCCGCAAGCGGTCGTATTGTCATACTTGAACCCATATAAACCCGGTAGTCCGTCGAGTACCACGACGGGTCTCGATAAACGATTTACAACAACCAAGATCGTACAAGATTCAACATACATGCCACATATTACATAAAGTTCACAGATACTTTTCATCATCAGAGTACGAATAAAAGTTATTACAAACCGAGTTTGATAAATAAAGCGGAAGCGAATAAGTTCGAAGATAAAGTTTCCAACATAGTTTGATATAGTGCCAAGCCAGATCACGGTCCACAAAAGCAAAGATAGGAATTACTAAAGAAGCTCGCCCAAGGCTTACTCCTCATCCCAACAGTTTAAGCATACCAATTACATTGGGATAGAAGCAACTCTTGCAATAACCATGATACGATCAGGTGCCATCTCGCACCAATGGGAAAATAAACCACGAGTACGAGAAGGTACTCACTAGACTTACCCGTCATGAACCGAAATCATAAAAATGACTCCAAGGATTATGCAAGGTTTGTATAAGTGGACGTATTTTTCGACAACATTTTTGCGTAAAAGCAATTGAGTCATCTAAATACAATTACAATTTCTTTATCGGGTTAAGTATAACTATCCATTTCTAGATTAGCAACTATCCACATGCCAAACATGTGGTATATCCTTTAGAAGCATACAATAACCATAGCGGTATTGGAATTCCATATTCATCCGAACCATCATGTTTCATAACACGGTTACTACGATGTTGGGACTAGCCAAGTTTCTCACTATCCGGAGAGACGGCGATTGAATCGATTTCAACCGGTGAGAATTTATTCTTAACACAAACCCAGGTCTACCAGCCACGATAGCCTTAGGTCACCTTTTGATACAACTTAGGTACACATTTCATGGGTCATAATGACCAAATTAGCCCTAGCCCTAAATACCAAAGTTGTACCAGCGACCGCATGTCTGGAACACCGGATGCCGGGATGCTTTCCAAGCCAAGCCGCCCTTAGGCTCGATCGATCGTTCCGAAAGAGCGCTAACAAAGTAACGGTTCGGCACTGAGTTGAATTACTCGGCTCATGCGGTCGGAATGAGTTATCCGCCAGCTAAGTGAGAGGCATGCGTTCAATCTTGTCAAGCGCCAACAACAGTACGGTCCTTAATCGACATAGACGGGATAAATCCACACCCAAGACCTCCATGTCTTGTTACTTTCTATCGACTTCCCGTCCGGTCTCGATTTACTTTTACCTCATGGTTTTCATTCCACGATGGCGAGATATAGCCAACCATGCTACGGTATCCACCTACATCTCGCATGTGATAGGACATCACCCGACTTCTACCGGTCTAAGCATGGCTAAGCATATATTCGATCCTAGGAGAACCTATACCATTCGGTTAAAGGGTTAATATCTCGGACAAGGAATTTACATGCATCAAGTGGTTTCATTCAACTCTTATAACCTAATGCATCAATCATAAGTACGTAAGTAAACATTTGTAAATTACTAGGAGACTTATAATGCTCGGGGCTTGCCTCATAGCGAGGAAGGAAGTATGGCGGTGGTGGGGCACTCTCCATATGAGGAAGCTCTTGATCACAACTCGCAACATAGGTTCTCGCTCCACGCCTTGGGAGCTGCGCTTGCTTGCGGATCCTCCCTCTGGTTCCTTCCTCTGCTTCTTGAATTCCAACAACGTGATCTCTTCCTCCGATCCTAGATGCATGAATATGGCATAAGTATTATGAATGCATATATGTTTAACACGTTGCATCATGTTTATTGAGTAGGTGCATATCTCTTCTCGATTATTAATTAACTACTTCTACAATGCATCGACTATTCCCAAAGCAGTAGCTACTTGTTTCACTCATATGTTTGGTTTCGGAGTTCCACTAATCCAAATACAAGCGAACAACTAATTGTGATATTGATCCTGGACTTTCGGTAATGCTTCTATAGTGTTGGAAAGCTTATCAAAACTTCTAAATTGTAGTCCTTAATCAATTTCACATTCGGTGTCCATTTGTACTTCTCATCTTTCTAAAGTAGTGTGGTCATAAGTTTTAGCTATCTTTGAGAAATCTAGAATAAACCGACGCTTTTAGTACCGGGTTGCTAACCCTAGAAAACTCCGAACTTCATGAACCGAAGTTGGGGCTTTCCAATCCATGACCTCTTGGACTTTGGATGGGTCTCACCGAGATTCCATCACTTGATAAAATGTGACCTGTGACCTGAGAAAGGTACTTTGCTCATCCAAAATTCACATTTGCTAAACTTGGCATATAGCTTATGCTCCCTCGATGCGATAGGACAATCCTCGGATGCTCTTCATGAT
The DNA here is from genome assembly GCA_904845875.1 of Miscanthus lutarioriparius. Taxonomy (NCBI): domain Eukaryota; kingdom Viridiplantae; phylum Streptophyta; class Magnoliopsida; order Poales; family Poaceae; genus Miscanthus; species Miscanthus lutarioriparius. Next base: position 76,855,387 of record CAJGYO010000006.1, read on the forward strand.
CTGTCTCATTTTACGAATAAATCAATATGTCATCGATAAACACGACCACGAACTTGTCAAGTTCGGGCATGAATACCGAGTTCATCAGGTACATGAAATAGGCTGGAGCATTTGTTAGTCCAAAAGACATAACCAAATACTCATATAAGCCGTATCTAGTAGAGAAAGCAATTTTAGGTATATCCTCCGGTCCGATCTTTATCTGATGGTAACCTGATCTCAAATCAATTTTGGAGAATACCTTTGCCTTCGCTAACTGATCGAACAAGATGTCGTCGCGGGGCAATGGATATTTGTTCTTGATGGTCATGACATTGAGTGGTGCGTAATCTACACACATTCTCGGTGACTTATCCTTCTTTTTCACAAACAATTTGGACATCCCCACGGAGATGAGCTAGGTTGGATAAAACCTTTGTCCAAGAGATCTTGCAATTGAACCTTAAGTTCTGCTAACTCATTGGGTGGCATTCTATAGGGCCTTCTTGAAATGGGTGCTGTACCAGGCACTAACTCAATCTTGAATTCCACCTCCCTATTAGGTGGTAAGCCGGTAATTCCTCCGAAATACATTCGAAAACTCACAAACCACTTTGGGATATCACATATGGTGGTGGTTTGGATATACTGAGCTAAATGTTGGGGTTCATTAGCAGGAGAGTGGGACTAGGAAAGCATTCCCTCCCGTGGGTTCTCTCAACATAGTAATGCACGGGTGCTAGTGTCAATAAGAACACCATGATCCTTCATCCAATTCATGCCTAAGATTACACTTATTGACAACCGGGCAATATTATCAAATCCGTGGTGTACTCCTCCCTTGTATCACGATGAGTACATTTTTACTATCTTTTGGTAGTAACAAGACTTACCCCCTATTTGAACTTATGTTAAAACCCCTTTGTTTACTTCAATTATTTCTTGACCATGTCTAGATGCAAATGCTTGACTCATAAATGAATGAGAAGCTCCCGAATCAAATAAAACAACAGCGGGATACTTGTTGACAAGAAACATACCAGCCGTGACAACTTCTCCGCGGGCACTTCCTCCCAATGGTATAATGCACTTGTCCTTGACGTGCCACGGCATTCACCGCCTCGATTGTTCGATTTGGGTTGCCATTCCTCTTGGGGTGGGGGCATTCCTTGGACCAATGACCCAGTTGGTTGCAGTTGAAACATGGTTGATTACTTTTGAATCCGGTGGAGCTATCCTGATTGCCATTTCCTTTTGGTAAGGCAATAGTGAATGCCTTACAGAATGGTTTCTGTGGCCTATTATTCTGAGCTTTCGGTGGTGGGGGCCTAAACTTGGGTGCAGGTGGACGGAATTGTGGCCTAGCTGTGATAGGCGCTTTTGACTAGAAAGATCCGGAGGCACCGGCCTCATATGTCCTCTTGCGACCTTTAGCAACTGCATGCATGTTGTTGTGGTTTTCTTGGGTCAAGGCATCACTAATAAACTCATTGTACGTGGCACACCTAGAATTTGCCATAGTCTTCATCAGTTTAGTACCTAGACCTCGCTTGAAGCTCTCTATATTTTTCTCCTCGGTATCCACAAAACCTGGAGCATATCTGGACAAGTTGTTGAATGCGTGCATATACTCTGTGAGGGACTTTGTTCCTTGAGTGAGCCTCATAAATTAATTTGCTTTCATGCGATCGGGTCTGGGGGAATATGGTGTCCTCTAAAAGCCAGCTTAAAGCTGTTCCTGTGTCACTCACGCATTAGCGAGCGGGGATGACAGAAATGTGTCCACCAGATCCCTCTTTGGTCCTTGCAATTGATGAGAAGCATACTCGCTTTCAGATGCTCGTGACCCTCAACAGATGGAATTTCGCTCAATGGTATTCAACCATTCATTGACCTCTGATGGTTCCTCTCACCACCTTGAAGATCGAAGGCTTCATGTCCAGAAACTCCTTGAATGTACTGTGCTGATTTGGCTCAGCCCTTGGTTGATGTGGGTGGCCACGAGCAGTGTTTTGCGCGATAAGGCGCAAAGCTTCTTCCATTGTCCTCTGGCTCCCCAAGAACTGAGCAAAGAACTCCTGAGCAGACGGCGGCGGTGGTGGTGGTAAGTCATCACCATTGCCATCGTGACTGCTACCAGCTCCAGACGGGTGCGCATCATCTGTGAAGTTGCAACAATAAGCGATTATTGGTTGATGTCAAGAGATTGCAGATGAATCATAATCATGCCAAACTGAAATTACTGGAGAAAATTCTCAAATTCACAATAAAAACAGAGGCATAACAATTCATTCTTGCAACAAGACATCACCACTTTGACCACTCATCGCGCTCATAACGCATGCAAATTCAAATCGTGATTACCGACAAAGAACTAGAATTGCATTGATGTTCATCCAAACGTGTAATTAATTGACATTACAGGATAGTCGGGTTACTAAGGCCAAACTCGAACTATAGGTCCATTACATGAATAAAGGTGATACATTAGACCTTCCACTAAGTACTAAGTGATCTAATCCTCATCATAATCACTATCGAGGTCAGACATAGGATCATCTCCTTCCTCAGGTTCTACTTCTTCTTCAGGCTCCACTGCTTCTTCTTCTTCCTCGTACCCTTCTAGATCCATCTCTGCGGCTCCAGGTGGGACATAAGGGTGGAGCTGATTGTTCAGTAGATGAACCTCTTCATGTAGATTGTCGTTGTATTCTTCTGCATTGGCCAGCTGCTGTCCTAGCTCAAACTATCGAGCTCTTAGGACATCTTCCCTGGACCAAGCTGCATTTCGCTGGTGAGTTAACCGAGTCATCTCTTCAGTGAGCCTCTCAATCTCGGCGTCGTGCTCCCTCTGAAGCTGACGTCGATCCTCGCGAGCATGACCAAGAGCACCAGACACACGTCTGAGGCTACCTTCTACTCCATCTAACACTCTCATCACTGCGAACATGGCGCTCATGGAAGGGTTATCATTGTTCTGCCCTTCTGCTGCACCAATCTCCAAAGATCTTCCTCTTGCCTGCTGCCATGAGTCAGTGGAGGGGTTACCTCTCGGAAAGACTCCAGCCAAGGCGGCTGCCAGCTCCTGAGGAAAACGATCCATGATATCCCTCAGGATCCCAAAGGCTGCCCTGCCAGCTGCTTCTTCAGCAGTCCTGCCAGTTGACTCATAACACCAACCTGTCCACTCAGAATCGTCACCTTAGGGACGAACAACGGCCTCCACAGTAACTAAGAGACCTTCCCCAAACTGCTCATTCGCCCAGAAGTAGCGGGGCTCCATTCCATCAGGATAGCCTACATAGCTGAGCACTCTCCACAAGAGTGTAGGCATCCCAAACTCTCCAAGAAACGTATGACGTTGACGGGTACGTGGAGCAAGCTGACGGCGGGGAGCTCTGCCTCCGGTGGACTTGCGAGCAGTCTGCTTGGTGCGTGCCATCTGCACCATTAACATGTACCATTTGGTGAGACAATGCCAAAATGGATAAGAGTTACATAACCGAGTAAGAATTTTATAAGAGGAGGAACAATGTAGTTATGTGAATGGTAATTATCATGATGCATGCTCGTTCCGTACGTCCTCATAAACTTAGGAAAAATTTGTTTCTAACGGTAGACACGGTGGCATACATACGTTCTCTCATAAATAGCGTAACTAGTCGAGCTACATGTTTCGTTGTTAGCGTACCTGCATAAAATTTCATCTCAGCCCTAAACCCATAATGAAATATGCGTAATGTAATTGTAAATACTTCCATATATGTATACCCATACATATACTTTCGTATCAATCTACCCGACAATAATTTAAACCCACAATTAAATACGTACCATATACACATGCAAGCATGCATACATAGCCGTACCAAAGCTACTCTCCCCGACCGCACGCTCACATCTGGCGGTCATACACTCATCATCTTACCTTGGCGTAGAGGTATTTGATCCATACATTACCACTCAAGTGAATGGCATCCATACTATAGCACGCCGTATGGACAACGAAGTAAAAAACCCCATGTTAGTACTTAAATAGCCACCTAATAGTCCTTAATTTGGGCATAAGGAAAGTGATCATTGGCACACTTTAGATTTCAAATACCTATTATATAACTTTTAGTTGCTAGAGAAGGGTTTTTGGAAAACAAAAATTTTTGTTTTAAATACACTTGTGACAATTAACGTTGAATCTTGCTCTGATGCCAGCTGTCGCAGAACCGACCAATTTATAAGAATACAAGTACAATGGCAATCCGCAAGCGGTCGCACTGTCATACTTGAACCCATATAAACCCGGTAGTCCATCGAGTACCACGACGGGTCTCGATAAACGATTTACAACAACCAAGATCGTACAGGATTCAACATACATGCCACATATTACATAAAGTTCACAGATACTTTTCATCATTAGAGTACGAATAAAAGTTATTACAAACCGAGTTTGATAAATAAAGCGGAAGCGAATAAGTTCGAAGATAAAGTTTCCAACATAGTTTGATATAGTGCCAAGCCAGATCACGGTCCACAAAAGCAAAGATAGGAATTACTAAAGAAGCCTGCCCAAGGCTTACTCCTCATCCACAGTGGGATAGAAGCAACTCTTGCAATAACCATGATACACAGTGCCATCTGCACCAATGGGAAAATAAACCCTGAGTACGAGAAGGTACTCAGCTAGACTTACCCGTCATGAACCAGAAATAAAATGACTCCAAGGATTATGCAAGGCTGTATAAGTGGACGTAACTCGACAACATTTTTGCGTAAAAGCAATTGAGTCATGGTACAGTTACAATTTCTTTATCAGGTTAAGTATAACTATCCATTTCTAGATTAGCAACTATCCTGTGCCAAACATGTGGTATATCCTTTAGAAGCATACAATAATAACCATAGCAGGTATTGGAATTCCATATTCATCCGAACCATCATGTTTCATAACACAGTTGCTACGATGTTGGGACTAGCCAAGTTTCTCACTATCCGGAGAGACGGCGATTCGAATCGATTTCAACCAGCTGAGAATTTATTCTTAACACAAACCCAGGTCTACCAGCCACGATAGCCTTAGGTCACCTTTGATACAACTTAGGTACACATTTCATGGGTCCGTACCACGCCGCACAATCTGGAACACCAGATGCCAGGATGCTCAGGCCAAGCCTGCCCTTAGGCTCAGTCTGATCGTTCCCCGGAAGGAGCGCACAACAGAACGGTTCCCGGCCTGAGTTGAATTACTCGGCTTCGCGGTCGGAATGAGTTATCCGGCCAGCTAAGTGAGAGGCATGCGTTCAATCTTGTCAGAAGCGCCAACAACGGTACGGTCCTTAATCGACATAGACGGGGATAAATCCACACCCAAGACCTCCATGTCTTGTTACTTCTCTATCGACTTCCCGTCCGGTCTCGATTTACTTTTACCTTATGGTTCTGTTCCACGATGGCAGATATAGCCAACCATGCTACGGTATCCACCTACATCTCGCATGTGATAGGACATCACCCGACTTCTACCGGTCTAAGCATGGCTAAGCATATATTCGATCCTGAACCTATACCGGTTAAAGGGTTAATATCTGGACAAGGAATTTACATGCATCAAGTGGTTTCATTCAACTCTTATAACCTAATGCATCAATCATAAGTACGTAAGTAAACATTTGTAAATTACTAGGAGACTTATAATGCTCTGGGGCTTGCCTCGCAGGAAGGAAGTAGGGCGGTGGTCAGGGCACTCCGGAAGCTCTTCAGGGTTCTGCTCCATGCCTTCGGGAGCTGCGGCTTGCGGATCCTCCTGCTGGTTCCCTTCCTCTGCTTCTTCGAATTCCAGCAACGTGATCTCTTCCTCCGATCCTAGATGCATGAATATGGCATAAGTATTACGAATGCATATATGTTTAACATGTTCATCATGTTTATTGAGTAGGTGCATATCTCTTCTCGATTATTAATTAACTACTTCTACAATGCATCGACTATGCCCCAAAACAGTAGCTACTTGTTTCACTCATAACTAGAGTTCCACTAATCCAAATACAGTGATCCTGGACTTTCTGGAAAGCTTATCAAATTCTCTACAACTTTGTTATTAACCATTTTTACAGTACACATCATTTTCCACATGCAACTCATCAAACTACAGAATCTGTCCGGAAACTATTCAACATGCAACATAAAGTAACGATACTTCTACTTCATGTAATCATTCAAAATTTGACAACATAGAATCCACCAACAGTTTAAGCATATCAATTACATTGAGGATCATATAATGGTGAAGCCCAAACTATTTATTTAATTGCCTTTATTATTTTATTTATATATCTAGGTTAAATAATAAATATATATCAGATGTACTTAATAAATTCTCAAAAATTTACAGTGCCTTACTAATGCTATCATAGGACTACTATAAAAATTTCATGTTATTTTACCAAGTAGAACATCCTATACAAAAATGACAAGGAAGCAAGGCTTGAAATAGCATAAATAGAAAATCCTATTGAAAAGTGTCAAGCAACAGATTTCCTATTTTTCTTAACATCCATATGGTACTAGGATTACCTCCAACAAATTTCATGAATTTTGGACTCATAATTAATTTATGAAAATTCATGCAAGGATTGACTATCCATAAAAGAAAATTCTATAACTATAAATCTACCCATGCACTGGTCCTCAAATTTTTACCAGAGCTCGTATATGCTAATACTAGCTTACCACAAAAATTTCATAATTTTTGGAGCACAGGAACTCTAGATATAAAATAAACAAATTTGAATGCATTCAAAAGCACAATTCAAATCCCTATTTAAATCTCCAAAACTTTCTACTGTAAATGTTAAAAACATATTTTTCCTAAATACTACACTTCCTAAGGAACACTACAAAATTTATTTCACAAATTTAGGAGCTACCAAACTGCAGATACAAAAATAACAAAACACATGAAATCAGGATTTAAATCTGTAAAAATTGAACTAGCTTTCTCTTGTGTGTCACGACAAGCGGACCCTTGGTCAGCGAGACACAGCGAGAGAGCACGGCGGCGCTTCGATCGACGCTGGCTAGAACTCGACGGCGGCGAGTTCGCCGGCGTGACATCTTCCTATGTGATCTACTTGACCTAGCGAATCATCGAGCCACTTTGTAGGACCTATTGCCGACTCTAGAGATGACGGCGGCGGCAATGGCGGAGCGATGGCGGGTGGACTGACGGTGGATGCGCCGGTGGAGGCCACGGCGAAGCGAAAAAGGGTGCGGACGAGTATCCCTGGGCTCAGGCGAACCTAATACGCACGGCTACGCGGTCTATGGTGGAGGGACACGCCCTAGCCACGGTGACGGGCGCGGCGGGGAAGCTCCGGTGAGAGCGTGTGCGTCGCTGCGGCTTACCAAGCTGGAAAAGCGGGCAATGGGGGACGTCTGGAGTTGTTGGGGTGACGGTGGTGCTGTTGCGATGGCGGAGGAGCAGCGAGGACGAGCTGTCGTCGGCAATGGCGCCGGCGGCTCTTGGTGCGGGAATGGCTGCAGCAGCGGGCGAGGAAGAAGGCCGAGGAAATGAAAAACGAGCCTTGGAAGGGGTCGGGCGGTATTGGCGGGGGTTAAAGGCGTTTCAGTATCGTGGCTCTCGCGCGATCGAGGCGTTGGTGACACGCCGCCGTCGCCGCGGACACGCGGCGCGCGGTTCCTGCCGGTGTCGGCCACTGAAGGTTGCGATTCAGTTCATTCAGTCGCGACACGCCGAGCCTAACGACGAGTTTTGTAATCGAAATAACTCCCTAAGCAAAGCGATTCAGCGAATTCTTTCAGAACAAAAGTCATAGTCCTAAGTACCATCTCCAAATGTTGTTCAATGATCTCGTGCTAATTCACAACATAAACTGAGTTATATCGTACCAAAGGTCGGGCTGACAGCACTATCAGGGCATGACTTAGAACAAAAACGACTAAGTGTTGCAAAGGTTGATTTTTCTGATTTTTGTGGGACCTATTCAAGCATGCTAGGAGCTGAATCAGTCAATGACCTACAAATAAAAGTTGTTCCTTAAGTCAAACACTACAACTTTGCTTTAGTGATCTCCTCCTTGCAAGGTCCCTAACACCTAGTTCAAACTTGGTCAAACAAGCTACTTTCAAAAGATGATACATACTCAAACTATGACATAATGACCAAATTAGCCCTAGCCCTAAATACCAAAGTTGTTCATGATGATATCCTAAGCATGTTTAAGCAATTTGCGAGGTCATTCAATCATTTCACGTAGTAGTCACTCATAGAGCCAGTTAGTGCAATCACATGAAACATGCCTTAAAGGCTTGATTATGAAAAGTGACTTTCATGAACAATGCTCAAATGCTAACCCAAGTGTGGTTACATGTTTTTGTGACTCACAACCACCAAGTACATGTTTTCATTCATGATCATTTGCATATACACATGGAGACATGAAATAACGAGAAAGGTTGCATATGATAATGAAACATGTGATAACAAGCAAATGTTGCAGCCGTTTCAATCAAATGTTTCAATTGTAAATGCTTGTTTATGAATGCGTGATGATCATGCTCATGTTATGCAAGTCAAGTTATGCAAGGCTAACACCCGAGGTGTTACAGTCCGCCATGACCGGCATTGTGCTCGGTCCAGTCGATGTTGGGTCTTGAATTTGCCACCAATCGATGCGTCCTGTTGTCGTGAACGTATTAGAGCTTTGTCTGTCGCCGGTGATATCGCCGTCGGCGAGGAATCGCCGGTCAGAGCCGTCGCTGCCATGGTCAACGTCGGAGGTTGATGATGACAGGTGGGGTCATGGTGTCAGTGACTCAGCGTTCAAAATGATTTTTTCTATTTTTCTGATTTAAATGAATAGTGTCTATTTTTTTATTTTTGTGTAGATTTATTTAGAGCTCCAAAAATTCTGAAAATTTTTGTGTGACTTCTCTGTGATGTGTATTATTTAGGAAAAATATGAAATGTTGATTTTCAGTACTTTTTGAATGTGATAAAAATTGCTCAATTAATTAATAAATGAGTTTCCAGGATTTTTCTAGGCTTATTTATGTATTCAAAAAGTTATTAAAATTGTTTTTCCACTTAGTTTTCATTTGATGAACATTTATAAAAATTTTGAGCTCAATTGGAATAAGTTGATTTATTTCATAATTCTTAATTAATTAATTAATTCATAAAAGCAAATAGTAACCTTTAGTGATTTAGGTTTTGTTTGAGTTTTTGATTGAGTGATGTCCTTGGGTCATTAGTTGGTGATGATCCTTGGCAATTGATGTGAGTGTTGCGAAAATGGTTTAGTTAGTTTACCTTGTAACTGTACCGCGAAGGAAAATTGTATTCAAGTTGTTAATTTTGCATCCATCATCGAGTATCATGTTTCGTATTCCGCATCATGTTAAACATAGCATTGTTACTACATGTAGTGAATGAAGATGAACACGTGGTAGTTAATCAAGTGGTTGAGGAAGTTGATCCGTCAGTGGTGGTTGGTGTTGATATCGGTGGAACGACTCCGGACCTGGACTTTTCCGTCAACGAAGGCAAGCCCCGGATGCATACAACCCTACCTTGTATTTTACAAATTGATTTCGCTTTTGCTTCTTTTTACTGCATTAAGTGATTAGGAGTCAAGTGAAGACCAAATTGGTACATTATCAACCTTGTTATTCCATATTTACCATATTACTAGTTTTAAATTCGTATATACTTAGTTATGATTAGAACGATGAAAGTCAGGTGATTACCTGTCACTTGCAAGTTTTAAATGAAACTTTGGTTACTCATGTTATCATGTGACATGGGGATGTGGAGTAATAAATCTAGACCGGGCGGACTCGGTGTGTGTGAGCCACAAGACATGGAGGTCTTGTGAGCAGGTTCTTTCCGCCTGTGTCGATTAAGGTCTGTCCGTTGTTGAATTGCATGAGGTAAGACTTTGTAGTACTAACCACATACTCCGGTAAGCCTTAACTTGGCTATTCTATTATGAGAATGGCTACTCACGCACTGGGAGTGGAGAGATGGTGGGAATAGCGTGTACCCACGTGGCAATGGGCTGGATTGGTGGAGTACTATATTCTCGGGTGGCGCGGACCCGTTCTTATTTAGAGGGTCCGAGGGTAGGTTGATATATGTAAGTCGGGGACCTGCATATGTCGTATGGTCTGGAATTCCCAGCTGGGTTGTTTAATCGGTTTGAATCATCGTTGCTCCTCGGTTATGTAGACTCAACTCACTGTTCATCATTGTAGTAATTAATAACTGAAACTTGAGGATGGTTTGAAAAAGTGTTGGATACGAAGTTTCATGATCTCGATACGGATCGTGTCAGCTTTGTATATGATTTTTATGAAGTTTTAAACGTTGATATAAAGAATTTTGTTAAAATGCTTTTACGTAAAAGAACATTGATTATTGCTAAAGCCATACCTTGAATCCCATGGGCCTGCATTCCTACGTTTTTTTAAATTCTTATTTCGGTTAAGTCTTGTTGAGTACTTTTGTACTCAGGGTTCGTTGACCCTTGTTGCAGGTGAGGCTCATGAGCAGATCTATTTTGGATCTTGCTGCATGACTGTTGTTCAGTGCGATGACGATAAGTAAATATGTGGCCCTTGAGCAGGGCAGTTTAATTGTGTTTTCTGTAATATAATATAATGCCACTCCACTACTATGTTTTGTAATATTAATCGAACTTAGTTGTATGGTTTGAAACAAACGGTTTGTAAACTATGTTATTGTAAGACTTCCGCTGTTTTTACTCCGGTGTATCTATTTGAATAAACTGTTGTAATACTGCAATGACTCTGTAATGTGATCCTGCTCGGAAATTGTGGATGATTCGGGGTTCCCCGAGGACACCCGACAGTCTTCTTAAGTTACCGGGAATGTATGCATAGATGTCTAAGGTCGTTGGATATTGACAGGTGCATGTGGACCCTATAATTTAGGAGGTTTTGCCACAGAATGGTATCAGAGCGATCGTTACAAGATTTTTGTTGTATTGGTTTACGAAAACTTCAAAATGATTTGGGATGACTATATTTAACTTATTAATTTGGTCCAAGTTGCTTCTGATTTGTCTTATTTCTTTCTCACCATTCCTTATTTGATTAAAAATGTTTTGTGTGGTGGAGTAGTAATCTTACTATGCCCTATATAAAAACAAATGTTGTTTATGTTCGTTTTAAGCTTTGGTGGTTTTGTTCGTAAGAACGATTCATGCATCATAATTAATTCACTTGTTACTTCCTTCGTCTCTAAGTCTGGGGTGAGTAGTGTGTATGGGTTGAGTTGTGTAGTCCATCCTTACTGCTCTTGAGACCATTGTCAGATTGTTTTACTTGGATTAATCCTGCTCATACAGTATGGCTCGTACCAAGAAGACACTCCGTAAGTCCACTGGGCCCAAAGGAGTTCCTCGCCATCAACTTGCCCCTAGGAATGACTGTGCTAGCAGTAGCAGCTCTAGGCCTAATTCTCAGGTGGAGATACAGAGGATTTCTGCAGAGTTAGCCCAAGCTACTAGAGATAGGGCTATGGACGCCATCCAGGTGGGCAGATTACAGGAGCAATTAAGACGTCTCACCACCGCTCATAGGAACTACGAACGTATGTTAGTTCGTACGGTGGAAGGAAGGAATGAAGCTTGGCATAGGGAAAATGTAGCTAGAGCTAGAACTTATGAGTTAGAATTTTATGTAGAAGACGTAGAAGAGCATAATACATATCTGCATGAGGAGATTCATAGGCTAAGCAATCTCCTAGATCCAAATCATGAACCCCAAGCTGATGAAATGGATCCCGGTGTTATCCTTGCCGATGGTAGTGAATCGGAAGAAGAAGAAGAAGATCTCGAAGAATTAGTAATGATCGATGAAAGTGGCAATGAAGGCGGTAATATTTCCGGAATGGATACCGAGCCTAAAGTTTGATGTAATCGCAAAAAGGAGTAGAGTTGTGAAATAGTTAGTTCTAGTTTAAGTTAAGTAGTGGTGTTTATTGATGATATTCTAGTATATTCCAAGAATAAGGAAGAACATGTGAAACACCTCAGAATTGTTCTGACTCGCTTGAGGGAACATCAACTATATGCCAAGTTCAGCAAGTGTGATTTTTGGCTTAAGGAAGTACAATTTCTTGGACATATCTTGTCAGCACAAGGAGTTGCTGTTGATCCAAGCAAAGTGAAGGATGTGCTTGATTGGACACCACCAACCACAGTTCATCAAGTTCGAAGTTTTCTGGGATTGGCGGGGTATTACCGTCGGTTTATTTCAGATTTCTCTAAAGTATCAAAGTCCATAACTGAGTTACTGAAGAACCAAGTCAAATTTGCCTGGTCATCTGATTGTGAAGAGACTTTCTAGGCTTTGAAGAGACTGTTGACTACTGCACCAGTATTAGCCCAACCTGATATCGAGAAGCCGTTTGATGTTTATTGCGATGCTTCGGGAATTGGTATTGGATGTGTGTTGATGCAAGAAGGCCGAGTCATTGCTTATGCATCCAGGCAACTTAAGCAACATGAAGAACACTATCCGACTCATGATCTAGAGTTAGCAGCTGTGGTCCATGCTCTGAAGATTTGGCGGCATTACCTACTTGGTAATATGTGCCATATTTATACAGACCACAAGAGCTTAAAATATATCTTTACTCAGTCAGAGTTGAATATGCGACAAAGAAGATGGTTAGAGCTGATTAAAGATTATGACTTGGAAGTACATTAATCGGTTCGAATTGTCGTTGCTCCTCGGTTATGGAGACTCAACTCACTGTTCATCATTATAGTAATTAATAACTGAAACTTGAGGATGGTTTGAGAAAGTGTTGGATACGAAGTTTCATGATCTCGATACGGATCGTGTTAGCTTTGTATATGATTTTTATGAAGTTTTAAACGTTGATATAAAGAATTTTATTAAAATGCTTTTACGCAAAAGAACCTTGATTATTGCTAAAGCCATACCTTGAATCCCATGGGCCTGCATTCCTACGTTCTTTTAAATTCTTATTTCGGTTAAGTCTTGTTGAGTACTTTTGTACTCAGGGTTCGTTGACCCTTGTTGCAGGTGAGGCTCATGAGCAGATATGTTTTGGATCTTGCTGCATGACTATTGTTCAGTGCGATGACGATAAGTAAATGTGTAGCCCTTGGACAGGGCAGCTTAATTGTGTGTTCTGTAATATAATATAATGCCACTCCACTACTACGTTTTGTAATATTAATCGAACTTAGTTGTATGGTTTGAAACAAACGGTTTGTAAACTATGTTATTGTAAGACTTCCGCTGTTTTTACTTTGGTGTATCTATTTGAATAAACTGTTGTAATACTGCAATGACTCTGTAATGTGATCCTGCTCGGATATCGTGGATGATTCGGGGTTCCCCGAGGACACCCGACAGTCTTCTTAAGTTACCGGGAACGTATGCATAGATGTCTAAGGTCGTTGGACATTGACAGGTGCATGTGGGCCCTATAATTTAGGAGGTTCTGCCACACCGAGTGCTTAGGGCACTTGGCAAAGCCCCTATTACACTCGGCAAAGGCTTTACCGAGTGCCGCACTCGACAAACAGCAGTCGGCAAAGAACCCGTCGGCAAAGGTTTCTTTGCCGAGTGCCACATATCGGGCAGTCGGTAAAGCCTTTGCCGAGTGTCACATCAGCACTCGGCAAAAAAAATCCGACATCAACTCTGACGGCCTTTTTGCCGAGTGCCACCTCAGCGGCACTCGGCAAAGAATTTTTTTTTCTTTTTTTGAAATTTCTTTGCCGAGTGCCATACTCTTACACTCGGCAAAGAAATTTTTTTCTTTTTTTAAAAAAAATCTTTGTCGAGTGCTATGGCTCTGGCACTCGGCAAAGCTGGGAAATTGGGTCTCTGCTTCCTAGCTTTGCCGAGTGCCATGGTCACGGCGGCAAAGAGGGGGAAATGCTATTTTTTTTGGTTTTTTGCTTTCCATCAGCACAAACAAAGAAATCACATATATATATCAACACACAGCACATGATATATCACATACACATCCATATTCCATCACATACACATCCATAACCCATCACATACACATCCACCATCCATAATACATCACATACAAATCCATTGCCCATAATCCATCACATACATTCGCATCATCCATGACAATATCCATCACAATATATATATGTCTCTAGTAGTAGTCCAACATAAGGCTAAATCTAACACAAGTCCATGCAACATGAAAAGAAACAAATAAACGGTACCTACTGCCAGCCTCCCCACCCGGAGTGTGAACTACCACCTTGACGAGGGCCAGTTGGCCACTCGGCCTATGGAGAAGGGCCACCTTGAGGAGTCGGGTTCAAACCCGCCGACTATGGCTGCATAAAGGAGAAGCAAATTCATGAGTATCTACAGGAGGGCCACACAAGCTAAAGGAATAAACAACCATATATACTCACCGGAGTCCCTACAGGAGGAGGAGCCACAACTGGAGCAAGCAGCGACTGGGGCACGACCACACCTGGCAAGGCCTGAAGCCTCGCCATGAAGCTGAACATGTCCTGTAGCCTCTGCGCCTCGGCCGCCCTCTAGGCTTGTACAGCCTCCATCTCCAGCCGATGGGCCTCCGCCTGGGCCGCCTGCTGGGCCTCCAACCTCCGCAAGTCGGCCTACAACATTCCACCCATAATGTTTAAACAATGCAAAGGCAAGGTAGATGTGTAAAAGCAATGAACGACGAATAAAACAGTACTAACTTGGAGTTCCGCCATCTGCTGCTGTGAGCTCTGCTGCTGAGAGCGTATGGGGAGGGAGAAGCTCGTGCTCCTTGCTCGAATCTCGGCGAGCATGGGAGCAGAGGTGGAGTCGACTGTGCTGTCCGCCATCTAGTACCGGTCGTGTTGCTTCCCTCCTCCCAGCCTCATCAAGAGGTCTGTGTCTAGAGGCTGGGTGGTCGGATCGAAGTCCTCTCCATGGCGCTCGTGGGTCGCCGAGGTGTACTCGCTAAGCTTGCTGTGGACGCTCGCGTTGCTGTACGCCTCGGGCCCGTCCACCGGGTTGTAGGTGACTTACGGGGCCGTCGCCTTGCCCTTGTGTGCCAGGGCGTACGCCATGAACTCGGTGCATTCCTGGCCTTGGTGCGCCTAGGACTACGAGGAAAACACAAAGATGATTACAAGTAATGAGAATTGAGCGTTAGAATAAATAAATAAAGATGAAAACACAAAGAAGATTACCCATGTCTGGGCGTACGCGCTGAGGCTCCGGTTGCCTTGGTGGTGTGGCGCCCCACCCATCTGTAGGCGGCAGTCCCGATGGATGTTGTGCTTCTCCGCACACTCCTCCGAGAGCCACCTGTCCACAATGGCCTCCCAGCAGAGGCGGTGCCTAGCGCACCAATCAGGACATTGCTGCATGCCATCAAGTTATTGATATATCAAAAGATAAAATGAAGCCTACCTATTCTTCATGGAAGGAATCAGTATTAATGTTTCATACTTACCGAGAGGTACTGCTCCTTGGTGAGTGTCCTGGTCCTGACATCGGCCTTCCTCACCACCTGACCAAGGACGTCGGTGTTGTAGTTGATGATGCACTGGAGCCGCGTCTCGTGGTACAGGTCCGAGAGTCGGGACCTACAGACCTTGTCCTGCACTCGCGCTGCCCAGTCCTCAAACCCTTTGTTTTATTATTTCAAGAACGACCAATGAATGCATAGTATTGACCAATTTTGTGCGATAAAGACTCACCCAGAACTCGGCCTTGATCCGTGCCGCAACGGTGCTAAACTCGCTATCCTCGACGGCGTAGAAGTGGTCCCACGTCCAGGGCAGCGAAGTCACCGAGGCGTAGGTGACCATGCTAGGGTAGTGCTGCCGAATCAGAAGGCCCAGGGTGCCATTGATGTGCCGGCCCGTTCCGGACACAACTTTCCAGTTGCTGCAAGTCATTAAGAAGAATTGTAAGTCTCTAGTTCGATTTTCAATATGTCATATGAAATAGTAGTGAAATAATACTTACTTGTCGCCGCTGGGTCGAATCACCGGGCGCCGGTGAAGTGGGATCGGCCGCGCCGGGAGCTACGAGGGCCCGCGCAAGTAGACTCCCGACGAGGTAGGGCCAGAGGCAGTGCAAGTGGAACCCCCTGCTGTCGCTATCGCCGCCTCCCCGTGGTTCGACGAGTCAGAGGAAGTGCCACCCCCTCCTATGTGCAGGCCCACCGCCTGGTCGTCCTCGTCCACCGACGGGGTGGCAGCCAGCTGCACCCTCATCCTCGGATGGCCGCGGGGGCGGCCGCTCCTCGTCCTCCTCGTCGGCGGCTTCGACAAGGGGTCCTCCTCAGCGTGGGGTGGTGAGCGCTCCCACATGTAGAGGGAGTTGACCCCCCGACGGGCCTACCTTTCGCCCGACATTTTATCGAGTGCCTGCAATTTCAAAGAGTAAACCAATTAGCACAGTTAAATTACAAGTACTTATAAAGAGATGCAAAATGAATGAAACATAATTGTAATAATAATAATAATAATAATATAGTATTACATGAATTAGAAATATTCTTCACGATCGGCAGCGGCTGGATCATAGGTGTCGTCATCACTATCAATATTGTCAAGTAAATCGGGCTCATCTCCATCGTTGTCATCATTGTCATCGCCTAACTGTAATCGCTCAAGCATTTGTAAGTCCTTAGCATTTTGCACCTCTTCTCCGTCGTCCTCATCTCCATCGTCCTGATCAATGTCATTGTCTACTTCCATGCCCATCAGCGAAAACATGTTTATGTCAAACCTCCCTTCTAGGACCTTCGCGGGGATACCAAGCTGTTCCTTCTTGCCATCACTAGTGTCGACCTCCAGATACCTAGAGGATTTGCACTTTGGACAGTGCGTTGCTTTCTCGTGATCTTTCCTAAATAGGACGCAACCATTCGGACAAGCATGGATGTGCTCATACGACATCTTAAGGGCACGAAGAAGTTTCTATGACTCGTATAAGTTCTTCGGCAGAATGTGACCCTCCGGAAGCAGGGATCCAACAACTGCCAACATACCATCGAAGTTGTCTCGACTCATGCTACACTGCGACTTGAACGCCATTAGGCGTCCAATGGCATCCAGTTGTGAAACCATTGTCTTTTCATGAAGGGGCTTCTGTGCTGAAGACAGCATATCGTAGTACGCCTTTGCGGATTCCTCTGGCTCGTCCTCTAATCCTTCACCGAACCGTGCCCCCTGAAAGTCATCCATCCAGTCTGCTACCCTGCATCTCCATCAAAAGCCTCGAGGCGTGGTCTCACCACCTCCTCTCTAATACAATCGGCTTCACCATGGTGGATCCAGCAGGTATAGTTTGGCATGAATCCATACTTGCAAAGATCTTCCCCCACGTTCTTCCTATTCTTTTTACACGGTTGTCACATTTGTTGCAGGGACACGGCATCCGACTCGACCCTCTAGCAGCCTCGCCAAATGAATGCTCCAAGAAAGCATTAGTCCTAGTCATCCATTCTGGGGTCATACTTGCGTGGCCCATGTACATCCAATCACACTTCTCCATCCTCTGGCATATACATATGTAAGCGACTAATATAACCAGCAATTGCATCTGCACGGCGTTCCTACCATCTAATAGGTGAGGATAGGTCCTAATCCCACCCGCAGATGCGTAGATTAGGTCAGTTTCAATGCTCCGCTCCTATCCGAGATAGAATTTTGGCAGCACCTCCCCGCTGTTCTCCCGATACATGTCCTGCAAGGGAGAGTGTGTATCCGGAGAACAACAGGGAGGTGATGCCGAAAGTCTGTCTCGGACCGGAACGAACCATGGAAACTAACCTCATCTACGCATCCGTGGGCTGTCCAAAATACATGGACAATCCAAAAGAGATATGGTCGCAGATATGCAAAGATCTACATACCTCCGACCGTATCTCTTTCGAACGGGAGACGCCTAACTGGGCTACGTGACCATATAAAACATGCATGCAAAGGAGGAGGGGGTTATACCTAGGGTGGCGGTGGAGTCAGGCTAGCGGGGCAGTGGCGTGTCGATGCAGTGGAGAGGCGATGTGGTGCAGGCAGACCAGCAGCACCGACGAAGATGATTGGAGTCGCCGAGTCCCTCCCACGGGTCCTTCTCCTACATAAAAAGGCAATAGGTTAGAATCCATTGAAAATTTCAGCAGCACCTCCCCTGCACGGGGAGGTTTCCACAACATGCAAGAAACGTAGGCGCGATGGCCAACAGCCACATATATACCAAACATAGGCACGAAGGCCAACAAACATATATATACCAAGACGAGCCATGTACTTTAGTTCTCTTTCCATGCAGATGAAAGTATCAAAGTAGTACAACAAGTACTACTACCACTACAACTACTACTAACACTAACACTACTACTATCACTACTTACTACTAACAATACTACTACACTACTAACTACTAACTACTACTACTTACTAACTACTACTAACACTACTAAGTACTACTACTAACTACTACAGGTGTAGGGCATACCTTCACGACGAGAATGGCAACAATGAGGGTCGACAACGACGGCGGGGACAACCGCAGCGGCGTGAGGGTTGACGGGCCTAGGCCGGCACCTTCCTTCTCCTCTCCTTCTCCTTCTCCTCCTCTCTTCTCCCTTTCTCCTCTCTTCTCCCCTGCCTCCTCCTCTCTTCTGCAGTGGGCCACATGGGCAGTGGCCGCCAAGGGGGCGCACAGTGGGGAGGTGGTCAAGGGCAGCAGGCGGCAGGCGGTGGTGGGAGGTGAGGCGGGGGGCGGCATGAGGACCAGACTTGAGGCCAGGCAGTGAGGCGGACGGGGACGGCCGCCGCGTGAGGCGCCGGCAGGGGAGGCGGATGGGGGACCAAGCGCCGTGGGGCCCAGCAGAGAGGGCAGGCCGGTGGGGGGAGGAGGCGCTGGCCGGAGATGTGCTTGCGGTGTGGTGAGGAGATAGAGGTGAGAGGGAGAGAGAAATGAGAGAAAGAGAGAGAGAGAGCGCCGGCCAGGCGCGGGTGAACGGATAAGGGCGGCTTTGCCGAGTGCCAGATCGGCGGCACTCGGCAAAGTCAATTTTCTTCGTCGAGTGTCGTGATCTGGCACTCGGCGAAGTTTTAAAAAAAATCAGTAGCTCTTTGCCGAGTGCCAGCTGGGTGGCACTCGGCAAAGTTATTACTTTGCCGAGTGCCAACTCTAGGCACTCGACAAAATAATTTTTTTTTGGTTTTTTGCCACCAATTTTTTTTAAGCTTTAGTACACTACCACAAACAACATGTTTAAATTTGAGACATTTTCATTGCCTTTTGGCATATTTCTATAGTTTATTTTGTTTTGTTGAATTTTTCCGGAAATGTGGAGATGTCCTGGTTTGTGAGCATTGTACGTGACAACGTGCTCGAAACTTTTTCAAATTTTTTCCACGGCATACGCATACGATACGGCGACAACTCGACAAGTTTCATGATTTTCGGAATTCGTTCGCATTTTATACAATTAAAAAACCACTCCCACGCAAGTTGGCGGCGTTGCCCCGTGAGCACGTTGATCGAAATTTCGAGACAGTTCCTGGATTTAGCCTAAATTTACACTAAGAAACAAGGATAATATTTTTTGAACGAATGTAATCCATTATTCGATGCACCTGTAGTTCAAACTTACATTTTCTAGAAAATTCAACAAAACAAAATAAACTATAGAAATATGCCAAAAGGCAATGAAAATATCTCAAATTTAAACATGTTGTTTGTGGCAGTGTACTAAAGCTTCAAAAAAATTGGTGGCAAAAAAATTTTTATTTTGCCGAGTGCCAAACGGAGGGCACTCAGTAAAGAGGACGCCGCTGGATACCGTTAGGCCCCAACCAATCTTTGCCGAGTGTCTGCCTTTGTCGAGTGCCTGGCACTTGGCAAAGACAGCCTTTGCTGAATGCAGATCAAAGACCTCTTTGCCGAGTGCCATATTTTGCCGAGTACGGTGCTCGGCAAAGCAGGTCTTCGTCGAGTATCCGAAATTTAACACTCGGCAAAGATTTTTATACTCGGCAAATCACGTGTTTCCGTAGTGGAGGCTGGTCTTGGACTCAAGGACTTACAGACCCAAAATAGATCCCTGCTACTTAAATTTGTTGATAAACTTTTCACTGGCGCTCAGGCTCCTTGGAGAGATTGGCTTCTCCTCAACGAATCTGTGTTCTCTGAGAATCCGTCTTCTTCCCCCTCCTTTCTTTTGGAAAATTATTTGTGATGAGCTGTCTACCTATCGTTCTATCACGTTCGTTGACGTTCGTGACGGATCTTCTACCTCCTTCTGGCACGATCGCTGGCTTGATGAGGGTCCTCTTGCTCTTTCTTATCCTGCCTTGTTCTCCCACTCCCTTAGGCCTAACATGTCGGTACAGCAAGTTTTTCAGGACGGGTTTGATTTGCGCTTGCGCCCTAGACTAACAAGAGCCGCTGCTACCGAGCTCGCCTCTCTTATGTCTGCTCTGCAGGAGGTGCACCTTCAAGAAGGACAGGACATTAGAAGGCTGACATCTACGCGGAAGCCATTCAGGTCCAGGGACGCGTACAACATGCTGGCCCCTTCGCCTTCGCTGCAGGATTTCCACGCCCGGTGGATTTGGGGCTCGAAAGTTCCAAATAAAGTGAAGATTTTTGCATGGCTATACTTCAAAAATAGGCTAAGCACAAAAAAGAACTTGTTTGACAAGAATGTGATGGAGAATGGCATTTGTGGCCGGTGTGATCATCCAACAGAAGATCGGAGTCATGTGTTCTTTGACTGCAAGCTCAGCAAGGATGTGTGGAGCATCCTCGGCCTTCACTTTCTCGCTGCTACTGCTGATACGGACGTTTGGGTGTGCTGCCTTCCCACTGCCAGAAAAGACCCAGCGACCTGGCTTGTGGGATGCAAGGAACGGAGTCATCTTCCGGAACGGAAGGCAGCCCCCGCGGGATGTGATTATTCGTGTCTGTGATGACTCACCGCTAGAATCCTCAAATTTACCGATTGTTTTTATGTTTATCGAGTGTATTTCTTTGATACTTGACGACTAAGTTTTTTTGTCGAGTACTGCAAAAAAACACTCGACAAAAAAAAACACTCGGCAAAAAAGGAGGTTTGCTGAATGTAAAAAAACATTTGGCAAAGAGTAGGTTTGCCGAGTGTAAAAAAAACTCGGCAAAGAAATAAAATCTTTTTTTTGAAAAGAAGGAGAAAAAAAAAAAAAAAAACATTTGCCGAGTACTCAGATCTAGAATACTCAACAAAGAAATAAAATCTTTTTTCTGAAAAAAATGAGAAGAAAAAAAAAAAAAAATTGCCGAAATCTAACACTCATCAAAGACACAATTTTTTTTCCTGAAAATAAAATCCCGCCTCCCTCCTCCCCCGCACACCGTGGCCCCTCCCTCCCTCCCCTTCGAATTTTTTACTTTTTAGTTTTTTTTAAAAAGTTTCTCATAAATAGATCTCTGAAGAAAAATTTTTAGAATATAGATCCTTAGCTCGACGTCATTAATGTTGACGTGACGTTGATTTGACAGGACATCTCGACGCCGTCGACTCTAGTCCGAGCTTGACCGCCGTTGACTCGGCGCCGAGCTTGGCACCAGGACGCCTTGGTTGGTCCAGCCTCGAGCGCGCATTCGGATCGGACATCCGGCTCCCGTCCAAGCGCTGGGAGACAAACCACCCCGCTACGCATGCCGGTGCCGGGGCCCCCACTCGCTGCCCGGGGCGCCGGGGAGGGCTGCATATGCCTGCATCGCGGACCTTTGGCCTTGCAGGCTTGCACAGCAGGACTGGACGGGTGAGTACTGACGGACAGCGACGTTACCCGTCCGTCCGTCGTCCCTCGAAGCTGCTCATCCACCCCGGCCGTCTGACAGAGTGACAGTACAGCGGCGCGTGAAAGCTTTGAGCAGGCCGAGGGAGAGAGCCATGAGCCATGAGCCTACAGATGACAGGATGAGTACTCCTACTAGTACGACACTAGAGAAAGATGAGGGAGGTGGAGCAGAGAGGAAGAGATGATCCCTCCGTTCTAAAATATCTCGTCGTGTTTGTTTTCTTAAAAAATAATTTTAATAAAAATATATATTAAAAATATTAATATATATGATACATAATTAGTATTATTTAAAAGAATCCTTAAACCTAGTTTTTTAATAAATATATTTAAATATATAAATGTTGCACGTATTTTATACAAATCGAGTTTAACTCGTTGCACGAAAACTAAAAACGACAAATAATTTAAAACAGGGGAGCATACACGTATTAGAGAGTGTTTGGTTGCTCCTTCTAAAATTTTAGTCGTTGTCCAATCAAATATTTGACACATGCATGAAGTATTAAATATAGACTAATTACAAAACTAATTACATAGTTTGCGACTAATTCACGAGATGAATCTTTTAAGCCTAATTAGATCATGATTTGACAATGTTTTGCTACCGTAAACATACGCTAATAACGGATTAATTAGACTTAAAAATTTTGTCTCGAATAGTACTGATAGATTATGTAATTTATTTTTTATTAATATCAAACACCTATGCAACATCTTTCTAATATACCTTTTAAATTTTAGTCACCGAAATCAAACACCACCTTACATCAGCTAATATAAAAATAATACTCTACTAGACATGTGAATGCAAGTAGTCGTCCACGTCTTCCTTTTAAATTTTTAACAATTCCGGTGCCAGTACTGCGCTGCGCAGGCAGCTTCTGCCTTCTGCCCGCTGGTCTCGACTCGCGAGGCCGGGTCTGGGCGTCTGGCACTGGCTGCGGCAGGCGGCAGGCGGCAGGCGGCAGGGGGAGCTTTGAAAATCCCGACCCTCCTACTATTCGTACGTACCGAGGCATAGTCATGGGTGGTGAATCGAACCGATCCTGACGCGTCGTCTCTCATCGCGCTACCATGACCCGGTACCGGTACAGGTATTTCGTCACATCATAGAAATAGACGTAGCAAAAAATATTAAATTTAAAAATAAAAAAACAAACAGAATTAAATTTAGAAATCATATAAAAAATGTTAAAATTAAAAAAAGTCCCAGTTGCCAGGGACAAAAATAAAGCTGGCCGGCCGGCCGGCGTGCAGGTAGGCAGCAGGGCTAGGTGTAGCCACCACCCTGACATGTGACATGCACTATGGCGGCTAGGGCGCCGTCTAGGGTTTTCACTTGGTGCCTAGCGAGCGCCCCGGCCGCTTTATTCCTATTCTTGCATGCGGCCTTATATATATATATATATATATATATATATATATATATATATATATATATATATATATATATATATATATATAGGAAATAAAAGTCGTTCTGGGCGACGCTACATTCATGCAAAAGGAAGTCGTTCTGGCTTGAGGGGCTGGTTTTGGACGCGTTTGCCCCTGGCGACGCTTTGTTCCGCGCGCCCGCTGGTTCTCCGTTCGATGCCCAGCACGCTCGCCGCCCGCTTCGTTAATACGGAGTACTCCCAGCACGCTCGCCGCCCGCTTCGTCGCTCGCGTCAAGGCAGTAAACACGCGCCGCCCAGAACGACTGCACCAAATTCATCTAGATTTTAAACATGTGCATAATAGTAATAGCCACGGCATGTGCATATTTTAAATAATATGGAAAAAATAACGTACCATCGAGATTTTGTAGATAATTGAAATCGACTGCACCAAATTCATCTAGCGGTAAGTTTAAATCAAATCCTATAACAATAGTCCTTTTGATATGAGAAACAATTGAGAGGAAGAGATAGTACGGTAGAAAATGGACAAGAGACGAACAAGTAATACCGTTGTCATGTTCCAACGGAGGGTCGTTGAGATCAAATGCAACGTCGCCGTCGTCATCGTCTTCTAATCGAACGTTGAGATCAAACGCAGGAAGGAAATTAGCCATTGTGCCGTAGAGTGGAAGAAGTAGATGAACAAGAGCTAAGCCATGTCGTATAGGATAGCAACAAGCTAAGAAGCAGGCAAGCTAGCTAGGCGTGCAAGGAAGAAGCTAGGCGTGCAAGTAGTAGATGCAAGCGTCGGACTCCAAGCGTCGAAGCGTCTTAAATAGAATAAGCAGGACTCCAAGCGTTGTACTCCGTGCGCGCCAGAATTGAAATGCCGTGAGCGCCAACGAAGCAAACGCGAAAAAAAAATAGCAAACAAACAAAGAAAACGAGAGCGACAATGGCCAAAATCGAAGATAACGCGCCCAAACCCAGCCTACCTACCGACGCGCCAAACCATCCCACCCCCACGTTCACAGTGCCATGCATTTTTTTCCACAGACCCATGCAAAATCTTGTTAAAAAAAAAAAAAACGCCGGCCAAGGGAGTCGAACCCTGCCCGCAAGCCTCAAGTCCCACCCACCTGACCAGTCTAGCTACGAATCGTTCTCGTCTAGGAGTCACCCACAGACGTATTTAATAAGGGTAAACATAGAAAAATACCACTTAATTAATGACACCTTGATAAGCACAATCATGTCCTAAACGACTTTTATTTCCTATATGGAGGGAGTATATAGATAGATGGATGCGCGGGAAAACTGAGGGCCTGTTTAGATTCAAAAAAATTTGCGCAGTAACTGTCACATCGAATCTTGCGGCACATGTATGGAGTATTAAATATAAACGAAAAAAAACTAATTGTACAGTTGATTGAGAAATCGCGAGACGAAACTTTTGAACCTAATTAGTCTATAATTAGACCCTAATTGCTAAATATAAACGAAAGTGCTACAGTAGCCAAAATCTAAAATTTTTTAGATCTAAACGGACCTGAGGTTCTCTCTTCATCTCTTCTGCTGCACACGGCCGTGATGTGCTGATGAAGTGATGAACTGAGCTGCTGCTGCTGCTTGGAGGAGCGTGCAACGTGCGGCTTTGTGTGTGTGCCTGTGTGCAATGGCAGAGTGCACGGCGTTCGGGGCCTGGAACTGCATGCTCGGCGCCAGCGTCAACGGCGTTGAGCTCGGCGTCAGGGTGCCGAGCTGTCTGACAAGTCAGCGTCACATCTATGTTGAGCCTAAGACCTCGGCGTCTGGCATCGAGACGTGTTAGCTTGGTGCCAGCATCGATGACGCCGAGCTAAGGATCTAGATCCTGAATTCTTTCCTTCAGAGGTATATTTGTGAGAAACTTTAAAAAAAAGGGCTAAAAAGTAAAAAAAAAATCAGCCCTCTCCTCCCAACTCCTTCTCCCTGCCCTCCTTGCCGGCTCCCCTCCCCTCGCCGGCGTCCCCTCCTCTCCCGGCACCCCCTCCCTCTGGAGCCCCTGACATGTGTGATCAAGGCTAGGGTGATCCCCTGACAAATCTTTCATTTGAGCATCATGAATCAAGCCGATTTTGTTTTGGGGAAAAACTCGAGTTCATGGCTTCGATCCAAATTTACCAGAGTTTGGGTCAATCCTAGGCCATGATTTTTGGGGAATAGGTTCGTGCCAAGGTGAATTTCATCTGTGCAAAGTTTGGCTTCGAATCATGGTGATTTGTATCAGTTTATGTTGATTTTTGGTGGCCGCTCCTTCTCTGCTCTAGTTCATCAGCTTTCTGTTCTCTGTTCTCAGGCTCCTCATCGGTCTTCTGTATTCAGGCCTGAGCAAATCAGCACATCAGCGAGCTTGCCCTTGGTGGGCTGCTCGCCGAGCTTGAGCACAGCACCGAGCTGGTCTGGTCGCTGGCCCTCCCTGCCATGCGCAGCTTCTTCTCTCCCTGTCCGTTTTCATCTCTGTGTCGATTTCTGCAGGGAGTCAAGTTGGGCTCCAGGAGCCGAGCTCTCCAGCGCTAAGCGCTCTAGCACCGGTGGTGCCGACCTCCGCTCGCCCAAGCGCCCAGGGCTCCAGCGGGAGTGGATGGTGGCGGCGGCGTGGATGGTGGTGGCGGCGGTGCTGGTTGGTGCGGGCGTGGTGTCGGCGTGCCTTTTTTATTTTTTTTGAAAAAAAGTTTATCGAGTGTTTTTTTTGTACACTCGGCAACGTCTTTACCGAGTGCCCAACAAAAAACACTCGGCAAACCATTTAACGGCAAAGTTCGGCAAACCCTTTATTGAGTGTTTTTGGGGCTTCGCCGAGTGCCCCTGACACTCGGCAAAGCTCCTGTATCTTGTAATGACTTAACTATTTGGGAGGGTAGATTTGCATCTACCTCCATGATACCTGGCTTACGCTGTTGGCGTTTCTTTCTTCACTCTTGTGTAAATTCTATGTAAAGCGATCGGTATCGTCTGTGAGATGTAAACAAACTAAATCTCTTGGTCTTAATATAATCCAGGCGGGGAAGCTCTCCCCTCCGTAGGTTCTCGTAAAAAAAAGAATGAAGGCAATTAACAATGGCGGCGGTTGTTGCAATTTTCTGGCAAATATAATAGCGAAGGGTCAAAATTGGTTTAGATTATTTCATGGAAATAGATCAGAGCGATTAACTCTAGCCGTTTGTCATACAAAAATGCTTTGTACAGGGCGTCCGTCTGTCCGGACACACCTTCTTGGGCCTGCGGACTAGCCCAAATAGACCTTTGCTCTGCGCCCATTTTTTTATTATGGTGTCCGTGTCTGTCCCTTCGGTTGTGCCACTTGGATAAAGAAAGGAGAAGGAGACGAAAGACCTACTCGACTCTGCTCCGCCATCGACGATCACCCCACCTCCTCCTGCACTCCATCGCCTGGCCCGCTGCTCCTACCACTGCTCCTGCTTTGTAGCCCGCTCCACCATCGACGGTTACCCTGCCTGCTCCTTTTCTTGCTACGTCGGGCCGCCCTAGTACTCCAGCCGCTGCTCCTGCTTTGCGGCCCGCTCCGCCTAACGGCGAGGGTACTGCCTCGCCCACGCGTGGCGACCGCTATGCATGGAGAAGCGTTGGGCCGAGGTACGGAAGCCCTCCGGCCTCGCCTCCAGCTACGGCTGCGGTGCCCCGGTGCAGACGGCGGAGGAGGCCGCGCTGGGATACAATGCATGTTGCAAGCGTATATTTTAAATGTTTCAAATGTTTTAGAGGTATGTTGTAAGTGTTTCAAAAGGATGTTGCAAAAGTAGATCGGGATGTTACATATGTTGCAATGGTTGTACACTTACATATGTTTGCAATGGTTTTCAAGTGTTTCAAGTTGTTTTTACAAGTGTTTTAGCTGGTACTGATGTATGTTGCATGTATTTCATCTAGATGTTGCAAATTAAAGGAGATCGGGATGTTGAACATGTTGCAATTATATACGTATTATTTAAGTGTATGTTTCTAAATGTTTCGGCTATTTCAAACGTACGCTGCAAGTGTTTTATTTGGATGTTGCATTTGTTGCAGTGGCTATACACATATGTTGCAAGTATATGTTCCAAATTGTTTTATCTGTTTCAGACGTATGTTGCAACAAATTCTTCATGTTGCAAGTTGTCGGGGTCATAACCCTGGGGTGTCTTAAGGCACCGAAGGCACCAATTAGTTAACAGGCTAAGCGGCCCACAACACATCAGCGAGCGAAAGCCCGAATGATCGAGGCCTAGCTAAACCAAGCGAACTAGGCCGGACGCTAAGGCCAGGGTCAGCCACGACCCCTTCTTCATGCCTTAGCGGCGTGGTGCTCGAAGGACACACGACCTCTCCTCCGTCCTGACCCCCGAAAGGAGAGAGGAGAGGTCAAGCGCCACCAAACGTGACTGCTCTGACAAGAACGAGCACGACGCACTGACCCTGCAAGGACCGAGAGGACAACAGTCACCTTAGTCTGATCAGACGTCATCCCTGTGCCATACCGCACAGACAAGACAGTACCACCCAAAGTGGAGACGACAGGTACGATGACAACGGCCAGATACGGCCCGACGAGATGAGAGTACGATCCTACCCACTACGGGATGGGATCCACGATGAGGGCCTCGACTTAAAGGCCATCTAGGATGGCAGGAACCATGATCCCAACGGTAGGGATCATGCCCCCCCGCTCCTCAAGACAATAAGGTGATCAACGACCCGGGACAACCACCAACTCCTATACGACGTCCTAGGAAACTAGGAGATGATGACGAAGACCACGACGGAGACCACATCGCATAGGACGACTGGTGAACTATCGTCGTGTCTATAGTGCCGCCACGGCCGGCACAGTAGCACCATGCCACACCATACCGCGACATGGCCACAAGACCATGACGATAGCCATGCCCGGACGTGCTTCACAAGACAGCGTAGCTTACAAGCCAAGTTAGTTAGGCCCTCCCTCAGGCTCATGACCCTTCAGTTGGGAGAACCTATTGCTTTGTATGCGCCCTGGCCCCGAACTCTATATAAGGGCAGCCATGGCACCCGTCTAGATGAGATTCACATCCTCTACCATTCCACTCATTCTCCATCGTAGCAGGGCTCCTAGAGCTTCTCTCGAGGCAGTCCGTCTCCTAGCTCTAGCTCTTCTTCCTCTTCCACCATTCTTGCACCCCCATTGTAAGAACTTCAGAGCATTCAAGCAAGGAACATGCACTCGACCATCTCTGAGACTAGACATAGGGCTCTAGACTGAACCAGTATAAATCCGTGTGTCTTTTGAATGCTACCAATGTCTTCCTAGAGCAGTTCGGTAATCGTATAAATTTACTAGTTCGGTTTACAAAACACCGACAGTTGGCACGCCAGGTAGGGGACAGTCACGCACTCTCGTTTATTAAGAAGGAAGCGATGGCTTCTCGCACCGTCAGTGGATTCGCTCATGGAATGGCTCATGATAGCCACATCCGCCACAAAAACTACAAGTTCATCGTCACCAAAGGGCCAGCACCCGCGTTCGCCCTTAGCCATGGCTCAGACCTCCACCCTAAAGATCTGGATTCTATGATCCACAGTGAACACACTCTTGGAACTGCCCTCGGGGGCTGCATCCCAGAGTCCACCTACATAAGGGGGCCAATACCCTCACTCACCACCGGCCATGGCAGGGACTTCCATCTAGGAAACCAGAGGTCCATGGCTTGTAACGAACTCACTCGAGGAATGGCCCCGGCCGACCACATCCTTTTGGGAAACCTCACAGTTAACTACACCAAAGGGCCAGTGCACGCATCCGCCTTCAGTTGTGGCCCAAACCTCTACCCTGGAGGTCTGGATACCGTGATCCACAACGGACATACTCTCAAAACTCCCCTCGGAGGCTGCATCCCAGAGTTCACCTACATGGGGGACTAGCACCCTCTCTCACCATCGGCCACAGCCAAGACTTCCACCCAGGAAGCCAAAGGCCCGTGGCTCATGGCGAGCTCACCCAAGGATGGCCCACGGTGGCCACATCCTTCTAGGGAACCACGAGATTGCCATGTAGGACAACCGGACCCTACGGTAGAGCCACACCCTAAACAGCATCTCCACAACTAGCGGGACGCCCCGTGTTAGGGCACGCACGAGCAACGAAACTACCCACCGCCATGCGGCATCGACACTAGTGATCTGGTAGCTAGCTGGTGCCACGCCACGCAGGACCAAGCCTGGAACCAGAGCCCACCTGTGGTCGATGAACAAACCATACATCATGCCCCAGCAAACTGCCAGCTATCACTCGGAGGCACATGCATCCAAGGAAGCGGGCCCCTCAGTGCACCGCGACGTCACGACAAGCGGACCAAACTGTGTTGCACTCAGAGCCCACTTTCACAGTGACAGGTCATGCCAGACCCTCGCTGGGAGCGACAACCGCACCTAGAGGTAGGGACGCGATGGGCACAACATCGTCGCACCATGAAGGCTCAAACATCAAAGCGCACAGGCCCTCCTGGCCCGAAGCTATAGCGGGCTGGACATAAAGAGGACGCCCTCGAGGGCTCATAGGCCCGCCGAGGATGTTGCGCCAGCAAAGGCCGACCCAAAGCCAGCCGAGAGGCCAATCCGCTCCGGCTACAACCGCTCCAAGCATTGAAGAAGCACCTTCATCATCTCATGGCCTGAAGACTACAATGACTTCATCACAAGCAGACACTTGGGGGCTCGTTGCACCCCAAGCAACAGCAACCAATCCCATGACAACTTCTGGTACATCGGTCAGTCACATCCACTTTGGTCTTAGCCTCCTTGCCCAAACACGTCCATATACACATACAAGTCCGTCAACAGTTGTGGAAACTTAGGGCCAACCCGTAGAGCAAACCAGATAGCATGAAGCCCATGCACTGTATCCCGGTAGTGCTTAACTTCCAAGTGACTCGATCCGACTCGTGCTCAAAACCGGGCATGACTCACTCATGGGGGCTACACACATGGGTATATACGCGCAACCTGCAGCGCATCACTTCTTGTCATCGTCCCAGCGACCAGTCCATTTCAATCCCCTTCCAATCGTGCCTCTCGTCATGACGAACTAATGACCCGCACCTTGATTTCTCGCTCGTACGGGTCTAAAAGGAAATAGGGAATTCGCTCGAACAAGGCGAAGGAAGCGAAAGGAAAGGAATCTTTTGCCGCTCGATAGATCTCTTCTCACATCATACCGGATCTACGATATACCCTCAACGCCTCATCGCTCCAACGATCGCGCACCATTTAGCCTCGCGGGCCAGACCCCAGGTTAAAACGCACACCCACGAGCATAGGGCTAGGGGAACGAAGCACATTCCAACTTGAATGAAAAGAGAAAGTGAAAAGGTAGCAAGATAACAAGCGAATGCGCCAACCACACACCATACACACATAAAACACAAACATGTCCACCATAGCCAGGTCATACACAACATCAAAGCATCCACATCAAGGACATTCACACATCGAAAGACTAGTACTAGAGGCGGATGCTCGTAGCTAACATTTTGCTTGCAAGGACCTCTGCACCTCGAGCGGTAGCGCTGCCGATGGCAAGGACATCTCTCTCTGATTTCCCCGGTGCTTACCCTCATCCAACAGCATCAAAATTGACACCATAGTAATGTGATTCGACCGACATCAAGGAAGCGTGAGCACCATAGCGAACTCCCTAAAAAATGAGGGAATCCACTTGGAAATGGGCCTCATCAAGACAAGACACTAGCTAGGCACTCCCCTAGCCGGCGCCAAGCATGACCTCACAAAGAGCCCATTCGGAGGCGGTTAGCGCTACCAACTGGTTATCCATCTCAAGCACTCTCTGGTTCATGGCCGCCTTCTCCTCCTGATCCAAAAGCACCCTTGTGCGCAGCCTGAAGAAAGACATACCGGTTCACGACCGAGCACAACGATAGAACGGGGGCACAATGTAGAGTCGACGAAGACTCACCATCATAGGCAGAGCGCAGTCTCTAGCAATCAACTTCGAGGCGCTGGAGCCTCGGCTCGGCCGTGTCCCGAGCAGCGCCAGCCGAGGTGAGCTCCATCTCTTGGGTGGCCATCATGTCCTTGAGGTCGGCCATCTGGGATGTCAGAGCCTCGATCTGGGACTGAGCCTGCACCTCACGGTGGGTCGATTCCTTTTTTGACCTCTAGGAAGCCTCCAAGTTCGCGCGTAGGTGCCACACTTCGGTCTCCGCCACTTCCTGATGGCCGCGGTCAGCGATGTCTCCTACCCATGTCTGGTAGGCTAGGGGAGCGATCAGATGACTACAGCATGAACAGAGCAAGCATGACAAAGATGAGAAGACCCACCTACACTTGGACCTCCATCTTGTCGGCCATCTGACGCTAGGCCTCCATGCCCAGCCGAGCAACCACAACGATCGTGTCACCCAATTTGGACAAGGTCTCCCAAACACCCTCATGACTCTGTGAGGTGCCTTCCCCCGTGGCTCGCTCAGCCACACCATCCACCAAGAACAGAGCCTTCCCAGGGTCTGTGGGGTGTGGCCAAATGAAGAAATCCTCACTGGCTCTGAATCCTCCTCACAGAAGGAGAGGGTCGACATGGCTGGCCCATTAAAGACCACGTCCGCGAACAGGGGGACAGCTATGGGTGACGGACCTGCATCCCCCTCCAGACCAATGGTTACTTTGGGTCCTTCGATGGCCAGCCTCTTTCCATCAGCTTGCTTACCTCCGTGCAAGCGTAAGGGCGGTCCCTCGCTAGGTGGGACCCTCTCCGAGGGGTGAGCACAGGGCCGCAATAGAGGGAAGCCTGGCCAGCGGCCCGAAAACCACACCATCGCTCTAGGTCGGCTCTAGCCACGTAGGAGACCATGTCGCGCTTGGCGATGGCCTTAGGACATCGAGTTCTACGAGGGGTTCGCTGCATCGAGAGGTCATCAAGATCAGCTAAAGAAAAGACATCAACAACCCCGACCGAAAGCAAAATAGAAGGAGTGTAACACACTTGGTGGAGCGTTCCACAAAAGATAGAGCAATGCACCCTCCCTCGTACGACACTATAGGAGGTTCCAAAACAAGAGATACCACCGATGAAACCACGGGGCCAAAAGCCAATGAGGCTTCTCCGGCCGCAGCGGTGGTGCCAACATCTCCCATGTCGTGCCCCCCGGCAACCTCCGCCTCCACCGTCTTAGGCACCTCCAAATGAGGAGACGAGGAAGCAGGGCACTCAGCTTCCACAAAAACAATAGGGAGCCAGAGGAGGTCACCACCCTTCCCTCTGAATCCCTCCGAGGAGCGGCGGCCCACGTCGTTCACCCCCAGAGCGGCCCTCATCGCCGTAGCATCCTCGACATCCTCCCCTTAGACGGGGACTTCGTCCCCCACCAACGAAGGATCAGCAGGGGTAGCAGACAAGGAGCTCTGACCACCTCCCACGGTGGCACAAGGGCACTTCGGACTTGATCCCCATGATGGGAATGGAGGCGGACGCTTCTAGGTGGCACTCCCATCTGAAGCGCCCGCTGAACAACTAGCACTGCCTGGTCCAGCACTGTCGCTGGATCCCTACGGAGCATCGAGGACCACTAGGTCCTCATCCATGTCCTCGACATCCTCATCATCGACGCCATCATCATCATCCGACACCAAGACCCCACACTTTTGGCACACCTCATGTTTCCTTGCCATCTCGCGATGGAGCCATTTCTTCTCCTCAGCAGCCGCCTTCTCCCGTGCGGCGCGCTCGGTGCCCCCACGATGAGGAAGGTGGAATCGGGAGACGAACGAAGGCACAAGCTATGAAAACAGGGCCAACAAGGTTAAGCGCCCCGAAAGAAAGGAAGATATGACAAAAAGAAGACTCACTAGATTTGGCCGATAGGTGGCCAAGAAAGCCTCCACGGCGTTCTCGACCGCAACAACGGTGGTAGGGGTGACTAGCCCAGCGACCCGCATCATGACCTCGCCGGTCTCGAGCACCTCCCCAGTCTCCCGGGTTGGATCTCTGACCCTAGTGTAGTCTCACAACAAGCACACCCATAGCTTCAGTGGCTGAACCCACCATTCAACCATGGTGCGCATAACTGCAATGCCATTTAGGCCAACTAACAATTGGCCTTCAAGGATCCTAAGGGTCTCTAGTACCTTCTTTGAACGACTCCGCTCGCACCCCCAACTCCATGATTCTAGCCTCACCGGCACGGCAACGGACAATCAAGAAAGAGGGGCTACGTCATCATCATGAATATAGAACCAATTCCCATGCCAGTCAGAGTTTGAACTCCTCAACGATAGACACGGGTAGCTACGGGACGCACCATAGCATATCTGGATATTCATCCTGCCCACTGAGGCGAGCATGCCATCGTTGGAGCCATGCGCCTTGCGACTCTTGACCTCGGACACCCGTGGGAACAAATCCTAGTTAGGCTCAATCCCCAAGAAGGCCTCGTAGATAACAACGAAGCGCGCTAGCTGCAGCACTGTGTTAGGAGGAAGGTGCTATAGTTGGACGTCATACTCATGGAGGAATCCACGGAAGAAGTCCGACGCCAGGATCTCCACCAACCATAGCAGCCTCGCCTCTGTCACCTCTGAAGGTACCCACTCACCCATTTAGCCACGTAGGAGGAAAGTAAGGCGACATTGATAGAACCAACAGGGGGACGGTGAATATACCATGTGGTGGCGAACGGCAGCACACAATCTAGGTAAAACTCTCAGGCTTGACCTCCTAGTTCCCTTTTGCTCTTTCATTTGCAACAGATGGCAGTGGAAGGCAAAAGCAAAGGTAAGGGACAGGCCTAGGAAAAAGGGGCTATTTAAGTGGCGATGTCCCGAGACGCGAACCGTATCCACACGGAGTCCATCCCGGAGCAGGTCTGAAAGGTCCTTGTTGGTTTTGGTAATTGAGTGACAACCTAGGTGGACTAATTGTGTTTATGTGAGATACACAGGTGATTAGTCCACAGGTACATGTGTATGAGCAACATATGCCATGAAGGTGAAAATGGCTTGGAGATGTTGCAAAGCTCACACATGTGATGATGAAGGAGCTTAACGCACATGAGACATGACATTGAGTCATGTGATCAAGGTGGAGAAGATCAAGACAAGACTTGGCTTGATGGACCGGTTGCAAGCGTGAAGGGCAAGTCGAAGGCTTTGGAGTGATGGACCGCGTGGCGGTGAAGCTTGAGCAAGACTTGGCGCCGATGGACGATGGCAACGGTGAAGGGCAAGTGAAGTCAAGATCGATGAACCAATATGATCATGTGATGATATGAAGTGGATCATATCATTGTTGATCGTGTTGGTGCATGTGTTGCATCGACATTGGAGGAGATGGAATGGAATGCGCAAGGCAAAGGTATAACCTAGGGCATTTCATTTCATCGGTCATAGGTGTGTAGAGAAGTTTATGACCGGGTTTAGGATAGATGGCCGTACTATCAAGAGGGGCAAACTTGTTTGCATATCGGTCATCTAGTGCCACTCGAGTGATCTAACTTTGCATTGTCGCTAGGATCGAGTGGCGTGGCAAGTTGAGTGGCTAACATCCTTTGGGAAATGATTGTGAAAATGCTAACACACATACACATGGTGGTGTACACTTGGTGGTGTTGGCACATTTACAAAGGAGGTGGTGTTTGCAGGGGTGAGATGGGTTTGGGTCCCTCTCTCCCTCCCGCCGAGCTTGCGAGGCGGGATTCGGCGCTTTCGGGAAAATAGAATGCCTATTTTCTATTGCGCCGGATGCAAGTTCTTGTGGTTAGCACATTGGAGCAAGGGTGATGAAGTTAGAAGTGAAAACGAGTTAGTCGCGAAGATGCTGGCGTCGGTCAACTGACCGGACGCTGGATCTGAATGCACCGGACGCTGGCAGGCTACGTCCGGTCAGGCTGACGTACGATGACGCAGAAGCTGGAGTGTGACCGGACGCTGGCTGCGTCCGATCAAGTGTGACCGGACGCGTCCGGTCGAGGTCGGTACCTTACTGGAAACGACCGGACGCTGGGGGTTCAGCGTCCGGTCAGTTGAAGCTGCTGCGTCCGGTCAGGTCAAGTGACCGTTGGAATCAGGACACGTGGCCGTCTGCGGGCGACCGGACGCTGAGGTCCAGCGTCCGGTCAACACGACCGGAGCGTCCGGTCGGCCCGACCGTTGCCCAGTGAAGGGGTAACGGCTAGTTTAGCCCTTGGGGCTATAAATAGAAGTGGCCCTCGGCCATGGCTGGTGCTGAGCACCTCAAGGGACTTAGTGTCCATGCTTGTGAGTGCTTGGGAGCCCTCCATCACACACATACTTGATAGCGATCATCCAATTGTGTGAGTGAGCGATTCTAGTGCGATTGCATCGTGAGGTTGCATCGAGTGGCACTAGGTGATCGAGTTGCGAGCCGGTGGTGCTTGTTACTCTTGGAGGTTGCCACCTCCTAGACAGTTTGGTGGTGGTCTCCGTCGAAGCCCGCAAGAAGCTTGTGCGGCGCTCCGGAGAAGTGCTTGTGAGGGGTACTTGTGCTCGCCCCGCGGGAGTCACGAAGAGCAACTTTAGTAAAGCGTGTCATTGAGCTACCCTCACTCAAGGGGTAGGTTCTTGCGGTGCCCGACGTGCGGGCTTAGCGGGTGATGCTAATTAGCCGTCGAACCACCAAGTGAGCGGTCGACACAACGGGGACTAGCGTGTTGGCAAACACGTGAACCTCGGGAGAAAAATCATCGTGTCAACCTTGTTCTTCCCGTTGGTTTGCATCCCCATTACACAAGCTTGCAATTACTTATATATATCTTAAGCTTGTGTAGTTGCTCTTGTAATTAGATAGCTTGTGTAGCTAGCTAATTACCTTCTTGCTTGTGTAGCATAGAAGTAGCTCCCTTGCGTGGCTAATTTGGTTTTAGTAACCTTGTTAGTCACATTGCTTAGTTTGTGTAGCTAAGTATTTGCGCTCTCTAATTAGGCGTTGGTTGCCTTGTTATTGAGCATTGCTAGTGAGCTTAGTTAGCTTTGTGCTTTTGCTTACTAGCATGTGTAGGAGCTCCCTTGTTACTTAAAGTACTAGTGGCATAGGTTTGTGTGACCATGCTCTTAGAATTGTTTAGGAGAGCTCTAGCTAGCCCGGCACCTTAGTTGCTTTATTAGTATCTTTGCAAGGTGCTAGTGAACATATATAGAGGGGTGTAGTCTTGGCTAGACTGATTGTTTTAATTCCGCATTTATATCGGTTAGCCAACGCGATTAATTTTAGAAAAGACTATTCACCCCCCCCCTCTAGTCCGCCATCTCGACCTTTCAAGGTCCCATGGGCCCTCAAGACCCGAGGAGGTCGAATGCCCCTAGGATTTGTGCTAAGCTCCATCATCACGACTAAGCGGCATAGCACCCGTTCACACGCAAGTGGTTGTCGTATAAGCCACACAGCGACTAGGGAGGCACCAATCCCTTGAATCCACACGCAGAGCGACCACCACGCTCATGACCCCACGTTGTGTCTAATAAAATCTCCCTCTAGCCAGCCCTTAGAAGGGCTCAAGGCCACCAAGAGATAGGAGCAGGATGAGATGGGCCCCAGTGGCTCTAATTGGTGGTGCGGAGCCTCACGACCATCTCTTCCTATGTTCGAGTCGTCCACTTCGAAGTCTCCCATGTTGACCCCCTCTGGGGGGAGGCATCTTGCCCCTGGCCATTGCGGAGGCAGTTGGGGACTAGCGGGATTGATGGTCGATGATTTATGGGACGTCTCTCAGCAAGGCACAGCCGAACTCCACGTCGATTGGGGAGGATATCAGATCCCGCTTGAATTACCCATTGACCTCAATGAGGCGCACCGCTCTGACCGCGTGGTTACGGTGGACGAGCTTCTCCCTACGTGGGGTGAAAACGAGAACCGCCTATAATAAGGCATCATGACCCCTTAGGGTCAAAAAGAGCACAGGGCGAAAAGGAATAGGGACCCCATGGTCCCGTCCAAGGACAGGGCGAAGCCATGATCATATTCCTCCCCATGTTCTGGGTCCCTGATCTGCGGCAAACTTCGTGACCTCGCAACCTGGCAAGGGTCATCGACCCCTCTAGAGAGAAGTTGATGGGGCAAAAATAGCCAAAAACTCACGGTGATACTTTCTTTCGAAAGAGCAATACTCGTCCTATGAAAGAAAGGCCGCAACCCAGCCTCACCAGATCAAAAGCGCGCAACGGGCGCATTCCAGGCCAGGATGCTTGAGCCAGGACTAGTTGACGATGACCCTACCTCGCGTGGCGGTAAACCAATGACCCGCTCGAAAGTCCCAACATAGAACTCTAGGTGTCCACACCCGAGCAGGCTCGAGGGCTCGCTATGATCTTGTGAAAAATGTCATGACCTTCGAACAAAGGGACATCCTTTGCTCAAATCCGATGACCACAAGCATGACCGAGCCATACACTGCATCAAAATCCTGATGACACCGACATGGTGGAAAGGTCGCAAGCTCCAAAGGCCACGATGCTAGAAGGGGGCATGCTGGACATCCCCTCTATGGCCGACCAAAAGTCCGGTAGACAGAGACGCCTCGCAAACCCCGTCCAAGCATCATGACCAGCAAAGCTGAAGAGGCAAGGCGAAAGGCGGATAACGCCACTTTCGCCAGCATGAGGACAGGGCAGCAAAACCATCCGAACCTCAGGACCACCTCGCTTACCTAGGTCAAAATCCATGGAGGGCGAGGAGGTCACAAGGCTACGGATTCAAGGGCCGCACCCACTCATCCCCCTCACCCGTAAGACCCCTTCTGGCACCAGTTGTTGGAAGGGGCAGAAGAAAATGACCTCCAAGGTCACATGCACGAAACCTTATAGTTCTCGCCTAATTTCTCTCCCATCCCTTCAACAGGGAAATAGGGAACAATTTGTAGCCATAACCGAGAGTGGTTCGAACAGTAGAAAGCCCTTACTTATAGGCCCAAGGGCGGACCAAAAAACATGGGGCCCCCATGCCACGTGGCGAGCTATGAGAGGGCACGGCCAATGTCAGATGCCCGCGTGAGGTCGAGGAAATCGAGACCCTCTCAAAGGAAGGACCGGTACAACATCGGCGAGACCACTCAGCCCCACCTGGGTCACAAGCCCCGATACGCAGCACACTAACATAGCAAGGCTCAATAGTCACATACCACATCATCAGGGCGTCCTGACAGGGTAAAACACGATGGCCACCTACCGCTTTGAACGCACCCAGCCCACGAGGGGTCAAGCGACGAAGCTTGAGTAGGCCGCAACTACGAATTCATGTGTAGTGAACACGCATCTCAGTGCTTTCACGATCACTTCGTGATTGTAAAAATGCTAGGGGGCTACTGTCGGGGTCATTACCCCGGGGTGTCTCAAGGCACCGATTAGTTAACAGGCCAAGTGGCCCACAACACATCAATTAGCGAAAGCCCAAATGTCCAAGGCCTAGCTAAACCAAGCAAACTAGGTTGGACGCTGAGGCCGGGGTTAGCCACGGCCCCTTCTCCGTGACTTAGCCGCACGGTGCTCAAAGGACACACGATCTCTCCTTTGTCCCGACCCCTAAAAGGAGCGGGGAGAGGTCAAGCGCCGCCAAGCGTGCTTGCTATAACAAGAAAGAGCACGCTGTATTGGCCCCACCTCAGTCCGGTCAGACAAGACAATACCACCTAAAGCGGTGACGACAGGTACGATGACCACCGGTCGGATACAGCCCGACGAGAGCAAGAGTATGAAACTACCCACTACGGGATGGGATCCATGATGAGGGCCTTGACTTAGAGGCCATCCAGGCTGGTGGGAACCATGATCCTAATGGTAGGGATCGTGCCCCCCCCCCCGCTCCTCAAGACAACAAGGCGATCAACGACCCGGGGTGACCACCAACTCTTGTATGACGCCCCAGGAAACCAGGAGATGATGACGAAGACCATGGCGGAGACCATGTCGCACAGGATGGCTGGCGAACTACCGTCATGTCTACAGTGCCGCCATGGCCGGCACAGTAGCACCACGTCACACCATGCCGCGACGTGGCTACAAAGACCGTGACGACAGCCACATCCGGACGTGCTCCACAAGATGGCGTAGCTTGCAAGCCAAGTTAGCCAGGCCCTCTCTCAGGCTCACGACCCTTCAGTCGAGGGAACCTATTGCTTTGTATGCGCCCTGGCCCCGAACTCTATATAAGGGTAGCTAGGGCACCCATTTGAATAAGATTCACATCCTCTACCATTCCACTCATTCTCCATCGTAGCAGGGCTCCTAGAGTTTCTCTCTAGGCAGTCTGTCTCCTAGCTCTAGCTCTTCTTCCTCTTCCACTATTCTTGCATCCCCCATTATAAGAACTTCAGAGCATTCAAGCGAGGAACACGCACTCGATCATCTCTGAGACTAGACATAGGGCTCCGCCCTGAACCAGTATAAATCTTCTTGTCTTTTGGATGCTACCATCGTCTTCCTAGAGCAGCGCGGCAATCATATAAATTTACTTGTTTGGTTTAGAAAACACCGATACAAATGTTTCATGAGCAGGCTCGGGAAGCGGGTGCAGGTAGAGGTGGTCCTCGTGGCCGCAAGCGGTCCCCATGTTTGCGCGGGAAGCAAGATGGGCACAGACGGTCCTACGGAGCAACACGGGTGCACAGCAACAGGCGCGAGCGAGCGAGTAGGCGGGTGAGTGAGTAAGCGTAGCAATAGGTAGGCGGGCGAGCAGCGTAGTGCGGGCAGGCGCATCAGGCTAGTAGCCGCGGGCGTTCGGGCGCATCAACGGGCGGGCACACAGGCGAGCGAGCAGCGCAGTGCGGGCGGGGCTCATATGATATGACCATTGGTCAATGATGCTGACTTTGAAGGCAAGGCCTATTTGGCCAAGCACCAAAGCATTGCCAGAAACGCCGCAGCTAGCGCTGGGGGGTTGTTGGCTCATAGCTGCCACGACTTTGCTGCCACTTTTAGATGGTCAAATGGGTGGTACGGACATACGGTCCAACGAGAGACTAGCTCGTTGAGGCATGGCACTAAGGGGTACATGATTAGCCAAATATGCCATGCTATGCACCTCTGTCACCCGAGGGCTCAACAGCGATCCTAAGCACGACACTATGGAAACTTAGTCGTACCTGGCCTAGCTCGATTAGCCTAGTAGGTCATGCCAGCCCGATAGCCCGATAACATAGATCACAGATGAACAACAAATATAAAAATAAAAAAAAAATCAACAAAAAATACAAGATTATAAATCTTCACAGGTCAATTAAGTATATGCTCATACCACCACCAATCAAAAGGGAATTGGCCTGAGAAGCTATGGTTATAGCACGATTAATGCTCTCATCGTCTCCGCCTGCCCCACACCAATGCATGTTCTGCTCTCCTACCACAAGGAGGAGAGTAGAGGTGAGGAAGGCATCAGAGGATAGGGAACCGGCGGCTAGGGGAGGGGAGCAACCGGTGGCTAGGATAGGGAGAGAGTGACCGGCAGCTAGGATGGGGGAGGGAACACCAGATTAGTTGATGGGGTTAGATCCAGTGTGAGGGATGAAGGAGTGGGCGGGTGCCATATTTGCCAAGCTACCTCGCTCTAGGATCGAATTGGGTGCCATATAGCCTTTCATCCTCAAGGACATCAAAGTGATCGCAACCTGTCAAGAACATAGTGATAGTTGGGCTTGTGTTTGGCATTAGCAAGGATTTTCGATCAGGTTAGCCAACCTGAAACTGTTGGGGTAACATAATTCTTGTGATCTTCTAGCAAGAAATAGGCCATTTATTCTACATTACATTTCCAAAAGGGTTCCTCCTTGAACAAATGTCTCATTTATGGGCACATTGGGAACAAATTGGAAACCCTAGCCAGTATTTATTTTGGAAGATCAACAAGGCTGTGCACGCGGATGTGCGGGTGTGCGGCCCCTACGATGGTATAGCCCCCAATTTTTTAGGCCTCAAAACTATAACTTATCATCAAGTAATCAATATTTAATACTCTGTGCAGAGTCCATGACAAGAGCCTATGCTGATTCTAAGAATCACTGCATCTCTTCCTATTTCGCACTTTGCAGTTCCATCTACGTCATTTGTCTGTCCATTCGACTACTTTGTCCCGATCCAACTTACTGAGTCACCGTCTCCACTAGGCAGCTAGGGAATCTCTAGTTCAGTACTCCACTCCAAACATCAAAGTGCAACTTGTAAAAAGCGTTGGCGAGGGACTCTAGGAGAGGGTGTACTAGCAAGTGCTAAACTATCATAGTTGCCATGGATCCATTGAAATTTTGAGAAGTTTAGCATTTGGAAGCCAGCACCCAGCGAGTTTAGCCTAATTCCTAAATATATGTAATTAGTTAACTATTTGTCTTGTATTACGATTGGGAAAATATTTTTTTCTGTTAACTATTAGACGAGGTTATTGCTATAAGAGTATGATATATATAATTACTGTTCTATTTATCGTTAGGGCCTACTTTAGAGCTTGGAATGGGGCCTTGGGTTTTACCGACACAGACTGAAGGTTTTTTTTTACGCGAACTACGGAGGGGATAGCTTCCCCGCCTGGATATATTAATTAATCATCAACGGTCTCATTTTTAGAGAACGAGACAAAACTCTGGTCGTCCGGTTAATTTTGAAAAACCGGACTAAAACCAAAACAACAACCCCAGCATAAGGGCTAGATTGTGGCGAGTCCACAAAGACAACAAAAAAGAAAGAAAGAAAATTACAACACCAAAGCACAGAAAATCTTCGACGATGCCTCCAGGGAGGTGGAAGACGCCACAACGTAATCATCGTCAACCAAGCAACAAGAGAGCCCGAGCCTTGTGCCGAGGGGTTGAACGAGTCGACCATGCGGAAGCAACGCACTAGGTTCTTCAGTGACGCCTTCAAGAAGGAGATTCTCGTCGCTGGCCCAGACAAATCTGAGCTGAGCTTTCGCTCAGAACCTTTGCTTTCGCTCAGAACCTTTGCTAGTGCTCACCGGCAGTGCCTGAAGGTCAAGAACCCAGTCCCTGTGTTTCCGGTTTAAGACCACTAGCGTTAACTGGCCTTGGTTTGTTTTCCTAAACCTTGTGGTTAGGACTGTAGGTTCCCTTACGGCAGTGATGCAGGTGCAGGAGTAGAAGAACCTTGTCTTTAGGATTGTAGGTTCTCTTACGGCAGTGCAGGTGCAGGAGTAGGAGATTCGGTGGACAAAGGGCACCTCAACCAAATTCAATAATAACAGTAACAAAGAACTGTTGATTCAAGTACAGAAGCAGTTTTTCTGCCTGGCGATCAAACGGGTTTGTCGGCCGTTTTAATCTTCGTATGATTGCTGTCGTCGTAAGCACATTGAGACGGATCTGTCTGTCCTTGTGTGCATCAATATGCTTGAGGGTGCATGGTACAATGCTTACCTGGACGATATTAAAATTTGGTGCAATGCAACCATTCCAGAGTGGTCCTTCAATCTGGGATCCCGTATGGAATTTACAGCGCAAATCTTGTCTCTCTGATCAAATCGCCTGCTGCATGATCCTCCCCCATCTTCCTGGGATCAAGTCCTGGCTGTCCATCCCTCTATGCATGCCACCTGAATCTTAAGCAGGAGAATCCCCAGGCCCAGGTGGCCTGCAAAGTCAAACGCACCATGTGTCGGCGCCATGTTCGAAGCTTGGTCTAAGAATCAGAGTCCAGGAGTGGCAGTGGCAGTGGCAATGGCAGCTATATATATGCACACGAACATCTCAAGCTGCAGTTCGTCCAGCACGATAGTCACCACTCGCCAAATCCCGTTGCGTCTGCACCATTTGCTAGTTGCTACTTATATATCCAGATCTTGCATCCTCTTGTCTAGCTAGTGTTCCAGGTCTCGCCTGCTCTGCCTCTCGATCTCTGCATATCTAGTGAGCAACGCAGCGCAGCATGTCACGTGGCGCCGACGTGATGCTGCTGCTCTTGGTAGCCCTCCATGAGTTCCTGCCGACAGTCGTCACTGATGCCGCTCTGCAGGAAGGTTTCTACACGAGCAGCACCAATTGCACCGTCGACGTCGAGGCCACCGTGGTGAGCGTCGTCCAGCAGTTCA
This sequence comes from Miscanthus lutarioriparius, assembly GCA_904845875.1. Taxonomy (NCBI): domain Eukaryota; kingdom Viridiplantae; phylum Streptophyta; class Magnoliopsida; order Poales; family Poaceae; genus Miscanthus; species Miscanthus lutarioriparius. Next base: position 76,898,682 of record CAJGYO010000006.1, read on the forward strand.
TCTCCGCGGACCGTGGCGTCGGCGCAGGCCTTATCCGCCTCCACTTCCACGACTGCTTCGTCAAGGTATACTACGTACCGGAACATAATTTGCGCACTATATTCTCGAATCTGGATTGAAGATAAAGACGGTTAAATCGAAATGCATGATCTTGTACGTGCCAGGGTTGCGATGGTTAGGTTCTCCCTGACCCGAGCTCCGCCAACCCGGACCCAGAGAAGGCGTCGCCGTCGAACGGCGGCCTCCGCGGGCTGGAGGTGATCCATGAGGCGAAGCGGCAGCTCGAGAGCGCGTGCCCGGGGACCGTGTCGTGCGCCGACATCCTCGCCTTCGCCGCCCGCGACGCGGCCAACATCCTGAGCTCCGGGGCGATCAACTACGGCGTCCCGTCCGGCCGCCGGGACGGGCTCACCTCGGCCGCGTCCGACGCCAGCCAGAGCCTGCCCCCGCCGTTCGCCCAGCTCGACCGTCTCACGGAGCTCTTCGCCGCCAAGGGGTTCACGCAGGAGGAGCTCGTCACGCTCTCCGGCGCGCACTCCATCGGCCGCGCTCACTGCGCGTCCTTCTCGCAGCGGATACACCCCAACGTCAGCGACACCATGGACGAGGAGTACGGCGCCGGGCTGCAGCAGCAGTGGGGACGCGGTGGCGGTGGACCAGGCACGCCAGCCGACCTCGACAACCAGTATTACAGGAACGTGCTCGACGGGAAGGTGCTCTTCAACTCGGACTGGGCGCTCATCAGCGATAACACGACGAGGCAGATGGTGGCGGACAACGCGGGAAACCAGGCGCAGTGGGCGGCGAAGTTCATCGACGCCATGCACAAGATGGGCGCCTTGGACGTGCTCACTGGAGACCAGGGCGAAGTGAGAAACTTCTGCAACGTCACCAACAGCGGCTAACGGAGCTGGTGGACCAGCAGCGTGAAAAATAGGGTCGTCATGACTCATGAACGTACATAAGGGTAGCTACATACTGCATTATTTGTAATCTGTTACTCCCTCCAACAGTCACACTCACACAGAAGTGTGTGCGTCACGTACAGTTAAACTATATAAACATCGACATCATGTATAATTTACACTAGTAAAAATTCAATATAATACTTCTATTATTCTTTCAAGAATGCTATTAGATTAAACAAATGCACATAATCATGAAAGAATGAGGTGATTTTCCTAACTGCCTCTGCTTCAAGCAGTTCACTCTGTTTTATATTTTTTCCCCCTTGGACCCATCTTCCCCCCTTTGTGCAATGCACAAACATGGCCCAGCAGCCCAGGAATTATGCCCCAATGTTACATTCTTGAGTGGGTGGTTCTCAAGTGGATGTATGTAATGATGGAAACGTAACATATGCTTCTTTATTTTACTATTGGTGTAGAGCCATCAAATGTACAAGAGGTATCACGATTATACCATGGGGGTTACAAAGTTTTGATAGGTGAGGTATTATTTTTCTGTAGCTTGGTGTAACTTACACTACATCACAACATCAAGATTAGCGATGGATGGTCTGACGCTAAAAGCGGCTACAGTGACAGACAATCTGACGCTAAAAAGTTATAGCGACAGACTTCTGCAGACGCTGTAAGTCATGTCGCTAAAAATCTTTAGCGTCAGACAGTACTTTTAGCGTCAGACAGTCCGTTGCCCTAAATTTTTTTAGCGACAAATAGTCTGCTGCTACACTTTAGCGTCAGATAGCCTACCAGTACTCTATAGCGACAGACAATTTGAAATTACAAATGTTTTTAGCGACTGATGGTTTGACGAGATCGTTTAAATGCATTAAAAAAATAAAAGGCTATTTTGTTGCAAATTAATACAAAAGTAACATTATTGTGCATATTTCTCATACAAATAGATTCATTCATGAACCTGAAACATAGATCCATGATCAGATAAAGTTGCTATGCTTCAATATGATGTATTATTATAAAAGTAGGAATCACTCCATTTTAAATGCATATAAACACTGCTTTCAAAAGAAGCAAAGTTACATGCCTGTAAAAATTGTAAACCTACACAATCAACAAGTCTATACTCTTTCACTACAGGATATAAATATTATTGATTTTGTCTAAGTAGTTGACTAGATGAAAAGCATAGTATATTTGCTCAACTAATGCCAGGTTGCTTCGAGTTAGATAAGATGTTTTGCCTTGTGATCGGTAGGGCATCATCTTCCACTGCTTCTATACATAAGAACGATCTGTTGAAGAGAGAAGCAACATGGATCGGAATTTTGGGTTCGCGGAATCCAAATGTATCGAACTACAACTTATCATGGCCATATACTAACAAAGAACATAAGAAAGAAACTACTAGCTCGATGGCACCAAGTACTGTAACACCCTAAATTTTACAACATTTTTAAATAGGGGAAATTAATTTGTTAAGCATTTTATGGGCATTTGAATTTAGGAAATAATAATTTTATTAGGAATAAAATCAAATATAGGTCGACAACCATGAATGTGCATACGTGCCACTGCATACTATTTTGAATTGCTTGGTTTGAAGTTGGATTTCGAATTGAGTTGAAATTTCATTTTGAACTTGCTTTGAAGAAAAATTCAAAAAAAAAGAAAATGAATAACTTTCTTCTCCTCCTTCTTTTCGGCCCGAAGGCTGCTCACTGCCATGCCCATGGCTTTCCGCATGGCCCATTCCTTCTCCGAAGCCATTGCAGCTCCTTGTCTCCGCTCGGGTCGAAGGCAGTGTTTCTTTCCGCGTAGCCCAAGGCTCTTCACCGCTTGGGTGAAGCACTCGAACCTCGGCCCACACACGCCCAACCAGAAGCAGGCCACAAAAAAGTCGTTCCTCGCGCACGACCAGCCGGGCCCACTGGTCAGCTCTCTTCTTCCTCGCGTCATAGCCGAGCCGGACATAATCTCTCGCGACCGGAGTCCGTGGCAAGACTGTTTCCCTCGATTTCGTGCAGGCGCCCACGCCTCGCCTCTCTTAAATAGCGCCCGCACCCTCCTCTCTCCCCAATCTCATCTAGCGGCGTTTTCTTCGCCAAGCAGGCATGCCGCTCGCCTTCGGCGTCGCCGTCAACCTCCGCCGCCACCGAAGGCCGAACCGTCGTCGCTTCCTTCCTCTTATGCGTTTTTTGGATGGGGTGAGATCCCCCTCCTTCCTCTCTCTCCCGGTACTTCTCTTTTGTCAAATAGAGCTTTGTAGGCCAAGAACCGAGGGCCTCAGAAGGCCGGCCATGGCGCCGCCATGATTCCAGCCGCCGTCGGTACTATGCCGGTGATTTCTTTTTTTTTTTTATTTTTTTTATTTCCGCTGGATCGATTCTCATCCGTCGGTTTCTAATCCGACGGCTCATAAAGGAAGATACCCCTTCGCTGCCTATCTTTCAAATACGCCCTTATAAATATTCCAGATTCAACCCACGGTCCTTTGCGTGTTTTACAGTTTATGTTTCTTTCTTTCGAAAGCGTATTTTCTTTCGGATGGGCTGAAATACGTTTTCAATTATTTACAGATTTGCCATTCAATTTGTTTTAGCCGTAAAATCTTTGTTTTAACTCCGATTAGATCCGTTCAAGTTGCGTTGGGTTCGTAATTAAGTAATCTACATGTTTATGCTACTGTAAAGTAGGTTTCCAACTTTTATAAATCGAGCTTAGATCTAATCTATTATTTGTCTATAGGAAATCTTGTTTAAAATATAACTTTTCCGTTTTAGATCCGATTTTTGTGATCTTCGCGTCTGCGTGTTCATAGCGAGACGTAGATTCGTTTTCCAAACTTTTCATCTTGATTCTTTGCTGTTGTTGTACTATTCTAATCTGTAGCCTTGTTTGCTTTGCATGATTGCTCCTGGATGCTTGTATGTTGCTGTGGTTATCGAGTATAGACGGTGAGCAGTTCTCGGAGGATCAAGGGTACGACTTTGACGAGCAGGACCAGCAGGTGTACATTGTTCAAGGAAAGTATGGCATGGGATCATCCTTGTTTTCTATTCACTTTAAATCATTAAATTCATATTGCATGTGTCTTCTTGTTAGGAATTTCCTAGAATTGGGCTATTGCCTTGTCACCTATGGGTTATGCATATGGGTAGCTTAGCTAGAGCTCAGTCAAACCATGATCTTGTAACTTGACTAATGGTATATGCAATAAACATAAAATGTGACTTTTTAGCAACATGGCAACAGGGGCTGGAGTGTTTAGCTACTTTCTAAATGCTTCAGATTCCTCTCTCTAAGGACTTATCTGTAAGTGATCATCCGAGACTTACAGTATTGTGAGAGCTACATGGCTCTGGCTTTAGCTCAGTATGAGGACATTTTCTAGCTTGTTAGTGGTTATCTTTATTGGCATAAGAATGGCTTGACGAATCAGGTATAGGACAACATCTACTCTTATGTGTATAGCCGTGAAGGAATTGTGCCATTTGACCGGGGGGTTCCTATAACTGTTTGCCGAGTGAATCTAATGGCCCTAACTTGTTAGACGAACCTTTGAAAGGCTTTATAGTGACCCCTGCCTGCTCACCTTGGGAGTGTTTTGGGAGTTATAAACCCGGGCATAAGGGAATCATGACTCACAGTGAAAGTGTACAACCTCTGCAGAGTGTAAAACTGGTATATCAGCCGTGCTCATGGTCACGAGCGGCCTTGGAACATTTATGGAATAGATGATCACTAAGTAATATCTGTTTATGCTATTCATTACTCATGTTTACATTTGATCATGTGTTCTACTTTGGGGACTGAAACACTTTGATGCTACTCATAAGCTAAAATTATGACAACTAAAAGCTGACCGCTGTTAAGCTTGTGTCTAGCCTTTTGAGCCTCATGAACCCCGTGTTACACTTGTTGAGTACGACATGTACTTACGCTTGTTTATTTTCACTATTTGGATAAAAATCCCGGATGGGTAACAGATGACCCTGAGAATGATGATTTCCCTGAGGACTACTAGACTTGTGGTCAACCAGTTGACGTCCCTGTGAATTGGAGCTTCCGCGATAGATCTTTTTATTATTTGTGCTATACTTATGTAATAACTCTGTCTTATTCGTGATGTAATAAACATTGGAGATGATACTATTCATAATTTGTCGGCTTATGTGTGTGACTGATCTCTGGGCGCACATAAGGTTATGCACCCCATTTTATCCTTAAAATTGGGTGTGAGAAGTACAAGTGGGTCTCTAAAGACGGTACAAAATGCATATGATACAGGTTGTTGGGATGTAACAGATCTTAGAAGTAATCCACAGAGTATCAGACTTCTTGTTATGTCATGCCACAGCCAAACTACATAAGGTGACCAAGTACAAGTGGCTGCTTACCTTTGAGTCATAGAACTTGAGGTAGATGCGCGACTTGGGTACGGACAACTTTGACTCCAGGATAGAAGCAATGCCAGCACTCAGCTTCTTATTCACATCAAGGTTCAGGACTCCAATGGAAACCAGCTCACCGTAAGCTGTGGGCTCCTGGGTACCTCCAAATGCCATAGGCACCGAACCCTTGAGAACAACCATCACGTACTGTGGGAGGACAACCATTCCAGTTAGTTCCTCAAGATGATAGTACTAAAGAGAAATGGCTTCATCCAAATATAAGTCAAGAACAGAGAAACAATAAAAGCTAAAGTTTAGTAATTTGAGCCTAGCACCACAGGTCAACAACCACGAACCAAATAATGTTAGTATATGAGAATGAGATTAGCATGGTCAGGTTATGAACACAATGTATTCACTATTTAGAGAGGTCATTTTTGTCCTTGATAGTAGCAAAGCAGCTGCCTGACTAACACTATATGGACTAAACGGCTAACAGAAGATGAAAAGCTATGACCTCTAGTACAGGGCATAAAAAAATGGATACTAAACTACATAGCAAAGTAGCTGCATGAGTAACACTAACACGAAGTGACCGATCGACATGAACATTCAAATTTCATCTATGTAAAATTGATGGCTGTAGTACTAGGGTAACATAAAGGAAAAGCACACGCAGCCCATGGTCCACATATTTAACAACACTTGAGATTAGTGCTGAAGAATGGTATACACTAGGGGGTTGCTGGTTGATAGAAATCTGGTCTAGAAAAATTGTGAGCATTTGTTAAATTGGAAGACGAATGGTTTGGCATTTCTTGTACTGAGTGACCACAATGGTTAGTATATCAGTCCCACATAGACACTGGGTGTGCAATCTGATACTTCGAGTTGTCTAGTTATTTCCTCAATGCTGAAACTACTAAAATGAAAAAATACAGTTTAGTTATATATGAACTCAATTTAAGAATGTCCACGATATGTAGGAGATTCCAGTCCCAGGGATTCTAGGCTGTGTCATGTTAATGTTAACGAAGTGTTAGAGTGAGAATCAACATCGGGGTGTTAATGCATCTAGAGGATATTCCTCCAAAATAAAAGCCAGGAGGAAAAAAAAATCAAGGTCACACAGCCTAGATCACTCAGCCTATGTCAATGAATAAAGGTAAATAAACAACCTTTTCAATCAAATCCAGCACATCCTGATTGTCAATGAACTCAATGTAGCTCCAATTAATTTCCTCGCTTTTGTACTCCTCCTGTTCCATCTTGAATACATGCTGAGAGAAGGCATTTATAGCATCTAGTGTTAAGAGAAGTAAATTAAAAAAAAAACTTCTAAATCCGACAGACAAATACAGTGCATACCTCATTAAAGTGTTGCTGAAGTTTTTCATTTGCAAAGTTGATGCAGAACTGTTCAAAGCTGCACAGGTAAATCAAGGAGCAGCGTCAAACCTAGCTAGCATTACAAAATCAGTATCTCAATGTGATGGCTAATAAATGCATAATTTACAAACGTTTCACCAAACTGTAGTAAAAACATGCTAAATGCATGCACGCACACAAGTTACAATGTATGTTTCAAGATAATTCAATTATATTGCTAATAAATAGAGTACATGACCTTGCACAGAATGCTGTAAATAAACAGATAACTAGGCTCTTTACCTTCTAAAGGTACAGTTCATCCGATCCATATGAATCAGAAAGTGTAGAGAAGTTATGTAAAACTGAAGTACAGTATGAGTTATCATCTAAAGCACTAGGCCTCATTTGCGCCTAAGTGCGACAAATGCCTCTAACCAATTTAACTTTCCGTCAAGTTTAAATTTCAGCAGTAAATTATCCCATCAACTAAGAGAAACATGCCTCTAGTTTGTGCCTAACAGTAATCAAAACTCTAGTAAATATGCACCCATAAATGATGCACCCATAAGAATTTTAAAGCAAGGAACGTATATGAAACCAAAACAATGCAGGAAGACAAGAAGATTACAAGGGCCACCATTTGTTGGTGTAGTTGTCTTTTTTATAATTGAATGGGCTGCATCATGTCTATAGGGGACCAAGCTCTCACCAGTTCCAACCTAAAGTAAATATGCACTCATGAGAGCTACAAAACATGGAACATATTTAAAATCAATTATGCCTGCTTGTAACACTGGAAAACAATAATCTCTTAATATTACTAAATATATCAAGGCCTTGGTAATTGTAGGATGATCTCTTGAACTTAGACACGCATGTTGGATGAGACTTGTCCTATAAAGCTTTGTAATTTCAAGGTACAGAGTACCAACACATCAACTCTGTAACGATGGCATATGTTCCTGATTGTGATGAGACTTCAGAAAACTCTAGGAACTCAGTCCCTGTCTGTTTCATCCACAGGTCTGTTTCAGCTTTAGGCATGATGAAAGAAACAAGGCCCTTAGGCAGGATGAAAGTATTGTATGCTGTTTCAGCCTGAACTCAACCATACAGCAGGCTAGTCCACATTTGAAAATTTTGGTCAGTTTTCATTGAATGATTACCATAAGTCTTACAAGCTAAAAGTTTACGACAATTAAACATCATAATTCATTGGTTCTCAGCCAACATCCAACTTTCAATGTTCCTCAACGGTTGAACATTCCTTCCCAGACATGTACTCATGTATTAGAGAATGGAAATTATTGATATTTTTTTTCTGGTGACCATAACAGCTACATGAACTGCTGCAGGGACCAAACCAACCAAACAAAGAAAAAATAACAGTAGTTTGATTGCTGAAAGTCACCATCTATGTACTATGTACATCAAATGTCCTGACCAAACCAACCAAACAGTAGTGTATTGACCACTCAATACACTACTGTTTGGTTGGTTGGTGTCATAATCTATGTACATCAAATGTCAAGATTGACCACTCAATACACTAACAATCACCTGTGATACCAAAGCAAGAGGGTTCTAGAAATAGAAAAGGGAATAAAGAATATAAACATGCAAACCATCAGATAAGGTTTCAAAATGAAAATGAATGGACAGTTGTTTGATTGCTGACGTGGGAAGTGGGAATGGGAATTATTGGCAGAGGTTAATTTAATGTTACTGTTTGGTTTGAAGGTATTGTTGTATCAGGTTGTTTGTTACCATGGAAACTCAAAAACAATTTCAAGCAGAAATGGAAACAAAGGGTGTGTTTGGATCCTAGACTAGCATTTTCTTCTCAATCCCCAAGCAAAGCTTAGTGTTTAAGAAATAGGGTTTAGGAAATTTCCTTTCCTAGACATATTTTAGAGCAAATAGTCAAATAGCTTAAGTTAGGGTTAGTTACTTATATAAGTTAACAGTTCTGATAATTTTTGCAAAAAAAAAGAAGTTAGTAGGCATGCATACACTTGTAATTAGATTAGATCCATATGCAAATAGCCAAATAGCTTAAGTTAGGGTTCAGGTGCTGACTTCGCACAACAGCAAGATAGATGTTTAAAACAGAGAGAAAATAATGATGCGTACCCAGGAACTAGATCTGTCCAATTGCAATCCATAGCACAAGCAAACCAGAGAATCACTGTTTCATACTCCTATGAAATCCTAAGTTAACACTTTACCCACTGAATCCACAAATCAATGTAGATTTTGGGACAAATCGAACTCTCACCTCAGTTCTGGAGGAGGGTGCTGCCGAGCCTAGGCCTGCGCCCTGTGGGTACCGTGTCCTAGCCTGCGGGCGGCGTGGCCTCGGGCGGCATGGCCTGGCTGCGAGCCAGCGTCGGGGTGGGCGGCCTGGGGAGGAGCCAGCAACCCACGAGCCTGGACATGGGCAGGAGGGGGCGGGGTGGACTGGGGAGCAGTGGCCCCGGTGCGGCGGCCGGCGGCTGGCGGGCTCCAGCGAGCGGAGCGCTCGGGTGTGAGACGAGACGAGAGAGAGAGAGGGGAGGGGATAAGGGAAAAGGGGATTTTTGGGGGAGAGGAGAGTGCGAGCTTGATAGAGGTGGGGCATGCGAGCTTAGCATGGGGCCCATTTTTTTAGCGTCAGCCAGATTGACGGTATACTTGGTTTTAGCGACAGACGGTTCAACGCTAAATATGAATACCTATAGCGTCAGACACTAAATCGCTAAATGAGGATTTAGCGTCAGATGGTCTCTGAGTTATCTTTAGCGTCAGATCATCCATCGCCAAATATAATTTTTAGCGTCAGATGTCTGACGGTGAAACGAGTGTTGTGGTGTAGTGTTACCAAAAAAAAATTGCTGTGCTTAAATTATACCCACCATGCAACAACTTGCATGATCATATCACTTTGGTTCAACAACTTGTCTCTTATGACCATATACAGTTCAAATATGCTCAACAGACTGCACCTGATCACACACCAGTCACATGACATGAGTGCACCAGTTGGTTTATGTACATTAGTGATTTGCGCGTGCATGGTTGCGCGTAGAGACACCTCGAATTGATGTTATATTTCTCCCGTGTAAAAATTGCAGCGGTAGTTAATTGCAAATAGCATATTAATATGGACATGATTGCAACATAACATTGCATTAGTCCCCTTTGTATGATGCAATGCACACACCATGCAATTATTATACATGCCATAGACTATTCCCAGCCCAACAAGAAGCCCACGCGTGTAGATGTGTGCTTGCTGTCATCAAGGACTAGGTATGTTGTAGTATTTGTGTGTTGGGCTTGGTGTGTTTGTCTACCGTGCTAGTTGCACGGCTCTCACCACCGCCAATGCTTGAATCATTAATTCAAGCATAGATTGTACTGATGAATACATTGTTATGCCGTTCTGCCATACATGTATTTGTTTTGCGTGTTAATCTATCATTGTATTTGTGCATCACTGCTAGTAATGCTAAATTATTAGTTGAGATACTAATCGTAATCATGAAAATACTTATTGCACCATTGTTCTATCATACATGTGTTCCTTTGATGTGTTTGAATAATGTATACACAGATTAGTCTTAGTTCCCGTATTTGAGATTTTAGTGCAATGCAAAAGAATAGAGAAAGGGTACTCACTGTTTTTGTTGTTGTTCTATTCATGTGTCCAAACAGACATTGTCATATGTATATCATTACTAATGTTTGAGTCACCTACTGAATAAATAAGTAGCACTCGGTGCTTAAATTAGCAATGTTCCGTGAATTCGCAAAATTAAGCCTATTTTCAGGGACTCCCCTGCTGACCCTTTAAAAAAAAAAAGCCTATTTTCGGGTTCACGGACAAGCCCGCTTGCATCCCTAGTTTTGACATGGATATTTATGTTTCTCTTAGTTCTACAATGGTAGTGGACAATTGTTGGTGACTATGCTAAAAGTCACAAGTCACGAATTTTTTGCGTGAAATACACGTGTGTAAAGCAGGAATCAAAATCATGACTTGAGGCCTCACACGTGCCTCCCCTACCACTCCACTCAAAAGTTACTTGTCACTAATTGAATTTCGTTTTGTATTCACAATATTGAATCTTGCAATTAATATTTGAAACCTGAATGATTTTATATAAAAAGTTTGAAACTGAAATGTTTTAGATCTCACCAAGTATACAACTTTGGTTTAGGTTGTATCTCCATCCGAGGTCATTTGAACAAACTGAAAATTTTGAATTTCATACTATGATAATTTAAAACATAGTTTTTGGACTCTAAATGATTTTAAATGAAAAAATTGTCATCTGTAAAGTTGTAGATCTGTTCTAGCTCTACAATTTTGATATAAAGTTTGTCTTCATCCAACTCGATTTGTAAAAGTTATGATTTTTTGTGCTGCATTGTATTCTTCTTCTCCTTTTCTTTATGTTTACTTCCTTCTATTCTTTTAGCTGGTTGATCCACAGATTGTGTTCTCCGACTGGATGGACAAATGCTAATTTTTCTGCTTGTTTTTTGTTCTTCGTGCTTTGGGCTAGAGCACCATGGAAAATGTGTGCTCCATCCATCTATCCTCCACTTTGGGATTTTGAGACCTTGGTTATTTATCGATCTCTCGCTTTTCCCCACTAGTCTTATCTTCTTTTCCTTTTTTCTATTATTTTTTATTTTTTCATCTTATTCACCCATTTTCTGCTTTGTTAGTTTCTTGAAAAAAAATCCAATGATCTCAGTTTTGATCTGTGTGATGTTTTATTGTTTGGTTGTAGGCTCCCTCTCCCACAACCTCTACCTCTATGGCCAGCAGCCTTACACCTTTGCAACAAGGTGTGGTACTGTGTACTGCTATACTTATGCTTTCACTAGCAGTTGTGTCGTCTTATATCTGTACGTGATGTTTGCTTTCCCTGGATTTGTAGTGTGCTCGCTTGCATAATTTCCTTCTATCTATGCATTCTAAATCTACGATTTTTCTTCTTCCATTCTTTTTAGTGTGTTCTTTTACATCTCTAACACGATTTTCATCCATATGAACTAGTATAATGTACTGCATTAGTGTTGTGCACTCATCTAATTGATGCATTCGTGCAGAAAAAACAAGGCCAAACACTATTCCTGGCCTAATGCGAAGCCCACATGTTTGTCCTAATGACTATGTTGTCATCTAAATCACCAAAACCAGACTTAATCGTGCAAAAGGGCACATCATTCTTACAATCGCTCTCCATTTTGTGATGATGCCAACACAATCAAAGGAAGCATAAAATGCAATAATAGAATAAAGTCAACTAAAGTATACATGCACTAAGCTTACTACAAATTTCATTCTATGCCTTACCATTCATCCAAAATGTGCCTTACCATTTTATCCAACTTCTTTCCCAACTTAATACCACATGTAGTACCCACTTGATACCACTTGTAGCACTCACTTGTATGCTCAGGGGCCTTCAGTTAGTAATAAAAAGATGCACCCCCTCCATTCCAAATTGTAAGACAGTAGGTTTTGATTTTTCTAAATATATTATTGCTTTTACTATATATCTAGACATAATATATATCTAAGTACATAGCAAAAACTATGTATCCAGAAATCTAGAAAAAGCCAAAACGTCTTATAATTTCGAATGGATAAAGTAATTGTTACTACTCCTGCTTCTAAATTATAAGTCGTTTTGCCTTTATTAGATTCATAGCTTTGCTATGTATATAGACGTAGTGTATATCTAGGCGCATAATAAATGCTATGTTGAACCTAGAAAAGCCAAAACGACTTATAATGCGGGACGGAGGAAGCAGCTTCTAGCATATGGTACTCCATACAATGCAATAGGGACATCCACTATAACCACATAGTTATCATATTGTCACGACAAACATGATGATTTAACTTATGTGCAACTCTATTCTAGCTTATCTTTGTTTGTCATCCTCAGTCTATCATAGACATAAACTACTTTATATCTATGATTAAAGAAGCCATATTTAAAAATACAAAAGCGAGTCGCATCCCCAGCTATATATTGAAGCGGCCCATCTCAGGAAGCGCAGTCTAATTCGACACTGAATCCAGTGCGAAATTTATTTGTGTTCCTTTGTTCGGTTCCGGTTGGCAAAAAAGTGAGAAGAACGCGGTGCCGTTCATGCTGTGTGTTTGTAGATTGTAGGTCGGCAGCGCATCGCGGAACTCGGGCAGCAGCTGGAAATCCGATCCCAATGTGCAGCATCGGCATTTGCGCGCGGCGCGGCGGGGATCGATCTCCACGGGGTTGACTGTGGACGCTGGAGCAGATGGCCTGCACACGCGTGCCAGTGGAAGCACGATTTCCAGTATTTCTTCGACCGTTTGCAAGAGAAGAACGATAGGGAAGAACGAGCCGACAGAATCACAGAATCCGGCAAGTCATACGCTGAAGAGCAAAATTGGCACGACTGCCCACGAAACAACGTCTATCTTTGACAGTTGACACGACACACTCTTTCCAAGGGGCTCCGCTTTGCCCAGTTTTTTTGTTCTAAAATAAAAAAACTCGTGCCCAGCTTTATCTTCGTACTCCCGTATCAAAAAATACCCATATTTTATGAAATTAAATAAATATCATCAAATTTTTAACAGAATATATATATTTATAGTATATCTATTTAGAACTATATTTATTGATACTATATATTTGGAGATTGATGTTCTTGCCCCTGCCTTTTGAAGGCCAATTATGATTTTATCCTTAATTTTTCTAATTTTATTTTGATACCCTCGCTTTACATCTAAAATCACTATTCACCTGTCCTAGACTCTAATAGCTGAATGCCACTAAATAAATTTTAGAAAGAGAAAAAATAAAAATTAAAGACAATAGTAACCCCTTACCTTATCCTAATAAGCCCCAAGTTTCTGCAGGGTCAAATTGTAACACCCTAAAATTTGCTCCTTTTTAAATAGATGTAAATTGAGTTAATTTTGAATGTTTGTGCTCATGAAAACATAGGAAAATAAATTTTTTATTAAATTAAAATTTATCATAGGGTTTAGCAACTTGTGTGATGCATACATGCCGTTGCATTTGTTTTATTTGTGCTGAGTGGTTTGATTCAAATTCTCAAAAGGAATTAAAAAATCCATTTGAAAATTTGTTTTGGAAATTTAGAAAAGAAAATGCAAAGGAATTAAAAAAAACTCTCCCTTTCTCTCATTTGGCCCGAGGCCTAGCTTCTTTCCTTCCCCGCTTCCCCCGCTTCTCCGCGGCCCACACCAGGCCAACCGGCAACAGGCCGGCCCGCTCCCTCTTCCGCTGCCACCCCACAAGCCCAGCAGCCGCGACACGCAGCTGCGCTGCGTTTCCTCTCCGCTCTCCCTCTTCGCAAGCCCATCTTTTCGGCCCGAGCCGCGCAGCGCCCCTTTCTCTCTTTGTCTGACTGTCACCTGGGCCCCACACCCTCACCCCGCTACCATCCCGGGCCCATGTGGCAGCAGCGTCTTCCTCCTCCGCAGCCGTGACCGCGGCGGACTCTGCTCCGAGCAGGGAGTCCGCTGCCGCCCCGCTTCCCGCCCGATTGACGTGCGCCCCACGCCGTGTTGCCCATAAATAGTAGCCCGAGCTCGCGCCACCCTCCCTCAACCCTAGCGTCACAAGCCGCCGACCTCGTCTCGCTGTCCTGCCACTTCGCCGTCGTCCTGAACCGCGTGCCTACCTTCTAGATACGGTAAGGAAGCCGCCTGAATCGCGCGCTCGTTCTCTCTCGCTCTCGTGTAGTTGTTGTAGCATCGCCGTCGCTTCCGAGCCGCTCGGGGCGAGCCCTGCGCTGTCACCATGCCCTCGCGGCCTCTCCGACCCCACTAACGAGTTCGTCGTGGCGCCCTCTTGCTCCCCATGCTCTCAATTCGCTCTGTCGTGGCCTGTAGGCCATTTTCGAAGTCCACCAGCGAGCTTCTCGCCGCCGGCAATGGAGTCCACCGCGCTGGCTCTACTGTTTCGGCCAGCCAAATCATCTCCCTCTCCCCCCTAATCTGAGCCGTCCATTCTAAGATCAATGGCCCAGATTAGAACCTACCTCTTCGTGGTTGTTTTGCTAAAGAGCCCCAGTCCTTCTTCTTATTTGTACCCGCAGTCCACTCCAGATTCAAAATTCCAATTTTTATTTATTTTAATTCAAAATAGAAGATTAACTTATTTACAGTTTTGCCACTACCTTGTTTAGGTCATATCTTCTCCGTTTTAACTCGTTTTGATCCGTTCAGGTTGCGTTAGATTCATAATTGCGTAATCTACATGTTTATCTTACTATTAAATATATTTCAACTTTAAAAATTTGAGGTTAGATTTAATCTATTATTTTATTAAAGAAAATCTTGTTTAATTCACAACTTTTCATTATAGCTCCGATTAGAGTGTTTTTGCGTCTGTGTGTTCGTAGCGAGACGTAGATTCGTTTTACAAACTTTTTATCTTGATTTTATGTTTGATGTACTGTTCTAATTTAGTTATATTGTTTGCTTCGTGTATGATTTGCATGGATGTTTGTGTGGTGCTTTTATGAACATGTCCAGTCGGTGAGCTATACGTGGTGAATCAAGAAGCAGATCTTTAAAGGTTTGGACTAGAAGAAGATCAAAGTTTAAGGCAAGTATAGCATGGGATATTTCTTGTTGTCCTATTCACCTTAACATTATTTTAATCATATGCATGTGTCTACCTTGGCAACCATAGTAATTTTCCTAGCTATTTGATATCCTGGATTTCTTGTCACCTATGGGTTATTGCATTGGGTAGTATTATGCTAGTGCTCAAACTAAAGCCATGATTTTGTAACTTGACTAATGGATTATGCAACAAATACTAAAAGATGCTTTTTAGCTATATAGAACAAGGGGCTAGAGCATTGGACTATTTTTATGGTGCTCTAGATTCCTCTCCCTAAGGACTTATCTGTAAGCGAACATCCGGGATTTACAGTATAGCTGTGAGGGCTACATGACTCTGGCTTTAGCTCAGTATGAGGACCTTTTCTAGCTTGTTAGAGGTTACCTTTATTGGCGTAAGAATGGCTTGCCGAATTGGGTATAGTGCGGCATCTGTCCCCTTGTGTATAGGATGTGCGTCATTGTGCCATCGGGAAGGGAGGCTCTACATCTGTTTGCCTAGTGATTCTAACGGCCCTAACTTGTTAGATGAACATTTGAAAGGCTTCATAGTGAACCCTGCCGACCTTCCTTGGTAGTGGGTTAAGAGGTCACCTCGGTCAAAAGGGTAAATCATGACTCACAGTGAAAGTGTACAACCTCTGCATAGTGTAAAACTAGTATATCAGCTGTGCTCACGGTCACGAGCGGCCTTAGACCCTTACGGAATAGATGATGAACACTAATGATACTGATGATAAAGATGCTTACTAATGATTATTGCTTATGCTATTCATTATTCATGTTTACCTGATCATATGTTTATGTGGGCTTGTGGATAAATTTGTTGCCACCCAATTGTTAAAATCATGACTCATTAAAAGCTAATCGCAGTTAAACCAGTGTCAGCTTTTTGAGCCTCATGAACCCCATGTTATATTTGTTGAGTACGACATGTACTTACACTTGCTTTATTTTTCAAATATTTAGATAAAAATCCTGGATGAGTACCAGATTGACAGAGTTTGGAGGAATTAGGCTTGTGATCAACCAGTTAGTTTGTCCCTGTGGAATTGGAGTCTTCACTCGAAGATCGGAGTTGTCTTTCTGTTGTTTGCTATCTAAGGTTATATTCTGTAAGGAAAATGGACCTTTGGCCCATTTACTTTGAATTTTAGTGTTTGATGACCAACACAACCAAATTGGACTAATAAATTTGCAAGTGATTGTTTTGTAGGTCAATAGGATGCAAGACGTGACTTGGACGAAGGCGACGTGATGATTCGATGATCAACACCATAAGCAAGACCTTAGAAGCACAAGAGAAGACTCAAGATATCAAGCAAAGTCCAAGCACGAAGATAGGAACTAAGCCGTACGCAAGATCGCGAAGAAACGAGCTCACAGAGGTGACCGGACGCTAGACCGAACGCTGGAGGAAAGCAACCAGACGCTTCGATCAAGTGGCTTGGCAACAAGCATCCGACAGCAGTGATCGGACGTTGGACCGGATGCTGGTGGCAAATCGACCGAACGTAGGACAGTAGAGTCCGGTCGAGTACAGAGAGGTTCAGAGCGGCGAAACTGCGACCGGACGTGTTCGGTGGCAGGTGACCGGACGCTGGCAATGTCTGATCAGTTGATCGCGGCTCCAACGGTCAGGACAATCGGACGCGTTCGATCAGGACGTGATCTGCGTCCGGTCAATAGCAGAAAAGTGGGATTTCGTCCCCAACGGCTACTTTCTCTGTGGGGCTTATAAATACAACCCCAAACGGCCAAATGAGTTGTGTGGAGCTGAGAAAACATACCAAGGGTGTTGATACACCATTTTAGTGATCTCCACTTGCATAGTGCTTAGTGTTTCATTAGGTGATTAAGCGTAGGTGCTTTTGCGAAGTGCTTAGATTGATTAGACCACCACTTATGTGCTTGCTCTAGGTTTAGGCCTATTGTTTAGTGAGGTTAGTATACCTCTTACTACTCGATGCTTGCGTGCACCATTATTGTACATCGGAGGGCTTGTAGTCTTGCGAGATCACACCAACCGCGTTTGTGGTGTGGCCGCCACCGTATATCGGAGGGAATAAGGCCCGTGGCGTTTCGACCGAAAGCTTGATAGTGAAGACGGTGGGGAGCATCCGGGAGAGGCTTGCCAGAAGGCATGTTGGAGACCCACTTATGCGTGGAGAAGGTCCGAGGCTATCCACGGAGTTACCCGACTGGGAGCTTGGCCCTTGCGAGGGATTCCTTATGAGGGGCTCCAACGAGGACTAGGGGGAAGCTTGTGCGCTTCTTGATACCTCGGTAAAAATACCGGAGTCATCGACGGGAGTTTGCATATCTCTACCTTGCTCTTTAGCTTTGGCATTAACATTGATTGTATTACTCCTTTTGCGGTAGAGATAGCAACACATTAGCAAAACCGTAGTTGCACATTAAGATAGTTTATTTTTTGCATAGGTTTTGCTAAGGTTAGGAAAAGAGGCCATAGTTTAGAGGTAGAATTTTTAAGTTGCCTAATTCACCCCCCTCTTCTTAGGCGTCATGGTCCCTTCAATTGGTATCGGAGCAAGGTTGGCTCAATTTGGACCTTTGGCTTAATCGCCGTTGAGCCGACACCATTTAGAGTGGTTGGGATGGATACCTCTAGGCCTCTACATTTTGATGGCACTAACTTCTCCTATTATAAAGCTAGAATGGCTTGCTACCTTGAGGCGGTTGATTTGAGAGTTTGGAGAGTCACTCGTGATGGGATGAAACCCATTAAGAATCCCGATAAACCCACGAAGAGTGAAGAAAAGGAAATTCATTTCAATGCTAGAGCTAAAACTGCTTATTTGAATCATTTAGTATGGATGTGTTTAACCAAGTGTTCACTTTAAATACGGCACATGAAATTTGGTTAAAACTTCAAGAGCTCCATGACGGCACATCAAATGTCCGTGAGCAAAAACATTGTCTAGCTAAACAAAATTATGATTCCTTTACAATGAATGATGATGAGCTTGTTCGTGATATGTATTCTCATTTGAATTTAATTATCAATGAGCTCCATTCAATAGGACTAACAAAGCTAGGTGATGCGGATATCATGAGGAAGATCATCTCCGTGCTACCACAAAAGAAATATGCAAGCATCATCACCATCCTTCACAACATGGAGGACTTGAGCACCATGACCCCGGGCATAGTCATTGGCAAGATAGTGGCATTTGAAATGTCATGTAAGATGGGTCAAGAAGAAGCCTCTTCATCAAGCAAAGGCAAAGCTCTCGCATGTAGCGAGAAAAAGAAGATGAAGGGCAAGCAAGTTGAGACAAGCTCAAGCTCAAGCTCAAGCTCCTCAAGTAAAGATGAAGAAGAAGATGAGGATGATGATGATGAGGATGTTGATGAAGAATCAAGTGATGATGATCAATCTTCCTCCTCCACCTCCAACCTTGATGAAGAATCAATTAAACTTATCAACAAGGTGGAGAAGATGATCCAAAGGCTCAATGTCAAGGGTGTGCCCATCCAAATCTAAGATCTCATTTTCACTAATCAAAGAAATGAGCAAAGAAAGAGAGGATGCTATGGATGCGGCGAGTTGGGGCATTTTGTGGAAGTTTGTCCAAACAAGCCCACACCCAAGACAAAGAAGAAGAAGGCGTGTAATAACCAAGCCCTCAT
Source organism: Miscanthus lutarioriparius (assembly GCA_904845875.1). NCBI lineage: Eukaryota > Viridiplantae > Streptophyta > Magnoliopsida > Poales > Poaceae > Miscanthus > Miscanthus lutarioriparius. The sequence goes on from CAJGYO010000006.1 coordinate 76,917,674, forward strand.
ATCAATAAGGTCATGGGATGATTCTTCAAGTGAAGAAGAACACTATCACAAGAGGTGAGGGTGCAAGCACTCATCATCAAGCTCTTCTCGTATGTGCCTTATGGCATGAGGTAACAAAAGCTCATCCTCTAGTGAGAGTGATAGTAATGATGAAATGCCTTCTTATGATGAAATTGTGCAACAAAATCTTAATTATGCTAAAGTTTGCACTAGTCAACAAAAGAAGCTCAAAAAATTAAAAGAAAAGCTAGATAGTTCACAAAAAGCATACAAAACTTTGCTTGAATAATATGAGAACTTTGCTAATCTCAATGTTGAATTATCTACTAAAATTGAGCAACTTAAGGCTAGTGCAACAACAAATGCATGCACAATCAATGATGAGCAAGTTGTAAAGAAAAATAAAAAATTAAAAGAAAAGTTAGTTAGCTCACAAGATGCTTATAAAAGTTTGCTTGCTAAAATGGAAACCATGTGCAAACATTGTGATGAGCTAACCAATAAAGTTGCTAATCTTGAAGCCGTTAGTATAACCCCCACCAAGGCATCTAAAAAGAAAAATTCTATTTTTAACATATCTAAAAAGGATGCCTCTACTTCTTGTAATGATTTATGTTTAGACTCATCTTTTTGCAACCAAGTTTATGTTGAGAAAGTTGTTGTAGATACATGCACACAAGAGGTTGCAAAGGAGAATGAGCAACTCAAGCAAGAAGTAGCTCGCCTCACCAAGGACTTGACTCAAGTAAAAGGCAAGGCGAAGCAAGCCCAACTTCATCAAGATAACACCGTCAAGGGAATGAAGAAGCTTGATGAAGGACAAACCGTGGTTTGCTACGTGTGCCACAAGAAAGGTCACAAGTCCTATGAGTGCAAGGTGAAGAATGGGGGAGGAGCAAAGAAGAAAGAGAAGAAGCAAACAAGCAAGCTCTCCAACACCTACACCAACAAGGTGGACAAGAAAGCCTCCACACCATACTTATTAAAGAAGAAGAAAAACGACAAGGTGGTGGCCATCAAGGTGAACAAGCAAGCCAATAATGGGGTCAAACGCTTTTGGGTGCCAAAGGAAATCATTACCAACATGAAGAGCACCAAGAAGGTTTGGATTCCGAAGGGAAGTGAGAAGTCCGATGGACAACGAGGAATTTGGAGACTTGGCAAAGTATGGGTGTATTTCATGGGGTGCATCATGATGGACAAAATCATTGTCAAGTGGGTTAGTGAATACTATGGACCCAAATTCCCCTTTCCATGTTAGGTAACTAGATTCAATTTCCTTCAAGTAGTATCAATTTGCATCTCCTACAAATGGTATTTCTTATAAATTGGTATCTTTAAGCATCTATTTACTTTTCATGCCTATGTTTGTATTTGCATGCTTATATCTTTTGTCATGCATACACTATGTATATCTTATGGTAGGCTTGCTTGGTTTCATTCTTAACCCTTGGAGCAAACCTACATGGTTTAAAATTGTTTAGGAGCATGGCACATAGCTTGTCTTTTGATTGTTCATCTAATTTGTGCCAAAGTCCAAATTGTAGATAATTTCTCCCTAATATCATCTTTGAAAATGATTCTCATATTCATGAGATGTCATCTTTCAAGTGGTATTATTGATTCAAAAATCAATGTGCATGACTTCTACAAGTATCCCACACTTGTGTGCACAAATTTAGGGGAAGGTTACTCTACAAGTTGGATGCTTTGAGACTAACATCTTTTCAAGCTTATGATGTGTGTAGTAGTCTCATTGCAAGGAAAATGGAGTCCCCGGAGTTAAGCATCATACTTCAAATATCCACCACCTATTGCAAGTGGTAGAAATTAAATTGGTTTCCACACGTGGTATTTCTAAACCGATATCATCATGTTGATTTTATTTTGATATTTATATGCTTTCTCCATGCATTATATAGATTAAATTCCCTTGAGCAATAATTTGCCAAATATGCATATGCCTTGCTTTCTACCATATGTATGTATATATTTAGGGGAAGTTTAATCTATATAATGTGAGAGTCAAATTTTATGACATATTCCACTCTACACACAAAGGATCACAAAGTTTGACCCTCCCTTGTGTTATTAATATCTTCCTTTTTGGTGTTTGATTCCAAAGGGGGAGAATTTAGAAGACCAAAAGCAAGCATTAATTTGTAGGGCCATAAGCTAGATCAAAATAATTTATAAGTGGTAATGGTCTACAAGTGGTAATAGTCCGAGAAAGGGATGATAGTGGATTATGGATTAGTCTATGTAATGAGGAGAATTTGTAGGAAGCAAGGCTTAAATCCATAATGTCACGTGGAGGACATTTTGCAAGGGCAAGATAAGTTTTTATGTAGTATCTTTTAGTCTTACAAGTAGTATCTTTTAGCATCATATAACCTTGCCCCTTGCATTGCATCCTAGCAAGTAGATAGTTTTTAAATTTTTATTATTTGCTTGTTTTGGTCGTGTTGTCATCAATCACCAAAAATGGGGAGATTGTAAGGAAAATGGACCCTTGGCCCATTTACTTTGGATTTTGGTGTTTGATGATCAACACAACTAAATTGGACTAATAAATTTACAAGTGATTGTTTTGTAGTTCAATATGATGTAAGACGTGACTTGGACAAAGGCGACGTGATGATCCGATGATCAACACCATAAGCAAGACCTTAGAAGCACAAGAGAAGACCCAAGATATCAAGAAAAGTCCAAGCACGAAGATAGGAACGAGCTCACAGAGGTCACCGGACGCTGGAGGAAAGCAACCGAACGCTCCGATCAAGTGGCTCGGTAATAGGCGTCAGCAGCAGCGACTACACGCTGGTGGCAAATCGACCGGACGTAGGACAGCAGAGTCTGGTCGAGTATAGAGAGGTTCCAGAGCGGCGAAACTGCGACCGGACACGTCCGGTGGCAGGTGACCGGACGCTGGCAGCGTCCGGTCAATTGATCACGGCTCCAACGGTCGAGACGACCGGACGCGTCCGGTCAGGACGTGATCAGCGTCCGGTCAGTAGCAGAAAAGTGGGATTTCGTTCCAGCGGCTACTTTCTTAGTGGGGCTTATAAATACAACTCCCAATCGGCCAAATGAGTTGTGTGGAGTTGAGGAAACATACCAAGGGTGTTGATACACCATTTTAGCGATCTCCACTTGCATAGTGCTTAGTGTTTCATTAGGTGATTAGCGTAGGTGCTTTACGAAGTGCTTAGGTTGATCAGACCACCGCTTATGCGCTTGCTCTAGGTTTAGGCCTAGTGTTTAGTGAGGTTAGTATACCTCTTACTACCCGGTGCTTGTGCGCACCAATGTTGTACATCGGAGGGCTTGTAGTCTTGCGAGATCACACCAACTGCGTTTGTGCTATGGCCGCCACCGTGTACCGGAGGGAATAAGGCCCATGTTATTTCGCCCAGAAGCTTGATAGTGAAAACGGCGGGGAGCATCCAGGAGAGACTTGTCGGAAGGCACGTCGGAGACCCACTTGCGCGTGGGGAAGGCCCGAGGCTATCCACGGAGTTATCCGATCGGGAGCTTGGCCCTTGCGAGGGGCTCCAACGAGGACTAGGGGGAAGCTTGCGCGCTTTTCGATACCTCGATAAAAATACCGGAGTCGTCGACGGGAGTTTGCATATCTCTACCTTGCTTTTTAGTTTCCACATTAACATTGATTGTATTACTCCTTTTGCTGTAGAGATAGCAACACATTAGTCAAAACCGTAGTTGCACATTTAGATAGTTTATCTTTTGCATAGGTTTTGCTAAGGTTAGGAAAAGAGGCCATAGTTTAGAAGTAGAATTTTTAAGTTGCCTAATTCACCCCCCCCCTTTCTTAGGCGTCACGATCCCTTCATATTCTTTATACTAAGTACGTTATATATCGAGCATTGTCTATTGATATTACCCTTACTTGCAGCTATATGTGATATTGACTTCGTAGGCTCACATATGGTGTGTATCTGGTTTTGTTCTTAAAACCGGGTGCTACACAATTAAACATGTGTAACTTGTTAAACTTCACTTATATTAAAATATTTGCAAATTCATTGTAAAAGTTCTTTCAAAATGTAGTCCAAATATTTGATGTCAAAACATATGTAAATATGACAGAGTACTAACAAAACTAGGTGAAATTGACAAATTCATTTAGAAAAACTACTCTATTTTAGCCGAGCTGACATTGTTATTAACTCGTTTAAACCGAAGAGGAGTAAATTCTTGTTTGGAAAAGAATGGGCAAAATCATAATTAGACTTCAAAACAAGGTTAAGAATTCGGGAGCCCTATTTTTTATGAATTTAGTCAAACTTAAAATAAGTTGACTTTGACTGGATCTAAAAGGGCACTCTTTTAAGATGGAGGGAGTATTTGTTTATTAACTAGTATTCATTGACACTAAGAGTCCATCGTATCAAATAGCAAAAGAAGGAGCTTTAGAAAAATTATAGCACAAGTTAAAACCTTAGTATAACTTACTTCATTAATGTTCCAAGTATTACTTACAATACAAATTTTGTATGACAAGCTTCTTATTAGCGCTAACACACTAAGCCATGTCCTTAAAGAAAACTCAAACTAGTAATAGACCCTCACATACAAGAAAGGAAACATAATATGCTAGCTGCGGGACTCTACCAATAATAAAGGATTAAAGTATTTCAACAACTACTTCTAGCACAAAAGCATTAGGAAGTCTCAAGAAATGCATGAAATTAAGTTTAATAAGTAAATGGAGATGTTGATACTAGATATTTTTTTTACCAATGGTGTTAATGCATTGCCACATCCCCTAGTTCACGCAGGAACTCCCACTATACCAAGCCCGAGCTTCACTAAGAATACACTTTTCCCATGTGAGAATTGGCGGGTCTCAAACCAAGCGCATAACTTGTGTGGCCTCCCAACAAACACAGTTTAAGTGGAAGATCACCAAGCCACAATCACTTGGAGTAATAAGGCTTGATCTGACAAAAAACCCAACCAAGAGCTCTAAGAGAATAATGCACATATTCTTACTCACACCATGCACTAACAAGTCGTTAATTTTCAATCAAAACCCTTGCAAATAATTACCAATATGTTCTCCTCTAGGAATAAAACTCTCAAGAGAGGATGTGTCTATCCAAGCTAGAGCTCATGGAGAGCTTAAAATGAGTTATATTACACATTTCTATAAAGCCACCAAGGAGAGCTAGTTTACAAAAGCAGGCATGTTACTTTTATAATATATTAATTCGATATTATAAATATTGTTACAAACTTCAATAATGTTAGTCAAATTTAGGATAGTTTAACTTAAGGTGATTGTAGGATTGAAGGGGTACGTACTAGTACCCCCCTTGAGGCCAGTTACTCTGTATGCGCAGGTCAACTCTTGTTCAGTTGTTTGCTCCGTTCGTCTACTCTAGTGTAGCCTAGGAAACACAATCGGTCAGTGCATGTGCCTCGCTTCATCGATTGGCGTATTTAAATTATCGCCATCATCTTGTTTCCCTCCATTTAGGGACGTATTGATCGAGCACTGCCACTTCCGTGTATCACAAAACCCTAGCAGGAACGAGATCCTGACACTCCACACTCCACATCACCAGAGATGAAGAGAGGCAGCACTACTCGTGTTGCTCAGCTTGCTGCTCTTACCACCCTGCTGTCGTGGATCGTCGTCTCCTCTGTCGCATCACCGGAGGCCCCGTTACAGGTCGGTTACTACAGCCGCACTTGCCCACGAGCAGAGGATCTCATCCGCACCGTCGTCCACGCCGCCATCCGCCGTGACCCCGGCAATGGACCAGGCCTCGTCCGCCTCTTCTTCCACGATTGCTTCGTCAGGGTAAGCAACAAGCCCGTTGATTGGCATCTACTCAAACAGAATCAACTCTAGGCAACAAGCGCGCCAAGCTTACATATCGTGCACTCACTCTGCAGGGGTGTGACGCGTCGGTGCTGCTGGATGCGGCACCCGGCAGCAACTCCAGCACGGTGGAGAAGGCGTCGCAGGCCAACAACCCCAGCCTCCGCGGGTTCAGCGTCATCAACCGCGCGAAGCGCGTGCTGGAGCGCCGGTGCCGTAGGACCGTGTCCTGTGCCGACATCGTCGCCTTCGCCGCCCGCGACGCCTGCGGCCTCATGGGCGGGGTCGACTTCGCCATGCCGGCGGGGCGACGCGACGGTCGCGTCTCCAACGCGTCCGAGGTGCTCAACAACCTTCCGGGGCCCTTCTCCAAGGCCACGGTGCTCGTCGACAGCTTCGCCGCCAGGAACCTCACCGCCGACGACATGGTCACCCTCTCGGGCGCCCACTCCTTCGGCCGCTCCCACTGCTCCGCGTTCTCCTTCCGGCTGTACCCGCAGATCGCCGAGGACATGAACGCCACCTACGGCAGGTACCTCCGAACGCGGTGCCCCGCGGCGACGGGGCGGCGCGACCGGGTGGTGGACCTGGACCCGAGGACGGAGCTCCGGCTCGACAACCAGTACTACAGGAACGTGCAGACGCGGGAGGTGCTCTTCACGTCGGACGTCACGCTGCTCAGCCGGAACGACACGGCGGCGCTCGTCGACCTCTACGCGCGCAACCGGACGCTCTGGGCCTCGCGTTTCGCGTCCGCCATGGTGAAGATGGGCCAGCTCGACGTGCTCACCGGCAGCCAAGGGGAGATAAGGAAAATTTGCAACAGAGTGAACTAGAAGTAGTAGCTGTGATAGCTAGTTCATCATCTGGGTGGGCCAGTTGATGGATCTTCTTGCTGTCATTAACTTAACACAATTAAATTCTCGAAAATTAGATAAGTTGCATAATGTCTAATATTTTTCACTCTTTTGATTTTCATAATGATTCATTGTATTCGTTTGATAAAAAAAAGATGTATTATGTTGTGTTGGATTAGTTGATTTTGTAAGAGTAAGTCATACTTTAGTTCACTTTGATTTGCACGCAAGTGGGCTTTTCTCGGAATACTTTTAGGATTTATTTGAATGCACATGTATTCACATTAATAACCAATCTATGTGTTGAAATTAGTTAATTTGTACCTTAGTCTATTTCAACAGATATGGATTAAAATAGTTACGAGTGTCCGTGGGATCTGCATGCAAATGAACCTTTATCTCAATTGTTATTTGCCAATGGAAACTTTAAGCCCTTGCCCTCCGTTTTAAATTATAAGATGTTTTGGCTTTTTTAATTCTTAGCTTTTGCTATGCGCCAAGATATATATTATATCTATATGCATAGTAAAAAATAATATATCTAGAAAAGTCAAAACATCTTATAATTTAAAACAAAGAGAGTATATATATATAGAGGTAGGCATGTCCTTTGACCAAATATAATTTGTTTAAAAGAAACTTGAAATATCGTTTCTATAACGTTAATGATAGGATGTGGGCGTCCATCCGGCCCGGACGCCGCATGCTCACTCTGCCTCGCTGTTGCCGCACCGCTCACTCGCTCCCGCCCGTCGCGCGCGCCGCCTGCTCCCTCTCATTGCGCGTGCAAGCCCAGCGCTAGTGTGGTGGAGCTCACGCGCCGCCACTGGTGCTGGTGCTGGTGCTGGTGGTGCTCGCGTGCCGCTGTTGAATCGACCGGCCCCGACCTCCCTATGTTGCAATACGCATGTTTTAAGTGTTTGAGATGATTCATAGGTATGTTGCAAGTCAGTAAGTGTTTCATATGGATGTTGTAAAAATATATCGGGATGTTGCATGTGTTGCAATGGTTATACATGTATGTTGCAAGCTTCTGTTCCCAATGTTTGATTTGATTTTTTCAGATGTATGTTGCAAGTGTGTTTATCTAGATATTGCATATGTTTCACACTTATAATGCAAGTGTTTTATTTGGATGTTGCATATGTTTACAATGGTTTCAAGTATTTTTAGGTGTTTTTGCAAGTTTTTCAAATGCATGTTTCAAGTGTTTCATCTGTCTTCAGACGTATGTTGCAAGTGTTGCATCTGGATGTTTCAAAAGTAGATCAAGTGTTGCATCTCCCTTCTCGCCTTCTGCTGCCTCGCCTTGGTGTCTCCTCCTCCTACCAACACCGATTGGGCATCCGATACGACGCCGCAGCCGGGGCACACCGCGGGTCCTTCCGAAACTAGAGGCGCAGGCGGGCGCCGCCACCTCCCTCTCTTTTTGATACTGGTGATGTTCAGGTGGCGCAGGACCCCACAATGGGGCGTGCGAAACGGAGTACAGGCACGGACGTCCGGGCGCTAGCACTGTGGCGCTAGCACTGTTGTTTCCGTAACCGTATGGAAACTATTAGTCCTTAAGAGCAAGGCTAATAATACAACCAACTGCTGGCTGTATGAATCCTTGCAGCCTACGTCTCAGCCTATTCATATAGTAGTTAGATCTTCACTATTAATAGATGACCCACTTGTCTCTCTCACAGAGTTTCTTGGTTCTTGTGTCTAAGCCGACTGTAAGCTTACATCCCGTTTCTCGTTTCTCTCCTCCACCTCAGCATTCAGCCTGCTTACCATCCCTTATTATATTTGCTCTAATGTCACTTTAATACAGCTATATGACCAATTGTCATACTGTTTGCCTTCGTGAAAGAATCAAGATACCAAACAGAGAAGGATGAATTGGACTTATACAAAGTTTTCACGCAAATTGAATCCCTATTTCTTGCCAAATTCACTCATGTGCTAAGTTGATAAGTGTATCCTTAGGCAGATAGAAATTCTAATTTAAAAAGGATAATCCAGGAAACTGAATTGCACAAAAAAGAATGTGGAAAGTAAATGAAAGGTTTTCTTCGCGAGGTGTCAAAGAGTCGGTAGTCCTCACTAGAAAATTACACCTGATACTTGAACATCGAAGCCGAATCTAAACTTAGAAAACCAGAGACCAGGAAAATCGGGTGTTTCTTCGGGTATGAAGTCCACATATCTAAAATTATTTTAGGAAATTTGGATCCCGACCCCGGTACCTGAATATCGCGATAGAGCCGAGCTAAAAGAAAAGCCCTATGCATTGCATCTTCCTTCAGCCTAATGTATCCCGGACTCTTATCTTGCACCCACCTCCCATTATCAATCCACGCACACCCACACCAAACTAAATACTACACAAAACTCACATAAACGCCAGACACACAGAGGATTCTTGCGTGGTGGCGGATCACAGCTTCCTTCCCTCCAGCTACCATGAGCCTGTTCGGTTGGCTGGTTCGTGTCGTTGCTGGTTCATTTACGTGAGAAAGAAATACTGCTGGCTGGTTCGCGTAAACAGTGTTTATGTGAGAGGGCTGGCCAGCCAGCCTAGCCAGCAGCCGCTCCTAGCCGATCTGGCTGCATGTATGCCGATCTCAAATCCTAAATTTTTAGGTAAGCCGAATATCCACCTCTACTCTTGAGTACTACTCATTCACTACTAAAAACCATTTGTACAGACTCTTGGTAATCATTTGTATGTTTGTTTAACCAACCGCTTGTAACTCAACTTTTCTGAAAATGCCAATTTGCACGAGTGAAAATATACAATTGTATGTATAAATTAGTTATAAAATTGAATAAAAGCAGTTAGAAACTTAGATAAAAAATCGCAATAAAGTCTCAATTGGCGTCAGCTCTAGAGGGACGACGGCAACAGGAGCGAGTTGACTTTTGTAGAGCGGCAGGTAAAATTCAACTGCCGATTGCGCAGCGTTCTTGTTTGGCGTCGATTCCAAAATCTGCGGCTGCCTCACTGTTTTATTTTACACTGACGTCGTCGGTCGTCTGCAATATGTGTCGTGCCTCTAGACTCTGTTCGTGGCATGTGCCTCCGCTCACCAGCAATTTTTTTTTTTTGGTTTCTGATTCTGCACCGGAGAGATGTTCGATCTTACACGTGTCAAGTGCCGAGGCACGCCCGCACGATGTTCCAGTTCATGCATCAACGTGCTCTGACGTGATTACCTCGATTTCCTACAAGTTTATACTTGATCCTCTCGAAAAGTGACCCAAATTAATTGATAGGTTGAACATGACCGAGCTAGAGTTGATTTGCTTCCTCGTGCAGTCGATGGTTCCTCCAGTAACCAAAGTGGCTTTATGATTTGAAGAGTCAAAATTATATGTATGTTATGTTTAAAAATTGTATTAATAAATTGTATTTCACATACCTTTTATACAAAAATACCTTTTTTATGAAATACAATATAGGCTGAACTTGATGTTGATGAAGATAGTATAAGCAGATTGCTATTCTCATACCATAAAAACAATTAGAAAAAGGTACAAGCACATGGTGGAGACATGAACTCAAATATATAAGTTACTACTCCATCCGTTCCAAATTATAAGTCGCTTTGACTTTTTTAGAACATTCATTTTGCTATGCATCTAGATATATAATAATATGTCTAGATACATAGTAAAATGAATGAACAAAAAAAGTCAAAGAGACTTATAATTTGAAACGGAGAGAGTACATCATAAAGAATCTATTGAGCCGACTGATGATATTTTTGAGGAAAACAGGAGGGGTAAAACACCCCTAATGAACTTTTATTAGAGAGTAAAAATACGAGTACAAAGAGAATGAAGTTAAAAACAAAGAAATAGAGAAAAAATGAGAGAGATTACAATCAAGCTTCTAGCCATAAACTAATAAGGGAAAAGTATTTTTATTTTGCCCGATGGATAACCACGGCAAACTCCTTCCTGAAGACACACTTGACTTTCTCCATCATGGAAATAATTCGTTGAAAGATGGCATTTGTGATTGATTGAAGATTACCATCAAAATGAATATTAACAAAGTTCCAACATGCACGGGCAAAAACATATTGAACAAAGCGATGGTCCAGCTATGGACTGACAACATTGTTTATTATAATTAATATATACCATATTATAAATTGTTAATCACAATTGATAATATAAATGAAGACACATATGTATACACGTACACTCACCACTATGAATGCCTCCGAAAAATAGAGACCAAACTGGCAGATCTCGAGATTGACTGAGTTGCCACATACCCTCGTTGTCGACGGTCATGTCGCCTTCCACTAAAACCCTCTTTTTCTGATACAAACCATTTTCTCCTTCTAATACACAAATACCTAAACATCAACTATGTTGATGGTTTACCCAAACCCTACCCTCATATTCAGACCACTTTTTATGATCCTATTCTTTTCATATTGCATGTTACTTGTTTTGGCCATATGATGAGAGCTTGTGAAACACCATCTTTGATACATTGTGAGATTCTATATTTTGAAACCTATGTGGTATGCTATTTCGATACATTGTTGTCAAATGTTATGTTTGATCTTTTCTCGATAGGGGCAAGCGGCGATACCTCACGTGGTGTGAGCTACCTTTGTAGGATCGCCAATTGGGAGTTCCTTTTGGGAGATACTAGCCCCGGTCATACAATGACCAGTTCATTCTGACATCTGACCTAACATTCTTCACACAACCACATGTTTGTGTGGGTGGACTTGATCTCACACCCCATTAGGTAGAAGTCAATACTCAGAGGTCGGAGTGGCAATGTGTTATCAAGAGAAGACATAATTGTTGTGTGTTCTGTCATAGTCTAGTCGACATGGATGTTGTTTGTTCTTCCATGATAATAGTGCCATGTGCGAGCACCTTATTTGAACCTCATGTATTTTTGTCCCCCTGATAAGACCAGTGGAAGTGTTGTATGGATACATAAGGTCATGTCATCCGTGTAGGAACTTGGTAAGCCTATCTCTGGCCTAGTGCACAGTCGGAGGCGGTGCCTACCATGTGGAAAAATGTACAACATCTACACGATATATGAATCTATTCAAATAGCCACGTCCTTGGTACTGGGCACATGTTAGGATGAGGTCTCGTTATGATTAGACTTTCTTCGTGATTTATGTGTAAGTATATGTTTGTTTGTGGCTTCAGTGGAAAGTAATGTTCCCAAGCCTTTAGAACTACCTTGAATGATGACTTCTCCCCTAGGGCCGACCTCCACTTTTGTACTTTTTATTTCATCTTCATTTCTACTTTGGGTTTCCAGACTTCTCTCTTTTAAAGCTATAGAAAACCCTCATTAAAATCTTGTTTCAACATATCTTGAATCCCATTTTCCAAATCTTATATGTTTCTAATTTAAAAAAAATCCCTTTTCAAACCATAACCATTCTTATTTGGAATTGCTCATTCAAAACCTTGTTTTAGAAATATTTTTTAAGAAAATATTCTTGTTGTTTTGAAAACCTTTCTTTAGAAATGTTCCTTTTGGAAAACCTTTCTTTTAAATTTTGTTTTGACGAAATTTCCTCTAAAATCTTCCTTTTGAAAACCAATTGTACACCTCCTACCATTTTAAGCTCTCTTCTAAAACCTAAAGCCTTTTCTCAACCAATTCTCTTCCCACCTACAATACCCAAAAGCCTACCACCTATAATTAGGGTTTGATAAGTACCTTTGTCCTCAAATTTATACGTCTTTAGGAATGAAGCTTCAGAGCGTACACAAGGATAAAACTACAAGAACATATAAGAGGATGGAACATCAAGAGCATGCACAAGGCTAAAGACGCAAGAGTACATGCAAGGATGAAGGCATATGAGCAAGTATAAGGATGAAGGTTATGTCTGGACCCAAGTTTGCCAGTAGAAATGGAACCACGACACCCTAGGATCACCATAGTAACTCTGATGTCTAATATGTAACGCAAATGGCCCAAGCTATGTAAAGAGGAAACATTGTAAACATGTTTTGTTGTTATCAGTAGAGTATGATATTTTATTTCAATCTGTATGCATCATATCTATTGATACAGAGGATTGATACATGATGCAAAGTGCACCTCCAAGAGGGCCCAACAATCTCATACACATGGTCCTGCTCGGTGACAATCATGCCACATAGTCTAGCCCATAAATCTAGCACATGCCTGATCACATCCAACTTCGTATCTATATGCCTACCGCGGGTACCTTTCGAAGCTCATGTATGCTAACATCTCCACATGATCTTCTAGGAAACCTCATGCACTTCCTACTGGTTGTGTTGTTGCTACACGCTAGATCAAAATTCGAGTCAACTGCTCATACTGCATCCTTGTTCCAACAAAGTCCACATGATACTCAAACAAGACACCTCCATCAACATATGCCAAGTCCACCATAGCTTTCATCACCATCGATGCTACTCCAGCTAAACCTGCAACTACAACTGCAATCATGATCAACCACTTGTCAACCTTACGACAAGTCAAACCCAGCATCTTCATCCATGGCATCTTCTAGCCACACCATCAAACCTGTCCATCATGTCTGATGAGCCCCTATCAAACAGCAGGGCACAAGCCACCATCAACCCGATCTTCATGTTCGGATGCATCCCTATTGATTTCATCCCATTGGAGAGTTCGATCCACCCTCTCTAAGGTTCCAACTCCACTCATCAAGTTGTCAATCATTGCCATGGTCCACCTTGCGCTATGTCATTCCCTAGACACACTCGTGCGAGCCTTCTAGGAAGCCTTCCACGTGACCTTCCATGAATATTGCTCTTCTACCACTTTATTAGAGTGCATGGTTAGGTCTATACCATAAAGAATCTACTAACCAATGAACATGGAAGCATAAGCATCATAGAAGAAAACAAGCAAATGAGACAACACCAAGGGACGATGTTTTTTAACGAGGTTTGTCCATGTGCCTACATTCTTGGGGTACAACTACATGTGCTCCTTCTCATAGACAACTATAAGGACCGCTAGGATGGATAGAGGGAGTGTGAATAACCTAATTCAAATTTCCTTCAAAGACAAAGACACAACAAGGCACAATATTAGTAAAAGAGGTGATCCCTAATATTTCTATGCACCTAGCCTAGCATAAACGAGCAAGCCTTCTACATTCTAGTGGCAAAGTATAGACAAGCTACACTTGTGCACACAAGCTACTGGAGGCTAGCTAAACAACTCATCGACCTATAGAAAAAAACAACTAACCGAAATAATCTACTCAACTAGAGGGATACACAAGCAACTAATCAAGCACAAACTATAACAACTAAATAGCACAAGAGTAGAGAGGCAAACTAATGAGGGCAAGAGACATAATAATGATTTACCTCAAGGTTCAGTTGCTTACTAGTAACCTATGTCCACATTCAGGTGAGTCCTTGGATTACCGCTCCTCCACAAGCCTAGCAAGCCCTCAAGCTTGGTCCCGATGTGGGTGCTTCTATATGACCCGAATAAGTCAACAAGGCACTCCAACAACACTCTTGATTCCACTAGTGGTTGCTCTTGCAATCTTTGCGAGGATGAGCACCAAGCCTCTCACATTCAATGACCGAGGCCCACGCACAATCGCCAAACCAGGCTCGACACTCAAAAGTAATGCACTAGATCACTCCTATCTAAACCAAATGCACTCTCAAGCAAGTCTATGTGAGTGAAATGTGTTCTTGAGCTCTAAGTGTGTGGGGGGTATCAATCAAGGGAACCAAGAGAGAGCTAAAATGGCCAAAATCCACTCTATTCATGAGCCCCTTAAGAAAACTAGCCATTATGCCCTTTGGTGGGCAGACTACAGGGGTCACCAGAGAACTCCAGTGCCCATTGGAGAAGCCACAACTAGAGGATCAACGGTCAGAATCAACGGTTATATTTAAACAATCGCTAGTCGTTCGTCATCGCTTTCTCCAATGCTCCCTAGGACCACCACCAGAGAAATCTGATGGATGTCCCAAGCCTGGGCGTGTTATTCAGCCTCAACATAACTACGTGCGATCCTTCCCACATACAACATCGTCTACACTAGCATTCGGGCGCTTCTGCAACCTTGGTGCCGCCCATACCAGCCACCAAGTTATCTCTTAGTTATAACATGGGTTGCCTCATATTTATGGGTCCCTAGGATACAGAGTCCGACTACAAATCTTTCCTGACTCCTAATGCAATTCAAGTCCAATTGTACCATATTCGATATATATACCTAATACTTTTTAGGTAAAAAGAATTGAAAAGTGGATCTGTTGGAGCTCGATTCTTTGTCTTTAGTCCCCTTTGTCACTTGATATAGGGAAAGGGCACTAAATTTGCTCAAACTTGATATAGGGAAAGGGCAATGAATTTGCTCAAACTAGTAGAGATGTTCTAGCACTATTCTAAACTCAAGATTGACCACAAAGCAAAATGGCTCTCCCGAGAAACACGCTAGTAGCAGTGTTCGCCTAAACGGCCAGTAAACAGTAAACGGTGGTAAACTGTTTTGTTTAGGGGGTAAACGGAAATTAAACGGTTAACCGTTTAAACAGTCAAAAACGGGAAAAACGGTCTAAACGGCCTAAACGGAACGGAGATAAACAACATTAAACGGGCTAAACAACTGTTTAAACGGCTGTTTCGGCGAACACGAGGTAAATCTAGTTTAGTTTTGCATAGATAAATTTGTATACATAAGTTTATTATATTTATAAATGTGTACACTTGATATGTTACATGCATAAATATCTATATTTGGTTCTTTCACATGCATAAATATATATACATACCAAAATAATTGATTTTTACTCAGATAAATATGTATAAATGCTAGAATACTTGATTTTTTACATGCACATATATAATTATATGTATTTTTTTAAAGTACAAAACCGTTTAGACCATTTAACTTCGTTTAAACACCGTGTAAACAGCCTAAACGCTAAACGAAGGGCGATCGTGTAAAGACCGTTTACCGTTTAGGAAAACATTGACTAGTATAGAAATGATTTTTGTTAACAGTCAAAAATGATCTTTACGAACGATTTAAAAAATCGCTACTATGTCATCGATTGTAAAAGAAAGTGATTTTCTAGGGCAGTTTTGAAACCGTTCCAAGAAATCGATTTCTAGAGCGGTTCTCTCAAGTCAACCGCTCTTAAAAATCTATTTTCAGGATAAGGTTTGTTCCGTCCCTAAAAATGAGACTCAAGCTTTTTTTAAAATCATTTAGAAGTTGTAAAAAATAAGATTTTTTTTTTGGCCTAGCAAGAGGCCTCGAGGAATGAATGCTATCACAAGATTCAAGTTTTGGTTCTTTTCACGCAAGTGCAACCAAAGGTACTCGAACACGCGATCTAGCCCTTGCGTGTGCCACCTCTTACCACCGAACAACAACACCTCTTGTGAGTATACATATGATGTAGTCCTTTTGTATGAATATGTACGAATCTTGTAAGCAATATTTTTTGACTTGTAAACGATCCTAAATGAGAAAATTTTCAGCTACAAGGTTTTAGATCTCATCAAAAATTACAAATTTGATATAGAGCGTGTCTCTATCCAAGGTCATTTGAAAAACTAAAAAAATTGAAATTCAAAATGTGAGAACTTAATTTATATATTTGAAATCATAAATGATCTCAAACAAAAAATGTTATTAACTACAAAGTTTTAGGTCTCATCAAGCTCTACAATTTTGATAGAAATTTTTTCTTCATCCAATTTCATTTGAAAAATATACAAATTTTTTTGTGCTGCAACTATTTTTAAGGATGGTTGTCAACCACCCTTGAAAATTGATTTTTAAGTACGGTGGACTTAACAAAACCGTCCCTAGAAATCACCCGTTTTCAAAGATGGTTGACATAAGTAACCGTCCTTGAAAATCTTATTTTCAGGGGACGGTTCTTTTAGCCCGACCGTACCTAAAAATAAGTATATTTTTAGTGATGGTTTATTTAACAGAACCGTCCCTGAAAATATATTTCTATAGGCGGTTTATAAGCTAAAGTGCTCCTCGCCATAATTACAAGCGGATTCTTATGCCATCCGCCTCTGTTAGAAATGGAAGTCGTGTTCAAAAAAATCATTTCTGTACCCGTGACACAACCATCGACATAAGAAGTTTTTTTGCAAAGTTACGTGACATATTTCACCAAGAAAATATTAAAACCTGGTACATGATGGAAAAATAATTATCTGAAACTATATGTGTCGACTCCCAGAAACACATGTTGACGAAGGGGCGGATCAGAAATTGTAAGAGCTCCACTGTACTGTTGACACAGAAACAAGTGGTTCAACATCTGATCATCGGGGCATTGCCACTAATAAAGATGGATGATATTAAGCTGACAGGAGTGAAAAGTCGCTACAGAAAGGATCCAAATCTGGTTCATGAATCTTTTCTTTTTGGTTTTGGAACGAAGAATTTACCCTGCTTATAAACAAAGCTACTTTAAGATGTTATATATACTCCGACATTGCTGGGATACCAGCTTACAACCAAGACCAAAAGCAAACTAATCAAACGCCGAGGCCATAACGCTGGACCAAAAATTCAAAGCTTGTTAGCTCGCTTGACTCGTGACTGGCTTGGCTCAGCTTGTTATCATAAGGAGCCGAGCCGAGCCAAGATTTTAGCTCGTTAGCTATAACGAGCTAACTCGAGCTAGCTCGATAGGTGCTCACGAGCCAAACGAGCCACGCTTCCAAGGAAAAAACTATAGTATGAGATATGGATGTATGGTGTAATACTATAGTATATTATTATACTTGTATATATGTTAGTACGTATGAATATTTTATTCGATTTAAGACTATTGGATGTGTTACTTTTGTATTATTTAGTATTCTCAAGCTTTAGATAAATGTAAATATTATAATTTTTTTACTTTTTACACTTGGCTCGGGAGCTTAACGAGCCAGCTCAATCTCGTAAACGAGCCGAGCCGGCCTTCTGGCTCGTTAAGATAACGAGCCGAGCTGATTATCTTAACGAGCCAGAACGAGCCAAGCTGGCTCGTTATCCAGCCTTATGTGTGGGAGGATCTGCTGCTCTTGTTATCTGACAGTAGCCAGAATACCAGCAAAAGATGAAGTGATCTGGGAACTTGAGAAATCATGTAAGTACCCTGTGTACCGTTTTAGCAGAAGTTGAAGACCTAAAAACTTGTGGAGAAACAAACTATACCCTGAAAGTCAGTGTACGGTGTTGATCTGGCAAGCCATGTAGACCCACACACTTGCAGCCTCATTTCCAGAGGTTCTTCTGAATTCCATGCCTCATTCCTCCGCACCCTAGCAGTAACCCACCAGAATATCTTTGTATCTACATGACACATAAATATTTGAAAACCATGATCTTTTCTTATATATTGAGTGATGACTTCAATTCAACTGTTCATAAAGGGTTTGATCAGAATACAGAACAGGATGCATGCTCTAACAAGAATAATAAGAGTTTATTATATTTCACTCATGCAGAAGCAGAACACAGCCTCTTGCTTCTTCTAGACATCAACAAGGTTACAAAAGTTGACAAGTTTTGTTGAATGCGACATGATAAGGATTCTCATCTCACAGATTCACAATCATCAATCATCACAGAACCCTAAACTCAATGACGCAACGACTTTGAGAAGCGCCTTTCGTCCGTCGATCTCTAGCAGCTTGCTCGGGCTCGGCTCCGATCCTTGGAGGCCCGGAGCGTCTTTCTTGGACTTTGCTCGACATTATTACTGCGCTGCCGCTTCACGCCATGTGCTTCTCGGTAGTAGCCTCCCGGCCCTCCAGCGTACTTGCGCTTTGCATCCCCTGTCTGCTCGCTACGGACGCGAACGTGATCGCCGGCGGCGGGAGACATCTTCTTCTTTGGACGACGCGCTGGTTCGGATCTTGGCAGCTTGCTTCTTGTCTCCTTGAACTTGAAGATTCGTGGCGAAGGGTTGCTTCTTGTCTCCTTGAACTTGAAGATCATGGGGGACGGGAACGGATAGCGCCTCGTGCTCCTGCTGCATCTGCGATAGTTTCTGTAAGATGGCTCTGCACCTGGAGATGGCACGATTGGTCGACGCCGTCCACCCGGCGATGATGCTGTACGCGAGGCCACGCACCCTCCCGGACTCGTGGCCCCGCAGGTCGCCGACGGCCTTGATGACGTGGGTAGTTTCCAGCACGGTCGGGGTCGCCGCCACCACCCTCAGCGTCTCGAGTGCCTCGACCATCGCCTCGTCGAGCAGCTGGCGGAGCCCCTCCGCTGGCTCGTCGCTGTCGCTGTTGTTGTCCGCGGCATCACACAGCATCTCCACGAGCTCGACCCTCACCTCCCGGTACTTGTCTCGGGAGCAGCCCTTGGTGGCGGCCTCTATTGCGGCGTCGATGGCGCCGAACGCCGGGAGGAAGCGCTTCCACCGGCGAAGCGGGCTCTCCTCCGCCATGTCCACGCCGGTATGGAACGCCGCTTGCTGCAGGAAGACGCGCTGTGGATGGATGCGAAGATGGGGGCTGAGGAGGAGGAAGAGGGGGATCTGAATGGCTTGCTGATGAGCCGGGCTCCGGCGCCTTTATATTGATCGCCACCGCCACACAGATGAATCCGACTACGGAGTGGAGACGGTTTGTACGTCTTGGGCACACGCTTTTCGTTCGCGTATGCGCGCGCCCCACGCCATATGTCTCCGATTCGATTCAGATGTCCGAACTCGATTCAAATTCAAACACGCCTCTGTGTGCCTGGCATTTCTTTCTTTGCCCACCTGCATTGAAAGCCATGATTCAGTAGATTCGGTTTAAATTTAAATGAGCAGATCAAGATAGAGGGAGCTGAGGTTGTGATGGAACTGAACACGTGGTTGATGCGGGCAACAATTTGAATGAGGTAAGCCACGAAATACCTTTTTATTCCTACTAGTGTTTTATTTATTATATTCCTTTTTTCTTTCTCTTATATTTCAGGTGCCTGAATTTTAAGATGATTTCAGGCAACACTTTTATATACTACCAATTTGTGATTTGTTATTTGTTTTTGTGTTATAACATATCAAATTTTTATCCTTTACTGACTATAAAAATAATTGTAAATTGTCAAATTGTCTTTGTGCCAACACACATAAAGATTTTGTCAGGTTTGTGTAAATTTTTTTTGTTCTCGGAACAAAAAATTGTAGATTATGTTTGCAGAAATTACAACGAACTAAAACTATAATTTTAGTATAAAATATTTGCAACAACCGTCATCTAACGAAAACTAAAATTCAAACACCTAAAATTTAGTAAATCCCTTACTTTTTTTATATGTGCCCGTGCATTGCTGGTTGTACTGCTTTGTCATCAGTGAAGGAAACACCTTTCACGTTGCTTCCTCAGTGAAATCTGTTCAACACTTTTTTTTCACGATCGGAGAATATAGCCCTTTTTCATTAAACATAGTGAATTACACGACACAGTCACGAGAGAGCCCTCGTAGCATAGATCACAAACCACAAAGATAGTGGTTAGTGACATGGAATAAACATAAGGACAAGAAAGAGAAAAAAATAGAGCGACTACCTCCACCACCTAGACCTAGATACAACAACGCAATGGGTGCCTAGGCACTAGACAAAGCCGCGGTGGAAAAGATTCCACCCAGAGAACGAGCATCCAGCAGCAACGGTGGCAAATCATCCGCCAACGAAGACCGAGCGACCACGGCGGCAAAGCATCCGCCAAGAAGTGAGGCAGCACACTCTCAGCAGCAAAGCATCTACCACAGAGAGGGCCAACGAGCCAATGGTAGCAAAGCATCCGCCCGGGAATCACAGAGGGCCAAGCATCCGTCAGGCAAGAAGACACCCCCTACGGCAAAGCATCCGCAAAGGGGAGCGGCCATGACACTCTCAACAACAAAGCATATGCCAAAGAGGTGGCCATCGACAAAGACAACAAAGCATCCACCAAAAGAGAAAGCGATAGCGGCAAAACATCCGCTACAACAACACCGGCGAGGTCAAGTGCAGTAGGACAAACCATTGCGGTGGAACATAGGCACACACATGCATAGCTAGGAACTTCACCAGGAGCCGGCCGCACGGCAGGAACTGACACGGGGGCAAGCGAGTAGCCGTTAATGATTCTTCAATGACGCCTTCAAGAAGGGGTGACGCCCAAGGCTACCACCGTGGACGCCATCGCTGCTGGCCTTAGAGGCATCTAAGGCGGGGCTTACGCCCAGAATCCGACATTGTCGATGCAGAGGTATGGGTTCATCAACGACGCCTTCAAGGAGGTATGTGGCGCCCGAGGCGTCACCGTCGTCCGCCCAGCCAAAGCACTCCATGGTGGTGCAGACGCATCTTCCTGCACACACTTTGGCCATGACAACACATCCCGCCACCATCCATCCGTCGGAGAGAAGGCGCCAGCGCCCGTGCAGACACCAGATCTGGCCGCCACAGGGGTAGGTCGGCCAGGGCCCGGCCAGCTAGGCCCCCGACAGGCCACCGCTCCCGGACGGTAGAGGCCATGCACCATGGTCGCTGGCAGAAGGAAGCTTGACCTGCTGTAGCTTTTCCCAGGCATGGAAGCCGCCCTAGGCGCGGGCCACCGCTACAGCGAGCGAGGAGGCCAGGGGGTAGCTGCCCTAGCCCATGGGCCAGCCAGATCCAGCTGCCACCACCGCTATGCCACTCCTAGCTGCCTCGTAGCCGGCCGTCGGTCACCGCCTCGCAGCAAGCCAGGGTTGGGGCACGGGGCCGGCTGCCCACAGGCCACGGGCCGGCTATAACCGGCCGCAGACCAACGCCGCCCTGGTCCTGGCCGCCTAGGAGCAGCACGGCGGCAGCAGGAGAAGGCAACCTAGCCGGCCTGATCCGCTTGTTGGCGACCACCGCCTAGGCCCCGACCGCCCAACCCGCGCCATCGCAGATCCAATGAGGAGGCCAGATCCAGCCCGCCATCCGGTGAGTCCGTCGGAGAACCACGGGGGAAAAGGCATGGTGATGGAGGAGTGGGAGGGAAAGAGAGAGGTGGGGGGCTGCGATGGGCACCTTTTTTCGGGCCACCGCGGGCCGCAGTCTGAAAGGTCCTTGTTGGTTTTGGTAATTGAGTGACAACCTAGGTGGACTAATTGTGTTTATGTGAGATACACAGGTGATTAGTCCACAGGTACATGTGTATGAGCAACATATGCCATGGAGGTGAAAATGGCTTAGAGATGTTGCAAAGCTCACACATGTGATGATGAAGGAGCTTAACGCACATGAGACATGACATTGAGTCATGTGATCAAGGTGGAGAAGATCAAGACAAGACTTGGCTTGATGGACCGGTTGAAAGCGTGAAGGGCAAGTCAAAGGCTTTGGAGTGATGGACCGCGTGGCGGTGAAGCTTGACCAAGACTTGGCGCCGATGGACGATAGCAACGGTGAAGAGAAAGTAGAGTCAAGATCGATGAACCAATATGATCATGTGATGATATGAAGTGGATCATATCATTGTTGATCGTGTTGGTGCATGTGTTGCATCGACATTGAAGGAGATGGAATGGAATGCGCAAGGCAAAGGTATAACCTAGGGCATTTCATTTCACCGGTCATAGGTGTGTAGAGAAGCTTATGACCGGGTTTAGGATAGATGGCCGTACTATCAAAAGGGGCAAACTTGTTTGTATATCGGTCATCTAGTGCCACTCGAGTGATCTAACTTTGCATTGTCGCTAGGATCGAGTGGCGTGGCAAGTTGAGTGGCTAACATCCTTTGGGAAATGATTGTGAAAATGCTAACACACATACACATGGTGGTGTACACTTGGTGGTGTTGACACATTTACAAAGGAGGTGGTGTTTGCAGGGGTGAGATGGGTTTGGGTCCCTCTCTCCCTCTCGCCGAGCTTGCTCGGCGGGATTCGGCGCTTTCGGAAAAATAGAATGCCTATTTTCTATTGCGCCGGATGCAAGTTCTTGTGGTTAGCACATTAGAGCAAGGGTGATGAAGTTAGAAGTGAAAACGAGTTAGTCGCGAAGATGCTGGCTTCGGTCAACTGACCGGACGCTGGATCTGAATGCACTGGACGCTGGCAGGCTGCGTCCGGTCAGGCTGACGTACGATGACGCAGAAGCTGGAGTGTGACCGGACGCTGGCTGCGTCCGATCAAGTATGACCGGACGCGTCCGGTCGAGGTCGGTACCTTACTAGAAACGACCGGACGCTGGGGGTTCAGCGTTCGGTCAGTTGAAAGCTGCTGCGTCCGGTCAAGTCAAGTGACCGTTGGAATCAGGACACGTGGCCGTCTACGGGCGACCGGACGCTGAGGTCCAGCGTCCGGTCAACACGACCGGAGCGTCCGGTCGGCCCGACCGTTGCCCAGTGAAGGGGTAACGGCTAGTTTAGACCTTGGGGCTATAAATAGAAGTGGCCCTCGGCCATGGCTGGTGCTGAGCACCTCAAGGGACTTAGTGTCCATGCTTGTGAGTGCTTGGGAGCCCTCCATCACACATATACTTGATAGTGATAATTCGATTGTATGAGTGAGCGATTCTAGTGCGATTGCATCGTGAGGTTGCATCGAGTGGCACTAGGTGGTCGTGTTGCAAGCCGGTGGTGCTTGTTACTCTTGGAGGTTGCCACCTCCTAGATGGCTTGGTGGTGGTCTCCGTCGAAGCCCGCAAGAAACTTGTGCGGCGCTCCGGAGAAGTGCTTGTGAGGGGTACTTGTGCTCGCCCCGCCGGAGTCGCGAAGAGCAACTTTAGTAAAGCGTGTCATTGAGCTACCCTCACTCAAGGGGTAGGTTCTTGCGGTGCCCGACGTGCGGGCTTAGCGGGTGATGCTAATTAGCCGCCGAACCACCAAGTGAGCGATCGACACAACGGGGACTAGCGTGTTGGCAAACACGTGAACCTCGGGAGAAAAATCATCGTGTCAACCTTGTTCTTTCCGTTGGTTTGCATCCCCATTACACAAGCTTGCAATTACTTATATATATATATATCTTAAGCTTGTGTAGTTGCTCTTGTAATTAGATAGCTTGTGTAGCTAGCTAATTACCAACTTGCTTGTGTAGCATAGAAGTAGCTCCCTTGCGTGGCTAATTTGGTTTTAGTAACCTTGTTAGTCACATTGCTTAGTTTGTGTAGCTAAGTATTTGCGCTCTCTAATTAGGCGTTGGTTACCTTGTTATTGAGCATTGCTAGTGAGCTTAGTTAGCTTTGTGCTTTTGCTTACTAGCATGTGTAGGAGCTCCCTTGTTACTTAAAGTACTAGTGGCATAGGTTTGTGTGACCTTGCTCCTAGAATTATTTAGGAGAGCTCTAGCTAGCCCGGCACCTTAGTTGCTTTATTAGTATCTTTGCAAGGTGCTAGTGAACATATATAGAGGGGTGTAGTCTTGGCTAGACCGATTGTTTTAATTCCGCATTTATATCGGTTAGCCGACGTGATTAATTTTAGAAAAGACTATTCACCCCCCCTCTAGTCCACCATCTCGACCTTACACCGTCGCCGCAAGCCGGAGGGCGGTGACGGCGGCCGAAGGGGGCCCTAGGGGCGCCGCGGCGGTCGCCCCCGAGTCACCCTTGGGGAGCGCTCGGGGGAGAGAAGGGTCCCGTCTTGACTTTTGCCTGATCACGTTGCTGGTTGATGTTGCTTCTGGAGAATACAGCATCGAGGATTTCAAATTAGTAGCATCCAAAGTTGAATAACGATGTCACAAATTCAGAATTTGCTACGGTGACCAAAATGAGAAAATATTGAGGTTGCCTTGTGTGCTCCTCTCTTCCTCTCTCTGCGTCTCACGATCATTTAAAATTTTATTGTACTTCTTCTCAATTGTGTGAGTTGTAGTTCTTGCATGAAAAATAATAGTTAAATGGTCTTTTTCGACATAGGAAGTTTTTTTACTGAACTCTCAAAAAATTATGTTAGGCCATGTTTAGTTCCTCCATTTTCCAGAATTTGACACTATGCAAAAAGAAGATTCCCGTCACATCAAACTTACGGTACATGCATGGAGTACTAAATGTTGACGAAATCAAAAACTAATTGCACAGTTTGGTTGTACTTTGCGAGACGAACGTTTTGAGCCTAATTAGTCAACGATTGAACAATTATTACCAAATAAAAACAAAACGACACTGTTGCTACGAAATCTCTGGGTACTTTGGACCTTTGCCAAATAAGAAGCACTACCCCAACAAAATAAGGAAAGATTGATATATTCTAGTGGCTATCGATTTATAAACTAGAATGCCACCTATCTAGGAGAAAATATTCTTCACCACCTGCTGCAAGACCGCCACAGCCGTATCCAAAGAAGACGCCTTCTGTATAATAGCCCAGGTACATAGCTAGTGGGTAGCCATGTAGTTACTACTAATCTGCACAATAATAATCTGCACATGGAGAATACATTTTTTTT
This sequence comes from Miscanthus lutarioriparius, assembly GCA_904845875.1. Lineage (NCBI taxonomy): Eukaryota > Viridiplantae > Streptophyta > Magnoliopsida > Poales > Poaceae > Miscanthus > Miscanthus lutarioriparius. The sequence goes on from CAJGYO010000006.1 coordinate 76,942,783, forward strand.
TTTTTTAAAAAAAAATTATCATTCCTACTAATCCATAGTGACCAACAGGATGTAGCTGCTCCTAAATAACAGAATTAATGCCCTAAAAAATTTGCTAAAACCCTTTAGCTAGCTACTAAACATACGCCATACATTGTGAGGGTTTGCTTGACCCGGCGCCACTTGAATAATTGACCAAAACAGCCTACGAATAGGTGCCTAATTCTCAATTCTCGATTACAAAAGTAACAAATACTGCTACATTGCTAGTTACACTTAGCTATATTACCTTTTATCAACATGAGTCCTCATCGTAAGTACTCCTTCCGTTCCAAAATAAGTATCATTCTCACTTTCCGAGAGGCCAGACGCTTTTAACTTTGACCAAATATATAAAAAATCATTAATATTCATAGTGCATAATAAGTATTTATATATATACCTATACCTAATATTAAAGGGCCAAAATTTTAGCCTATTTTTTGTCTAGCCTCCTCTAACTAACTGTCGCACCTGGTTTTCCAAAGAATACCAAGCACTAACTATATATGTGCCCAGGATGTCCACACACGACATATAGCGACAAATATAGAGATTATCAAAGACAATGCTTTGTTACATATTGAAACATAGTTACAACAAAACTTACATATATTACAAAGCATAGCAAAAACTATTCTTAATCTTCTCTTCGGGACTTCATACTCCATAGGGACGGTTGACCTGGGGAAGCACTCACCTAGTACTCATGGACTCCACAAAAAACTCTTCACCTGATCCACCATCTAGTACCCATCCGGGATTTTTGTTGATTGTAAAGCAAGGGTGGGCGCACCATACTCAACAAGTATAACATGAGGGGATGAAAGACTCAAGAGGCTAGACATGACTGAACTGCGATAAGCACTTTTAGTTGGTCATATTTTATTTATTAAACCTATGTTGCTAGGTTACGCTTAAGCTCCCAAGGTGAACATATAATAATTATCATCAAGATTATGATCACCCAAACCATCCATAGAACCATCTATCTCGAAAAGGATCCAAGCCGCTCGTATCTGTGAGCACGGCTGATATATCAGTTTTAAAACACTGCAGAGGTTGTACATCTTTATCCACGAGTCGTGATTGCCCTTTGCCCGAGGTGATTAGCCTCTTGACTCACTTCCAAGGTAAGTCGGCAGGGATCACTACGAAGCTTTTCACCAGTTATTCTAATAAGTAGCAGCCGCTAAAGTTTCGGATTGACCAGGCAGATATAGATGCTCTCCTGCGAAGGTGGCACACATATAACTGCAACCTAGCACACACCGTGGCAGGACAAAAGCTATACCCTAGCTGGCACCCCCCTCTTTCCCTTTCGGTAAGCTGCTAACAAACTAGAACAGATCCGGATACTAGACTAAGACCAGAACCATGTAGTTCTCATGGTTGTACTGTAAGTCTTGGGTTGCCGCTTTAAGATCAGTCCTTATGAAGGGCAGACTAGAGCACCCAAAAATGCCCAATGCTCTAGCCCTCTTCTGTCCATATTGCTAAAAAACACCTTTTAATATTGATTCCATAAATCATTAGTCAAAATTAACATTATGATGTTGGTGATTGCAGGCTAAGCAAAACTACCAATATGCATAACCCAAGGTAACAAAGAATTCAGGTTAACAAAGATTCTAGTTAAAGTCCTTAGGGGTTATCATATTAGACACATGCACATGAGGAGGTGATTAAATGGTTATTAGGTACCAAGGGAACTCATGTTATACTTGTCTTAAATAGGGCTCAAACTTGTCCAACTTTCCTTCTAGATCATCCTTGTACAATTTCCTCTAACGATAGCAGCAACCATCACAAGCATAATAGACAAACCTAGGAACAATACATCAATCATTATAAAACAACATATAAGGGTTTTTAAACACGTAGAGGGCTTGTAACTACAATCTTAGAGCGCAAAAACAACTAAACAAAGCTACGGTTAACCGGTCATGGAAGATCAAAGAGAGAAGCTAGAAGGTTTGGTAAATGATAGGAATAGAATAGACATGATGTATTTGGGCTCACTTGAAAGATTTAGAGAACATGTGGATTTATAGATGAAGGGTAAATGATCGGAGGGTTGTATACAAGATGGACCGGACATTATGAAGAATGAAGTAAGCATATGAAGATTTAAGGACTAGATCACACGGGAAGACTATGCAAGCTTAATGAGAGGAAACTTATACAGAAGTTAAGGCTCCGACAACCACATGATTTTGGGGAACATATAAGGGAAACATACAAGGCTATGTTGTGCTAAGAGGGCATGTCAAACAGAGGCGTACTTTGGAAATAACGGGTTTGCCATCCATTGGTCAATCGACGGGTGCCATTGGAAAACTATGGATTAGGAACTAGGAGCTTTGGATAGGTTTTGGTTAAGAGATGGCTCAGTAGTTATAGAAAGTGATGAGTCAATGAAAGTGGTAGTGGTTGGATGGCTGGAACTTGACGAGCGCGAAGCAAGGGAAGATGCAAGGCTAGCAAGGATGTTTAACAAATATATTGTGTTCTAACTACTCCTTTGAGATATGAGTCAGTGTTGCTGGATATATATTGAGGATATATGAGGACACGTCATGGTCAACCAGTTCATGGAGACACATACTAAATCAGCGGAGAACGAGGTTACAGCGACTAGTGCACACAAGACATGTATGTCGGTGGACAGCAAGGGTTTCGATCATCAAACGCATGGTATTTGTATCACCAATAGACGATATATTTTGTGGAGCTGCTATGGACAGTATGGAGTATGATATGGCAAAAGGGCATGATGCTTTGACTGTCAGTCGGCAGGGGAACATGATTGCGAAATAGCGCGTGGCTGCTGCCTAGACAGCAGGGGTAGCAAACACTATGTACTCTATATCTCCGCCATCATGGCATGGATGCCCTCCAAAACTTGCAGAGCTATGTGCAAGGATATGATGGACATGCTATATGAAGGGTTTGATTATTTGACCAGTGGTTGATGGGGAACATCACTGTCATTTAGAGGCGTACTGCTGCTGAATCAGCAGAGACAGCAAACACGGAAAAGATGATATCTCTTTTATCTCGGCTCCTATGACCAAACCAACTTGCAGGTAATTGTGTAACTTCAAGAACTACCTCATGATCAAAGGGTTCGATAATTAGAGGTCTAGATCAATGGGAACATGAATGCCAATCAGCAGTAGTGCTGCTGTCCGCATAGGACAGCGACATGTTGTTGCGGAAACTTCATCGGGATTACATCAATTATGAACTAGGATGCATGAATTGTAATAGGAATTGACATATACGGTAGAAGGGGATGTTGGGTGCTCGTATTGGAGTTCATGGTGGCCACGTTGAAGCTGACAGCGGCAGCAACGACAAGAGACAGAGGTGCTGCTGCTGCATACACGGAACAACAGGGGTAGCAGTTACTATGGCATCGATATCTCGGTGACTGTGGCACCTATGGACAAGACAACTTGCAGAAACATGTGTTAGGATAATAGGCACATGATGGTTGAAGCATTTGAAGATGGGGCTGCCGGATTAACAGGGAACACCATTACCATCCAGAGTGGTGCAGCAGCCAGGACAGCAGAGCAGTGATCACAGAGACGATGATATCACTGGCATCTGAACTCCTATGGCTAAACCGTCTTACAGGGGCATGTTTAAGGATGGTAATTAGATTGTGGAAAAATGGTTCGATGATCAGAGGTCAGGATCTCAAGAAACACAGATGCCAATTGGAAACAGCGCTGCTGCCCACGATGGACAGCGGCACGTTAGCAAGGGAAACATCGCCGGAAATTAGCGGGACTTGAACTAATGCACGAAACACATCATATACATTGACATATCAGGAACAGGGATGACAATGGGGTCCTCACTTTGGGTATTTTGGATGGCCAGAGGTGATTTATTTGACATCAGCTGGTGGCGATGACGTGTGGCGCTGCAGCCAGCGATCAACGGGACTGCGTCAATTCCACCTCGGAGATGATCTGCACCAAATGAGGGATCAAAGAGATGAATGAGAGGGTCATGGGCAACAAGATCAGAGATGGGAGAGGGAGGGGCGACCTCACCATGTTCTGTACAGCAGCGGCAACAAAAGTGGCGATGGTGTGGTGCTGCAGGTTAGGGGAGATGATAAGCACACCGGGTGGCCTCCATGTACCATTGACGTGCTAGGAATCAACACAACAGAAAGGAGGCGCTGAAGATCAGTTTCACGATGAAGAACATAGAAGGAGAATCTCCTTACCACAGCATGGTGTGAAGGATTTCAGCGGCCAGATGAAACATGCAGCGGCAAATCGGAATCATTGCTGCGTGGAGGCTCCATTTTTGTGGAGAGAAAGGAGAGGAATGTAGAGGAAGAGGAGGGGGCATCCATGGAGGAGGAAGGGGAGGAGATGGGGATGCTCCTTATCTGGTGCTTGCGTGAGGGAGAGGGAGAGGAGAGGAGATGAGGGGATATGGCTGCTGTTTTCTACATGGATCCATGCAATTGAGGAGAAGGTGAAACTGATGGTGTAAAGGGGTGTTGTCAAGAGAGGATTAACGAGAGATTGAAGAGAGGCATGCAAAAGAAGGTAAGGTTGGGGAATTTAGAGAGAGCGTTATGTGTAGCAGTTGTTTTGCATGGGCAGAGAAGGGGGCGGCTCCTGTGTCTGTCGAGCAAAACAGAAATAAGGGAGAAGGGGTGATGCATGGCTATTTCATGAGCCCTTTATTACTCATGCAATTAGAGAGTGGTAGTGGAGGATAAGAGGGGCTTGTAAAGGGAATTAAGGGAGGAACATTTGCTGCAGTTTTCTGCATGGGAGGAAAGGAAGATGCGCCATTCGGAGGAGAGAATATTGCAAGGAGGAGAAGGAGATATGGCTGGCGGTTTTGTGCATGCATGCAATTGAAAGGATGGAGTAAAGGAGTACTCAAGGTGTGTCTAGTAAATTATGAGAGGGAGGAATGTGTGCATATATTTTTGCATGAGAAGGGGTGGGCGTGGGCAGTAGGAGGAGGTGGCTGCCATGCCATTGATGCCCGACAATTATCTGTGCTCACACACTTAGGGAGGGAGAGATAAGAGAGATTGATGAGGGGGCATGTAAAGGAGGTGAGCAAATGGATTAAGTGCTGTTGTTTTTGCATGAAGGGATGGTACAAGGAAGAGAGGTAATCTGCGTTGATGCTACAAGAAGAGAGGGGGTGTTGGGCTAATTTGGGCACGGCCCAAAGCAAGAGAAGAGACTCATCTTGATCCATTAGCAAAAACAAGAGAAATTTAGGTTATCATTGTTGATGGAAAAGAGAGATAAACTAAGCCTGTCCATGAGAGAAAAGATTTGGGTCGCGTCCCAAATTTGCAATACATGATTTGACATTGAGTTGGATCAGTGGAGAAAGATAAAGGTACAAAGACTTGGATTGGGTTTGGATCGATTTGGGTGAAGGGAAAAGGATGTTGAGAGACACTTGGCATTAGTTGAGAGTAAGATTCAGACTCAGAACAAATAGTACAAAAGTGAGAAAGATAGGATGTTGGTTGTCTAGAATTGATTATAGTTTTGATCCGAAGATTGGTTGAGAACTTGATCTAGGGTTTTAGAAATTGGATCGGTGCTTGATTCGGATTTAGGGTTTTAGCGATTGGGCATGATATTTCGGAAAGATGGTGTTGGGATAAAAACCTAGGCATTTTTGGAAAACATTTAAATTCATTTTCCATACATAAACACATGCAAAGGCATGAAATGCAACAAACCATTAATTTCATTATAAAAATTTTAGAAACTCACATTTTCCACTATCTAGAATATCAACAACTTAACTAAAGTTGAGAAATTTTAGAAAACGATAAAGTCATTTATTGTTATTTAGTGTTTTCTAAGTCATATCCCAAAATGGAAATTTTGGGGTATGACAACACTACCCCCTTAATAGGAATCTCATCACGAGATTCGCTGAAGCTACACTCATTATAAAGAGCCAAATCACACAAGGACATAATAACATAACAATCAACCGTGCAAGAGCACACTAACATGATGTCGACCTTAATCGAGAACACACTAGCACTTAGCATCGTTGCTGACGTACAAAGTGCTAGGATAAAAACTTCTTATAAGTGGCTTAGGTTTAGCGACGTTGAACTCTTGATCCTCTATGGCGATGCTTATTGTTGATGTAGAATCTTCAACTTCACATGTATCTTCATGGATATTAGAGAAACGAGGGGCTTTCATTGAATAGTATTTTTATTTTTCACAAAGCATCAAGGGGGAAATCCAAGATTAGTTTTTTTTACCAAAATAAGTTTGTAAAAACGACCATTTCTAGCTAGACTAAGCGTCCTACAGTCAACATTGCTCTGATAACATTCTGTCGCACCTAGTTTTCTAAAGAATACCAAGCGCTAACAAAATCACCGGATGGGACTCCGGGGACCGGACTGGAGAACTCGGATCGGACTCTGTCGATCGAAAAAACTCCGGGGAAGATAGGGTTTCATGCACATAGGACTTAGTATGCACGCTCTTGCGAACAAAGTCTCGCGAACGAAGTCTATGCGGTTTCAGGGCCGAAGTCCAACTTGTCCCTGGCCCCACCTCAAGTTCGCGCGCGCCCTGCTAGATGTACACAATCAGGCCTCTAATTTGCTTGCCATGCATGCATGCAATCTTGCATTGCTAACAAACAAAAAAAGACAAAAAAGGAAAGAAAATCAAGTGTGAATTCCATTCATTTATGATTCCATGAATGACAAGGAACCGAGCAAGGGGTAATTATTTTTTCTATTTTCTATTTTGCCATGACGGTCCTGCGCCATCAAATGTTGCAGTGGATGGCAGATTGTGTCGTAGGTCCACATGGAGAAATACTACGTATGTGTTTGGAGTATTACACGACACGTCCAAATGATGGACCAACGTGACGGTATATTAATAAGAGTACGTTCCAATTGGACCCAATATATATTAGAATCGGACTCCGTATCATCAGTAGACACATGTTGTTGTAACATATATGAACACAGTATATGAGTCCAATGATTTATCTCGGCACCTAAAAAGATTCCAAAGGAATCGTTCATAGGGAAAAATCTTCTCTAGAAAAAGAAAACGCCGACTCTAAAAAGAACGGACTCTAGATCGGACCAGACTCTTTAAAAAAACGCTCCTTACAAAATCACCGGATGGGACTCTGGACTGGAGAACTCGGATCGGACTCTGTAGATGGAAAAATCTCCTGGGAAGAGAGGGTTTCATGCACACAGGACATAGTATACGTGCTCCTGCGAACAAAGTCTCGCGAATGAAGTCTATGCGGTTTCAGGGCCAAAGTCCAACTTGTCCCTGGCCCCACCTCAAGTTCGCGCACGCCCTGCTGGACGTACACGATCAGGCCTCTAATTTGCTTGCCATGCATGTATGCATATGGGGCTCGCATTGCATCAAACAGTTAACCCTCTGATTTGCTTGCCATGTATGCATGCAATCTTGCATTGCTAACAAACAAAAAAAAAGACAAAAAGGAAAGAAAATCAAGCATGAATTCGATGCATCTATGATTCCATGGATGACAAGGAAGCGAGAGGGCGGTAATTGTTTTTTCTATTTTCTATTTTGCCATGATGATCCCGTGCCATCAAATGTGACAGTGGACGGCAGATTGTGTTGTAGGTCCACGTGAAGAAATACTACATATGTGTTTGGAGTATTACACGACACGTCCAAACGACGGACCAATGTGATGGTACATTAATAAGAGTACGTTCAAATTGGACCCAATATATATTAGAATCATACTCCGTATCATCGTTAGACACGTGTTGTTGTAACATATATGAACACGGTATACGAGTCTAGGTCACATACACAACCCAATACGTTTTGGAATCGGACTCCCTATCTTGCTTGACAAAATTAAGCTATTCTAACTCATTTGAGCACGGGTTATATATATAAGTCTGGATGAAAGAAACTTTCCCATTGTCTAGTAGTTAGAAGGAGACGGAAAAAAAATGGAAGCACCAAAAATAGGTGGAGAAAAATTTTGTCTCTTTATTATTAGATATAGATATAGATATAGATATAGATATAGATATAGATATAGAGGATAGCTAGGAATCCTAATCAAATAGATCTCTTCGAACTTGAGTAATTTGAATAGGAATCCTAATCCAACACTTCTTTTGTTTAAGAATCAGCTTTTATATTTTTTCCAAACTGTTTCTGCATGAAACGTTTTTTTTTCAAGCTTTTCTCCCACGTAATGGTTTCTGGTTTCAACTATTTTTTTCAGTTGTTTCCGATTTAGAGGAAATAATAGTATAGTTAACAAAAAAAAAAAAAAATATGATCTCAATCTGGGAGAAGCCTACCTTCTCAGTTCTCACATGTCCTCGCCTCGATCACCAGGCCATTGCCAACGCGTCTTTGAGTCCAAATCCGATTCCACACCGATCAATCGATTCTTCGTTCTGATTTTCTTTCTGAGAGTTCCAGGATTTCCAATTTTACTTTCAAGTATGATATTACTAGACATGGCTGAGTTCAGTGTCCAGGTGCTGCACCTACGTTTCCTACGCTACTACAAAAAGGATTTGTAGCAACGGGAAGTTTTTTTTTGTAAGGGCGGCTCCATCAGCAGCCGCCCCTACAGTGGGCGTCCCCGAGACCCAGTGGACCAGCCACCCCTACAAATCGAACAGTAGGGGTGGCTGGTGATACGAGCCGCCCCTACAAATGGGTCGATTTGTAGGGGCGGCTCACTCACCAGCCGCCTCTACTGTTTGATTTGTAGGGGCGGCTCAATCACCAGCCGCCCCTACAAATGCCCCCAGTATAAAGGGTCGACGCCCCCCTTCTTCCTCCTCGTGCCAATTACTGTAGCCCGAAAGAGGAAGGAAGGGGGCCTTGGGCACCTCCCAAAAATTACTCTTTCAAGGGGGAGGTTCTGATCTCATTTCCTTTGGTGGAGAGGTTGTAGAAGGTAAGAAAATGTTATTCCAAACAATTTTTGGAAGTTTTAATGGTTGGTTAGTGAGTAATTAGGGTTTTGCTTTTCTCTCTCTTCTATGGTGCTTGAGCCATTTATGAAGCAAATTAGACCAAAGTTTTGAAGGTTCTAGGATAAATTAGTTAGTGGAATAAGATTACACCCTTATTTAGTGGATCTTGCTTGATTTTAGTTGACTATTAGTTAGTTTAATGGATGTGTCATGTAGATCTAGATCTAGAGCTAGGGTTTAGTTTTTATTATTAATTACATTTTTGCATGAAGGATAGTGTGTAAAATATTAATTGTTGCTAATTGTTGTCTTTGAAATTGTTTGTTATTATAACCCAGAAATTAAAGTGGAGAATTAAATATATATTTTTAATTAGGTCATTAATTGTTCTCTAGAATGGTTTTTTATGAACTGCTAGTTATATATCTGTGAATAATTAGTCCTTTAATTTTTTTCTTTGATACCTATCATATAAGATGGAGTACAGGCAGTCTTGGATGTATGGTGCATTAAGGTACAAGCCAGGTTTCTGTGAAGAAGTTTATGAATTTCTTGAAGCTGCAGAGAACCATGCAAAGACGTTGAAACAGAATAAAGATTCAATTATTTGTCCGTGTAGAGATTGCTAGAACCATCTCGCATTCAAAGATGTGACGATCATCATATCACACTTGATTATGTGAGGATTTGTTAAGGACTGCACAATGTGGATTCATCATGGTGAAACGGTTGTTGACGAAGTTGATCCAGAAGAACATGACGCCAAAACCCAAGATTACCTAGACCAATATGTAGCAGCACTTCGTGCACAAATGTCTAATGATTCCATTGACGAAGGTGGTGGTGCTGATGGTTGGGCTGGCAACGATGAAGGTGGTAGAAATAATGATAGCGGAGCACGTGTCGGTGATGAAGATGATGATGATGATTTGGAGGACATGCTTTGGTTCATTGGACCAGAGATTTTACTAAAGAGCCCAAAAGGTCTAGAGAATTTGGAAAGGGTAAAAAAGCATCGAAGGAGACTATGTATGGTGTTGAAAAGGGTTGTCTGACACACTAGATAGTGCTATGATTTGTGCTTGAGCTACTCATCCTGAAGGCTAAGTACGACTGGTCCGACTATAGTTTCAATGATCTATTGCATCTCCTGTCATGGTTGTTGCCAAAGCCAAACTTAGTTCCTACCAACACATACCAAACGAAGAAGGTTATAAATCCATTAACAATGGTAGTTGAAAAAAATCCATGCATGCCCCAACCACTATATCCTTTTTTGTGGCGATACGTTCAACTCACTAGATAAATGTCCGAGGTGTGGGGCTAGTCGATACAAGAACAATGACCTTTATGATGGGGAAGAAGTCTCCATGGGGAAGAAGAGGAAGAAGGGTGGGAAAAAGGTGGTACAAGATTCTCAAACCCTAAAGGACACTCCATTAGGCAATGATGCAAAGCAAAGAAGAATTTCTGCTTTGGTCATGTGATACCTACCAATGGTCGACTACTTGAGGCATATCTTCCTAAACCCTAAGGAAGCTGCACTCATGACATGGTGGGATAATGAGCGCAAGGCGTGTGATGATGTGACTGCACACCTGACCGATGGTACTTAGTGGGAACGCTTTGATGCGAAACACAGAGAATTTAGCGAAGACCCAAGGAATGTGTGGTTCGGCTTGAGCACCGATGGAATGAATCCGTTCAATGAGAGGACCAGCGACCATAGCACATGGCTAGTGATCTTGACCATGTACAACATTCCAATGTGGTTGTGTCAAAAGAGAAAGTACCTTATCCTCACTATTCTCATTCAAGGTCTAAAACAACCAGGCATTGACATAGATGTGTTCCTCGAGCCTTTGATGCAAGAAATGGAGAGGCTATGGAGGCATGGGGAGCCAATGTATGATGCATTCAGAAAGGAGGACTTCATATGTAGAGCCATGATCTTTGTTACCACCAATGATTACCCCACGTTGTTTGCTTTGTCTGGACAGATCAAAGGGAAGACGGGATGCTTAGTATGCTTGGATGGCTACATGGGTGTACCTAGATGCATCCAAGAAGACAGTCTACCTAAGGTACTGATGCTTCTTGAATACAACTCACAAATACCGTAGTAAGATGTACTTTAGATATTATGACAACACCCCAAAGAATGAACCCCCTCTATAGAGACGTCAAAATGTGCAACATGTGTTTGAAATGGTGAAAAACATATGTGACGTCCTTGGAAAGAAGAATCCAGATGGGACAAAGAAAGATAGAAGCACACCTCCTATCACTGGCATACCTTTCAAGAAACAGTCGATCTTCTTTTAGTATCTGCCTTATTGGCTGAACTTGAGGTCCCCCATGCCATTGATGCTATGCACGTGTAGAAGAATGTCTTTGAGAGTCTCATTGCTACCTTGATGGACACAGGCAAGACAAAGGATGGTCTGAAATCACGAAAAGACATGGTGCAGCTAAATGTGAAGGCAGAGCCTCACCCAGTACCTGAGGGTAATGGAAAATACACTCTACCTACGGCTAGCTTTAACCTGACCCTGGACGAGAGGAGGGTGATGTGCACTTTCTTGAGAGGGGTCAAAGTTCTGACTGGGTTTGCAGCAAACATGAAGAGGCTAGTGTTGATGAAGGACCTATAAATAACATGCTTCAAGGCTCATGATTGTCATCTCATACTGATAGTGTTCCTACCTATTGCAATTAGGTCTATAAAGCCAGAATTTCTAAAAATGGCCATCACCCGCATGTGCTACTTCTTTTTGATGATCTCACAGAAGACGATTGGTAAAAATGAGCTGAGTGACCTTCATGATTTCGTGGTGGAGACACAAAACCAACTTGAGATGTGTTTACCTCCCACTTTTTTCGATATAATGCCACATCTCATGATTCACATGGTTCATCAAATAGAGGCATTGAGCCCTTGCTACTTGCATGAAACATGGCCCTATGAGCGGTTCTTAACCGAGACGTGCATAATCGAGAATACCCAGAGGGCTCCATGATAGAGGGCTATAGTATTGAAGAAGTCATCGAGTGCTATCAAGAGTACCTAAAAGGGCAGAAAGGGATTGGTAAACCCGATTCTTATCATAAGGGTAGGCTTGTTGGGAAGGGCACCAGGGGGAGAAAAGTGTTCATCGACTAGGAATACAAAGAAGTGAGTCGAGCACATTACTGTGTCATGTAGAGTACAAAACTGATGGAACCGTACATTGATGAACACTTGGCTATCATTCGGGAGAAGAATAATGGCTGCACAGACGAGTGGGTCATGAAACAGCACAAGCAACGATTCACTACATGGTTGCAGGACCAAAACTTACCGAATGAAGAAACAACAGATGATATTACCATTAGTAGGTTGGCGAGGGGGACATCGAGACAAGTCACATCTTGGCAAGCTTACGACATCAATGGGTACACATACTATAGAATTTCAGGTGCTTCTCTTCTAGGAGAATGTTCTTCTCGGCGGATGAAGACCCAGACAACGCTCTGACAGTGGGAGATGGAGTGTCGATCTACATGTTGACGCTTCCTCTAGAAGAAGAGCTTCTCGTCGAATGGAACGATGCCGCACGCTTGAGCTTGCCTACTAACTTGCTCATCTTCCTACAAAATAAGCAGACAACACAACTCGTGGAACGAATTAGGAAAATAAAAAGTTAGCAGTTAGCCATCCAGAAGTTAGTCATTCGAGGGTTAGTCGTCTTTGATTTCCTAATGATTTTTCTAATCAAGATTTTGGCAGAACTTTTACCCTAATCTTTTTTATTTGCCCTCTTAATTTTAACAGCACTTTCACTCTTAACCTTTTTCACTCTTCTTCAAATTTTTGATAGCACTTCCACTCTTACTCTTTCTCATCTTTCCTAACCCCAACAACACTTCTATTAAGTGGATTTTTACTACGAACTTGGAATTCAAAATTTTGTACTTGGATGCTGGATTGTGAGTGTGTGTGAGGCCGAGAGCAAGCAGGAGAGGTGCCATTTATAGGCGGCGCAACAGCAGTTTGGCCAGCCAAGTGATGGGGCTGGCTGGCCCCACATGGTGGCCAACTGGCCTCCCCTTCCTCCAGATATTTACTTGCTTCATAGTTAAGCAAGGTGAGTGCTCCTTTTGGTGAAAATGCGCTCTGGACGGTGCAGAGTGAAGATGGAGGTGATGGTGGAGATAGAAGTGATGGGTGGTGGTTGAGTGGGTCCCATGTGTCTGTATTTCTACCATATACACATGTATATATATGCAATAGAAAATTATTTTATAATACTATGTAATACAAGAAGATGTATGAATGGTATTTTTAAAATTTTATGCCTCCACGGTAAATATTTATTACGGGTTTTTACTTCATAAAAATTATTTACATGGGGCTTGAATTTTATAATGCCATGATGAGAATTTTTATTTTATTTTTTTCTAAATGCAATGTAGATGTAGAAAAGTAAATTTGCTAAGGTAAAAATAAATATGGATAACTACCGATTTTACCTCCCGGCGAGGGTTCAGGATTTTAAGTCCGCCAAACCAGACTTCTCCAGTTGTATTTATTGCTCAGGTGCATCAGTTGGTCTTGGAGATGGAGACCCTGATGGTTGTCCTGGCTTCTCTTGCCACTCCAAATTAGAGCATTGTTTCGGCCTTGGCTTGAAGGCGAATCGCTCTTCCTTGCCATTGATATGGAATTTAATTTCTCTGGCTTTGACATCAATGTGTGCATTTGTAGTGCTTTGGAAGGGTCTCCTAAGGATGAGGGGTGTCTTCATGTCCTCCTGCATATCAAGTACTACAAAGTCCAGTGGAACAAAGAAGTTTCTTATTTTTACCAGAATATTCTCGGCGATTCCTGCAGGATAGCGAACCGGTTGGTCAGCTAGTTGTAGGCACATTGATGTTGGCATGAGTGTTGAATAGTTGAGCATGTCAAAAACCTTCTTGGGCATGACACTGACACTTGCTCCAAGATCACATAGCGCATTCTCAAAGTTTTGGTCTTCGATCGAACAATCAATAGTGGGACATCCTGGATCCCTCTTCTTGATAGGTGATGTGTTCAGGATGGCCGCACTACACTCCTCTGTTTGCTTGATTACCTCGGTGGTGGGCAGTGGTCTTTTATGGTTTAGGATGTCTCTAAGGTACTTCACATAGGTAGGTACCTGTATAGCATCTAGCATAGGAATATTGATATATAACTTTTGAATTACCTCTACAAACTTACCAAACTGCCCATCCATTTTGTCTTTTCGATTTCTGCGTGGAAACGGTAGGAAGGTGGTGTCATGAAAATCTTGCATCATTTCTTGTGCTTGTGGCTCAACTTCTTCAACTTCATCGTCCTTCTTCTCCTCTTGTACTTCCTCCGGTGTCTTACCTATCTTCGTCAGATATGGTGGATCGCGAGTAGACTTGCCACCTCTTGTGGTTATGGCATTGACCTTTTCAAGGTTAGTGGCAACAGGCAGAGCAGCGACCAACTGGGCTAATTGTGATTCTATCTTTTTATTATAGCTAAATTGGTCTTTTATAGTAGAAGAAAAACTGTCCATTTTGGTATTTATGTTTTTTAAGATTTCATCATTAAAAGCAAGCTTCTTAGAAATATTTTCATTAATCCTGGCTTCTTCTAAGATCAAGTCTCTCAAGGATGGTTGCTTAGGATTAGAGGAATAATTACCTAGGTACTTACCTTGAAAATTTGACTATTGTTGTTGTTGATTCCATCCTTATCTCTGTTGTTGTGGAGCAGAGTTGTTGATGAAAATGTTTGCATCTTCTTGATATTCAAGGAATTTAACCCCCAAATATTCTCCACATATGTTTTGGGAATTAAATGCATCTTGAATGGCCTGACAATCTTTCTTGTAATTGGCTTGCTATTCAAGCCAATTCAACAAGACGTCCATCTTGGTTGACAGTGCACACACCTCTTCTGGTACTTCTTCGCTCTTATTGCATGCTTGAATATTCATTGGGACCAGCCTTGATTAGAGGCTATCTTCTCCATAAGATTTTTAGCTTTTTCAAGGGTGAGTGACATAAATGATCCTTCAACAGTTGCATCCAGTTGTTAATGAGCTTTCTGAGTTAATCCATGGTAAAAGCTTTGCATGAGCAACCAATCTTCCATCACATGATGAGGACAATTTGAAATGTATTCTTGGAAACGTTCCTATGCTTCTAGAATGGTTTCTCCTTTTTGTTGTTAGAAGTTGGAAATCTTTTCTCTTAAGGCATTGGTCTTGCCTATAGGGAAAAACTTTGCTAGAAAGGCCTTTGAACACTTTGCCCACGTATTGATATTATCTTTGTTGGTGTAGAACCACTACTTCGCCCTTCCCACTAATGAGAATGGAAACAAGCGGAGTAGTATGATGTCTTGAGCAACGTAAGGATGGTGATTGTGCTGCTAATCTCCAAGAAATTCTAGAGATGAGCACTAGCATCTTCGTGTGCCTTTCCACTAAATGGGGTAGCTTGCACCATGTTGATGAGGCTTGGCTTGAGATCAAACTCAAGGTTATTGGTTTTGAGTGTTGGTCCTGTGTGAATGTTCTTAGTCCTTGGAGCAGAGAATTCACGCAGAGTCTTTTCAGCCATAACTTCAGAAGCTGGTGTTGAGCTACCTCTTGATTGGTTTGATTGTGCGGTGGAATCTTTTGATGAATCAGAACTAATCCTACAATACCCTGTATAAGATATGAATAAAGACAAACAAGGGTAAGCCTGCTAAAGCAGAGGTGTTATGATTTCATAAATAAGTATTTGTTTGATCAATTCTCTTAGCCTTGTGCCCCTCCTCGGCAATGGTGCCAGAAATGCTTGTTGACATTTCTTAGCATCACCTTAATACTAAGTTGTCATCCCTAGCGATGATGCCAGAAATGCGTTGTTGGTAATTATTGAGAACACTTGTAAATTTATATATATATATATATATATATATAAAGTAATCCACAAGCGCACAGATAATATACCATTATAGCATTTCACCCGGGAGTATACCAGGTATCGTTATTTATATTTTATCCATAGGGAGCAGCGATGGGGTTGGCATATAGATATTGTCAAATATGTATACTTATGACAAGATCATTAACTCTCATGCTATAGCAGGGTAAGTCAAATAATAAATAAATGATAAGTGTAAGGCATTGATAACAATCCAGAGATAGAAATAGATACTCATAAATATAGTATGGCTAGGCAAATGATTAGTTAAGAGCAAAAGTTTCCTAAGTCATTCCTTATTTACTAAGTCTTTTGTACACCCAAGTATAAAATATAGAAATACTATTTAAAAAAATTGGAAAATATTTGAAGGGGCGGCTTATAACTCTGACCGCCCCTACAAATGCCTCCGGGTATATATACCAGAGGGCATGGGAGGCCAAAATTTCACTAAGTCTTGGGCGCTATTCTTCATTGCGGACGCGGGTAGGCAGCCGAAATTTTCCATGTAGCCGCCGCCGCATCTCCATGCCCTACCTCCGCCGTCCTTGCTCCCCCAACCCCTCCGCCATCCTCCCCCAACCCCCTCTATGCCCTAACCCCGCTGCTCAAGGCTACTGTGTGTGGCTAGGGGTTTGTGAGATTGTGCTTGGTCGGCCGGTCTGCAAGGGTCCCTCCCTGGGCGCGCTTTTTCTCAGTTGTCGCGCCCCTCTCCGGTGAGCCTATGCACCACCATCGGCATCCATCTCTCTAGGGCGCTTCTGCCGCTGGCTAGGGTTTGAGGCGGTGGTTGCGCTGCCTATCTCCCAACCTGAGATCCCCGCCGACTAGGGTTTGAGGGGGCGGCGGTCGCGCACTCTCCCTACAGTGGTCTCGCTTGTTGTTGGTATTTCTTAACGCATACAGAAATAATCTGCAAGCACACGGATATATCGTTGTAGCATTTCATCTGGAAGTATTTAGGGTATCATATTTTCCGTAGGGAATGGAGGTACTCTTCTAGGTAATTCATCTAAGGATAACACAAGGATAGAGTTGATAGAGGTTGAGATGGATTCCTAAGGTTTTAGAGTCTATGGATAGATAAATGCTACTTCTACTTGCTTACTTCGGGCACCGAGTAGCACCTGGTCTGCCAAGTAAGCCCGGCCTATAGCTCTACGCCATACCCGAACGTGGAGGATTATAAAGGACGGACAGGGCTGTCACCACCTATCACCTACCCCTCAATTGTGGAGTACGAGACAAACGAATGTAGCCTCTAGCCTCGACATCATGTCTACGCTATCGACTACTACTCTAGCATTGATTAGGGTGATCCATCTTTATCGGGAGCCCTCTACTAGAGTATACGCCATGGGGATGAACAACGAACCCATAAACAAGTATAAGTAAGGCTTAACTAATCAAAGACTTTATAACCAAAGGAACAACGAACACTCACTTAGCAGAAGATTCCGTTGAGGTACAGGTGTTCATTGAGGTACAAGCGGGGGAAGACCGATAGGTCTGGCACTTCCCTAAACTCTCCCTCACATCTCTCCCTACTACACAACTCTAGATAGCTATGGCCTAAGCCTTGTAGTGTAGCTCTTGCTTCTTGCTCTCTTCCATTGTGTGTTGTTGTGAATGAGAGGAGGGAGGTCCTCCTTTTATAGGTGGATAGGAGGGAATGTCCCATGGAATATACTTTGTGCCCACATGGAACGCACCAAACCAACCTCTAGGTACGTTGAATCTGGACGAAACCTCAACAACCATCATTGAAGAGGTGGTAAGAGTCAACCGACCAAATCTTGGGCCAAACGAAGCTAGTGGGGCCAAGGGCTGGATCAAGCCCATCTTTGGTTTGTGTACTTCTATGATCATGTAGACTTGATCCATGATGGTTTCGCTTGGAGTTGAGTTGGTTTGATTTGATTTTGGGCTTGTTCTCCACTTGTCTGGGCCATGATTTATCTGATTGTGGGCCTTCTCCCCTTGGGCTCATGATGGGTGTCTATTTTGTTGTGTTTCTTGTACACTTTTGGTTCATTTTCTATGTAATCCCGACATTTCCTCCTACAAAATGAATAATCACCATAACTCATGGAATTGATTAGTTATAAGTCCTAATTCTAAGTTTGGTGTTTATTTGAGCAGGTTTTATGTAAAAGTTGGTGGTTAGAAAAGTGAGTTAAGGACCGCCAACACTCCTTCCCCTAGCCCCGTCAGTCGCGTGCTCCCTCCACGGTGGTCACGCGCTCCCTCCTCCAGTGGGTTGTGCGCCAATCCTAGGCAGTTGCGCCCCCTTCCCTGGTTGTAACACCCCAGTGTTAAGCATTGTATTTGGCATCTATATTTCATGAGCACAAGCAACTCCAAGCATTCATGAACATGAGCATATGGATTTTCATCTCATTCTTGTACATTCTCACATGAAATGTTGATTTTATATATATGCTTATGATTGCAATCATGTATGACCAATGTATGAAATGGTTGGGAGGTCATGAAAACACCTTAGACACATCTAGAGTGATAAATGGAACAATGTTTGTAATCATGACATAGGCCAAATTTGCTTCTAAGTGTTGGTTTCATTTGAAATATCCTTTTCATGATACTTGTTTGACCAAAGTTGAACAGTAGATTAGAGTGTTTGCATGGCTATGTGACCAAAACAAAAGTTGTAGTACTTGACTAGGGTAACAACTTTTATGTTTGGGTTAAGACCTAATTCAGTGCCTAACATGTTCAAAAATAGCTCCAAAGTAGCAAGGAAATGTTGTTTTGAGACTTGCAAAATTTTCTGTCATAATGCTATTTATAGTTTCAATGTACCTCACTTGGGAGCATTGCAACTAGCTAACCATTGTAAATTAGGGGATGCTTCCTAAAGAAAATTTGTAGATTACATGTAGTTCTACAACTTTGGTTAATAAAGTTTTTGCAACAGACGAACAGATTTGGAGTAATATCACCACGAAGCAGCGCTGTCATGCTTTGTTCATGACTCTGATCGCGTGGACGCGCGTGGCGGTGTGGCCGACCGGCCACAAGCCATGGCCGCCACATGGTGGCCTTATGCCAGTGTTGGCCCGGCCAATTAGGCCAGCGCAGGGAGAAAAGGCGTGCGCCTCTGCTGCTCTCCTCGATTCACTCCCTCTCGCCTACCTCAGTTGCTCTCGCTGCTCACCGAGCAGAGCCACGTCGCCGTGGCCACAGCCGCACCGCCGCTACACAAGCTTGCCGCCACCATAGCACCGCCATCCCATAGCTCTCGCCAGCAACTCTACCATCACCTTCCCCACCTCCCTGACCTACTCATGCCTTCGTCTGAGCCAAGGTAAAAGGCCTACGATTCCTTTCCACCGCCACGGCCATCGTCGGAGCACCGTCGAGCTTTGAGCTCACCGTGGCTGGCCTCAACCAGAGCTCCTCCCATCTCTCTCTGGTTTCACCCCCCTATAGGCCATAGATCCTCAAGCCATGACCCATTTAACCTCTACTGTCGCGTCCCTACCGGAACGCGCTTGTGCGCCGTGCATGGCCGCCATTGCTGCCGTAGGTTAGAGCTCGCCGTGGCTGAGGTTGTTCGCTCTCCCTTTCCCCAGTCGCATGTTAGGGTTAGGATGAAGTTAGGTCTAGCTCATGGCAGGACCTTAAGGCTGATGCAGGCCTCGTTGGAGCGGAATGTGGCCTTTTGCCACCGCGCTCTCGCTATCCTAGCACCATGCACGTGGCCAAGCTCGCCGGTGCCACCTCAAACCCTAACATGTGCCTTGTAGCTTCGCTAGGTCACCGCATACATGTAACGAGTCTTGTCTAAGCTCGTCGTGGCCGAAACTCATCGGAAAAACCACCGCGTAGCTCTGTCGTTCGCCATGGCCACCGTCAAGCCTACTCTGGCGAGTCTCTAGACCAACCAAGAGCACCCATCGATGCGGGACGTTGAGGCAAAGCCATCGGTGGTGACATCACCGCCAGTGACCTCGCCGGCGACGAGCTAAGGCATGTCAACCGCTGTGCTCTATTCTATGTGACTAACACGTGGGGCCACGCTGACCGCGGGGTCTAGTTGTCAGCGTCTCTGGGTGCATGGACCGGGTGCACTTAGCTGTGAAGTCAAATTGAAATGTTATATTCTTGATTTATTTTTCCAGATTTACATGCAAACTTTAAAAAATTCATATCTCAAGCTAGGAGTGTCTAATTTTGGTGAACCAAATTTTGTTGGGTTCCTCATGAAGTGTAGTATTTGATTAAAATATGAAATCTTCTGTTTGGGGTATTTTTCTAGGAGAATTAAATTGAGCTAGATAAGTGTTTTTTAACTTGTATCAAATTTGTAAAATGCATATCTTGAGCTAGGAAAGTGCAAAAATTGGGATTCCAATTTTTTTGATCTTGTATTTACGTGCTCTAGCTAGGAAAAATGCTAAACTTGTAGTAGGCATACTTGAAATATGGTCTCCTTGTTTAATCTTAAATAATTGTTAGTTTCTAGTGAAAATAAATGAGGTAAAAATACATAACTTATGATCATGCAAATTTTTGTGCAGTGTTCTTCTGTTATGGTGAAGCTAAGAAAAATATAAAATCTATTGCTTGATACTTTTCACTAGGCTAAACTATTTTTTCTAAAATAAACCTATGCAACTTGTCATTTTTGTAGAGATGGCTATACTTATCCAATTGGCATGAAATTTGTACAATAGACTTTTGGGTCATATGTGAGCTACTGTAATTTTCTCAGAACGTATTGAGCTTTGGAAATATTTATCCTTCAAATCACGTTATTAAATAAGGAAATTAATAAATGTATATGAATAAATTAGTTTGTAAGCAGCTACATAATTATTGCTTTATAATTCAACTAGATAGATGCAGGAGTAGTTTCTGTTGTATTGACAAATTCATGATGATAATTACATTTCTTGTGAAACTTGTTATTAACAAAGTTGTAGATAATTTACTCATCTAGCTTGTCTAAAAATTTCAGAGTCATAAGCTAAATGATTTGGGAGTTATATCTGTTAAAAGCCTGCTGTTAGATTTGCTTGTCCTTTGGATAGATCTGGAAGATTGAATTGTTTGACCTAAATAGCTATTGAATCATCTTGAGATGACTATAAGAAAGTTGTATACAGTTGTATAAGCTTTCCATAAAGTCCAATATCATAGTATTTGGTTGGGTATAACTCTAGTTATGGTCAAAATATATGGCTACTGTCTTGCTGTCCCGAAATTGCTTTTTATGGGAGTTGTTTAAACTATATGAGAAGAGATATGCACCTACCCAGTAAAAGAAGATTTATATTCTTATCACCTTAATATTTTACTGTTGAGAACTCATATGCACATGCATTTTATCATATCATAGCATCCATGTCACTATCTATGCATTCATGATGTCTTATTTCATGATCATACATATAGGATCGCCCGAAGAAGTGATTCTACTGGAATTCGAAGGAGAGGCGGAGGACAACCAAGAGGCACCACAACCTGCAGCTCCCAAAGGAGAGGGACCAGACATTGATGAACTCCTAGAGTGCCCTGACCACCGCCCCACCTTGTTCCTAAAAGGCAAGCCTCGGGGCATTTTAAGCCTCCTATGTTTTACAAAATATCACTTGAGTCCTTTATGTTTGATGCATTAGGTTATAAGAGTTGATTGGAAACACTTGATGCATAGAACTACCTTGTCTAGTGTTTTATTCCCATTGTTGCAGATGGTACAGTTTATTATGGCTATTGCAAGAACTGCTCCTGTCCTCGCCGTGGACGAGGAGTAAGCCCTGGGTAGGCATCTCTTATTAATCCCTCCCTTATGCTTTTGTGGAAGTGTGATCATGAGCTAGCACTATATTTAAATAATGTTGTAGATGTTGGTTTTAAACTTTTAATTTGCTTCCGCTTCTATTTTACTTGAACTTGGTTTGTAATAACCTAAATTCGTACTCTGATGGATGAACTATATTTGTGAACTTTATGAAACGTGTGACATGTATGTTGAATCATGTATGATCTTGATTGTATGTTGATGGTTAATCGAGACCCTTCATGGTACTCGATGGACTACCGGGTTTATATGGGCTCAAGTATGATAGTGCGACCGCTTGCGGGCTTCCATTCTACTTGTGCTCTTATAAATTGGTCGGTTCTGCTACACCGATGGCCGTGCACTCTGGCGTCCGGTGGCTGTGCTCTGGTGTCTTCTCCGACCTCCAGCTCCAGCGGCCCCCTACGGCTAGGGTTTGCGAGCCTGCACCGGCTGCAGGTATGCACCCCCAACCCCGCCTTCTCCTCCGTTCCTGTTGAACTAAGTTGATGCCGTGCTTGCTGATGCTACCCTTTGAAAATTATGAAATGTGTGTGGTGTTGGTTATGGTCAGGTGCGGTGGTGGCAGTGGTTCCATCTCCCTTTCTATCTATATTTATCGATGCATTCATTCATCCATCCATGGAAGTGATTTGATTTCATGATGTGCTTGTTGATGCTAAAAATTGTTGGCATGGCCTCCATGCATCTCCCTATGTCCATAATTTATAGCCATGTTTACTTCAAAACTAGCTCTTGTTGATAACTAGAAAGTAGTAGTTGTCCTAATGTGTACTAAAAATGTTGGATGTTTGTCTATAATGTTGTTGTCCAGTGATTGAGTTAATGGTGTTTGGGTTACTGCTGCTGAAAACTGCAGCCTATGCAGTTTTTGTTGGGATAACAATTTTGTGTTACAAATGGCTTTTCCTGGGAAACTTGTTTATACAAAAGCTGTAGGGGATTTAGTCATTTGTGTTGTCCATTAATTTCATGATTTTATCTCCTCAGGTTTGAGAGATATTAATTTTTAAAGTTCACTGTCAGGTTTGAACTATGTGTTGTACAATTCTCCTCTCCTCTCATACTACTACTACTGCTGCTGCTGTCCAACTCTCCTCTCCTATCCTAGTACTTCTACTACTCCTCTCCTTTTCTCTCCTCTACTATTTCTACTACTCCTCTCCTCCTACTACTACTACCGCTGTCCAACTCTTCTCTCCTATCCTACTACTTCTACTACTACTCTCCACTCCTCTCCTCTCCTCCTACTACTGCTGTCCAACTCTATGTTTGGCAGCAGCTCCTATATTTTTTTTGCAATCGGCAACTGATTTTTTTGGCCAACTCTCCTCTCCTCTCCTCTCCTCTCCTCTCTTTTGCCTATGATGAAATTGTCCAACTCCACATTATCTAGAATATGATGAGCTGATGATCAAGAACTTGTGAGAAACTTGGCATCATTGCCAGCCACCCCCTACATTACCTTTATGCACTTCTGTTTTATAATGCCTTGATCCTCCAAGTTAATGATCAAATGATGATTAACATGTTTCTGAGGCCTCTACTATTACTCATTTTGTGATCAAATGATGATTTAAGTATTTGCTTACCATGGTGTTTTTCTTTACATGTGGAGAGCTGCTACTACTAATACTACTACTATTGTCCTAGTAATACTACTGTTGTCCTAGTACTAGTACTACTGCTGGTGTCCTACTATTAATACTACTGCTGCTGTCCTACTACTACTACTACTCCTCTTCTTTCATCTACTGTAAGTTAGTTTCAACCTGATGGCTATTTTCTTCACTTGCACTAGGAAATGGGCCCTTGCTATGTTGTTTTTAAGGGGAAGAAACCTAGGATTTACATGTCTAGGCATGAGTGTAATGAACAAGTGCTTAGGTTCAAAAATGCTATACACAAGAAGTGCGACAACTATGAGCATGCACTTAGAGATTTCAATGTCTATGTTGGACCAGCAACTCCCTCCCCTAAGATGGTCCCAGCTGATTGTTGTGAAAGCATCCCACCTCAGGGTGGTAAGACTGGCTCTTGGAAGAATATGGTGATTATCAATCTGTTGGTGATGGTGTTTGGACTTTGGATGAGGCTCTCCATGAGCAGCCAATGCAACTACAATACTTAGACCTGTGATGACACAATTAGATGGCCGATGTAGTTGGATAACACAATTGTATGATGATTTAATTGTGGTGTCTGAGGCCTATTAGTTTGGATAACACTAATTATGTGTCGACAGTTATATTTTGGTTGTAATGCAACTCCATCTTCAGATTAATTTATGGCTTGATGATTGACATGTTTCTACTACAACAATGCTTCCTTGTGCTCACTAGTTGTTATCTTACCTGCTATGCCCTTTTGGATATATATGATCACTAGTCTAGAACATAAATTATATGGCAGCAGCTGCTACTTTTACTACTCCTTTCCTTTGCTCTACTCTCCATTGGCAGGCAGTTGCTGCTTTGTAGACCCTCCTCTCCTAGTCCTACTACTTCTACTCTTATCTCCTCTTCTACTACTACTAGTCGTACTCCTACTCCTCTCCTCTCATATCCTCTGCTCCTACTTCTGCTACCCCTCTCCTCTCTTGTCCTCCTCTACTATAACTGTTTTCTTTAACATAAATTTAGGAGAAGATTAGGTTTCGAACCAAGAATGGGGATGCCCTACGCCAGAGTACCTTCGCGGGATATTCCAAGTTTTGGCAATTATGCATATAATCTAGGTTTTGAACCAAGATTGGGGATGGCAGAGCACCCATATCCTGGCATAGTAAGTAACATGTTTTAAAGACACCTCTATAGATATTTTATTCTGATATATATAATTGTTAAATATAGATAATTCATCCTATACCATGGTTCAGAGAGACTCAAATTTCGAGGTTGATGACATCAATGTTGATACATTCCCTATAGAGGGTGGATGCACGCAATGTCGAATTGGCTTTTCTATTATCGCTAGGTTGGGTAACCAACAAGGTCAGGTTGTACCAATCTTGGAGACGGGCAGCGGTCAACCTCACCACATTAGTGCGCAAAAATATGCTATGCTAGAATATTTAAGGGCACTTTAAAATATTGGGTACAATATTCCTACATACTCCTCCACGAGGATAGGAGCTTTGAATGTGGGCCTCCACTACGATATTGGGCGCTATTATGCATAGCTTGCTAAGAACAACATAAATGATGTGGTCAGTCTCATAACTTATATCCAAATTAATTGTTATGTCTATATATATGCATAGTTCTGGTAACCAGCACATTTTTCTCAACACTTGCAGGTTGAGCAGTATGACATAACATATGCAAATTGTAGCTTTGAAGCCATTATAATCTAGGCCATATATCAAATGGGTCGTTATGAATGGGAATATGCTGGCTCAACTTTCACTTCAGAGGGAATCTAGAAAAAAAAATTGTGACTAGGGGACGTTACTGGACCATTGCTGATTGTCATCAATAGACCTTGTGAATGATCTTGTGAAGCAAGAGAGTACACTAGTAAATACATTGCGCTACATCAGTGATATTTATGCATATGAAATGAATGACCTACACTTCTCCGATTACGTGGTACGACGTCATGAAGTTCTAAGACTTTAAATTTCCATTGGTTGTAATGAACTGAGCTGGATAATTATGGTTTGTAATGAACAAATTTCAATTATTATAGGTTTGTAATGAACTGATCTAAATTATTATGGCTTGTAATGAATGAGTTTGTAATGGAGTAATATAAATTATTATGGTTCTTGTGAATTATTATGGGTTTGTAATGTATATATCTTCTTGTAAATTAGCTGATGATATAATGTCCTTGTGAATTATATATTATATATATGTAGTTCTGGTCAGATTTAAATTTTCAAATTTCAATTTTTTTTTGCCGAAGAACGGACTATAGGGACAATTCTAGAGTTAACGGCTCCTACAAATAGGAATTATAGGGCGGCTGGTTTTACAAGCCGCCCCTACAAATCCTATTTGTGTTACTAGCCGCCCTCACAAATAGGATTTGTAGGGGTGACTAGAGAACCGCCCCTACAAAATCGGCATTTGTAACAACGGTTTCGTAGGGGCGGCTGGCCGAGCCGTCCCTACAAACCTCTTTGAGCCGCCCCTGGAAATCCTTATGGTAGTAGTGCTGCATGTTTGGCTGGGCAATAATGTAGACCAGAAAGGTTTTATGTGTCCGTGTGTTTGTTAGCACGAAGTCAAAACATGCATGCATGATGCGTCAGCATTTATTGGATCATGAGAAATCTACATACACATAGCCCTGTTTACTACTACTGTACGAAAGGGATTAATTGACGTGTGATTAAACAAGGAATAGGAGGATGACTCGATACAAATGGAAATAGAAGGATCTGTGTCGCATAGAATTTATATCTTCACTAAATATGACACCTCACTAGTGATGGATTCGGTTTTAGAAATTTCTAACTGTATATAGGAAAGACTATCCATCCCATATGTGTATGTAACAATAACAAAAAAAAAAGCACGCAAACTGATCAAAACGGAACATGGAGCCCACTGTTTTCCAAATTGCATGCTTAAAGTGGTTTGCACGCTTCAATAATTAAAGATTTTCCCACTTTATAGTACGGTCATTTATCCTAAATTCAACCATGCATTTTATTGCACCTTGGTTGGCAAACGCAAAGCCCTATCATATACCTTTGTCTTGTGCCTCGCTGTTGCTCTAACTTCTCACCATTTGATGAACCGTTGCATGTGTGTGATCACGATCTCCATCTCCATCACCTCCTATGTCTTGTTCACCACCATCAAGTGGACACTGGCTAATCATACTCAATGAAAGCATTAGTCCACATGGCTGGCACTCACTTACCAAAACCAAACTAGGTCTTTCACCGCCGCGCGACCGACCTCCAACAGTGCCGCTGTGCGAGCGAGGGCCAGCTCCACCCCATCACCGCCCTGTTGTTTGCTGTGAACCAGGCCGCCCAACGCGTGCGTAGGGAAGAAGGAAGAGAGAGGAAGAAGAAAAAAAAAAAAGAGGCTGATAGGTGGGCCTCACATGTTAGGTAGCTCATCTCATTTTTAATGTCCCAAGACCAAACTGAAAATTGTGGTGCTAGCTTTGACGAAACCATATATCATCAACCAAACAACAGATGGGATTGTCCTGTCTCTGAAAACCGAGACAAAACCATCCCATATGATGTCTCTCAACCAAACACTACCTTTTAACACTGCCAACCTAGAAACTAGATGATTTTCTATAGCTATTAATTAGGGTGTCAACCAAACAAAATGGTGATGTGTCACTATAGTTATCGAAGGGAGAGAATGAAATTGTTTTTTATATAGAAAACTATGTCTCCGCAACAACAAGATATGAATAGATGTGATTGGTAGATGCTATGATGAGAGAGAAGATAGATGCTATGACACAGTTCTATTTTTCGACCATGATATTGAACAGGCAAAAAATTTGAAACTTTTGCTTGGTACTTTTGAACAATTATCAAGTCTGAAAATCAACTTCCATAAAAGTGAATTATTTTGCTTTGGCCAAGCAAAAGAATCCGAGGAGCAATACTCATATCTATTTGGTTGCAAAATGGGATCATACCCTTTTCCATATTTGGGCCTTACTATGCATTATAGGAAGTTAAATAATACGGATTACAAATTAATTGAAGAAAGAATTCAAAAGAAGTTAAGCGGGGGAAAGGAAAATATTTATCATATGGGGGTAGATTAGTGTTAATCAATTCTGTTTTGTCAAGCTTACCTATGTTTATGATGTCTTTCTTTGAAGTCCCGAGAGGTGTTCTAAAAAAGATTGAATATTTTAGATCACAGTTTTTTTTGCAAAATGATGAGCACAAAAAGAAATATAGACCGACAAAGTGGAATATTTTGTGCCAACCAAAAGAGCAAGGTGGTTTAGGAATTCAAAATCTAGATTTACAAATAAGTGTCTTTTAAGCAAATGGCTTTTCAAACGTTGCAATGAGGAGGGCACTTGGCAGGAGTTAATAAGGAACAAGTACCTAAAGAACAAAACTCTAAGCCAAATTGAAAAGAAAAATGGGTTTTGCATTTTTGGAATGGTTTATTGGGAGTCAAAGACATTTTCTTAAGTCTTGGAAAGTTTAAACTAGACAATGGAACTCAAATTAGATTTTGAGAAGATAAATGGTTGGGCTCCCAAGCCTTGCAAATCTAATACCCGAATTTATTTAATATAGTGCGCAAGAAACAAGCAACAATGACTGATGTACTTAATTCCACACCTCTCAATGTGTCTTTTAGAACAAGATGTTGAAATGACAAATTCTAGTTGCAAGAGTTGCTTTTATGAACTTAAATGAGGGTCGGGATACTTTCATCTGGAACTTAAATAATAATGACTTGTTTTCTGTTAAATCCATGTACAAATACGTAGTCAATAACGGGATTAAGGTTACCCAGGAAATTTGGCATATGAAAGTGCCCCTGAAGATTAAGATTTTTCTTTGGCTCTAAAACAAGGGGGCGATACTGACAAAAGACAATCTTGCTAAAAGGAATTAGAATGGTAGTAAGGCTTGTTGTTTTTGTAGCACGCCTGAAACTATCCAACACTTGTTTTTTGATTGCCATTATGCCAGTTTTCTTTGGCGTGTTGTGTTTGTTTTGTTTGGCATTCATTCTCTAAGGAACACGTACCATCTTTTCAATAGTTGGTCAAAGGTAGGAGGTTCCAATCATAATCTTCTTTTATTGACTGGGGTTGCGGCGTTTTGTTAGGCAATATGGATCAGAAGGTATAATGTAGTTTTTGATAAAGGTCACCCAAAAACTTTTTTGTAGGTTCTTTTCAGGGGGACACATGGGTTACGATTTTGGGCTCTATTGTAGCGCTTGGATGACGGCAGGGAACAGATTCTTAACGCTTGCAAACTACTAGAATCGAGAGCCATGGAGTTCTTCGCATCGCATGGATGGTCCTTCATTTACCGTCTTGAACTTTAGTTTTGAACCTGTAATAAGTCTTAATTATGGGTGTGCTATTGTAATAATTTTGGACCGATGCTTCTTCTCTTCTTAGAAGAAGGCTGATGTCGAAATTTTCCATTATCTAAAAAAGATTGGGACTCTTCTTAGAGATTGAGTTTAAGAAAAGAGTCTTGAGGATACTCCAAGAAGGATTATATGTCCTTAAGGAAAAGCCCAGCAGCCATCGTGGAGAGAACGGTTGCCCTAGCACGCCCGACTACCGGAGCGGCATCAATTTATTCCGCATATATACGCACACCCCGTGCGCCTAATAGCACATCCATAATTTCCGAGCACTTGTCTCTTTGGAGAAAGTCCGAGTATACTTTCTACTTTGCTCGCCTCTGACTGTTGAGATGGCGGCCTCCAAGGGCGGTGGACCGGCGATCGGCATCGACCTGGGAACGACCTACTCGTGCGTGGCTGTGTGGCGTCACGACCGCGGCAAGGTCATCGCCAATGACCAGGGCAATCGCCTCACGCCGTCTTGCGTCGCGTTCACCAGAGCCGAGAGGCTCGTCGGCGAGGCGGCGGTGAACCAGGCCGCCTTGAACCCCACCAACACCATCTTCGGTGAGAACGAACTACTACACACGAGCTGTTTCATCGCTCGCTTATCTAGACTTGTTTATTTTCTTCTATCCTCACGCGTGTGGACTCGCTGGTTTGCATCACAGATCTATCAGCTGTGCCTAAGTAGCTAGGTTGCGTGCAATGCTGCTCTGTTAGGAAATAGGAACTATATAAAAGTTTGCCGCTCCATCATTCGTACGTTCATATCCTTGCATGAAACATGCATGCCTCTTGTCCTCTTGAATTTCTCTAGCTGCATGTTCACATTGTATTTCTGGCATTTTTTTAACTGCGTTTTGGGGTGACTTAGTATGCAAATATGAAATAGTGCCACTATTTTAAATCTAAAGCTATGCAACTTAGCGGCTCTATAGCTCGTAACAACGGTCAAAGTTGACATAGCGGCATAAAGAGCAATAGCGTAGCGTCAAGCCTCTCCGGCCGCTATAGCCCACTATTTTTTTCCATGGTTTGATGTTGGTGAGTGTGTAGTTACAGTGCGTCGGTCCATCTGGGCATCTGGCCCCTGATCAGAACCGCACAGCTCCTCCACAACCTTGAAACGAGGTTTGCTGGAAATTCATAGTAAAATCAAAGAAAATTACAGAGTATCAGTAGGACCAAACCTAATATCTGGTGCATATATAGCAAATCGATCCTTTATTACTCATACTTTGCAAGAAATTTTTGGAACGCATAGTACAGAGATGCAGATCAAAGTACTGCTGCTATGCTATTTATGCTTCACTCTGTTGACTAACACATGACTAAATCTTCACAGAAGTGAAGCGACTGATCGGCCGCCGATTCAGGGACGAATCTGTACAAGAAGACGCCAAGTTGTGGCCTTCCAAAGTCGTCGCAGGCCGTGACGAACGGCCACTGATCGTGGTGCAGCATAAAGGCAAGGAGAGGCAGTTCAGGCCTGAGGAGATCTCCTCCATGGTGCTGGCCAAGATGAGAGAGACAGCCGAGGTATATCTCGGTAAAGCGATCAAGAACGCTGTCATCACCGTGCCTGTCTACTTCAACAACTCCCAGCGCCAGGCTACCATTGACGCCGGCACCATCGCCGGCCTAAATGTCATGCGCATCATCAATGAGCCGACAGCTGCAGCTCTCGCATATGGTCTTGAGAAGATGCCACTCAGCAACAAACGAAGGACGGTGCTCGTCTTTGATCTTGGTGGTGGTACCTTTGATGTCTCCCTCCTCAACATTGATCCAGTAACCAACAAGAAGAACAAGGGTGTCTTCGAGGTGGTGGCCATCGCCGGTGACACTCACCTTGGCGGGGCGGACTTCGACAGCGAGATGGTGAAATACGCTCTACGTGAGTTCACACGGAGACACGGGAAGATGGACATCCATAGCAACCAGAAGGCGCTCCGGCGGCTGAGGACTGCCTGCGAGAGAGCAAAGAGGATGCTGTCTTCCACCGCACAAACCACCATTGAGGTCGACTCGCTCCATGACGGCATTGACTTCTGCGCCACAATCACCAGGTCTCTATTCGAGGAGCTCAACAAGGATCTTTTCAGCAAGTGCATGAAGGCTCTGGACAAGTGCTTGTGCGATGCCAAGATGGACAAGAGCAGCGTCCACGACGTCGTCCTGGTGGGCGGTTCCACCCGTACCCCCAAGGTGCAGAACATGCTCCGGGAGTTCTTTGGCGGGAAGCAGCTTTGCCAGACCATCAACCCTGATGAAGCTGTGCGTACGGCGCCGCCATCCAGGCCTCCATTCTCAGCGGCGGCGAAACCGACGATGGGAGGTTGGTGGATATGCTTCTGCGCGACGTCACGCCACTCTCGCTGGGGGTTGAGATTCAAGATAACTGTACAATGAGCGTAGTTATCCCGAGGAACACCGCCATCCCGACCAAGATGGCCAAGCTCTTCACCACCCTCTACGACAACCAGACCGTCGTGTGCTTTCCAGTGTATGAGGGCGAGAGCGCAGACACCAGGGACAACAACCTGCTCGGCAAGTTCGCGCTCACCGGCATCCCCCCGGCACCCAAGGGCGTAGCTCGTTTACATGTCACCTTCGATATCGATGCAAACGGTGTCATGAACGTGTCCGCGGAGGACCTGGACACTGCGAAGAAGAAGAGCGTCACCATCATTAACCACGGCGGCCGAATGCCCAAGGAAGAAATCGCTCGCTTGGTGCCGATTGAGATTTAAATTAAAATTAAAAAGGGAGGGGTCAAATCAAGGCTTTTTTTATCTTAACAAATCAAGGCTTGAGCGTAGCTGTTATTGCAATGTATTCTAAATATATTGCTATCACCGTATCACGTGACTTTTGGCTTGTGGCATGTGTATGGCCATAGCCTAGTTTATCTTTGTTTGTTTTTTCTGGAACCACCGTGACATTGTCGTATAATATTCTATATCGTGGGATGTTTTACATCTGTCTAATTAACTTTTAGCTAGCAAGTACGGAGTAGATTATTAACTACTGCTCTGTTCACTACCCTAGATCAAGACATCACCGTCAGTTCAAAACCCCCTTCACTGTCGGATTTTAAATCGGCAGTGATATGGGGTTCACATCACTATCAAACCGCCAGTGATGTGCAGGTAATACTGTCGGACCGGCAGTGTCAGTTGAGCCAACACTGCCGGCTTGTGGCTCGGGCCAACAGTGATGCTCAAGCAAACACCGTCGTCTTGTGGCATGAACCGATAGTGATGCTCAAGCCAACATTGCCGGCTTGTGGCTCGAGCCGACAGTGATGCTCAAGCCAACACTGCCGGCTTATGGTTGAAGCCGACAGTGATTTGCAAGCCAACACTGCCGGCTTGTGGCTCGAGCCAGCAGTGATGCTCAAGCCAACACTGCCGGCTTGAGCTTTGAACCGGCAATGTTGCTCAAGACATCACTACCGACTTGACATGCAAACCGACAGTGATCTCTTTTTCGTATTTTATTGTTTTATATAATTTATCGACAATAATGAAGAGAAAATGGTTGCTGCAATCACAAAATCCTAGTTAACGAATAATCGTAACTACAAAAAACAAGCATAAAATAAGAGCAGAGAACACATACTCGTAGTTGTAGGCTAGAAGTATTTCGGTTTTATTACTCATCTAGAAATTTTCGAAAATGGCAATCAGTGTCTCCATTAAATCTTTCACTTTATTTCCATGCATGCCTCCGCATGTTCTCTCGTTGACTAGCTCAGGGTCCAGAAAAGACATATGAGCGTACTTTGTTTTGAAGCAATGTTTTGCTACACACCTACATAATTCATGGGGAATGTGCAGTTGTTAACTATTTGTGTATCGAGAGAGTAGTTAATTATAATATCGTGCGAGTAAGATACTTACATAGTCCACAGCATCAATATTTCTGTATCGAGATCGCGTCTCTGGAATAGCTGAAACAAGTGATCCCAACCGAAAAAGTGCTTCTCTTCATTAGGATAATGGAAAACATGCGGCGGATGGATAATATGTTCAAAACCCGCCTGTCCCATCTCAAGTGCTTCGGCCATGTAATAATCATGCAAGTCACGCATATATGTTGTCAAATTTTTATACTCCTCATCCACCAAGAAATTGCCTCTTTGAAACTACATTACCGGTCTTGCCGTCTCATATGCTAGTGAATCATAGTCGATGTTCGCGGCATCATCCCTGCTTAATCTGGGGTTGTTTTCGACAATCTTGTTTATCTTCCTTTGATCTTCATGGTGTATTTCTTTGACTCTTAATTGATTGTGCTTACTCTCTGTTTGCCTATTGAATTCGGACTGCACCCTCCACTTAGGCAATGAGGCAAATAGATTCCAAAATCTAACTTTGTCTTCCTTGGAGGCTACTTCTGGCTTTTGTTGGTTCATCAAGTTTGTAACGCTGCCACTCATCGTCCTTTTCTTTTTATGTTGGTCCACTTTGGTAGCATTAGAGACCAAATCCGAGGATCTTTTCTACGACTGCAAGGATGCCTTAGATCTTGTTGTGGGCTATTGTGGAGGAGGAGGAGGAGGAGGAGGAGGAGAATTATGTTTTCTCAGGGGTGATGAAGAGAGAGGAGGAGGAGGAGTCTTCTCTTTTCTTGGGGCTAATGAAGATGGAGGACGAGGAGGAAGAGAAGGAGACTTCTATCTTTTAGGGGGTGATGGCAAGGAACCAGGGAAGGTAGTGTGATCTCCTCTGTTGGGAGATGGTGAGTGATCATCTCTGGGTGGCGAAGTTTCACCGTCATCCTCATCATCATCCGAAGCCAACTGGTGATCAAGCTTAATGAAGCGCTTGCGCTAGGCCACATGAGCGACCTTGTTCTGAACAAGGCGTTGCCTGTCTTCCTGTGCGGGGTAATCATTTTGCATCTTGTTATACTTCTTATCGAGTATAGTATCAATGCTGACGTGGGCATACCCCGTTGGAATTGGGCGGCCATTAATGGTCCCGTCTCCCATAGGCCAGGCCTGGCCGACTGCCACCTTGTCAGTTATCCATTGCTGATGGATGTACAGCCTGACATTGACGGGTTCGGTGATGCTGTCCACCAGATGAGGCGCATTCGCCTCTTCATCATCGAGCGGGGTCGATCCGCTGCTGCTGTGACCCCTAAACTGTGGGCTAAAGCTAGTCAGAAGAGGTTCTTGTGGTACTACTCCTGATCCCATAGATGCCATAAGTACATTGACTTTTTCATGAACCCTCTCATCAATCCGTTTTTTGAATTTGTCTTCCATCTCTTTCAGAACCCTCATGTACTCTACCTCTTGTGCCGCTCTACCCCTCGAGTGGCTCCGATAAGTGGAAGATTCTTCCTCGAATACTATTTTCCAAGGAACAAGACCGGCTCCTCTAGTGCAACTAGGGTGCTCCTTGTTTCTGAGTGCTTGGGTGAGCACATCATTCTCCCTATTAGTACTACGGGTCCCTTTCCTCACCTCATCATATACCTTGGAGATCCTCTGGATGAGGCTGCTCATGGCTGGATTTGTGGAGCTAAAGCTCCTGCCCGGACCGTGGTGTACCCCCCTCGCCATATAGAAATATATCAATCTGGGCTCCTAATTGGCAGTCTCAGGCTCAATGCCAAGGCGTTCCACCTCCTCAAGTTCCCTTTCAAATGCATCCATCTTACTAGCGTAGCCATGAGAGCTGAGTTTATGAGGATTCGTCGCTTTAAGAGAGTTCTCCTTATTCTTCCTGCTCAGTTCCAAGTACTCCTCGGATTGCCTATATTACTTGAATTCCTGCCAGAAGTCCTTCTTCTTGGTGTACTCTCTACCATCCCAATTTGGCTCTTTATCCTCGAGGATAAATTTCTTGTTTAATGTCCCCTTGAAAGTCTTGAAGCATGTCCCCATGATTTCTTTTGTTTTTTCTTGACTTGCTCCTTGTCATAATCCTGTGGGAAAGTGAAATATGGTGGGATCCATTTCTCCCATATGTCATCCTTCTCACTTTCGGGAATCCTCCATGGGTCATCATCTTTCCCAATCCACTTCCTGTACTTAATCGAGATGTAGTCCCTTATAAGTGCCCCGATGACACTCTTGTATTTGGCCGCAACTTTTTAGGGTGTGAGCGGCTCACCGACTTCGTCAAACTCAGTGATGTGCCAGTGTGCATTCCTACCAGTAGGAAGCTATGACACGCCTCGCTTGGTTCTGGCCTTGCTACTACCCAAACCATCCGGGTTTGCTCGGTCGGCTCAACCTCCTGCTGGAGACACCAAGTAACTAATACACTCTTAATTAATTAGCGTGTGTGTCTACCTAGTCACATGATACCTAAGTTACCTGGTCATCTTGGTCATCTTGATCCAGCTCAAGAAGAGTGGTAGGGGTCCATGGTACCTCATTCTCACTGTCCTGATTGTTATGGCCATTGTTTGTCGAATCATGCTGCTCTCCCGTCCCACCAATATCAGCCGCTTCTTGTTGCCTATCAGTTCTTGGGCGACGGGTTAATGGGCGATGACAAGTCATGGCTATGACATGATTGTGGTCAGTTTTGGCTGCGTACAACTACTAGTAGCATTTGTGCATATATATATTACCCAACTAATAGAGATTTAATACAAAGTCTAATAATAAGCCCACAAATAGTTCACGTACAACAAATGCATTGTTTGATTGGCTCCATACAACAAAGTCCACCTATTGTTCTACGAAACAAAGCCTACATCAACTTTCAAATAAGAAAATCAATGACAATAGCCATAAATAAAAAGCATGGCATCTTTCCAAGATCAAGGAGCAATTCTCCTAATCTTCATATCTCCGGCGGGTGGCTCCTCTTCAATCTCCATTACCGGTGGATGGCCATGGTTTGCACTCATTGGACCATAGTAGGCCCTCAAAGCCTCAGCTTTTGTATTGTATTTTTTGTAACAATTACCTGGGTATCGATTGACTTGTGCATCGCAATCTTCCCAGGTAAGGTAGATCCCAGGCATCCGACCAACATGCACTACATACCATGCCATGGTTGCCTATACATGTAACCAAATTATGTTGATAGTGCTATGTCATTCAAACATGTTGAAGACCAAGCAAAATAAGTTTAGTGTATTGAGCAAAGTTGTAGACTATATTCAAATATTCAAACTTCAATTTCCAACAAAACTAAATCATGAATTTCAACAGCTAACTCATTTCAATGTATGTTTGAGCACTAGTATGTATTCAACCATGCTTCAAATGACCATAGTGTTTTAAGCTAATTTGTTCACCATAGATCAAAGAACATCTTAAATATCAATGTATACAAATATGTCCTCCATGCACCCAAATGTAAACACCATGCAAATTTGCATAAAAATCCTGAAAAGATTTGAGAATCTTAATAGCAAACCAATTTACCATGCCTTTCTAACTTGCCATTAACGGATCAAATTGTAGTGCACACTTGAGTCACGATTTATTCTCCATACACAAACAACGCCTAACAATATGATACATTCAAACACTAGGTGCACAAGTATAAATGACCATACATAAAATAGGTTGTTTGCAATATCGAGATATTTTTTCAGGCATAGGTTGCATACTTACATATGCATCCTTTTCTCGCACGTGTATTCATTTAGATATGGTCAGTAATTAGGTATATAGTACCTTTCATTGCACTTGCTTCAATCCTAAACAACCATGTTCTGCAGCTAGTGCTTACAAATGCAAACTAAAATGACTAAGTTGTCACAAAAGTACCAAAGCCCAATCCTAGTTCCTAGTATTGATTCATGTTACATGGCATGCTACATTCCTTGTAAATTGTTGCACTCTGGCAAAAGTGGAAATAATAAAGCTACTTCAAAGTGATTGTTCGATGAGAATAACTTTCAAACAAACCAACTAATTCACTCAAAATAGCAATAAACAAATGTAGTCCAACCAAATAAGAACTAAGGAAATTTGAAGTGATTCTACACGAATCTATCATCCTCACGGGCATTTCAACAAACACCTAAGGGGCATGGCCGAAGGCACTCACCATGGGGGCGGTAGCAGCTCTCCGCGCGCTCCTAAGGGCCTCGGTTCATGGCCGGCTTTGGCAGTTGTAGGCGTGGACGAGGGCACGGCCGACGTGGATGACCAGACAAGGGCACGAGCGACGGCGATGCTCCGACTGTGTCAAGGAAAAGGAGGGTGCCGGCGTGGCACGGACGGTGTCGGGCGGTGTTGAGGAAGACGCGAGCATCAGGCATTGGATGGTGGCACGGGGGACAGCACGGCGGCACTGGTGGCAGCATGGCGGCGTGGAGCAACGCGGTGTGGAGGACCGCTGGGCAGGGCATGGTGTCGGGCGTCTTTCTTGCTGGGGACCGTCGGGCGCACTATGAAGAACGACCGCCGGTGTGGAGAAAGAGGAGGGCGTGAGCGCAGCGGGTGGTGGGACAGGTGGAGGCAGTGCTTCGCCGGTGTGGAGGAAGAGAGCGGCGTGAGCATTCGAAAGAGGGCAAAAATTTTGCCAGCACGCGCTCTCGTTACATATAGGATGGCGCATCACTGTAGGTGGCCCAAGACAGACCGACCGTGATGAGCCCCATCGCTGCCGATTGTAGCCTAGAACCAGCAGTGATGAGCTGCAGCACTGTCGGTTCCGCTTAGCCTTTATGTAGTGTTAGTATCGAGTTACATACAAACTCGTACTTCTAGCGCAGCGGTTAAGGCACCGCACTCTGTACCCCGAGGCCTGGGTTCTAACCCTGTGTAGCGTAGACAGACCAAACTTTTTGATTGATTTTTCAATCAATTAACTGCACTCTAAGTAAATAAAAGAAAATAAAAAACAAACCCTAACGCAATTACTATCCTAGCATAGCGGTTAAGACTACACTTTAGAGCCCAAAACCTAGATTCGAACCCCGGGTGGGCCAAAATTTTTAATTTTGTTTTATTTTCGAATATAAATTTACTACATTATATCTAAATAAAAAAAGTTAAAAACTACAGCTAACAAAAGCACTATAATAGCATAGTGGTTAAGACTCGCTACTCTAGACCTCAAGACCCGCGCTCGAACCCGAGGCTAGATACATTTTTTTGAATTTTTTTTAAAATATACGTATCACTGTCGGTTTTTAAAATGAAACTGACAGTGGTAGTTGTCATCACTATCGGTTTCTGACCATCACTATCGGTTTTTTAAACCGACGGTGATGATTATATGTATTTTTTCCTTTTTAAACTGAATAAATTCACGTATTTATATTCCTATTGCACCTATGTCCAAATGGCTTAAAATTTTTTTTGCAAGCATGTACATCCAAATTATGGCCCCACACAAGATCTTAGGTTTTTCTGATCATTTTCTTTATTATTATATTTTTCTTTGTGCTAGATGGGACAAAAGAGACCCTAATTACATGTTGGGCACACTAGAATTTTGCACCCACCTTGACCAAAAATTGGTCCTTAGGGCACATCAAACCCTGTAGAAAAATGTTTGGCACCATTCCATATCGTTTCGGAGGTAGGCTCAGTTCAATCTCTAATTAATCGGTGACGTTGCGTGGAAATTCAATTAAACAACAGAAAGTACCAAACCATCTCAGAAAAATCCCAAATTTGGTGGTTCCTTCACCCGTGGCACATGCAAGCCTAAAATTTTTTTTGAGACCAATACGACACCAGAATGCATATAACCCACAGAAACCTTGGTAACCTAGGTGTTTAGTCATTGTAACATGAGACGGCTTCTATAGGTTTATGAAGCAGGTATATACCGCCTATGTCTAAATGGCTTGAAATTTTTTTGCAAGCATGTACACCCAAATTATGACCCCACACAAGATCTTAGGTTTTTCTGATTATTTTCTTTATTATTATATTTTTCTTTGTCCTGGACAGGACAAAAGAGGCACAATTACATATTGGGCATACTACAATTTTACATCCACCTCGACCAAAAATTGATACCTAGGGCACATAAGACCCTGTGGAAAAGTTTGGCACCATTCTAGATCGTTTTGGGCTAGGCTCAGTTCAACCTCTAATTAATCGGTGACGTCGCGCAAAAATCCAATTAAACAACAAAAGTACCAAACCATCTCAGAAAACTCCTAAACTTGGAGGTTCCTTCACCCATGGCACGTGTTTGAGACCAATACGACACCGAAATGCATATGAACCACAGAAACCTTGGAAACCTAGGTGTTTATTCATTGTAACATGAGAGGTATGTACCGCCTTTGTCCAAATGGCTTGAAATGTTTTTTGCAAGCATGTACACCTAAATTATAGCCCCACACAAGATCTTAGGTTTTTCTAATTAATTTCTTTATTATTATATTTTTCTTTGTGCTAAACGGGACAAAAGTGGCCCAATTACATGTTGGGCACACTAGAATTTTACATCCACCTCAACCAAAAATTGGTCCCTAGGGCACATAAGACCATGTAGAAAAGTTCGGCACCATTCTGGATTGTTTTGGGTAGACTCAGTTCAACCTTTAATTAATCGGTGATGTCGCGTAGAAATTCAATTAAACAACAAAAAGTACCAAAACCATCTCAGAAAAATTCTAAACTTGATGGTTCCTTCACTCGTGGCACGTGCAAGCCTGAGAAAAAGTTTAAGACCAATACGACATCGAAATGCATATGAACCACAGAAACCTTAGGAACCTAGGTGTTTAGTCATTGTAACATGAGACGGCTTCTATAGGTTTGTGAAGCAGGTATGTACCGCCTATGTCCAAATGGCTCGAAATTTTTTTTGCAAGCATTTCCACCAAAATTATGGCCCCACACAAGATTTTAGGTTTTTCTGATCATTTTCTTTATTATTATATTTTTCTTTGTGCTAAACGAGACAAAACAGGCCCAATTACATGTTGAACACACTAGAATTTTGCATCCATCTTGACCAAAAATTGGTCCCTAGGGCATATAGGACCCTATGGAAAAGTTTGGCACTATTCTGGATTATTTTGGAGTAGGCTCAATTCAACCTCTAATTAATCGGTGACGTCGCACAGAAATTCAATCAAATCGATGAAAGTACCAAATCATCTAAAAAAATCCAAGCTTCATGTTTCATTCACCCATGGAACGTGCAAGCCTAAGAAAAAGTTTGAGACCAATACAGCACTAGAATTTAGATTTCTTGTTCCACAGCACATGAATTACATGACAAATATAAGCCGAATTAAACTTAAACCTTACAAATTAAACCTAAACAAACACTAATTTGGGGGTGGATGCGCAGCACCATATATTTGCATCCAAGCATGGTAATTGATGTCATGAATTCTATAACCACAGCTATCAATAAAGGCCAATGCCTGTATGATTGCACTCTTTTCGTGCCTCAAAAGACCGGTGACATGGTTGTTCATTGATGTAACCTACTAAACGATCATTGACCCCGTTAGTAAATCTTATGCAGAACTGGCGTCCTGTAGTAGTGTGCTAACCGAGGTTCCTAGTATAGTACTCCCAGTCATACTCGAGTCTCTCCGTAGCTTGGTCTAGAATGGCCGACAAGCCCAATGCAGCATAGGTAATGTCATGGAGCACCACCTACAAGCTGGCAAAAAATGAGAGATTGTTATTACAATAACAATACAATAAATAAACCATGACTCAGGTATCAATGACATTGACTTTACCACATCCATTTGGTTATAGCTCGCCTAGTATTCGCTTACTTGCGGAATGGGGATATCACCAGCACGCAAAGCTTCTATCTTGAAGTGTGAGAAATCGGGCACCTTTATAGCAAATGTGCTAAGCCACCAAACAGTTGCGCACGGTAGAGAACAGGGCGCTTCTCCTTCTAGGCATCCGTGATCTCGTCTGCCGGATAAATTCCTGATGCCCTGATGGTGGCCTCGAATGGATGTAGAAGCTTAGTTCGCACGTCCAAGTTTGACCATCATCAGCAGATGTCGTGTTCTCAACGATGTCTGACACCATGATCAAGCTAAGTGCTGCTTGCAGCCACTATATCAGGGCTATCGTCTATGACATATGCAATAATGATATTATTTGAATGAGTCCATACATATGATGAAACAACACTTATTATGGAATTTAAACTACAATTATTAATTAATTAGCATCAAAAAAAGATGTTGGAAAATATTTCATACAATAGCTATAATAGGGTGGTTTGGAATTACCACATCATGATCGAATGGATCATCGCCAGGGTGGAAACCTGGTTCTTGTAGTGGGGGGAGATCCGTTCATCCCACCTAATAAAATTCAAGAAATATGACTATAAATATATATTTCATTATATAAAATGTGCCAAGTAAAATATAGCAAAATAAATAAATATAGATCGATGCATATATATATACATAGCTAGAATATGGAAGAGGAGAATATATATATTGCATTGTACCTAATAAAATTCAGGAAATATGAATAGAAAAATATATATTGCCTTATATAAAATATGCCAAGTAAAATATTGCAAAATAAATAAATATAGATCGACGACGCATATATATATAGCTACAATGTGAGAGAGGAGAACATATATATACCTGCAATGAAATATCCAGGAGCCATGACCACGTAGAGTGAAAAGTGAGAGTACGTGAAACTGAGAAATGAGAGTGAAGTGAGGGTGCGTGTGTGTATGTTCCTGGTTCCTTTTTATAGGAGGGCAGACACATCACTGTCGGTTTTAAAACAAAACCGACAGTGATGGTGTCCATCATTGCCGGTTTTGTAATGAAATCGATAGTGATGCATCTCTATCACTGTCGGTTTTGTATGAAAACCGATAGTGATGTGGCTGACATCATGTACTTCTATGCATGCATGTGCATGCGTGCTGTAATAAAGGTTATTACTTATAAAAAAAATAGCAGTCGTATATGTTTTTGTTTTTGAACTAAAGCTATCGGGGTAGGTGGGAGCAGTGCTCCTACTGTGGTGGTCAGCGAGAGCACTATAGGCCTATTAGGAGCATCTTTAGATCACTTTCGGTTTTAGTTAAAAAACAACAGTGAAGGTGCTCATCTGTGTCGGTTTTGGGAACCGGCAGTGATATCTTATATCACTGTCGGTTTTTAAACCAAAACCGATAGTGATGGACCCCCTGGTAGTCAGCATCATGGATGGCTACGTCAGGCATGGCCACATCAGGCATGGCCACATCATCATTGTTTTCCTGCGGAACATTCACACCAACCTCGCCATGTGTCGGTGCAGAAAGTGATCAACACATAAATATTTGTAGTTTTGACGTACGTTGTGATCGAAGGTGGCCTAGCACTCAATGACATAGGGTTTATACTGGTTTAGGTAACATGCCCAAAGCCCAGGTGCTCGAAGTTTGCAGTGGGGTTACAAACGAGGAGAAAGATGTGGGTATAAGAGGTCCGGTCGGACTCTGGTCAGAGGGACCGAGAGTGATGGGAACTCCGCTATGCGATGTGTGTTCGAGCGTGTCTTCAAGGTTTGAACCTGGTGGTTCTTTTGTTGTGTACTAGTGAACTTGATCGATCTGAATCAACTTATCCGTTGGAAGAGAGCGCATCCCCTTTTATAGATGAAGGGGATGGCCTTTACAAGTGAGAGGGAGGGAGTACGTTCGCTGCTAAGTCTTGCTGCCCACGCCGGCGGGTACAAGATGATGGTAGGCGCCCACAATATTGTTGAATGTCAGATGCATGTGGGAGGTTGCGTCATCTTTTTCAGGTATGGCAGATGTTGGTACCTGCTATACTATTGATGTTGAGAGGCATGCAGGGGTTTTTACCATGTTTGCCTGGCATGGTAAATGCTAGCGCCCACAACATTGTTGATGCCTCAGAGGCACGTGGGGGGAGCCTTACCGTATTTGTCTGGTATGGGAGTTGATGGTGCCCACAACACTATAGGGAAAATGTCGGCGCCTACAACAATGCTTGCGTTATGTCATGCCAGGGAGGTCGTAGGGTACTGTCCTGTAGGTGCACAGG
This sequence comes from Miscanthus lutarioriparius, assembly GCA_904845875.1. Lineage (NCBI taxonomy): Eukaryota > Viridiplantae > Streptophyta > Magnoliopsida > Poales > Poaceae > Miscanthus > Miscanthus lutarioriparius. Next base: position 76,985,609 of record CAJGYO010000006.1, read on the forward strand.
ATACGGTCCTTGGTATTATAGTTGACTTGAGTGCGCTGCCTTACTTTCTCCGTCTCTTTCCTAGTCCTTACTGAGCGGGCATCCCCGGTCGGTTGGTCCTAGTCGGCTCTGATTGTGCCAGTCGGAGAGGAGCCGTAGGTAGGGGTCCGGCGCATTCCCGGTCGGAGAAGCGGCCGAGTCGGAAGTGGCAATTTTGGCCAGGCCTTTTGGTCGGAGAGATCGTTCAGAGGCAGGCTGGAGACCGAAGAGAGTGCTCTGGTCGGAGAGGTGGGCCAGAGTCAAAAGCGAGTGTTGTTCCTCCTCGGCCAGGCCTTCCAATCGGAGATAGGATCGTCCTTCTGGCCTGTCGTCTAGGTTTTTCGGCCGGCCCATGAGTTGCGCGTTGCTCGCAACATTGTCTGTTGGGCTGAGCTTTTGTTGGGAAGCCGGTCCATGAGGGACCCTGGGTTTATGAACCTGACAGGAGCCCCCGAGCCCCTGGGCGATTCGGGTAGAATCATCTGGGGGATTTTTGTCTCGACGGCGGGTGCGCGCAAGCGCACCCGTGGGTGTAGCCCCTGGGTGATTCGTGCAGAATCATCTAGGGGGTTTTGTTTAGCCACCGTGTGTGCGTGTATTTTAGTCGAGACGGAGATTGTCAACCAAGGTGCCATGCACAGCCAAGGCGGTTTTTTAGGGATCCCCGTGCAGCCGAGGTAGTTAGTTTAGGGATCGGGTGAGTCGGAGCTTGTGGATCCTGGCCTCGGTGCAGCCCACACAGTCGAGGTAGTTAGTTTAGTGATCGGGCGAGTCGGAGCTCATGGATCCTGGCCTCGGTGTAGCCCACACAGCTGAGGCAGTTTAGTTTAGGGATCGGGCGAGTCGAAGCTCGCGGATCCTAACGTCGGTGCAGCCCGCATAGCCGAGGCAGTTAGTTTTTAGGGATCGGGCGAGACGGACTCATGGATCCTGGCGTCGGTGTAGCCCGCGCAGCTGAGGCAGTTAGTTTTTAGGGATCGGGTGAGATGGACTCGCGGATCCTAGTGTCAGTGCAGCCCGCGTAGCCAAGGTAGTTAGTTTTGGGATCTTGAGCCCCTGAGCCCCATTGGCTTTTGGTAGGGGTCGGTTTGAGTTTTGTGCGTTACCCTATCCTCGGTTTCTCAGAACCGGAGGGGCTGAGTTTTGTCGCTTGCCTCGATCGCTCGAGCGTGAGTGACGCGCTCGGTGATCTCGCTAACGGGTATGATCGAGTGGAATCTGGTTCCATCGTTCGTGATGGGGTCGGCATAGCCCTCTTGTGACATTCCACTGCTCCTTTACCTACAACCCGATAGATGCGGGTCGTTTCGGAGACCGACCCGGGTGGCCCACTAGCCTCCCCTCGATGGAGATTCTATGGGTTTGGCGAGAGGTTTAGGATCGAATGAGAAGGTTGAGATGACCCTGTCTACTTTGGGGCAGGCTGGGCGAGGGCCGCATGGGGCTCATCTACATTTTCTCCCCTAGCTTTGTTTGACGTGAGGTGGCCTCAACCCCTTTGTGGGCCAGCCATCGAACCTCGGTCGGTCGTTGCTCATGTTGAATGAGGCAACTACCGCTTCGTGACGCAACATGGAGCATTGTGAAGCATTTCGTCACATGTGCGATGCCATAGTTCTCGAGCCCTACGGGCGATTCGGGCCTGAATTGTCTGGGGGCATGGGCATATGGAATGAATGCGTGTATGAATGTATGAATGACTATATAAAGAAATAGCGGGGGTCGGTAGTGTTACCTTGATGACTCGAGTGATAGGGTTTGAAGAGTTCCAATCAGAAATGTCCGACCGAGACCCATGCTCATCATTCGTGACAGAGTTGGCATGGCCTGCATGGGGCATCCTTTTGCTCCTTACCTGTCTCTCAGCATTTTCCTGAGCCGTTTGATCGACTTAGGAAGCCCGATGGTCTCTCCTGGTGGAGATCCCATTGTTTGGGTTTTTCCAAGTCCTGCCTGGGAAGGCGGAGAGCCGCCTGCGTGTGGTGGCGCTTTGGTTCTTACGCCCAGCGTGCGGTAGTGGTGGGCCATACCCAGGCCACGTCTCGTCTGATCAGGCGCCGTTCCATCGGAGGGCACGTTTCATCGGTCAGGGCGCGTCCCATCGTATCCCATCTGCATTAAATGGGGAAGGGAGAGGGTTTTTCGTCCCCTTTGTTTTGCCTTACCCGATTGTCGCGCCTTCCCCAACTACTGCGCCCTTTTCTTTAAGTAGGAGAATGGAGAGGGCTTTCGCCTTGTTCCTTCGCCTATTCCTCATCTGTCGTCTCTTCTCTTTCTTCCTTCTCACCAAGAGCGTCTGAGTGCCGCAGCGGTTCCTGGAGAGAAAAGGGAGAGAGCGAGGGAGAGGAGGAAACTCACAAATCCATTTGTGAACCCGGAGCAAAATGTCGGGCTAGAGGTCATTCGCTGTGAGGGAGTCGGTGCTGGAGGCTTTCGTCGTGAAGGGGTTTCTGCCGCCAAAGGAAGGTGGCGCACTAGAGGGCTCCCGGGAGGGAGGATTTCCCGCAACCTTGGCCCGGCGAGGTGGTTTCCTTCCTCGCCTTCCACGAGCGCAGGTTAGGATACCCCACGCACTGGTTCCTACGCGGGCTCCTCAATGAGTGGGGTCTAGAGCTGCAGCACCTCAATCAGACTGGGGTGCTGCATATCAATGGCTTCATCACCGTCTGCGAGGCCTTCCTTGGGATGGAGCCACACCCGGATTTCTTCCGACGGCTGTTCTCTGGGCGAACTTTATCGATGGGGAATCTGCCGAAAGCCGCACTGGTGGGGGGCTTCACCTGCAGAAGAAACCGAGCTCGGGGGGCTCGTATCCTGCGTACATCCCCTGCGACTCCAATTGGGGGTGGCATGGCGAGTGGTTCTATATCAGGAACCTAGTTGAGGCACCGTTCCCGGTGTTCACCGGTGAAAGGCTAGAGAGGCGGGAAAGTTGGTCGTGGGGCCCTTCCCGTCGGGAGAAGAAGAAGGTGGAGATCATCAAGGCAAAGCTCCAGAAGCTCGTGTGGCATGGCCTTGATGGGGTGCGGGTGTTCCACACCCTCTACCACCATCAGGTTGCTCCATTGGCGGAGAGGGCGCGGCCGATGTGGAAGTACAGCGGCCCGATGGACCCCGATCGTGCGTCGCCAGAGGAGCTACCGAACGATGAGGTCTGGAGTCACCTCAACCGGGTGCTGCAGCTGAAGCCCAAAGAGAAGGTCGATGGAAAGCCCGGACCTCTTAACGCCTCGGTGGTGTCCAAACTGGTATGCTCCCCTCTTTTTACTCGTGTTCTTTCCCCTTTGCTTTCCTACTTTTTTTTATTTTGAGTCGCCTGTTTTGTAGCGGCTTGAAGCTTACAAGTCCTGGCGCACCTTCCGAAGGGGCCGGAGGGCGCAGCTCGGTAGGCCGCCCAAAAGGAAGTGGCGGATGCTAAGAAGAAGAAGAAGGCCAAGGAGGCTCGATGGAAGTATGAGAAGGAGAAGGAGATTGCCCGACGCGTGAAGGCTAGGGAAAATAGGAGTGACGTCAAGTCAGAGCTTGAGTCGGAGGATCCCACAGAGGTGGATGACATGATTTTCTTCGAGGAGGAGGAAAGTCGGGAGGTTGTTGTGACCTTTGTGGAGCGTCATGATCATGCAGCCGTGTCCGCTGGTGGTAAGCAGGAGGCAGAGAGGCGCAGCGATGTTCCCATGCTGAGGAAGCGTGCTGTGAGTGCGGACGCCACCGGCGAACGGGAGGCGAAGCGGACACGATCATCGCGCCCATTGGTGGCATCGCCGGTCTTGTCCCCACCTACCGCGGGCGTGGCCGAGCAAGCTAGGCGATCAGAGGAGCGGCCTTGCACCCACGCGTCGTTGGGGCCAGCCCCAGCGAGCCACTCACAGCGAGAGGATGCCTCGCTTGCTGCTCCGATCGGCGTGCCTCAAGCCGAAGGTCACGGTGACTCATGGGCCAGGCAGGAGCCGGTTGGATCGACTCCGCCCCCGGCTGAAGTGAGGGGGTGCGGGTCACAGCCCGGGAACGGTTCTCGCCCTACGGGTCCGTCGACATCGGGTCTTGGTTTCAGAGTCATGCCGCTTACATCCTGGTATGTCTTTCTTTGTTTCTTTTCGATCTTGCTATTGAGTCATTTTTTTGGAGTATGACTGACCTATACTTTTTGACAGTGGCCGGACGCTGACGGGGTTGAGCATTGCCCCAACTCCCGTACAGGAGGTTTGGAGGCCCAGCTTGCAGCGTGCCGTGGTGAGCGGCGGGGAGAGCAAGGTGGCGGTGAGTCCTTCCCTTCTAGGGGCGGTGCCTCCCGGGTCAGTTGCTAGTACAGCGGTAGCGGCAGTGATGGTGTTGGCAGCGATCCCGGTGGTGACGGTGGAAGGTCACATCGGAGGTAACCCTGGCGGCCCCTCCTCCGCCAGCTACGGTGGAAGAGGAGAGGGAGACCATGTTCCCTGCCTCACCGGGTGGAGAGCTACACGGCTCACCCTCCCGGTCAGCACCGAAGGTGTCGGGAGATGTGGTCGGGTTAGAACCAGAACATCTGCCGGTGGCCCGCGAAGACGAGGTGGTGGAGATCCCCTCCGACGATGAAGCGGATGACATGGTGGAGCTGCTGGTGCCGTCGCGGGAGCTAGCAGTGGTCCGGTTGGAGGCTGGAGGAGACTGACCTGGTGTGGCCCTATCCTGAGGACCCGACAAAGGTCCGGTTCATCCTTTAGGATTCGTAGGAGTGCCAGCTCTGGGACATCCTCGAGGGGAGAGGACTCACCATGGAGTTCGATCTTGCCAAGCTATCGGTGAAGCTTGAGGATGCCCAAGAGCGGGTTAAGTCCGTCCAGTGGTTGGTCAAGGTCGACTTGCGCCACGCCGTGGATGTGAGTGTCCTGCGCTTTTCCTTGACCCCTTAGTCTCTCATTGGTTGCCTCAGCATGTGTGCTTCTCGTTTTTGCAGGGTCTATAGGAGATGTCGTGCCGCAAGTCCTGTTTCCTTCGGATGGAGCACGCCCGAATGGCTGAGCTTGAGCGTCAGCTGGAGTCCACCCGCCGTGAGTCCTAGGACTGGGCGGCGGAGAAGACCGAGGCGCGGACGGAGGAGCAACTCACGGCGGAGCGAGGGCTTGAGGCGGCAAAGGCCCGCTAGCCAGAGACCAAGGCGGAGCTATGAAAGTCCCTAGCGGACACCGAGGCGGCGCTCCAAAAATCCCTGGAGACCCTTGAGTCAGAGCGGAATGCCCTGGAGTCGAAGCGGAGTGCCCTGGAGTCAGAGCAAAAGGCCCGGTCAGAGGCAGACCAGGAAGTGCTCACGCTTAGGGGTCGGGTGATGGGGACGGAGGAGGCGAACACCCAGCTGCGCGAGCAGGTGACCCGGCAGGCAAAGGGACTCTCTATCCTTGAGAATACCCACCTCGGTAAGTACATTTTCTGCTTTCGACATGTTGGTTTCTTCCTTTAGCTTGATTCTGAGCTTGTCGTCCTTTTTCCAGAGCTGGGTAGAAAGGTGGAATCATTGGAGCGGGACCTGGAGATGGCCAAGGCGACTTTTGGCCAGAATGCAAAGGCGCTGGCCAAGTCCCTTGAAGAGCGACGTGCTCTCGAGGGGGAACTTGACCAGATCCGCAATGTTGCCCAGCTTGTCGTCTCGGAGGTCTTCGGGTCGGCGCCAAGTACTAGTGCGCCCACCATCCGGCTGGTAGAGGTTTCAGATGAGGTCTGGGCCCTCGTCACATACGGGCTGTTCTATGGAGCATCGAGGGTGTTGACTTCGGTGGTGACGTACCACCCGGACGTGGACTTCACCACTATCTGCAGCGGGTATGCCGATAGCCTGAGCATGGAGGACATCTAGTCGCTCGGGGAGAGCTTGCTGCCGCACACAAAGTTGGTGGCAGAGCAAGTCTCCACGCAGTGGGTGATGGATGCCCGTCGTGCGGACCTGGCCGATGGCACGCGTCAAGAGGACGTCGCCCATCCTGCAGACGGAGTGGAGCCCGGGTCGAAGATGAATGTCGCCCCACTTTTGACGGAAACAAATGTCGTCCCACCAGAGAGTGAGTAGCCTGTGCCCTCGCCGGTCGCACCAACAGCCGATGTCACTAGGGGAGCCATAGTAGAATTTCTAGAGTATAAGTAGATGTAAAAAGTTAAGTTTGTGGGGGAGCCCCCATGCAAATGTTTTTTGTGATGGAATCACTCCGTTCGGGGAAGCTTGCCCCATTCGTTCCTTGGTTTTACCTTAGCATAATTTTGTTTTTATTCTTTCTTTTTCACACTTACCTGTTCGTCCCGTAGGCTACAACCTTAGGAGCCTAAGCATGGCCCATGAGGCTTAGCTGCTCGTAACCGTAGGTAGAGGCGGGGTGAGATCAGTCGGAATATTTGAAGCAAAGCTACGTAAGGTAAATTAAAGGAACGAACTACCCTTTCGTTCGGGTAGGAAGGAGTTTTACCATATGATAGTAAATGAAAGAGAGGTGGTAGTGCACTCCCGTGGGGCCCCCGAGGGACTCGGGCCGAAAGTGTTCGGGTCGGGGCGCTTTTATAGGAGCAAACGTTAAGTAAACAATGGTAAGATTGAATTTTAGGGGAAGAAACGACATAGCCGTTCCAAGCGTTGGTGAGAACGTTGTCGTTGTCATCCTTCAATCGGTAGGCATCCGGTCGGATCACCTCGACCTTCAGTCGTCCGGATCCTTGCCCGCTACGCCCCCTTTCTTGGCCGCTGCTTCTTCGCCTTTTTCTTCCTTTGGCCCGCTGGCCTGTCATAGAAGGCTCTTGAGGAGCTCGCAGTCCTTGTAGAGGTGTTTGATGGGGTAGGTGTGGTTGGTGCATGGGCTCTCCATGAGCTCGTTGAAGTGGTCTGGAAGACCCTGCTGGGGCTGCTTGCCTGTGAGATTAGTCGTGGCGACCAACGCGGAGTTGGCCGGTCGGCGGCGATCTGTTCTGTTCTTTTTGCCCCTCTGCGTGGAGGGGCCCTCGTCATGATCGTTGCGCTTGGCCTTGCCTTTGCCTCGGCCTCCGTTGAAGCGTTGCGGGAGCGGCGCTCTCTGGATGCATCGGGCAAAGGCCCATGGTCCCAGGATATCCAGGCTGGGTCTCCGGTCGTCCGGCCAGTGACCGCGCCTGAGGTGTGTTTCACCACTCCTCGTGATGGTCTAGCTAGGGTCTGTGTCGCCTACCATTACTACCGCTCTATGTATGCCATCATCCTGCTAGGACTGACGCCGGTCGCTGATGACACTACGAGCGTCTTGGTTCGGCCCGAGCCGCTCGCGTACAGGCGGTCGGTGTGGAGCGGGCGCCAGGTCAGACCGGGACGCAAATGCAGCCTCCTGTGCCGCGCTCGACGGCTGTAGCGGTGAGCGGGTGGAGTGATTCATCTGGTGCGTCCCCACTCCCCTGGTGGGGAGAGAGGCCACGAGTCAGTGTCGTGATGCGGAGCTCTCCGCCTGTTGAACGGCGGCGGTCTCCACCAGGGCCCGAAGGTTCCGGTGGATCGCCTGTTCCTAGGGGTCGTTCGGCTCGGGAAGGGCGCACAGAAGCATTATCGCATCGGCGATGTTCTGATCGGCCCGAGCGAACTATGGGGGATCGTTCCCCCCGTCCATGGTGTTGCGCTGGACCCGACGGGTGTGACCTCGGGCACCGCTCGCCGGTTTATGTGCATGGGGCGCAGTGTGGTGCATCAAGTGCGCTGGCGCAAGCAGAGGTTGGTTCAGCCGCTGTTGCCATAGCTCCTCGCCGTGTTTCCGTGTGAGTGCGGGGGTCTCCGCACGAGGATCTGGAGGGGTGTGAGTTTGTAAGGACTCCGCTACCACCAGTGGTTGTCCCAGAGCGTCCGCCATAGCGCACTCCCAGGACGGACGGTGGCTAGGTGCCACGTTGCCGATGCTGGAGCCGTCACTCTCAACATCGTCATCCATGAGGTCGAGGAAATAGGTGGGAGCATAGCTCGCCATCCCCACGAATTCGGACGTGAGAGGGGGCGGCGCCGGCATCCTTCGGAGCACCCGGGGGTACGCATCCATGGGGGACACGAGGCCGTAGGGGAACCGGTCGCATGGTGGTCGCGGTGGGGACAACGGGGTTCCTCCGGATAATTGGTAGAAGATAGAGAATAGCAAGTAAATAACAGCATGTACATTACTCAAAGCGGGGTTTGAGCAGAGAGTTTGCTCGGAATGAAGCGTAGGCGCCTTGTCGTTGAAGTCATCGTGCTTCCTGAAGCCTATGGAGGGCGCCCCTCCGACGGGCGCCAGAACGAGTGCCTACTCATGGAGGTGTAGTACGCCGAGCCAGTCGATGACGAAGTCCAAAGCTTCCAAAGAGGAAGGCCTGGGACGGCTCGAAGATAGGTGGAACCTGCGTCCCAACATGTGGGAGTGCGGGAAACTCCAGTGAGCTAAAGCGAGTTGTATCGCTTGAGCCCGCCATGGCGAAGGTGGCGGAAAAGTGGGCCATCCGATGACCAAAAAGTGTTGAACGTACAGCGTCTTCCCCACGGATGGCGCCAACTGTCGGTGCAGAAAGTGACCAACACGTAAATATTTGTAGTTTTGCCGTACGTTGTGATCGGAGGTGGCCTAGCACTCAATGACATAGGGTTTATATTGGTTCAGGCAATGTGCCCTATGTCCAGTTTGAGTCGGTCGGTGACTTTATTCCTGAGCCCAGGTGCTCGAAGTTTGTAGTGGGGTTACAAACGAGGAGGAGAAAGATGGGGGGTACAAGAGGTCTGGTCGGACTCTGGTCAGAGCGACCGAGAGTGACGTGAACTCCGCTATGTGTTGTGTGTTCGAGCCATTGTGTGTTCGAGCGTGTGCTCGATGTTTGAACCTAGTGGTTCTGTTGTTGTGTACTAGTGAACTTGATCGATCTAAATCAACTTATCCGATGGAAGAGAGCGCATCGCCTTTTATAGATGAAGGGGGTGGCCTTTACAAGTGAGAGGGAGGGAGTATGTTCACTGCTAAGTCTTGCTGCCCACGCCGGCGGGTACAAGATGATGGTAGGCGCCCACAATATTGTTGAATGACAGATGCATGTGAGAGGTTGCGTCGTCTTCTTCTGGTATGGCAGATGTCGGTACCTGCTATACTGTTGATGCCGAGAGACATGTAGGGTTTTTTTACCATGTTCGCCTAGCACGGTAAATGCCGGTGCCCACAACACTGTCGATGCCTCAAAGGCACATGGGGGGAGCCTTACCGTATTTGTCTGGTATGGGAGTTGATGGTGCCCACAACACTGTAGGGAAAATGTCAGTGCCTACAACACTGCTTGCGTTTTGTCATGCCAGGGAGGTCGCATGGTACTATCCTGCAGGTGCACAGGGTACGGTCCTTGGTATTGTGGTTGATTTGAGTGCGCTGCCTTACTTTTTCTGTCTATTTCCTGGTCCTTACCGAGCGAGCGTCCCCGGTCGATTGGTTTCAGTCGACTCTGATTGCGCTAGTTGGAGAGGAGCCGTAGGTAGGGGTCCGGCGTATTCCCGGTCGGAGAAGCGGGCCGGAGTTGGAAGTGGTGTTTTGGCCAAGCCTTCCGGTCGGAGAGATCGTCTGGAGGCGGACTGGAGACCGAAGAGAGTGCTCCGGTCGGAGAGGTGGGCCAGAGTCGGAAGCGGGTGTCGTTCCTACTCGGCCAAGCCTTCCGGTCGGAGATTGGATAATCCTTCTGGCCTGTCGTCTAGGTTTTTGGGCCAGCCCATGAGTTGCGCATTGCTCGCAACGTTATCTGTTGGGTCGAGCTTTTGTTGGGAAGCCGGTACATGAGGGACCCCGGGTTTATGAACCCGACACCATGCATAGTCCATATCGTATAGTATGGCATGAACCCTCTGGTAATCAAGTGCATTAGTACAGACTCAATTTGAGCCTATTTCCTTTGATTCCTGCAATCTTTGCATAGGTAGAAGACATACTCCCTCCGTCCCGTTAAGATTGTCGCTCGGGAAGCGGGATTGTGAGGGGGGCTCCCATTCCCAGCACGAGCTTTGACATCGGTGAGAAACTTGTCGACGCTAACCATGTATCGCTTGTCCATTTAGGACCCATACATCCACTCTCGATCCATCTCTGCACAACAAAATATTGAGACAGTAATTACAGAGAAATTAATAACAAGTGGAGCTTCATGAACAACAATTGTTGCTCGAAACAATAATTTATTCTACACTTATTTAATTTAGTGACCCTATTTTTGGAAAACATTATTGTACACTAATTATTGGAATATTGAAATTGGTAGCCTCGGCCATATAAGTTGAAAATAGTAGCACCATTAAAAAACAATTATTTCATAATAATAAAAAACAAATATTCTACTCCATGCTACATAAAAATGGAGACACTAATTAAAAAACACTAAAATTGGAGATATGATTATAAACAACAATGTAGCTCCAAACAATATGTTGGTAGGTGGCACATGGATTAAATGAATCTACTCTACTCCTATCAAGAACTAATTATAGCATTGACCACCATGTAATTAGCTAGGAATTTAAATGTGTTCAAAGACACCAACCTTTTGGATGATGGATTCACCATAATTTGCTTGCAAGTCTTGCACAAAGTCCAATTGAAAAAGTGCTCTCTAAAATGGAGAAATAACTAGAATGAGAATCAAGCAATGTAGCCATCAAAATAACACTAATTAAGCAATAAAATCAAAGAAATGGATGCTTGTTACTAACCTTAAAGCAAGAAGATCAAGCCATTCTTCCAAATCCAATAGCCAGCTTCATGGTGAACAGCAGCCGCAATAATGGAGGGAGCGGCCCAAACGTGTGCCTCTGTGCTCGGGATGGAAGATAGGAGGAAGGAGAGGATGGCGCCAGCTTTTTGTACTGTGATGTTATCATCGTCGGTTCTTGTCTAGAATCAACAGTGATAACCCAACATCACTGACAGTTCTTGGCTAGAACCGGCAGTGATAAGTAGACATCAAGCCACTACCGGTGCAAAGCCACAAACCGGCAGTGATGTGGACCTTCACTGTCAGTTTTGACCCAGCCCCCATCATTTTCTGATTTTCAAGATCAGAACCGGCAATGAAGGTACCTCACTGCCGATTCACCCTAATCCGGCAGTGATGAGGCCGGCAGTGATGTCTAGATCTGTAGTAGTGATTTGTGCCAAACTACTTGAGGAATTGTCTTTTTTTTACCATATGATAAAAATATTTCTTTGGTATTTTCGACGGTGAGTGATTTTAACAAAGGACAACTTAGACAGGAAAACAGGTCAGGAAGCCAAAAGTGTTACTGTGATTGTAATGAAATAATTAATCGCATTTTTTTGTACTGCCAACATGCTATGTCTATTTGGACAATTGTTGGTATAGCCATTGGGTTAACATCACCTATATATCTCATATGCTTGGCAATTGGTTAAAGGGCACGGGAAAAACAAAGATATTTGATCTTTGTGGGGGGTTGTACCTCTGTGGTAATTTGGTGTACTCACAATGATCTTGATTTTGAGAAAAAAACAATATACTTCTTTTATGCAGGATACCTACAGGGGAGTCTATTGGCTGCGGTTCGGGGGGCTGCCGCAGCATGAGGACACAAGATGGACTATGCATTTGGCTAGTAGAGCATTAGAGGTACGCTCTCTCGATCTTTGTTTGATTTTTTTTTATTTTTTGTCCTTTCTCCCTCTATGTTCAGTTAATTAGCTTTTTTTGCGACCAGTGTTTAAATGAGCCTGTCTTTCATTAAGAGAGGGGGTAGCAAGCCACGCAGTTACACAGCGCAAGCGGGTAAAATGAAACGGCTCCACCGATGAAGTCCCTAAAAACACTTAATGATGAACTGAAAAAACCATTTTGCCAAGCGGAAAAGCAGAAATCTTAAAAGCGTGCAGCCAAAAAAAAACCGTTTTGTGACCAGGAAAAGGAAAGCAGAAATCTTAAAAGCGTGCAGGAAACCGTTTTGCGACCAGGAAGCTACGAAAGGGGCAATTCACCTGAACCCGCTCTGCTACGCATGCATTGCCTTCCTCGAAGATCTTTGGCCGAAGCCAAGCTGGCATTGTTGCAAACCTTTCGAACACTCGATTGTTCCTCTCTTTCCAAATGAGCCAGGAAATCAGCAGTCATTTTCCTCTAGACCAGTAACTGACCCACTGCCGTTTTTTTTTAGAATTCCCACTGCCGTTAGTTGATCTTGTGCTGGCTGCGGAATGGTGATGGCACAACGGAGCCTAGCCCAGACCTCGCGCGAGTAGACAAATTCCACCAGCAGATGATTCATTATTTAGCCTGTTCGTTTGCTCGTAAACGATCGTAAATTTTCAGTCGGAAACAGTGTTTTTCTCTCACACTAGACCAACCAGCAGTAAATAATTCACGATACGATACGGCCTCCCGAACAGGACTGATTGTCTCTAGAGCCTGGTGGCAGAGGGCGCAAAGGTAGCACTCCTGTAGACCCCTTTTCTTCCTACGGCTTGCCATCCAACACATGTTGTGTGGATCGGGAGCCAAAAAAGAATTTGACATTTGACGGTGCCGAGGTTTTCCACAGCTCTTTTGCACCACGCAGCCTAGTCTAGCCGGTTTGATGAAGATTAGCATGTTATCAGCATAAAAGGATGCTCTGAAAATGATCCAGTTGTGACCGAGCGGTGAGAATAGTTGTTCGTGTTCAGCCCGAATGATGAGTGCGTTAAGCACCTCCATCAACAGGACATCACAAACAACATCGGCAACAACGGGTCTCCTTGTCTCAGGCGTAACAACGGGTCTCCTTGTCTCAGGCGTGATAAATTTCGGCTCTGTTCGGCTGCTATGATAAGTTGGCTTAGCTATGGTATAGTATTTACCTCTTCTAATAAATTAACTGTACAAATCAGCACAAATGACTTATAGATCAGCTGAATAGAGCATCCTTTTCTGAGTCACCCATTAGCAAAATTCTGGTGCTTACCGTTGATAGGACCAGCGTCACGCAATCTATCTACCGCCTGCTGAAACCTGCATGCTCAGAGCGAAAAAAACCGTACGTCTCATGGAGCTTATCTCAACGGCGTAGGTTACCTAGAGATTCGTGACGGACCCAGCACTGCATGCAACTTTATCTTTGTTTATTGTAGTGGGACCCGCTGTGGTCAAGGTCCGCCTCGCCTGATTCGAGTGTCTGCCTCAGGGCATGTTTAGATTTCAAAAAAATTTTACGCAGTATCCATCACATCGAATCTTGCGGCATATGTATGAAGTACTAAATATAGACGAAAAAAAAACTAATTGTACAATTGAGTTAGAAATCACGAGACGAAACTTTCAAACCTAATTAGTCCATAATTAGACACTAATTATCAAATACAAACAAACGGGCTAAGGTAACCAAAACCAAAATTTTTTGGCATCTAAACGCGGCCTCAGTTTGCCGCCTAGTGCCTGGATGCCTGGCTCTTTTTCGCCTGGCCTGTTCGCGCTGCGCGGATTTGAAATGTCGTGGGAGAGCTAGCTGGACTCACTTGAACCCTTTCGTTCCGAATCGAAGCCATGGGTCAAAGCTGCTTCTCTCGTTTGATCGCCAACCCTAGATCATTTGGTCGCCAACCCTAGATCCCCAATCCCTCTCGTTGTTCCTACCTTCAATCTCGCCCAACGGCGGCACCGTACTCTGGCGAGGGGCATCAGAGCCGACTCGACGGTGCAAGGATTCGACCCAGTGGCTTGAGTCCCGGCGAAATCGTCTAAACCTACTAAGCTGCCATGGTCGGTGCTGGACCTGTGCAGTTCCCAGGAGAGTTGCTCGTGACCAAAATGGCATTTTTCTATGCCTTCTGCACAGTTGCTCGTGAGTCGTGACCAAACCAGTTGGATGTGCAGACCTTACAGGATTAGACCAAGCGACTTCTGGGTTGGTCAATCTGGTGGAGTACTCCAATTCCCACCATGCCTGATGTGCTGCCGTATGCCTCTACCTCATATTCAGGTTTGCCCCGTCCCTTTCTGTTTTCTCGGATCTTCTTCTCTTTCCTCATCTTACTGGAATCCATCCACCAGATAGCACATCCCACTTCAAACTTTTATTAGATCCATGTATCTACTTGAATGAAATCAATTTTCGCCTGCACATCTCAACCCCTCGTCTGCTTCATTGTTAGGTTATACACTTTTTTCGCTCTTGTGTAAAGGGAAATACATATCCTCGCCACATCTGATTTGCGCCCCAACAATCTCACGTTGATTTTGATTTTTGGCATACAGATTTATATACTTGTTCATTTTTGTTCCATTCAGCTAAGTCCATTAATATTCAGCATGATTTTTTCACCAGTTTTCTTGCAGTAAACATTTAATTTAGTAGGACTTGGTCACTGGGTTGCTTTTTTTAGTTGCTGAGCACATCTTTTGCTTACTGGATTTAAGGAGACTGAAAAACTATACAATCATTAAACATAGCAGAAACTGCATGTCTTTGCTAAGCTGCTTTAGTTGCTAGTTGAGGCTGTCATCTTACTGGCTGTTCATTTTTGTTCCCTTCATATAAGTCCATTCAAATTCAGTTGTTTGTTCACAAGTTTTCTCAGTGTAAACATAATTTAGTAGAACTTGGGCATTGACAGATAAGTACCAATGATGCTTTTTTAGATGTTGGGCAATTCTTTTGCTAATTGGATTTAAGGCGACTAAAAAATTAGTATACGATCATTAATGCTAACAGCTGCATGTCTTTGTTGCTAAATAAGGCTAACATGTTACTTGCTGTTCATTGTTGCTCCATTCAGATTCAATTGTTTTTTTTTTCACAAGTTTTCCCACTGTAAACATTTAATTTAGTACTATCGAGCTGAGCATGGGAGGTTTGGATGGTACACGTCACCTACCTAATGCTTACCGGGTGTCTGGGGAGGATAAGCCTGATGATAGTCTGGAAGTCCAAGTAATCAACTGCAGCATGAACTAGCTGGAAAGGTACAAGTCTCATATCCATTGATCCATTGTGCCCGCTGGCTATGCAAACCATTAGTTTCTTTTCCTTTTTTGTGTCCAGGTGAATGCAAGATGCTAATGTTACATACAGTAAGCAATGTAGCACAATTGCACAAGCAAGATCATCGATTTAAAAATGCCTCCTCTAAGAGAAATATGCCAGTGATTTTGCTTCCCCCTTTTACCACAAAATTTCACTACCTCAACATAGATTATCAGAACTGACAAAAGCAAAAGAACTCCATACACACAAGTTTTCCTCTCTCTGAATGAAAATAACTCTACAACAATCATGTTGTCAGTTACATCACTGACCTGAATGAGAAGTGATTTTGATCTATACTTTTCAGATGATCTAAATTTATGTCCATGTGCCATGCTTTGGGTGTAGTTTTCTGATTGAATTATCAAATATAACTCATCACATAAGCTTTTAGCAAGAACATAAGTTGGGGATCCAGTTCCATCTTTGTAAGCTATAAATATCATTGGTCTTTTATTTCAGCACAGTAACAGGAAATATAATGATTGTTTCTCTTGCCGTGCATGTTTGGGAATTACCAGCTTGCTTGATTTTCTTGTTGCTTGACTATCTAATTTTAGTTTATGCAAAATAAAATAGAATCTATTAAGAGTTATGACATTTTATTGAGAAAAGCTTGTGATCAACTACTGATTGTAGGAAGCAAGAGTACCCTTTTACATTTACATAAAGGTGCTTGTGCCATTGTGCTGAATTTGCTATTTTGGTTTAGCTTCAGTGAATATAGAAAAATATGATCTCATTATTTTCCTAAAGATTACCTAAAAATCCAGCTTACAAGCTCCTTAATTGCTGCTAACTGAATATATAACCAAGTAAATTTGATCGCCATGTATTAGGCTCTGAAGTTGTTCATTTGTTCCATGCGATTTTTTTTTATTTTTAACATTTTTTGTAAACTAATTTTAAATCTAACACTGTTTTAATTTTTTTTTCCAAAACAAACACTTTTACCCGCATCTATTTCCCTGGCGCAGCGAAACGCCTGTGTCGTGCCATGCATGGTGACGCGGCGAGAGGGATGACATGGCGACGACCGGGGCGCTGACCGGTGATGTGGCAGGGTCTGTCGTGCCACCGATCTTGGCGCGGCAGTGACGCGCCCTGATTGGTGGTGCGGTAGAGTCGGCTAAAGCCCGCGGCCCAGTCCCGCTGCGCCACGCCCTGCCCACCTACTTGCCTGTCGCGCGTGCCCTCCGCCGCACCTCTCGCGTAGGTAGCGCACGCACGCGCGACGCCGGCGTGCCATTTCCTCCGCCTACGCCCGCCGCTTCTGCGCTGCCGCGGCCCGCCGACGCCACCCGCCATGCACATCGCTCGCCGCGGCTGCTGCGTCGGCGCCGCCGCCCTCCCGCCGCCCGCCCGCCTCCCGGCCACGCACGGTGGGCGCCGCCGCCGCACCCTCACTCTTTGTTCAACCGTCGCTGAGGTGAAATTTGGTGCCTATTTCTTCATAATCAAAACTCACATACCTTCTTGGTTGTTTGAGTTTTCATGATTTAAATTGTTATATGCTTGTTTTGTTACATGGAAACATTAATCCAAATTATCATTTTACTCAAGCATATATTGAAAGCACTAGAACCTCCAAAATCATGCACAACATTGTCGATATTTCTCACAGTAATCTCAACAGCATTCTAGTCTTGTGCTTAAAGCTATGAGTCCATCACAGCATTGTGCGAAAAAAGTAGACAGCTTGTATTTTTAGACATATTAGTAGAGTATATGACTAAGTATAACATACATGATAGTTCTCAATCAATTCATCTTATATTGGGCTACTCATCCCTAGGTTAAAATTATAATGAGCTGCTCTAGAAAATTCAGACAAGCTATTGTAATAATTTAATAAGAAACACTGGTGGACAGTAGGTCCATATATATAAATTGCTTATTTTTCTAGTGAAGTTGTTTAATATGTTTGTTAATGTTACTTTGAATATATACATGTGCTTTCATATTGTGTTTGTATTGCATAACAAGTAGTTCAAATTTTGCAATGCTACATAATGTTAATTTGAATATTGTTAATTTGAATATTCTAACCGTTTGTTTATGAATTTGTAACAGGATGGCCCCTCCCACGCAGCACCAGTTGTACCCCCTTCTTGAGGTGGAGTACGACGATCCATACCGAGCACACTTCTTGATTGACACCGACGCAGAGGTGCCCTTGCCTCCTTTGAGGCCCCGCACGCACACCAGGGCGCACCAGTGGGACGAGCGTTACGCGTTATACATACGGCGTGCCGGCTTCCTCGAGCTTGTCCGTGTTATCAACTACGGTCTTCCGCCCCTTGACCCAGCACTACTTACTGCAGCGGTAGACATGTGTGAGTGTCTTCATTGTACGTAAACATTCTTATAACAAATTTGAGGTAACTAACAGTCGTTCTATTCTTATAATAGATGGAGGCCTGAGACCCACACGTTCCACCTACCTTGTGGCGAGATGACTTTGACCATGCAGGACGTGAAGGCTATTTTTGGCCTTCGGTTGAGGGGACTTCCAGTGACAGGTATAGTTGACAACGATCACTGGAGGGAGCTGGTGGCTCAGTTCACTGGCTTTCTTCCACCGGACGACGAGGTTTTCAAGAAAAATAAGTGAGCAATTCAAGCCTATTTAATACTTGTATTGCTTTCTTGCAGCCATCGGGTCTCATTTTCTTTGGTGAATTTCAGAAAAAGTTCCGGTGTTTCGTCGTCGTGGATCACATAGCGCTTTGATTACTTGGACCCACAGGCTGATGAGGCTCAGATCGACAGGTTCGCTAGAGTGTGGCTTTGGCACTTTCTTGGTGCTTTTCTATTTCCAGACGTCTCGGGCAACACCATTAGCTGGATATTTCTTGACATACTACGCCAGCCGTGGGATAACATAGCGGCATATAGTTGGGGCAGCGCAGTCTTGGCATGGATGTATCGACAGCTATGTGTTGTCTGCCGTCGCACCTCAGGGTATGCGAACCTTGGGGTTTCTCCTACCTACTCCAAATTTGGTGTTGGGAACGATGGCCCGTTGGGAGGCCTCTTATTACTGGTTTTCCTGTAAGTATTTTGGTTCACTATATTCTTTAAGGCAGTTACATATAATGAAATTATTAATGGATAATTCATTATCGTATTCAATGCAGCATTGGAACGGGTAGGATACACTGCCTACAGCTCTGTATATCTGGACGCAAGCAGAGTTAGTTAAAGGGAATGCGAGGTGCAAGTACAGGGAGTACACGGACTGTCTCGACGTCCTGACACAGCACCAGGTTATCCTCTCTTTATTATCATATATGTGTCTTGTTCGATGTACACTATATCACAATCTAACTCAATTACAAAATGTTCAGGTGCATTGGTGTCCTTGGGATGCTCCGGAGCTCCAGGACTATCTGAGTTCTGTCACTAGGGATGAGTCAGACGAGTATCGCTGCAACGTCCCTCTTATTTTCTTCCACGTGGTTGAGATTCACTTGTCCATCAGGGTTTGCAGGCAGTTTGGAAGAATGTCAGGCTATCCACCATCGCTTTACTCCACCAACCAAGAATTGCACGGGTGCGTTATTGATTAATAACAAAGCTACAATTTAGAGATGTATATGGTACAACTAACAATCATTTTGTTGCAGGTATGACCGCAGGAAGAGGTACAAGACCAAGGATTGACGCGTGACACAACGCGTACATCCAGTTGTGGCAGACCAGGGACCGGCAGCCGATCGATGTGGGTCCCTCACACGACCAACATACCTTTGATGAGTACCTGCGGTGGCTTCATAGGTCTACGAGGACACATATCAAACCTCCATACACTAAGGAGGCGATTGACGAGGACGACGAAGAAGATGTGTACGACGTTGCCACTAGGGACGACACACAACTACAGAGAGCCCCGCTTCAAAGATACGTGGTAAGATATTCGAATGGTATAATTTGTTATCCATTAGGTATTAAGTATGTGTACTAAAACTGTCTAACCGCGTTTTTATACCCAGGCGACACAATTGTCAAGGCTGTCCAACGAAGCAGCGTTTCGGCTTCACGAGTCTAGAGGGCAGGGGCCAAGCGTTCTCGAGGCTTTTGTGGAGGTAAACATAAACTTGTCCGTTCCGAAAATATTTCTTTAGTGCATATGCGTTTGGAAAATGCATTAATTTTAACGTCTATTAAATAGATGAAGGTGAAGCGAGTCTGAGGAAGCTAGCTCGAAGTTGAGCTACATGGACACTCCTTGGGTGGTGGGTGGGTGCCCGTCTTCTGGCGGCGTCATTGGTCGGGTGCCACGTCTTCGGCTCTTTGAGGACACGTGGGCTCTTTCGCGCGGTCGCCACGGTGCTCGCTTCCGTTGTTGCGTACATCGCCACATTATAGCTATTGGAAGGACCCGCAAAACATCGCCACATTACGACGAACGACCTCGACGAGGACGCGGCGACGACGATGACGACGACGACGACCCCCTGGGCTTCCGCATACAGCACCACCAGTGGGACCCTTGGTAGCAGGACGAGATCGGCATGTCTCAGCTAGGTGGTGCCCCGCTTGATACCCAAGGGGCCTCACAGGTTATAACAAATGTAGTTTCTTTAAATACGTAGGCTCCATGAACAAACGATT
The DNA here is from genome assembly GCA_904845875.1 of Miscanthus lutarioriparius. NCBI lineage: Eukaryota > Viridiplantae > Streptophyta > Magnoliopsida > Poales > Poaceae > Miscanthus > Miscanthus lutarioriparius. The sequence continues at coordinate 77,005,212 of CAJGYO010000006.1, forward strand.
ATAAAGATTATAAGTAATCGTGCATATCATATACTTGTAGGGTACGAGCTATAAACACCGACAACGCGACCACACCGACGTTGGCTACACTCCCAATGTGTTGCCTACAAATCCAAAGAGATAGAGGCGTCTGAGGTATCCTTACACTTCTAAGACTTAGTTGGTTATGTCGAACGAATATTGTCATCCGAAACTTGTAGACTTAGTTAATTATGTCGAACTTATGTCGAACCAATGAAAATGTTATGTGGTAACTTGTCAACTTGCGCACGGACTCCATTTATTTGCTTCATATTCGTTTCAATGCATCGTTGCAGCACTTGTAGTTGTTTACAGCACCGACAATAGCTCTCGTTCAATTGCAATTGAGGTTGGTAAACCATGCTGCGTTCAGTCTTTGCCGCGGCTGTGGCCTTAAGCGGCGTTAGTGCCGGCGCCGTGTGGCTATGGCGCGTAGAGAGACCGCCACGTCACCCGGTCGATTGTTGATGTCGTCGCCGCGCCACCATGCATGGGGCGACACAGGCGCATTTCGCCGCGCCAGGGAAATAGGCACGGGCAAAAGTGTTAGTTTTGGAAAAAAAAATAAAATAGTGTTAGATTTAAAATTAGTTTACAAAAAGTGTTAAAAATAAAATAAAAATTCTTCCATGCACGGGCATTATGTAGTGTACTAGTGTTACATTCAGGACTCCCATTCTACTCCTTTTTGGTATGTAGCAGGGTGAGGCACTTTCATATGTAATGAGCATCAATAAGAAAAATGAGGCATTTACATATTTGCACATCATATATTATATGTATTTGTCTACACAAACATTTGATTGTAGCATATGTTTGTGATTTTAAATTAGGCATCATAACGTGGATTGTAGGAACAACATGGAACATTTCAGCTTCTATGCTACTCGTCAAATGTGCTGCATTCTTGATTTTAATTAATATTTATTGCCTTTGTACTGAATTGTATTTCTAACATTTATCTCTAGCAATTTTCTGATCTGCCAATGTTTTATTTTCAATCATCTTTGTGGCCCATGCACATTTTGATGTGAGATTGCCGGTGTTTAGTCCCATCTAGCCCAGGGTGACTCGCCCAAGTTCTTGTCCCATTTTTTTTAATTAGAAACCTGAAGGTTTGTAGTTTAACATCGAAACCAAGATACTGCCATTGTGTGACAACTTGTATAACCTAATAAGCATTGGGCGTGTCTCCCTGGCTAATGACATACTGAGTTACCTTGTCAAAACTGTTTTGGAATTGATATCTTCCCTGGGAAAACTATTAAGCTATTTAGGATTGATATGTTCGTTATTTAAAGCTGCTGACAATTAGAACAGGCTACACCTGGGATTGCTTTATCTCAATTATATGAGAACTTGAAACATTCATATGGTGTTTTGTGTCACTTACCTGTTTCTGAGGTGATCTAGATCTGATCAATTAAGTGTTGATTTTGTAAAACTTGGTTGGTGGTCATGAATATGTTTATGAACTGTCCGTAGAAGTTTTCTGTGACAATTGACATACTGAGTTACTATTGCAACTTTAGATGTGTTAAGCATATATCATATAGGAGTACTTTATATTAGATCAGATCAGTGATGCAATGAATAACGCTACCACTGAGTGGCCAGAACTGTGATGCAGCAATGTTGTATGCAATATAATTTAGCCTACTAGCATGTATATGGCATCCTGGTGTTCTTATTTATCGTAATCTGCCTCCTAGTATTGGAATTTGTTTTAGCTTAACCTGGCATGAAGTATGGTACTAAATCTTTTGGTTTTATTTTAGTAGTGCACATGTTATATGTTTATATCTGTTAATTATGGGCCAGTAACATTTGGTACATGCTTGCTTATATAGTGTAACATAATTTTGGCCTGATAGAATTGTTGTGGTAATAGTGATGCTAACTACAAATGAAAGAATGCAGTATGTTGGGTGTATAAATAGTCAATCGAGATTTAGCCATGGAGCAAGACAAGTTATGTCACAGCTAAATGATTGATGTCATTGTATTCAGTTCTATGGATGCACCAGTGCAATTACAGTAGCCGCAACACTGAGGTGATATGCTTTTCTAGACAATTTGCTAGCTGTTGATCTGTTGTTTTACAATGTCAATGTTTGTACTTTACTATGTTGCCTACATTAATTCGCTGGCATCACGGCAATCATGTATCACTATGGCACTTCCTGATCCTGGAGTGTCAGCTTAATTATCCCTATCATGCAACTTCAAACTTGGCATGTAGCCATGATTATGTTTTTGTGTTGGTTACACTGCTTGTATCCTGATCTTGTTGCATTTAAGTTCGTTTAATTTTGTAGATAACAAATTTCTATTCATATTGGTTACATTTTTAGTTGTATAAATTATGAAACCATGATGGCATTTCTCATGATGATTGTATTCATCTTCTTGGAGCAATGGGAAATGAAAAGGCAACAGTCAAATAGCTATTGGGAAGCAGAGTTGCCTCCAAACTCTGATTCTTTTTGGATCTTTCAATACTTTGAATCTAGCATTCTTAAGAGCATCTCCAAGAGATGATGTAAAACGTTTTGTAAAGTTAAATTTAGCTATTACTAAGAAAAAAAAAGTCTCCAACTGACTCTCCAAATCTAATCGCTCTCCATCCCTCTCCCTCCGCTCTCTATTCCTTGACAGCCCACATCGCTCGCCATCCGGCCTGTTGGCGCGCTCGGCGTTTCCCATCCCGTGCCTTCACCTACAGTTTCCCACGAACAGGTGTGTCCCCAGCTGCTTCCGCCCACCTCCCTCACCAATCTGTTGCTCGTCGCCCCCCTGCAAGCACCCCCCCCCATGTCTCTGCCGCCGCGTCCTCCTGTTCTGGCGGCTGCGTGTGGGGTATGGCGCCCGGTCTTCTCCGATGCTCCAGTTGCCTGGTAGTTCCATGAGTCAAGGAAGCCAGGATTCCAGTGGTTGCGAGGAGCTTGTGAATTTGGATTGGATGGAAAACGGAGGGGTCGGATTGCTGCGCCGTCGGGTGGTGCCTCCCATGGGCTTGGGTGCCCAGATACAGCAGTTCTCTTTCTCAACCGGTGGGCAGCCACCGCACTTCCCCTTCCCTAGTGCAGTCCAGGTCGACGGCGAGGAGGAATTGTCTGGTGACGCCTTGCTAATTTTATTTCTTTTCTCAGTTTGTTCATAGCAGTGTGTTGGTCTTGCTCTGAGCAGAAATGATTTAATTCGGAAAAGAAAATCTAACAATGAGTTGGCATGATTGTTGTCCATATCTTGCTCCTCTGTTCAATGGATGAATTTTGGTAATATACTGTAGTGGATGGCTAAATTATACATGTCCTCTTGTGTGGGAATAATTGCATTCAGAAGTGATGCCAATGGAGAGTTTTTGTAGCAATTTCAGAAAGTGATGTTTGGCTGTGTGATCAGTACAAATAGCAATTTCAGAAGGTGATGTTCGGTTATGTCAATATGTCCTATGTGAGTATGAGGTCGAAATTTGTTTGAGACTGAATTGGCTAGATTTCTCCAGCATCAGAGTGACATTTTAGGAACTGAACTGGTTTATTTTCTCTAGTACAGATAGAAATTTGTTGAGACTGAACTCATACATTTTCTCCAGTTTCAGAGTGACATTTAGATTGGAAATTAATATTATTGTTTCTTTGTGCAGCATTGATGCAAGGAAATGGGCAAGGTCAGTTTTTTTAATATTATTCTTGCTGCTTTGCAGCTGTTGCATCTTATAGAGAGCAAGGCATAGTTTTAATTTTAAAAACCAAATGATTAACCTTTGCTTGAAAGAGACATGTAGTTTTCAGCAGTTCTGTCATGTTACTGAGTTTATTTCCTGCACTTCGTAGGACAGGCTGAGGTCACTTGAGGCCTTGGATTGACAATCAGTCAAGTCTGATTGTCACAGCAAGGCTGAACTTACTTGTATTGTCACTAATATTATTGTTTGTTGAATAATACATACATATTTGAAGCAAACTGAGATTATTGTTTGTGACAGCTCTGTACCTATTTTTTTAGCAGTTTTTTTTTTTTTCTTCAATATAGTATTTAGCAGTTCTTGGTCATACATGTTCTGAAATTTTCTGCTCTGTACGAGATGCTTCAGCTCAATTGAGACTAGGGATATGCATCGGTAATAATTTATGAATTCAATATTCTTTGTTCTTTGCTTCACAGGTGCCATGGATTCAGGGGGATATTACACTGACCTGATTACAAATGGCTTTGGTCTTGCTAATCAGTCTGAAATTCCACCTCCTGCTCAGGAAGTAGAAGCACAAGATGAGGTTCAAGCAACAGGGAAAGGAAATCCGAAAAGAACAAAAAATTTCACAATTGATGAGGATGAACAACTTGTCAAATCGTGGCTAAACGTGAGCTTGGATCCAGTGAAAGGTGTGGACCAATCACGTACCACATATTGGAAACGAATACATGCACATTTCCATGCCCACAAGGATTTCTCATCTGATCGCTCGCAAGGCTCTCTGATGAACCGTTGGTCTGGTATGCAGCATGATGTGAACCTCTTTGCGGGTTGTCTTTCCAAGATTGAAGGCAGAAATCAAAGTGGAGTGACCATCGATGACAAGGTTTGACGACACACCTTTCCCTTTCCAATTGTATATATGATTTCGATGCATCTCACACATTCATCTTTGTCCACTATGTAGCAAGCAGATGCATTGAAAATGTTTATTAAAGAAGACAAGCAGCATAGACAATTTCCATACATGCATTGCTGGAAATTATTAAAAGGCGAAGCTAAGTGGGCAGATAGGCAAAAGCAGATGGAAACCCAGAAGCCAATCAGTAAAAAGCAGAAGGTTTCAGCCAATTCAAGTCGTACATCGGCTCCTCCTTTTCTGCCCGCTGCTACTGTTGATGAGAATCAACATTCTAATAGTGCACTTCAGAGATCTCCAGGGCAAAAGAAGGAGAAGCAGAAATTATGGCAACATTCCAGCATCGAAGCGTTGAATTATCTTTTGGTAAAAAAGAAAGAAGCTGATGCAGAGGAGTTGAAGAAAGAGGAGCGGTACAAGAAAGCCTTCACATTGCAGGAAGAAAGGATCAGACTGGAGAAAGAAAAACTTGAGTTACAAAGGGAACAATTTGAGTTCAACAAGAACCTGGAAGAAGAGAGAATTATGAATGTCGACACAAGTCACTTGCGCACTGACCAGCATAAGTACTATGAAGTGCTTAAGAATGCCATACGTGCTAAGACGCCTAAATAATTAGATGTGTCATTGTTTCTATTTGTCGCTACCCTTTAAATATATTTTAAGTACTTGTTCTCAGATTGTGACATTAGCAGTTCCTGTGAGTGAACTATATTTGCACTCCTAGTTCTCAGATTGCAACAAGTGTGACTGATGTACTGCATTTGTTCCCTGTGAATGAGACATGGCCTTGTGCACAGTTTGTTCAATAACTGAATGGAAACACAAATCCTGACAGCCTTGTGCACAGTTTGTTCAATAACTGAATGGAAATACAAATCGCTATAACAGAAAATGTAATCATTCAACAAATTATGATTGCTGCTAGCGTTTCCTCATCCCACTCACGAGCTGGCCCTTTAGAGAATGCAAAGCGAGCTTGTAGAACCCCAAATGCTCGTTCAACGTCCTTCCTACAAGCTTCTCGTGCCTTGGCAAAATATTTCTTTCTTGTTCCCTTGTGGCTCTGGTATGGTCTTCACGAACATGGCCCAAGATGGATATATGCCATCTGCGAGGTAATAACCCATTGTATAATCATTCCCATTGAAGTAGTAATTAACCTGTGGACCGTCACCTTCAGCACGCCTTGCAAATATAGGAGATCTTTGAAGAACATTGATATCATTGTGCGAGCTTGGCATCCAAAGAATGCATGCCAAATCCAAAGATTTTTAGAGGCAACCGCTTCTAGTATAATTGTAGGCTCCTTTTTATGCCCTCGGTACATACCATGCCATGAAACAGGGCAATTTTTCCGGGTCCAATGCATGCAATCTATGGAATCAAGCATTTTTGGGAAACCTCTGCTCTCACCAATTGCAAAATAATCTAGCCGTATCTTGTTCATTAGGCAATCTCATGTACTCAGGTCCAAATACTTGAACAACAGCTACGACGAACCTTCTCAAACTTTCTAGAGCAGTACTCTCGCCAATACGAACATAGTCATCAGTAGCATCAGCCGCTACACCATAAGCTATCATCCGAAATGCTGCCACCACCTTTTGCAAACAAGGTAGTTCTAGGATATCGGTTGCATTCCTCTTTTGCACAAAGTAGTCATCAGGCTCCTCAACAGCATTCATTATACGAACAAACACATGACGCCTCATTCAAAATCTATGGCACAAGACTAATTAATTAGCCACACATGCACCTATGTACAAAAAAAATCATACTATGAGGGAAAAGTACAAACCTCCGCCTAAAATAGTTCACCCCATACGTAGGATCATCTGAGAAATAGTCTTAAAAAGGTCTGGAGTACCCGGACTGCCTATCACGATTCAATACGCGATGTCCATTAATAGAACCTCGGCGATATGGTTGCTTGTCATTGGTCTCTGCTACTATGTGTGCAGTAGCAACATATAAATCATCCTCATCGTCCGAAGATGATGACTCAAGCACTTCATTGAACACTGTATCATAGAATTCATCTTCAGAATCCATCGTTAACACACCTTAAGCTGTAGGATAGAAGGACAAATTCTCTAATCAATCGAGATAATTATCTGTGTCAATTTGCAAAATTATGGCCAAATTAAGCAAACCTCCTACACGGCTAGGGCAGCCAGCTACCGTGATGCCCTTCAAGATGTGCGGCCGGCCATGCCCTGATGGTTGGGCGACAGCCCCTTGTGGCCTGGTGGACGTGAGCGTTGATGATGCCTAGGCAGCCGGCAACCAGCGGATGGGATCGGGATGGAGTTCCAGGCAACCGGCCCCTGCTGCGGAACTTGAGTTCGAGGCGGCGCCTGTGATGATCCGAAAAGAGAGCGGACGGGATCATGATCGATGGGAAGAGAAAAAATCTGATGACATGACATGTTTAAATATAGAGAGTCTCAATTTAGATAGTCTGTTGGGGTAGTCTATTTTTTGAAGAGGAATTCATTTTACAAAATACAAAAATCACTAAATTTACATATTCCTTTTGGCTAATATGTTGCAGATGCTCTGATGCTTATCCACTTGCTTTTGAAGCAATACTTGTGACTTATATTATGTCTGGAACACGTCAATATGCGCCTTTTTGTTTGGGCTTGTTTGACTAATAAGCCATGGCTGAAAGTACTATTTGCTGATTTGGTGCGAGAAAAAAATACTATTCATTGGCCGATAAGTCATAGGTTATAAGCCGAACACACCCAGCGAACATGCTGATGGTACTCCGCCCTCGCACCCACCGGACCTTGCCACAGCTACGACAAGCACGCAACGGCTCCCCGTTGTGGCTCCTTCTCCGCGTCGACTCACCGCACTGGTTCCTCCGTGCGGCGTGCGGCGTGCGCGCCTGCGGTGGCGCCACAGTGTCACCGACGGCCCCCCTGGGTACCAGCATCGACGCCCCCCTACAGCAAGTGCAGGGACCCCAAAGCGGAGCGCGTGGCGCCCCCTTCTCTGTCTCTTGGTGAGTTATGACTCTCAAATCTGGACTTCCTCACTCTGAGCCAACATTGATGAAACATTTGGATTCAATTATATTCTTGCACAGCCAACTTTCACTCCATCATGCTTTCTGTATTGAACAATACAATCTGTTATTTTGATTTTTTTTTTGTGTACCATGTTTGAAGTCGAATGAGAAACATCAGACTCCCAAGGATGATTTGACCTTCATTTAAAAAAAATAACTTGATAACATATTAGTCATGATATTTAATGCAGTATACAGCTTAAGATAGATGTATACTATAAACTATAAATAGAGGCAAATCAAGTTTGCAAATGTGGTTATCTAGTGCCACTTGACTTTTCTTCTGTTTAACACATTTGTGTGTACTTATTTAGATGCATATATGGAAATAGCGACTTGTGACTTTTTTAGTGCTTCTTGATGCATCACCCTGTGATATGTGCTGCCTCTCTACTACTATGCAAGCTTGCTGCTACAAATTTTAAAAAAGCAGTGAAATAATGATTTCACCTCTGCTATGCTTGGCTAGTGGATGACAAAAAGTGTCTCAGAGTTGCTGCTTCTAGTCCAGTAGTGCTAAAGTAGATGTACTGCATGAACTCTAATACTGCAGGAGGATGCTCCTTTCTAGCATGGTAGAATGGTTGATATGTAATATTTTAATAGGTTGGCTTTGATGTCTACTCGACGCTCTCCTGGTGTCCTTTGTACTCTTCCACTATCCTATTCTCCCTTCCTGCGCCCACCATACTTGCCATATGTTTTTTTGTTGCCATATGTTTATACTTTATATACAAAGTATTTTGATTCAACATACTGCCACTGTTTTTAAGATGATGTTTAAGCACAGGTTAATTATACAATAACAACAAAGCCTGTCAACAAGTTAATTATATTATTTTTTATTTAATTATTTTGTCATAAATATTTTACAAACAGATGAAGTGTTTATACATCCTTTCTTTAAAATATCACATCAGTACCATCCATGAGCTCCTTAGCTATTTTGCCTCTATTGGCAACTGCTCTATACAGTAGTACTGGTGGTAGCCGCACTCTGGCTACTGCTCTACAGTATAAAAAGTCAAGATATTTCCATTGGATACCTTTGAAGACCATAGAGTTCCAAAACCTTATAAATTTGCCATCCATTGTTGTGTTTGACGACACATGTTTTTGTAGTTTAATTCCTTATTGATTCCATTTACATTAAATAATACCTTTCTTTTTATATTTGCTTACTGTTGTTGATGATAGTTTTGAAATTTTCCTTAGGATGGGAATCTATTCTGGATTTGATCCATGATCTCTACGAGGAAGAAGATGCATCTCCTTGGTTGTTCTAGGTTCAACTAGCCTAGATGAGCCAGCTTAAGGAACAGACAAGAACTGCTTTGATTAATCTATGACCATTCCGAGTAGCATGGCATCTTTCTTGATGTACTAGTGCTCCTCTTTATTTCTAACAAGTCAAAAGCCTGTTCGTTGGTTGATTTCTAGGCTGATAAATTCGGCTGGTGCTGGTTTGTTGTGAGAGAAAAACACTGTATCATGACTGATAAGCTCTGACTGAAACCAACCAACGAACATGCTCTCTAATAGCTTTGTACAGTACTTCTATAGGACTGGAGTGTCACATACTAGTGCACTACTATGCGGTATACTAGAGTTATGCCATGTCTTTGTCATATTTAACTTCAAAACTCAAAACTCTGGATTTATGCCATGCCTTTAATTCCTTATAAAAACCATCTGTCGCCACAAAATTCGGAGGAAGCCGGTATTGTTGAAGTGGTGGTGACCAGGCATCTTTTGATGCTTTTGGCCAAGAACAAACACCACAAGCACCTCTACACCAAATGCGTCAGCTTATGCACCTGAGCCACAACATTGGATTATATTTATTATTTTTATATTGCATATCCATGACAAATTGCAAGCGTCATCAAGTCTTTTCTTGTGGTACTCTGTTGGTGAATAAATAGATTCCTTCTTGTGTGGTACTTCATCTGTCCCTCAATAATTAGATTTTTAAGTTGTGTTAAGTGAAATTTTTTAAAACTTTGACTGAATTTCTAGAAAAAAGCATTAAGATTTATGACATCAAATTAGCATCATTAGATATATCATAAAATATATTCTCATAATGTGCTCATTTTATGTCTTTGATGCTGTTATTCTTTTCTATAAAGCTAGTCAAATTTAAGATAGTTTGACTTCCACGTATTCTAGGAATTGATTGATTTGGAGACGGAGGGAGTACTATGCTTAGAGACACTTTGGTACCTACTAGGTATTTTAATGCAATGAATAAAAATAGATACTCTATCTGCCCCATATAAAGCGTCGTTATGGAAAACATGCTTGTCGAACTTTTCTCAACTTTAACTAGGTTTATAAAAATGTTAGAAACATTTTTTTATCTCTAGATAAGTTTGTTATAAAAATATTCAATGATCTATCTAATGATGCTTATTGTGTACTCTAAGTATTAATATTTTTTCTATATATTTAGTCAAAGTTAAAAACGTTTGACTTATTGGGAGCCGAGAATAACACTTTTTATGGGATGGAGGAAGTACCTATTACACTTAATTGTTATCGATACCGGGTATGCTGCACCAGAGTTAACAAAACAAAATGTAAGTTCGCCCATGAGTATACCATCTCCGTCCCAAACATAATACGATTCAAAATTTATTCTTGGTTAAAGTGTCTAAAGTTTGACAAGATATATAATTAAAAAATATTAACACTTTTGACTTTAAATAAAAATACTATTAAAATATGTTTCATGACTTATCTAATAGTGCCTATTTAGTACGATAAATACTAGTATTTTTATATAAATTTAGTTAAACTTGAAATATTTTAATGCAATATTATTCTAGAGTTGCATTCTTTTTGGACAGAGGGAATATTTATATCTGTACGCCAAGTATGTAAAATAAAACTTGCTTGATTTTAAATTTAAGCAAACCACACGAGTACACCACGTTAATTTCATGCGGCTTTAATCATAAATTCAAGTCAAATTCTAATTCTTTTTCTCCATCCTTAATATGCAACTCCAAACATTATGAAACAATATATATGTGTATGTATTATTTATGTGTATGTTCTTAACTAAATACGCTATTATAGTAAATAATAGTACATTATGACAAAAACTTCATTCCACAAAAGAAGTACATCTTAGGTACGTTAGTGTACCACTTCCCTAAAAATTACAAAAAACATATATACAATGATTTCTTTTACAATCTTATCCTAACGAGAGTGAGAGCGTTGATTAAGGGCTTGTTTGGTTCGTCTAGTAGCTACTAAATTTAATAGCTTTTACTTACTTTAGTAATTTTTTAATCAAACGCTACGACTAAAAACTATTAAAAAAACTTTAATCCTCTCTGTAACTATAGAGTTACTAAAAATGACTGTACCTTCAGAGCTACTAGTAGCTCGAACCAAACCCACTCGGCTCCCGCTTCACCCACAGAATCCAATGGCTTCTCCGCGTTGCGACACGCGCCCTCACAGCTTTTGCTTAAAGGCCCTTTGAATTTCGAGGAATCAACCCGCAGTCCAACTCCACTGCCGAGAACAGTAATCGCAGTTTTCCAGAAACACCCCTGCTCCCACCCCGCACCCGCAGCCCTCCCCGACCTCGTGCTCTCTCTCCATCCTCTCCTCTCCCCGCCGCCCCCACCTCCGCCCCTCTCTTCCCTCTCCTCCCGCGTAGCCTCCACACCGCCGGCACTCGAGCATGGAAGTCGCACGGCCTCTGCAGCACGGCGGAGCGCGTGGATCGGCCGGATCTTGCTGGTCCCCGCGGCAGCCATGGTCGGTGGAGGCGGGAGCGATAGCCCCTCCGTGCCCTCTCCTCCATGCATCGCCTCTATGCCGGCACGAGTGCCGTCGTAGCCAGGGCATGGGAAGACGCGCGGACTTTGCAGCGCGAGGGAGTATGTGGAGCCGTGCTGGATCCGGCGGCGCAGATCCGGCAGCGTGCGAGATCTGGTGGAGAAAGTTGTGGAAGCTTTGGCACACGTCCGCGTCACCGTCCTCCTTGCATCCTTGAAGAGGCTCAAGGTGAGAGATTCGCATTTGATTGATCTCATGTCCTTGCCTAGACCTTCTGCGCGTCACCGTCCTCCTTGCATCCCGAAGAGGCTCAAGGTGAGCGATTCGCATATGACTGATCTCATGTCCTTGCTTAGACCTTCTGCTTTCGTGTATGAGCTCACTTTTCACTTCTGTGTTTTGGTATACAAGATTTGATTAGGGTTGCGACTGGTGTGGAATTGTGTTCTCGACCTGCACACCACTAAGAGCTGGGATTTAATGTGAGTGAACATGTCACTCTCAAAAGGAATACTCTTGGAGAGTAGTTGTTGAGAATATTTCTGATCAACTTCACCTATCTGAATTACATATCATGTAGTAGCTCTTTGGTTGTAGAATATTGCATTATGTTGGGTTAATCTTTGGACTACCGACTACCATTTAACATTGCGTTTTTACAGTCACTCTGTTGGGGGGAACTTCTGCATCTTTCTAATGGCTCTGGTCCAAATATGAATGCTGGTGTTACCTCTTTAGTGGTCGGATGCTTCTACTGATAATTTTTTCATATGCATATATAGCTTTATCTAGGTAATATTTGATCTCGAACGTGTACCATGTTGCCACCACAGACTGAAATCATTCTTCTTTGTTTGTTACAATAGAGATGGACATATTAAAGGGCCGGGCGGTGCTGCGGATGGTCGGTCTGCCTTGTCGAAACAGAAGCTGAGCCCCTCTCTCACTGCTTGCATCTGTAGCTGGAGGTCAGTGCCCCCCTCTTTTTTGTATGTCTTTTCTATTTTTTGATTGATGTGCTCATGTCCTGCGCTTGTGAGTGGAATTACCACTCCAGCAGGTGTTCGATGCTTCGAGCGATCTCCATGAGCTGAGCGCAAGAAAATTGTCAAGCTATCTGATTACTCTTGCTACTGAATCCGGTGTTTGTGGATTTGTGATAAATCTGAATTCTTACAATTATGACACATAGTTTCCGGTTTTTTCGTGCCAGGAGATTGATTAGTAGCTTACTGAATATGGACATATTTTGTTCAGGGGCAGCAAATAGTATTTTACATGAACTTATTGTTTGGTTAGTAGCTTACTGAGTATGTTGGTTGTCAAAAAAGTATAGCTGTAGGTTGTCAAAAGTATAGCTTATGGACCAAATATGCCAGAAAATTAAGCAAGCTGATAGACCAAAGGTATCCCCTCACTGTATGTATGCACATGGATCCTGTTGATCTTTTCGAGCATTGTAGCGAAATATGAGAAGCTCTCTGAACTTTAGCATTCTTTTGCAGGTCTGTTGTTTGATTGGCTTGGTTTCTTTGGGTTGCAAGTACAGGACTCTTGGATGAAAAAACTATCACTTCACGTCTAGGAGCTTGGTAAGTGGTAGGAGATCCTTATGATCGTGGGGTGTTTTTATATGTCCATTCCTGTTACATGGTCTGAGTTACTGAGTATAGCTCATGTGTCCAGATTATCGCGGTAGTCACCTACATGGCCGTTTGGATCTACTTCAAAATATTGTCATTGTGTTGCCTTTACTTCTGTATTAAGAAATATTGTCATTGTATTGCCTTTACAGGCCGATGATGGACTGATGGTTGTGACTGTATGGCAAGAACTATAGATATGTAATGTGTTTAATATCTTAGTGCTACCACATCTTATTATGAAGCGTACGTCTCTCAAGTGTAGACTAAGGCTGCGTTCGGCTGGCCGGCGCACTCACACGGACACTGTTCACGCGAACAGTGTTATCACAGTATTTTTCTTTCACGATAATTAGCCGGAACAGTATTTTGACTTATTTTTTAGTCCAGCCAAACACAGTCGAACTTTTATTTTTTAGTCATTGTAGGGCGCCTGATGTTCTAGTGTACATAAATTCAAACGTTTAATTGTCCTGGGAGAGTACTACAATCCGGACGGGAGTAGCTAGTTGTGGTCCATGGTTAGAGACGTGAAAACAGCTCACACAATTGCAGGAGTCGTGCTTTGGCTAGCAAGGTGGTGTGTATGAAGATAGTTTGACTTACACGGATTATAGTAATGATTGATTTGGGGACGAAGGGAGTACTACACTTAGACACACTTTGGTACCTACTAGGTGTTTTAATGTAATCAGTCTGTTTGTTGGTTGATTTCTGGACTGATAAGCTCGGCTGGTGCTGGTTTGTTGTGAGAAGAAAATATTGTACTATTGCTGATAAGCTCTAATTGAAACCAACAAGTGAACAGGCTGAATGAATAAAAAAAGATACTCTCTTTGCCCCATATAAAGTGTCGTTATAAAAACATGCATGTCAAACTTTCTAAACTTTAACTAGGATTTATAAAAAATATTAACAACATTTGTATCTTACCATAAATTTATTATAAAAATATATTTAATGATCTATCTAATGATGCTAATTATGTATTATAAATATTATTTCTATATCTTTGGTCAAAATTAAAAATATTTGACTTCTCCGGAACTGAGAATAACACCATGTTTCTTAGAGATCCACCATCTAGCAACTGAGACTCAAAAGAGACAATATAAACTTCTAAAACCATGCCTGCCACCATTAGAACATGCATGTTTCGAAACTGACTATTAGAATAGACATCCATGCAACCACTCCCGCGCCCGCTCAGTTTCAGTTTCTCACATCTACAAATGGCAGGGGCACCAAGTTGACTACCATATTGGTCGATCCTGATTCCTGCCCATCTTGTGAGCTCTTGCCTCCTCGAGGTTGATGCTGCTGAATCCCAACCAATACAGATCGGCGCTTTTATTTGTTGATCTTGGCACCTTCACGTCCTTCCAGAAAACATAAAGAATTTCAAATATTCCGTAAGCTCCATAGAATAGTAGAGTATTTATTACACCATGTTTCTTAGAGATCCACCATCTAGCAACTGAGACTCAAAAGAGACAATACAAACTTCTAAAACGTGAGACGTTCAATTCTAGGTTTCGACAGCAACAGCAGTTAAAGAAAAAAGAACAAGTGTTGCACAGATTCATATTCACCACAAAAGAGACGAGTTTTATCTTCAACACTCCCTCTGTTAACTAGGTTGTCTCTAGTGATCGTGTTTGTTATTACAAAGCAGCCGCACACAATTTTTGAACTCTTGGGGAATAGTATATTTCCAAAGAGCATGACTATAAACTGGGTTAGTACCTCTGAAGTTAATAACACCATCTAAAGATTTAGTATTGTAAATGCCTTGAAAGTTCCACACCAATGTCACATTCATCAGAAAAAGTTGATGGACATGCCTAAAATTTCCTTTGTGCTAACTCCTAAGCTATCTCTAATCTTTGATGGATCAGAGCCATTGAACCAAGGGCTATTCTGTCTATCTGACTAAGACATAGCAATTAGGGAGTTAAAAAATGCTAAAAAACATTTGCTTGCACACTCCTCTCCTGATATTGAAAGAAGAAATAATGCCAAAAAGAAGTGATTGATGCATGACTGGTGCTCCTTCAAAAAGGAGTGAAACCGACGGATGAAAGCCTCTATGATAGATACAACCTGATTCAGCTTCATTTGACATGCAAGGATTTTTGAGTGGCTCATGTCATGGATTTCAACAGCAAAAGCTTGACTGACATTATTGCTTTGTGTTCAGCTACTCTTGGATTGAGGATATCACCGAAGAATAACAGCTGATCCTTAGGAACAGCAGATACAATTAGACAAGGAATCTTGGTACCATCCAGAGCAATTAGCAACTTGAACTGCACAGGCGTCTTCTCTTTGACGATAACTTCGGGTGCGGGGCCTCCAATTCCTTCAATCAACTTTTCCAAGTAACTCAACACGCTGATTCAAATCTTCATGCAAACAAAGACAGGAAAACAGATCTTATCAAGTATAAAAAAAAGTGATAAAACAATATTTACAATCATGTAAATGGGCAACTACGCATGTAACTGATAAATATGTAGATATAAGGGTGTACATGAACCAAATTGTGGGGAACCGGGGTACCCAAGGAGATGGAACTAATAACCATCGAACATTAAAAACTCCCGAACGGACAAGAGCACCGCTGCACTTCTTGCTCGAACGACAGGAGTTTTGGTTCCGCCTCGCCTGATGCCCGTCAGCCAGCTCCGCCTCCCCCGACGGCTGGGGGGACGGCTCCACCTCGCCCGAGGGCTGAGGGCTAGACTCCGCCTCGCCCGATGCCCGTCGGCCAGCTCCGCCTCCCCCGACGGCTGGGGGACGGCTCCGCCTCGCCCAAGGGCTGAGGGCTAGACTCTGCCTCGCCCGACCCCCGAGGGCTGGGCTCCGCCTCGCCCGACCTCCGAAGGCTAGGTTCCGTCTCGCCTGACGGACCTCGCCTCGCCCGATGTCCAAGGTTTGGCTCCGCCTTGCCTGACAACTGTACCCCGCTCCCTCATGATGCTAGGCACAGGGTAGGACAAGACGTTCGGGTCAACCGCAGCATCAAGGACCATGCCCTGCGCCCCTACAGGAGAGTACCGCCAGGGCATGACAGGACAGGCGCTTAGACCCTTCCAGGCGTAGCAGAGCCTGAATAGTGTTGCAGGCGCGTGCTCTTCGCCCTACAGTGTTGTAGGCGCCGCCTTCAGTCCCTAGGCGAGGAGTCCGACACAGACATACGACAACCACTACATTCTAGGGGGGAATCCCGTCCCCTACAGTGGAAAACGAGCAGTCACCGCGCCTTCCGCTCCCCACAGGGATGCAGATCAACACACCGCCCGCAAAGGCGGGATGGGACGCACCCACTTGCTAAAAAGGGCCAGGGCATGGCCTACGAAGATCAGCGGACACGCCACTTCTGACACTATCTGCCATGTTACACAGGTCAGGCGCGGGGAAAAAGGAAGACCTGAATCCTTCGAAGGACCTTCTATACCCTTGGTATTTTCCTCTTTCTTCCATCTGTAACCCCTGCTCCCCCCTTGGTCTATAAAAAGGAGGGCAGGGCTCCCCACCAAAGGGACAGACTTTCAACGGACAACTCACATACAGACAAACTCATAGAGAGTTCAGTTCGACTCATATACACAGCCAAGCCGCCACCAGGCTCTTGGCCTCCTTTCGACCCTTCCATCAGAGACCTGGGACTAGTCCCTCTCTCGACCGTTTGTACCCCCTACTATGAACCGTTTTCAGCGCTAATAACACGAGCAGCAACAGACTGGACGTAGGGACATTCAACCCGAACCAGTATAAACCTTGTGTCCTTTAGCGCACCATCCGGGCCTAACGCGCATAATTATAAATTTACTAGCCAGTGCTTGTTTGAAACACCGACAGTTGGTGCGCCAGGTAGAGGTCTTTGCGTGTTCCAAACCAGGCCTCGGATGGCTAACCACAACGTCAGCTGGGTCCCAGGCGCACACGTGCGCTTCGGGAGCCTAGATTTTGTCATCACGGTGGGAGGAGAGTTGGTATGGGCGCAGACCGCCATCCAATCTCTCCCCTCCATCGTCCTCGACCACAATAAGTGTGGGCGCTAGCTCGGCATCTCCCTTGGACCCCAGCAATCTAGGGAGAACCAGCGTCGCCTTGCCCTTTCCAATGACGACGACATGGCACGACCTTCCGAAGAGGGGCACCTCTCTCCAGAGCACCACGTGCGGAGCGCCCCGACAGTGCTTCCGTTCGGTCTCCACAACGCCGCGGCGACCGCTTGCCACTTTGTGGCACTACGCATGGTTCAACCGCCCGCGGACAGCGAGTTCGTGGGGGTAATTGAACACGACACGGAGTCCATCCACAAACTCCTCACCAAGGAGCCAGAGTCATCCTCTCAGTCTGACTCCAGCAGGGGGAGCCATCACCCTTCTCGGGAATGCTTCATGGCGGAAACCTCCGAGGGGCACGTCGAAAGCGTCTCCGAGGGGGAGGCCACCCCGACAGCCAACCCTGATGCCAGGACCGGAGGGGAGGCGGCGGCCCCATCCCACGTAAGGATGGAGCAACTGAGAGCACGAAAGCTGGAGATCGATGATGCCGGACAACAGCTTGTTTGGGAGTACCGAAAGGTCGATGAGGAAATCAAGCGTCGCGGAGACGGTGGGCACGCACGCACCGCCGCCCGTAACGTACACCAAAGGATCCTCACCGACGACGGGACCCTCCCTCACTTCGCTTGGGCAAGTCAGAACATCGCCGCTGCGACGACCTTGTTTCACGGCCTTCTAGAGGCCGCGACGTCCGAGGATCGCCGGCCACGCCGGGAAATTCGCACGTTGCTTGAGCTTGCGACGGCGCAGTAGGCGAAAAGCTCGTTGTCTCGGTGACGTGAGCCCGACACCAGCTAGCGCACGCCCTCGGTGCGCCTCGCCAAGGATGCATCGGTTCACCAGACACCGCCAGATAGCAGGCAGCACACCCCTGTTCCGGTGCATCAACGTCTCGACCACAACCGCGACGCACGCAGCACCATCGACGCCCGCAGACACGCCTAAAACGACTCAAGAGAAGGAGCCAAACGCGGCTACCACCCTCAGCGCGGCGGACGCTACGACAGCGGCGAGGACCGAAGCCCAAGCCCCGGCCTGTCGGGCCCTCAGGACTTCGGCTGGCACATCCTCAACACTACTTTCCCGCCAAGGTACCGACCACCTACCAACATCCCTAAATATTCTGGAGAAACAAACCCCGGGCTTTGGCTCGAAGACTATCAGCTTGCCTGTCAAGCCGGCAGCATGAATGATGATGATTTCATTATTCGCAATCTCCCACTATTCTTGGCCGATTCGGCGCGAGCATGGTTGGAGCACCTACCGCGCAACGCCATTCAGAGTTGGGCGGACTTGAGGGAGATCTTTGTGGGAAACTTCCAGGGCACGTACAAGCGCCCCGGGAACCCATGGGACCTCAAGAACTGCAGCCAAAAGGCCGATGAAACCCTCCGTGGGTACATCCGGCGCTTCTCCCGGCAGTGCAACGAGCTCCCTAACATCGCCGATGTCGACGTGATAGGAGCCTTCCTATCTGGGACCACCTGCGAGTCTTTGGTCCATAAACTGGGACGCAAGGGCCCACGGACCACCAAGGAACTCCTGGACATCGCCACCAGCCACTCCTCAGGAGAGGAGGCAGTCGGAGCGATCTTCGACCGTTCGATGGCAAGGCAAGGCGGGACGAGGGCGCCGGCGAAGGCGCCTCCAACCGTTCCACCAAAAGAAAGAATAAGAAGCAATGACACAACTACTCGCTCGTGGCCGCTACCGACCGCAAGGGTGGCTGGAAGCCCACGGAGGGCACTCCGAACCACTTTGAAAAAATGCTCGAGTGGCCATGCCCAAACCATGCTTTCCCGGCCAAGCATCTATACAAGGATTGTGGCCTCATGCGCAAATACTTGTCCGGAGGTCTCAACAAAGGGGTGCAGGGGAAGGAACCTGCCCCACCACTGACGACACCGAGGAGAAGGACGACGCCTTCCCAACATCGAATGGCGCCCTCATGATCTTTGGAGGATCAACGGCCTACTACTCCAAACGCCGCCAGAAGGTCACGCGCCGCGAGGTCTACACGGCCGGACCGGCCACGCCTGCCTTCCTCCAGTGGTCTGAATCCACCATAACCTTCAACCGGGCCGACCATCCGGATGTCGTCCCACACCGGGAAGGTACCCGCTTGTTGTCGACCCGATCGTCGGCCCAAAGCGGCTCACAAAAGTACTGATGGACGGAGGCAGCGGCCTCAACATCATGTACGCAAAGACACTCGACGAGATGGGCGTTGACCGAACAAACCTCCGCCCGATCCAAGAGCCTTTCCATGGCGTCGTGCCTGGCAAACAGGCCGTGCCGCTGGGGCAGATCGATCTGCCCATCACTTTTGGGGATCAGTCCAACTACAGGACTGAGACCCTCACCTTTGACGTGGTAGGATTCCCGGGAACCTTCCATGGCATCCTGGGCCGACCATGTTACGCGAAGTTCATGGCCGTCCCCAACTATACATACCTCAAGCTGAAGATGCTGGGCCCTCGCGGGGTCATCACCGTCGACACCTCCTTCCAACGCGCTTACGAGTGCGAAGTCGAATGCTGCGACCACGCCGCCACGATCGTCGCCTCCAGGGAACTTGCCACCCTCAGGGAGGAGGCTGCCGAAAAAACGTACGACGCAAAGAAATCAACCGGGGCGTTCGAATCGGCAGAGGGCTCCAAGGAGGTCCTCATAGACCCCAGCAGCTCCGAGGAAAAAATGGTACGCATTGGTACCGCGCTCTCCTCCGAATAGGAAAGCACGCTCGTTGACTTCCTCTGCGATAACAAAGACATCTTTGCGTAGAAACCCTCGGATATGCCGGGCATCCCGAGGGAGGTCGCCGAGCATACTTTAAAAATCCACCCAGGTTCCAAGCCGGTAAAACAACGCCTGCGCCGCTTCGACGAGGAAAAGCGCCGGACCATCGGTGAAGAAATAACAAAACTGCTGGCCACCGGATTCATCAGGGAAGTACACCACCTAGAGTGGTTAGCAAATCCCGTTCTTGTACGAAAGAAGAGCGGGAAATGGAGGATGTGTGTCGACTACACAGGTCTCAACAAGGCGTGCCCAAAGGACCCATTTCCTTTGCCACGCATAGACCAAATAGTCGATTCTACCTCAGGGTGTGAAACCCTCTGCTTCCTTGACGCCTACTCCGGCTACCACCAAATTGCGATGAGAGAGTCCGACCAGCTCGCGATGTCTTTTATCACCCCCTTTGGATCATTCTGCTACATCTCAATGCCATTCGGTCTGAAGAACGCCAGGGCAACTTACCAGCGCTGTATGCATAACTGCTTTGGGGACCTCATCGGGTGGACCGTTGAGGCCTACGTCGACGACATCGTAGTTAAGTCCAAACGGGCTGACCACCTTGTCGCCGATCTTGAAAAAACCTTTGCTAAACTTCGGGCAAATGGCATCAAACTCAATCCCGAGAAATGCGTTTTCGGGGTCCCGAGGGGCATGCTTCTCGGCTTCATTGTCTCCGAGCGCGGCATTGAAGCCAACCCGAAGAAAATTTCAGCCATCATGAAGATGGACCCGATCTAGAACATAAAGGGGGTTCAGCGGATCATAGGGTGCCTCGCCGCCCTCAGCCGATTCATCTCGCGCCTCGGCGAACGAGGACTTCCCCTTTATCAACTCCTGAAGAAAGCCGACCACTTCAAGTGGACATCCGAGGCCCAGGAGGCGCTCGACATGGTCAAGCTGCTTCTAACAAATCCCCCGGTCCTGGTTCCTCCAAGCGACAGAGAATCCCTCCTACTATACATAGCGGCCACCACACAAGTGGTTAGCGCCGCCCTGGTTGTAGAGCGGGAAGAGGAAGGGCACGCCTTCAAAGCACAACACCTAGTATACTTCATCAGCGAGGTATTGTCTAACTCCAAAACCCGCTACTCCCAAATCCAGAAACTCCTATACGCCGTACTCATCACCAAGAGGAAATTGCGCCACTACTTCGAGTCACACGTCGTGACAGTCGTGACGTCGTTCCCCCTCGGCAAGGTTGTCCATAGCCAGGACGCCATGGGGAGAACCGCAAAATGGGCACTCGAGCTAATGGATCAAGGCATCGCATATGCACCCCGAACGGCAATCAAGTCCCAGGTGCTGGCTGACTTCATCATGGAGTGGACCGAGGTCTAGACGTCACCGGCGGTCGTCGATCAAGAGTACTGGACGATGTACTTCGACGGGTCGCTGATGAAAATGGGGGCCGGCGCAGGGCTGGTCTTCGTATCGGCCCTCGGGGTCTGCATGAGGTACATGGTTCGTCTCCATTTTCCCTCGTCAAATAATGTGGCCGAATATGAAGCACTCATCAATGACCTATGAATCGCCATCGAGTTGGGCATCCGACGCCTCGACATCAGGGGCAACTCCCAGCTAGTTGTCAACCAAGTCATGAAGGAGTCAAGCTGCCACGACGCTAGGATGGCTGCGTACTGCCAAGAGGTCCGACGGCTGGAAGACAAGTTTGATGGTCTCAAACTCAACCACATCCCAAGGCGCCTCAACGAGGCGGCCAACGCACTTGCAAAAGCCGCGTCTGGCCGAGAGCCGGTGCCAATGGGTGTGTTCGCCAGTGATCAACATAAACCCTCGGTGCGCTACGAAAGGATAGAACTGGCCGACGATGGCCCATCTGATCCAGCCCCGAGGGCCGATCTGCCAAGGGCTCCGCCCGACCCCGAGGTCATGGAGCTTGAAGTGGATCCAATAACGGAGCCCGACCCTCCGGATGACTGGAGAATGCTCTACATCGACTACCTCCTCCACCACGCACTACCAGCAGACAAGACGGAAGCTCGATGGCTCGCACGTCGTGCCAAGTCCTTCATTCTTGTAGAGGGCAAACTCTACAAACGAAGCCACACCGGGATCCTACAGCTTTGTATCCCCGGTGAACAGGGAAGACTTCTGCTAAGCAAAATCCACAGTGGGGTCTGCGGTCACCATGCCGCACTGAGGACCTTGGTTGGAAACGCATTCCGACAGGGCTTTTACTGGCCCACTGTAGTAGCCGATGCCGAGCAAATCGTACACACCTGCGAAGGGTGTCAATACTACGCTCGGCACACCTCCCGGCCCAGGCACTCTAGATGATCCCCATCACATGGCCCTTCGCGGTCTAGGGGCTCGATCTGGATGGGCCATTCAAAAAGGTGCCCCGGGGCTTCACCCACCTACTTGTCACCATAGACAAGTTTACGAAATGGATCGAAGCTCGGCCGATCTCCACGATCAAATCTGAGCAGGCCATGCTGTTCTTCCTCGACATCATCCATCGTTTTGGAGTACCAAACTCCATCATCATGGACAACGACACGTAGTTCACCGGTAGGAAATTCATTTGATTCTACGATGAACAACACATCCGGATCGACTAGGCGGCCGTCGCGCACCCCTAGACGAACAGGCAGGTTGAGCGCGCAAATGGCATGCTCCTACAGGGCCTCAAGCCTAGGATCTTCAACCGGTTGAACAAGTTCGGCGCACGCTGGGTCGCCGAGCTCCCCGTAGTACTCTAGAGCCTGAGAACAACTCTCGGCCAGGCCACCGGCTACACACCTTTCTTCATGGTCTATGGTGCCGAGGCCGTCCTCCCGACGGACCTCGACTACGGGGCACAAAGGATCAGGGCATACGACGAACAGGGAGCCGAAGCATCCCACCAAGATGCCATGGACCAACTAGACGAAGCCCACGACGTCGCCCTCTTCCGTTCAGCAAAGTACTAGTAGGCGCTACGGCGGTACCACAGCCGATAGGTATGGGACCAAGCCTTCTATGTCGGGGACCTTGTTCTCCGCCTTGTACAGAGCAACAAGGACCGCCACAAGTTCTCCCCACCCTGGTAAGGGCCGTTCGTCGTCGCAGAAGTACTCCGTCTAGGTGCCTACAAATTGAAAACCATCGACGGCGAGGTCTTCACCAACGCTTGGAACATTGAACAGCTACGTCATTTTTACCCTTAAAAAACTCATACCTTTCCTTATCAGTTTTTGTCCTTACAAAACCCTGATCTTTAGTGACATCCGACCCCTGCAAATTGCGAGGGGTCGGACCTCACTCGGGGGCTGATATAAATGATACAAGTACGTTTATCTTGCAAAAACTTCCTGTGTTACATTTGCAAACATTCTCTAAGTTTTTCGTTCTTCTCATAACAAGGTCCTAAGGACTAAGATTTCGGGAAACAAATTCTGACTACAACTAGGTAGGACTGCAAGAGGCCCACGCCCCAGCGGCTGCGACCTCTTTGCTCACCAGCGTAATCAGAATTAATTCACCCGCACTCCTGGTTTCTTATGACTTGATCCATGGGAAGGGTTGGAGGGCACCGAAGCCTCTTCTATAAGAAGAGGAAGCTGAAAAGCTGTTTGCCACAATAAAGGATGAAAATTTGTTCATTCTTCGCACAAATTCGCCACTTACAAAATGATTTCATCACGAAAAGGACTAATGTACTCGTAAATTAAGAAGACTGTTTACTCGGGGGCTCCCCCACGAAACTTACTCAATTACAGTCCCTACCTAGTTTTATTACAAGTACTACTGCGGTCGCCGCACCAAGCTCTCCATCGACAAATGTCCCGGCACGTACATGGGCCAGTTCATCTACTGCGGCCGCCGTGCCAAGCTCTCCATCGGCAACGTCCTGGCACGTACACAGGCCAGTTCATCTACTGTGGCCGCCGCACCATGCTCTCCATCGAAGGCGTCGTCATCTACAACGTCGAGCACCACGCCGGCGACTGTGGTGCCCCTCCACCGAGGCATCCGGGGACTATGCCATCGTCATCAGCCACAACCCCGACAACGGCGTCTGGACGGGGGACACCTGCCACCGAAGGAAGGCCACCACGAACGACGGCGAGTCCAACGACGCTTGGCACCTTCCGGTGCCCCTCCTCCTTCGACGGCGATGACCCCTTCTCGGCAAAAGGCAACCGCACCATCTCATCTATGTTGGATGATCTCTAGCTCGACATCACACTTCGGATTCATGAACGGATTAGTGAGTTCCTTTCTCTCTGGCATTACCCTTCCTCACTCAGGAACCGCCGCGACACACAAACACATTCGGTGGAAAGTAAGAAGAAGAAGAGGTAGCGGCTCAGAGGCTGGCTAAAGAGGTGGGACGAGAGCTCCCCACCCCTCCCTATTTAAAGAGGAGGCGCTGCAGCTAAGGAAAGGTGAAAGGTTGGGACGAAAAAACTCTCTCCCTTCCCCTACTTAATGCAGATATGAAATTGACGCTGACGGAAAGCCGAGGGGACGCGCCTAGACTGACAGGACGCGCTCTAGTCAAACAAGATGTTGCCTGGGCATGGCCCACCACTACCGCACACCGGACACGGCAATCAAAGCGCGCACATGCAGGCGACCCTCCGTTTCCCCAGGCAGGACCACGGAACGATCCCACGATGGGACCTCTGAAAAGGGGAGCCCAACGGGCCTCCTGGGCCGACCGTATGGCCCGGGAAAGATGATGAACGAACGGCCGCCAGGAGATAAGCACCTCTGGTTTCTCACTTTATGCGTTAAATTCATTACCGAGCTCCCGACCCCAGCAGCAGCAGGGAC
Source organism: Miscanthus lutarioriparius (assembly GCA_904845875.1). Classification (NCBI taxonomy): domain Eukaryota; kingdom Viridiplantae; phylum Streptophyta; class Magnoliopsida; order Poales; family Poaceae; genus Miscanthus; species Miscanthus lutarioriparius. The sequence goes on from CAJGYO010000006.1 coordinate 77,030,035, forward strand.
ACGGACATCCCTCGGGGGCTGCCGAGGGTGTTTACCAGGCTAGACATCCTCTTCACCCGACCCTCCGTACGTTTGAAGCCGAGGTCACGGTATGCGGGCATAGAACTTTGAGTAAAACTGGATGAGCTGGCAGACCCTACGCCCCGGTAGCTACGACGTTTCTGTTCTCCAAAATAATTGAACTCACAGTCTCCCGCGTTTCCAACTTTGGCATCTGCCTTCTCTTGAAGGGTTCGGAGGGGTCCGCCTACAGAATCTCCCCCAAAGGAGAAGCTGTTAGGTCGCCTAAATCAATCAAACGACTCGAATCACCATTGGGTGACAAAAACAAAGAATAGCGATTCTTATGCAGGTTACTCCAACCTCGTCGCAAACATCAGGATCCGAACCCCGTGCGGACACATCTAGTAGGAGCCTCCCATCACTCATGCCACCAAGGTAATCTTGCTTTTCGTTTCAAAATTACACGTTCAAACATTGCATATGCAAATCACTGCATCCCAACGCTTCGTGTCGCGTCACGAAACGACAGTCGCCTCATTCGATATGAGCCGCAACAGGCCGAGGTTCGAAGGCCGACCCGCAAAGGGCTCGAGGCCGCCTTGTGTCAAACAGAGCCAGGGAGAAATAACTGAGATGAGCCCCAGCGGCCCTGCCCAACCCCGCTCAGAAGCGGACTGGGACATCTCAAACCTTTTCTCGTTCGATTCTAACCCCGAGCCAAACCCACAGAATCTCCACCGAGGAGAGGCCAGCGGGCCAATGGAGCCCATCGAACGGCTCGAGCATCTACCGGGAGGCGGGTTAAGAAGTTGTGGAGTGCCACCTGAGGGCTCTACCGACCCCATCAGCAAATGATGGACCCGAATTCCACATGAACGTACCTGTTAGCGAGCTCATTGAGCGCGATACTCGAGCCGTCGAGGCAAGTATCGTCTACTCAGCCCCTCCGATTGCAAAAATTGAGGATAGGGTACCGCGCGAAATACGGCCGACCCCTATCAGACCCTAACAGGGCTCGGGGGCTCGAGCCGCTCGATCCAAAGATAGAGATTCAAAGGCTGACCCGCCGAAGGTCTGAGGCCGCCTCACGTCAAACAAGAACCAGGGGGAAAACGGAGATGAGCCTCAGAGGCCTTTGCCCAACCCGCATTAAGGCGGGTAGGGTCATCTCAACCTTCTAAAAGCTCAATCCACCCTCTTGCCGAGCCCATAGAGTCCCCATTAAGGGGAAATCTGTTGGAAGGCAGGACAAGGAGTGGCGAACTTATCAGGCATGTCATTCAAGCCACCGAGGTAGGTGACACCGCCCCAACCCCTCCAAATTACGAAGAATCACGGATGGGACGAAACGTCACGAAACAGGCCGGCCCTCGACCAAATCCTCACCATGCGCGGGGGCTCGGGGAAGGCCAAGCCAACAGTAAAAACCGAACGCACGGTCACGCAGCGATCGCCAAAGATCCTAAGTAAGGGGTACGAGTGAATACAAATGTAAGTTCACTTCCCTCGCTCTGGTCTCCAGTAACATCCGACCCCAACAACCACAAAGGGTTGGACCTTACTCGGGGGCTGATAAAGGTACCGGTACTTCCTTCCCTTTTTCAAAAAAGTCATTACATCAGGCCTCTTCCTTGCATCAAGATTAGCGGCAAGGTCTAGGGGAATAGATTGGTAAGATCGCAAAAGGCCCATGCCCATACGGCTATGGTAATTTTTTATCACCAGTACAATCAAAATTTCCTCTTAACAAACGGAATGGTCGATTGTGTAAAACTTTTTCATCGCAAAAAGAGGAGAAGGTAAGGTAAAAAATAAACAAAACGAAATTACGAAACAAAATCACGAAGTTGTTCTAGAACACGAATAAACCAACACTTGTTCACCTATTAGAGATAAATGTTTATCAAACTAATTCCACTAACTACTTCCGCGAAGGGAGAACCTCTTCTTTTAGCTTGTCCGCCAGGTCCCGCGCAAGGGGAGCCACCGCCTTCTCCATCTCATCCAGCTCAGTGTCTTCATAGACAGGCACAAAGCCTTGGCTCATCACCCCCAGGTTGATCTCCTAAGCATAATGGGAATGGGCGATAGTGAAGGCTTGGGTGATCCCAAGGCAAAAGGCACTCTCCTCAAGCTGGCCCACCCATGTTGTGATACCAGCAGCATGAGTCATGAGGGAACCAGCCCCCTCCTCTTGCGCCACCTGCAGGTCGCCACAGACCGCCAGGACGATGGAAGACAGGCGATCATACTCATCACTTTCGACCTAAAGAAGCCCTCGCGCCTCGGCGAGATCGGGGCACAGACCGGAAGAAACTTCCTCGGCATCCAGCCGTCGGGCCACCTCGACTCCAAGATCCGCCTGGCGTGCCTCGGCCTCCCGATGCGCTTCGTCGCGCTCTCGGATGGCCCGGTTGACCACCACGGCATCCTGGTTTGCCTTCTCCTATAACACCGCGGACCTCTCCTCCTTAGCCTTCAGCTTGAGGTCCCGCTCCGTCTCCAGCTCCACCAAGAGCTTGCCGACCCACTCGCTGGCCACGGCCTCCTTCTATAGCAGCTCGTCCCGCTCCTTCCGAAGCCAGGCGATCACCTCCTCGTCCACCTTCATCCTCGCCAACAGGCCCGTGAACATTCGGGGGATTTTTGTCCGGGGCATCCTCGTCCACCTTCATCATCCAGGGGATTTTTGTCTTGACGGCGGTGCGCGCGAGCGGGTGTAGCCCCGAGCCCCTGGGCGGTTCGGGCAGAACCATCTGGGGTGTTTTCCGTTTTGTCAGCGGGGGAGGTTTTCATTTCATCGGCGGGTGCGCGCAAGCGCACCTATGGGTGTAGCCCCCGGGCGGTTCGGGCAGAACCGTCTAGGGGGGGGTGTTCGGTAGCGGGTGTGTGTGCGTGTTTTTTCAGTTGAGGTGAAGTTGTCAACCAGGGCGTCGTTGCGCAGTCATGGTGTTTAGTCATTTTAGAGATTGTTAGATGGAGCTTGCAGATCCTGGCATCGATGCTCACCGTGGGATCGGGTGAAGCAGTTAGTTTAGTTAGTTTGGGATTGGGCGAGCCGGAGCTTGTAAATTCTGATGGGGCGATATCGGGGTCGCAGGCCCAGGTTGTTTTTTGGAGCGTAGTCGGGGCGTAGCCGAATGGGGCGAGATCGGGGTCGTAGACCCAGGTGTTTGGAGCGCAGTCGGAGTGTAGCCGGATGGGGCAGGATCAGGGTTTCAGACCCAGGTTGTTTTTGGAGCGCTGTCGAGCGTAGCCGGATGGGGCGAGATCGGGGTCGCCGACCCAGGTTGTTTAGAGTGCAGTCGGAAGGGGCGAGTTTGGGGTCATAGACCCAGGCTTTTTGTGTCTTGAGCCCCCGAGCCTTGTTGGGCCTTAGTTGGGGTCGGTGTGAATTGTGTGCGATACTCCATCCTCGGTTCCTCACAACCGGAGGGGCTGAGTTTTGTCGCTTGTCCCGATCGCTCGGGCTCGAGTGACGCACTCGATGAGTTCGCTAACGGGTATGATCGAGTGGAATCCGGGTCCATCGTTCATGATAGGTTCAGCATAGCCCTCTTGTGACATTCCACTGCTCCTTTACCTACAACCTGGCAGATGCCTGGGTCGTCCCGGAGACCGACCCGGGTGGCCTAATGGCCTCCCCTCGATGGAGATTCTGTGGGCTTGACAAGAGGTTTAGGATCGAATGAGAAGGTTGAGATGACCCTATCTGCCATACTAGGCGAGGGCCACACGGGGCTCATCTGCGTTTTTCTCCCTTGGATCTGTTGGTTGCTCATGTCGAATGAGGCAATCGCCGCTTCGTGACGCAACACGGAGCGTTGTGATGCATTTCGCTGCACGTGCGATGCTTAGTTCCCGAGCCCCCGAGCAGTTCAGGGCTCGAATTGTCCGGTAGGTATGGGCGTATGGAATGAATGCGCGTATGGATGTATGAAATGATTTATAAAGAAATAGAGGGGGGCGGTAGTGTTACCTCGATGACCCGAGTGACGAGGTTTGAAGACCTCCAGTCAAAAATGTTCGACCGGGACCCGTGGTCGTCGTTCGTGATAGAGTCGGCATGGCCTATATGGGGAGTCCCTTTGCTCCTTACCTGTCTCTCGGTGTTTATCCTGATCGATTTGATTGACTCAGGGGGCCCGATGGTCTCTCCTGGTGGAGATCCCGTTTTTGGGTTTTTTCTAGGTCTGTCCTAGGGAAGTGGAGAGCCGCCCACGTGCGGTGGCTCTTTGGTTCTTGTGCTTGGCGTCCGGTAGTGGTTGGTCATGCGGTAGTGGTGGGCCATGCCTAGGCCACGTCCCATCCGATCAGGAACCGTTCCATCGGGCAGGACATGTCTCATCGATCAGGGCGCGTCTCATCGGTCAGGGCGCATCTCATCTGCATTAAATGGGAAAGAGAGAGTTTTTTGCTCGCCGTTTCGCCTTCCCCGATCGGCGTGCCCTTCCCTAACTGTTGTGGCCTTTTCCTTAAGTAGGAGATGGGAGAGGGTTTTCGCCCTGTTCTTGTGCCTGTTGCTCATTTGCCGCCTCCTTTCCTCTTCCTTCTTGCCGTGAGCGTTCCTGAGAGTCGTGGTGGTTTCTAGGAAAGAAAGGGGAGAGAGCGAGGGAGAAGAGAAGAACTCACCAATCCTTTTGTGACCCCGGAGCAAAATGTCAGACTAGAGGTCATCCACCGTGAGGGAGTCGGTGTTGAAGGCCTTCGTTGCATAGGGGTTCCTGCTGCCAAAGGAGGTGGCACACTGGAGGGTTCCCGGGAGGGAGGAGTTCCCGCAACCTCGGCCTGGTGAGGTGGTGTCCTTTCTTACCTTCCATGAGCGTGGGTTAGGGTACCCCGCGCACTGGTTCCTGCGTGGGCTCCTCAATGAGTGGGGTCTGGAGCTGCATCACCTTAATCCAATGGGGGTGCTGCACATTGCCGGCTTTGTCACTGTCTACGAGGCTTTCCTCGGGATGGAGCCGCACGCGAATTTCTTCCAGCGGCTGTTCTCTGGGAGAGCCTTGACGGTGGGGAATCCGATCGAGATCACGCCGGTGGGGGGTTTCGCCCTGCAGAGGAAACCGAGTGCGGGAGGCTCGTATCCCATGTACCTCCCCTACGACTCCAACTGGGGGTGGCATGGGGAGTGGTTTTATATTAGGAATCCAGTGGAGGCGCCGTTCCCGATGTTCACCGGCGAGAGGCCGGAGAAGTAGGAAAGTTGGTCGTGGGGTTGCGCCCGTAAGGAGAGGAAGAAGGTGGAGGTCATCGAGGAGGAGCTCTGGAAGCTTGTGCGTCATGGTCTTGACGGGGTGCGGGTGTTCCACACCCTCTACCGCCACTGGGTTGCGCCGTTGGTGGAGAGGACACGGCCGATGTGGATGTATAGCGGCCCGTCGGACCTAGACCGTGCGTCACCGGAGGATCTGTTGGACGACGAGATCTGGAGTCACCTTGGTCGGGTGCTATAGCTGAAGCCCAAAGAGAGGGTCGAAGGGAAGCCCGTGCCTTTCAACTCTATGATCATGTCCAGACTGGTATGCTCCCTTCTCTTTAGTCCGTACTTCTTCCTCTGCTTTTCCTATTTTTTGATTTGGAGCCACACATTCCGCAGGGGCTTGGAGTTTACAAGTCCCGGCCGCACCTTCCCAAGGGTCCAGAGGGCGTGGCCTGACAGGCCGCTCAGAAGGAGGCGGCAGACACCAGGAAGAAGAAGATGGCTGAGGTGGCTCACCGAAAGTACAAGAAGGAGAAGGAGGTTGCCCAGCGCGTGAAGGCCAGGGAGAGAAAGAGCGATGTCGTGTCCAAGCTCAAGTCGGAGGATCCCACAGATGTGGACGACATGGTTTTCTCCAAGGAGGAGGAAAGTCAGGAGGTCATTGTGACCTCGGCGGAGCATCGCGACCCTACGGCGATGTCCGCTGGTGATGAGCAGGAGGCCACGTGGCGCGCGGTGGTTCCCACGCTGAGGAAGCATGCGGCGAGAGTGGACGCCGTCGGCGAACGGGAGGCAAAGCAAACATGGTCACCACGCCCTTTGGCGGCGGCGGCGGTCCCATCGCTGCCTGTGGCGGACGCGGCCAAGCAAGCCGGGCGGTCCAAGGAGCGGACTAGCACTTGTGCGTCGCCGGGACCGGTGCCAATGCGTGACTCATAGCCGGGGGAGGCCCCACCTACCACGGATGCGGTCGAGCAAGCCAGGCAATCTGAGGATCAGACTGGCGCCCGCACGTCGTGTGACTCGCAGTCGGAGGATGCCCCACCCGCTGCTCCGGTCGGGGAGACCCGAGCTGAGGGTCGCGACGACCCACAGGCCGGGCAGGAGCCGGTTGGGATGACTCTGCCCCCGGCTGAAGTGAGGGGGCGTGGGATGCAGCCTGGGAGCAGTCCTTGCTCTGCAGGCCCGTCGATGTCGGGTCTCGCCTTCAGAGTCGTGCCGCTCACCGCCCGGTAAGTTTTTCTTTGTTTCTTTTTGATCTTTTGCTATTGAGCCTTTTTTTGGAGTGTGACTTACCCGCATTTTTTTCAGTGGCCGGGAGATGTCGGGGTTGAGTGTCACCCTAACTCCCATGCGGGAGACTTGGAGGCCCACCCTACAGCGTGTCGCGGTGAGCGATGGGGGAACAGGGTGGCAGCCGCGAAGCCTTCCCTTCCGAGGGTGGTGCCCCCCGAGTCGACTGCTGGTACGGTGGTAGTGGTGGTGTCAGCATTGGTGGCGATCCCGGTGCTGACGGTGGGGGTTGCGTCAGAAGTAACCCTCACGGCCCCTCCTCCACCGGCTACGGTGGAAGAGGAGAGGGAGACCGAGCTCCCTGCCTCGCTAGGTGGAGGGCTGCACGACTCACCCTCGTGGTCGGAGCCGAAGGCACCGGGGGAAAACGCGGTCGGGACAGAGTCAGAATGCCCGGTGATGGTCCATGCAATCGAGGTGGTGGACATCACATCCGATGACAAGGCAGATGATATTGTGGAGCCGCCGGTGTCATCGCGGGAGCTGGCGGTGGTCCAGTCGGAGGCTAGGCCCTCCGGTGGGCTACCGGAGGGTGACCTGGAGTGGCCCTGACCTGAGGACCCAGCGAAGGCACGGTTTGTGTAACACCCCAGGTGTTTGGCTTCCACATTTGCACTACATTTCATGAACATGAACATCATGCATCCCTTTGTGAACTTATAGCACATGAAACATAAATTCGAAACATTGCAACGTGTTGTAGATTTCATGTGTGTTGTTCTTTATGAAATGTAAAGTGTGCAACGCTTAAGTGCAACATGTGCCACTCACTTAGTGAAACAAGGTTAGTTAGTGCTATGCAACACAATCATGAAACAAGTGAAACATGACTATGAAACAGTTGCAACATTTCATGTGTTTTTCATTGTTTCAGTGTATACCTTGATTGATTCTTGTGTGACCAATGTGTGGTGTGGATAATAATCATGCTAAGTAACTTAGTTACACCTAGAATGTCATTGGGAACAAGGTTCATGTTGATCATTTTGTCTAATTAGGTTTCCAAGTCATGGTTGACCAATTTGGACCCCTAGAGCTCCTGAGTTTGACTGTTTAAAAAGTGTAACTTAGAGTCTATGCATGCTTGAGCAACCTAAAGCAAAGTTGTAGTAAATTTAATAAGGAACAAACTTTGTTTAGAAGCCATCTCATGAAAATGTGCACAACATGTTCAAAAAGGTCCCACAAGTCAGTTTTGAGATCTTTTTAGAAACTCTGAAAATTTCTAAGTGTTGGAACTAAGTTTCAGTTGCATGACCTCAACTTTGGCTTGATATAACTCGTGATCCGTGGAGAACTGGCTGTTGATTGCTAAACCAAATTTGTAGCCCTAATATAGATCTACAACTTTCATCTTTACGGATTTCACTTTGGAGCAACGTGTTAGCCGTACTATAACGCGACAAATGTATTTGTCGGTGGTTCGGATTCTTTGAAACATCACTTCGATGATCATGCGATCGAACTCGACGGCGGCGTGTGCGCGCTGCAGCGTCGCCGGTCGCTGAGTCTTGTGCCCAGCGCGCGTGGATGCTGGCGTGCGGCCGTGACATTAACCCGTCAGCGCTGCCGGCGCACTCACCGCTCGATTCGCCTTTCTTCGCCTCCACGCGCTGGCTGCGTAAACAAGCAATTGCTCCGCCATTGCCGCTCTGCTTCGCGTCGTCGCCGAGCTCGCGAACCACCGCATAAAAGCGCCGGCGCCATCTCGCCCTCAACTCTCCGTAGCTTCCTCTAGCTCGACCACCTCGTTGTTGTGTCGGAGAACCTAAGGAGGTATTGGTCGCGATGGCGTTTTTCGCCGCCACCGCCATGAACGAACCTCGCCGGGAGTTGTGCTCGTCGTGGCCGACCGCCACTGGAGCCCTCCATCCTCTTTTCTTCCTCCCCTTAGTTTCCCCATGAGCCCTTTAAGCTCACACCGTGCTTATCGCGCCATACATGGCGGACTTCACGAGAAACCCCGCCATGCGCCATCGCCGACCGCCCGTCAGACGCCATGGCGGTGTACCTAGAGGTCGATTGAGGTTAGGTTAAGTAGGTCAATCGACGCGTGGTGGTAGTGGTAGTCACGTCGGTGCCGTCGGTTTCGGCCGAGTCCTCACCGCCGCGAGCTCCGTAAATCGCCAGTGTCCGTCGTCCCCTGTTTACGTGTCTATGACACATGGGCGGTGGGTGACAGCGGGTCCTCTTTGTCGATGTTGTCTGCGATCATAAGCTAGTTCAAAAATCCAGTTTTTAGTGCTGATTTGATATTTTTGTAACTCCTACTGGTAGATCCAAATTGAGTTCTTCCAATTTTGTTAGACTCATTGTTAGGTCTAGTATTTAATAAAAATATATCTTGAGCATATCATGTAGAAAATTTGGATGAATTAAATAGGAATACCCTCAATTTGGATAGGAATCGATTGAATCGCCGTCTCTCCCGGATAGTGAGAACTTGACTTGAGCAATGACAGCGTAGATTCAATTAATTTAACGATATGGTTAAATGGATAATGATGATGATGATGATAATGTTGCCGAGAATTATACCCGCTATGGTTATTAATGTTTGCATATTAATCAAGTGGTTGATTAGTACAGGTGCTAATATAGATGACAGAGTTAATGGCTTAAAGTCACTTTGCTAGTTCGAGGATAAAAGTTAATCATTATTACATATGCTTTTACGCAAAAGAAAGTGTCGACCCAGATCCACTAAATAAAGCTATGCATGATCCTTGGTGTCCTTTATTTTGGTTTCCGTCCGGTAAGTCTAGTGAGTACATTCCCGTACTCGGGGTTTATTCCCTCTTGTTGCGAGATGACCTTCTCTATCGGGGATTACGTAAGTATTGTCTCCACCCCGCGGGTGACGAAGACTAGATCACGGGCATGATCTCCTGTTATCTTATCCGAATGCTTTTGTGGGATGTGATCAGCAAGCTGAATGCTGGTATTGAACTCGTGTGTGTGAGTTAAACTATTTGCTTCCGCTATGTTACAAGACTTGTTTTGTAATAACGATGACTCTGTGTTGATGTAATCTATTTGCGAACGTCTGCGAAATGTTGTAACGTAACGATATGTTATGTTGAATTCTGTGATCTTGGTTGTATGCAAGTTGGTTTGAAATCCGTCGTGATTTCAGTTGACTACCGGGTTTATATGGGCGCAAGTTCGAGAATTTGATCGTTTCGGCGATTGTTTTCGTACTTGTACTCTTATAAATTGGTCGGTTCTGTGACAGTTTGTCCTCTAGGATTCCAAGGAGTGTTAGCTGTGGGACATCCTTGGGGAGCAAGGGCACACCATGATGTCCAAACTCGCCAACCTATCTGCGAAGCTTGGAGACACCACGGAGGTGAGTTTCACGTACTTGTCCTTGACCTCTGAATCTTTTGTTGGTTGCCTTAGCATGCTTGTTTTTTGTAGAGTCTGAAGGGGATGTCGTCCCGCAAGTCCCACTTTCTCCGAATGGAGCACGCCCGGATGGCTGAGCTTGAGCATCAGCTAGAGTCCGCTTGTCGTGAGTCCCAAGATCGGGCCGCCGAGGTGACCGCGGCATGGGCGGAGGGGCAGCGTGTAGCAGAGTGGGCGACTACTGCCGAGCAAGGGCTCGAGGCGGCGAAGGCCCATCAGGCGGAGACCAAGGTGGTGTTGCGGACATCCCTTGCGGACACCGAGGCGGCGCTCCAAGAATCCTTGGTGGCCCTTGAGTCAAAGCGGAGGTGCCAATGCGGCCTCCTGTGTGGTCTCCTGTCAAGTCAAGGCGAGGTGCCAATGCGGCCTCCTGTGCCGTGCTCGGTGACCGTCGTGGTGATCGGGTGGAGCGACCCATCTGCTGCGTCCCCATTCCCCTGGTGGGGAGTGAGGTCATGAGTTGGCGTCGTGACACGGAGCTCTCCGCTTGTTGCACGGCGGTGGTCTCCACTAGTGCTCGGAGGTTCCGATGGATCGCCTGTTCATGAGGTCGTTTGGCTCGGATAGGCCATATAGAAGCATTGCCGTGGCGGCGATGTTCTAACTGGAACTATGGGGGATCGGTCCCCCTATCCATGGTGTTGCGCTGGACCTGACGGGCGCGACCCCGGGTGCCGCTCGCCGGTCTATGCGTACGGGGCACAGTGTGGTGCGCCGAGCGCGCTGGCGCAGTCAATGGCTGATGCAGCCACTATTGTTGTAGTGCCTCGCCATGCTGCCATGTGAGCTGGGGGGTCTCTGCACAAGAGTCCGATGAGGTGTGAGTCTGTGAGGACTCTGCTTCTGCCGGTGGGTGTCCCAGAGCGTCCGCCATGGCGAACTCCTAGGACGGACGATGGCTAGGCGCCATGTCGCCGATGCTGGAGCCATCACTCTCGCCATCGTCATCCATGAGGTCAAGGAAATAGGTGGGAGCATAGCTCATCATTCCCACAAATTCGGATGCGAGAGGGGGCGGCGCTGGCATCCTACGGAGCCCCTGGGCGTATGCGTCCATAGAAGACGCGAGGTCATAGGGGAACCGGTCGTATGGCGGTCGTGTCGAGGACAACAGGGTTCCTCCAGGTAATCGGCGGAAGATAGAGAATAGTAAGTAAATAACAGCATGTACATTACTCACAGCGGGGTTTGAGCAGAGAGTTTGCTCGGAAAGAAGCACAGATAATGCGTCGTTGAAGTCGTGTGTCCCAAAGTCAATGGAGGGCGCCCCTCCGATGGGTGTCGGGACGTGAGCCTCCTCGTGGAGGTGTAGTACGCCGAGCTGGTCGGCGGTGAAGTCCAGGCTTCCGAAGAGGAAGGCCTGGGATGGCTCGAAGACGGGTGGAGCCCACATCCCAACAGGTGAGAGTGCGGGAAACTCCAACGAGCCGAAGCGAATCGTATCGCGCGAGCCCGCCACGGCGAGGGTGGTGGAAAAGTGGGCCATCCGATGACCAAAAAGTGTTGAACGTACAACGTCTTCCCCACGGACGGTGCCAACTGTTGGTGCAGAAAGTGACCAACACGTAAATATTTGTAGTTTTGCCATACATTGTGATCGGTGGTGGCCTAGCACTCAATGACACAGGGTTTATACTGGTTCAGGCAACATGTCCTACATCCAGTTTGAGTCGGTCGGTGACTTTATTCCTGAGCCTAGGTGCTCGAAGTCTATAGTGGGGTTACAAACGAGAAGGAGAAAGATGGGGTGTACAAGAGGTCCGGTCGGCTCCGGTCAGAAGGGCCAAGAGCGACAGGAACTCCGCTACAAGCTAAGTGTTCAAGCGTGTGCTTGAGGTTCGAACATGGTAGTTCTACAGTTGTGGACTAGTGAACTTGGTCGATCTAATGAATCTAAAGGGCTGAGCTTGAATCCACTTGGATCAACCTCCTCTATTGGGAGAGAGTGCATCCCCTTTTATAGATGAAGGGGATGGCCTTACAAGTGAGAGGAAGAGAGTACGAATGCTACTGAACTTTGTTGCCCGTGCCGATGGGTACAAGATAATGGTAGGCGCCCACAACACTATTGATGTCACTGTAGAATGTCAGATGCATGTGGGAGGTTACGTCGTCTTGTTTGGGTATGGCAAATGTCGGTATCTGCTATACTGTTGATGCCTAGAGGCATGTGAGGGGATTTCTCCATGTTCACCCGGTACGATAATTCCGACGCCCACAACACTGTCGATGCCCAGAGGCACATGGGGGAGCCTTACCGTATGGGAGTCAACAGCGCCCACAATACTGTAGGGAAAATGTCGGCGCCTACAACACTGTGTGTGTCAGGGAGGTTGCAAAGTACTATTCCTGCAGGCGTATAGGGTATGGTCCCTGGTATTGTGGTTTGATTTGTGCGCCTTGCCTTGCTTTCTCCGTTTGGTCCCTGGTCCTTTTCGAGCGGGCTTCCCGGTCGGTTGGTCCTAGTCAACTCTGGTTGCGCCAGTCAGAGAAGAGCGGTGAGCAGGGTTTGTGCAAACCCCGATCGGAGACGCGGGGTTGGGGTCGGAAGTAGTCCTTGGGCTAGGCCTTCCGATCGGACAGGCTGTCGAAGGCGACTGGGGTCCGAAGTGAGCGCTCCGGTCGGAGAGGTGGGCCGAAGTTGTCGACAAGCGGGCGCTGTTCCTCCCCGGCCAGACCTTCCGGTCGGTGATTGGACCGCCCTTCTGCCCTGTTGTTTTAGACTCTTGGGCTGGCCCATGAGTTACATGCTGTCTGCTTGGGCCAAGCCTGGGCGTGGAACCCGGTCTGCGAGGGACCCCAGGTTTACGAACACAACACTTTCTTTCTTTCTCTTATCTGCTCATGAGGTGAATAATGTGACTTCAAAACTGAGGCAAAGGGCTTTCGTGCAATGATGATTTGCTGAATCTGATGAATTTGCTGCTGCAATATTTCTGAGGCCTGACCTACTTATCTGTTGCTGACCATAGCAGTTGGCTCTCCTCTCTTATCTATTGCTGACCATGGTTTGCCTCCGTTTCAAATTCGATTATGATTGTGAAGATTTGGTTTGAGAGTCTTTGGTCTCCGTTTTGGATTCGATTGGTTTTGTGAAGATTTGGTTTAGGTCTTTGGTTTGAGAGTTTTTGGAATTGTTTGCAGTGTGAAATTCAGTACTGTTTTCAGTGCTTACTTGTGATTCTCAGTTCATTTGCGACTCACAATAATTGTAGAAAATAAAACTTGGTCCTTTACCATTTTGGTGGCCGTTTACTCATGAGTCATCGTTGCAATCTGGGTACAGTGCAGTGCTGAGGATTGTGTATTACGGTTGGGTTGGATTTCTTCGATGATGTGGTGATGTGTCTAGGGGAGTGTTCCCTGTTTCAAATTTGGTGCTATAGCATGTGTGTGTGTGGGTAGCACAATCAGTTCAGTGCTGAACCTAGATACTCCTCTTTAAGGATGTTTTTTTTTCTTCAGAAAAGTGAACCATGCTAAACATTGTTTTCAGAATCATGCTAACTGAATGTACATTTATGGCTTGAAAACATAATCTATTCATCAGGCTTGAAATAGCTCAACGATTTATGGGTTGAAATAGTTTGCCAAAGACATGCTTTGCTTCTTGAAACTGATTTCTTCTGCATCGTATTTAGCATTGATCACGAGCACTTGAAAATGGATAATAGGTGTCTAACTCGTATTAGTTTCACTTTAAAGGTGTCAGAATTTGCCTTCATCTAAAAAACCTCAACAACCACAAAACACCTTTGTTTGCCATGTTTCATAATAATTCCTATCTGTAACTAACTCCTTTTTCAAAGATATCATGTTGTTCCTTGAATTGCGGTTCTAACTATTTACTACATTGTCTCGCTGCTTGTGTGATGAACCTCCTATTACAAAAGCAGTTATTTAGCTTTGTTTGCCAACATGCTAAATTGTCTATGCCTTGATATTTTGTCTTTGGTGCGGTATGCTCTTCTTTCTTTTAAAACAATGTCATAGATCTAAGCAAAGACTGATATATATGTAGCCTTTTTAAGGAATTTTCTTGACATACTCCACTAAACATTGGGTGCGAGGTTGCAATTGACTCAGTTTCAATTGTTTGCATGAAACCATGTAGTGTTTTAAGCATAGTCAAGATTGTGAATGAAGTCAATGCTGAAAATCCCTTTTTCCCTTGCTTTTTGTCCTATTGCTATGCTGCATGTGAGTAGGATGTTAACATGATACATTTGCCCATTAACTAATTTTTAGACATATAGATGTTAGCTGTCTTTTGCTAAACACTGACCCCTCTTATACCATGTCTTTTGCAGCTGAAATAGATGTTAGCTATCTTTTGCCATCAGCTGTTGCTCTATGTTTGCTAAGTAGCTATTGCTTTTTTTTACCAAATCTCCCCTCTCTTCTCCTTTGTTTTACCGATGATGAAATTGTCCAAGTCCATAAATTATATGGAATATGAGCTGATGATCAAGAACTTGTGAGGAACTTGACATCATTACCAGCCACCCCTACTGTCTTTTCTATATGCTCACTGTGTTTATGATGCCTTTATGCTTCAAGTTCTTTATCAAATGATGATTAACATGTTTCTGAGGCCTCTACCTCTACTACTACTATTACTGCTCGTTTTATGAGTTAGTTTGAACTTGATTGATGGCTATTTTCTTCACTTCTCTCCTATTTTGTAGACCCTCCTCTCCTAGTCCTACTACTTCTTCTCTTCTCTTATCCTGTCCTCTACTCCTACTTCTCCTACTCCTCTCCTCTCTTGTTCCTCTACTATAACTGTTTTTCTTGACATAAATTTAGGAGAAGATATGGTCGAACTCACTTTGCCGGATCTGCCAAATAATTATGTGTATGATCTGGGCTTCCAACCAGCATTGGGGAGAGCAAACCACCCATATCCAAGCATAGTAAGTAACATGTTTTAAAGACACCTCTATAGATATTTTGTTTTGATATATATAATTCTTAAATGTAGACAATTCATCATATACCATGGTTCAGAGAGACACTATCAAATTTCAGGGTTGATTTCCTCAATGTTGATACATTCCCTATAGATGGTCGAATCAAGCAATGTCGAATTGGCTTTTCTATTCTCGCTAGGGCGGGTAACCAACAAGATATGGTTTTATACATCGATAGGACGAGCAGCGGTCAACCTCATGACATTACTGCGCAAAAATATGCTGTGCAAGCATGTTTAAGGGCACTTCAAAATATTGGGTATAATATTCCTACATACTCCTCCATGAGGATTGTTGCTTTGAATGTGGGCCTCTACCACAATATTGGACTGTTTTGTGCAAAGCTTGCTGAGGACAACATGAATGATATGGTCAGTTTCATAACTTATATCAGATTAATTGTTATGTCTATATATATGCATGGTTCTGATAACCACATTTTTCCCGACACTTGAAGATTCAGGAGAACAACGTAACATACGTAAATTGTAGCTTTGAAGCCATTTTAAACCAGGCCATGTATCACTTGGGTCATTATAAATGGGAATATGGTGGCCATGTTCTCACTTTAGAGGGAATCCAGGTCAAATTCTTGTGACTAGGAGTGAAGGTTCTCGACCAATGCTGATCATCGTCAGTAGACCTTGTGAACGATCTTGTGAAGCAAGGGAAAGTGCACTAGTAAATACATTGCGCTACATCAGTGACATTTTGGCATATGAAATGAATGATCTACACTTCTCCGAGTACATGGTACGACGTTAGAAAATTCTAGGAAGTTAAATTACCGTTAGTTGTAATAATGAACTGATCTAAATTATTATGGTTTGTAATGAATAAATTTAAATTATTATGTGTTTGTAATGAATGGGTTTGTAATGAAGTAATTTAAATTATTATGGGTTTCAATTAGTTGTTGATATAATGTCCTTGTGAATTATATTATATATATATATATGTTCTAGTCATATTTAAATTTTTAAATTTCAAAATTTTTGTGTGAAAATGTACTGTAGGGGCGGTTATAGAGTGAACCGTCCCTACAAATAGAAATTATAGGGGCGGCTGGTGTTACAACCGCCTCTATAAATTATTTTTGTAGAGGCGGCTGATGTTATCAACCGCCCCTACAAATACAGTTGTAGGGGCGGCTGGTGACATAAGCCGTCTCTACAAATCAATTTGTAGGGGCGGCTTGGGAACCGCCTATATAAACCCTTGATTTGTAGAGACGGTGTGGTAGGGGTGGCTGGCAAAACAGCTCATGAACCTGTATGCTGGTTGGTTGATGCCTGGATCGAGGCTGTCTTTCACCGTTTCATGTTAGGGGCAGCACAGGGTGACATCGTGGATGGAGGACAGCGGAAGCGAGCGTCCCTTGATCGTTGCCTTTTTTTTTTTTGTTCCTCACGCCGTCCCCAGAGGACAGAGGACTTGATCGCTGCTCTGGATGTCGGTGATGTACGAACCGACGATGAATAGACTTTGCGAGGAGAGCGTCACTGGCCGTATTTTTTTTTATTTCGTTCCTCTTTTCTCTCCTACTATAAATAATTCACGTAACCCATCGAGTCATGTTTGTTTTCTAGCCGGAGACTGCGTGGGGTTGGGGGCACAAACTGGAGAGGCAGAGCGAAGGGGGGAAGACGCGATGTCTGCCGGTAGAGTCTCCGTTATAGATTTTCTAGGTGCAGAGATATGGGCCTGTTTGGCACATCTCGCAACAGTAGCTTCATGAGCTGTTTTTATTTCTAAACATTGATTTCCAAAGTAGCTTCACCCATGAAGATGTTTTTTCCTCCACCCACAAAGACATGAGTTGACATGAAGCTTAAAAATAGTAGTTTATCCCAACTCTCTCCCTCGTGAGCTGTTGGTGAAGCTATTTTGCCAAGCACCTTTTCTAAAACAGTTTAGTTTCATTAAAAAGGCTGCTTGTGAAGCCCTGTATTGTCGATGATATATTCTCCTACTGCACCTGCCAGCTTCTTACAAACATCATGGAACTAACTAATCAGTGAGTACAGTCACAAGCCAAATAATTATGCAGTGACATATTTTGGACTAGCAGCTTGGAAGAAAAACGAAACAGAGTCAATTAAGAGATCCAACTTTAGCCCCCTTCTCAAGCCCGCTTCTTCCATCGTTAGGGGTCTACGGTCCTGCGTGGCCTCTGTTAGCCCATTGGATCACTGGCTCAGGCGAGTCGACCACTCATCAGTCTTGCCGACCACGACCGAGCACGACAGACACTGTCCGACCACACACTATGATCGGAGGTAGAAGAAGAGGGAGAACAGAGCATACACACACAGTACAAGCACCAGCGTTGGCCGGAGCTCTGTATAGGAGATGGCAAATCTGAACTCTCTTTACTGAGTTGTAGTGGTAAACTATTTATACAACTCTATCCATCTAGTCCTAGTACAGCTGCCCTGCTGCAACAGTGACTAGACAACACAGCAGGACTGACTTCTACGCCTGTCCCTGCTGTGGCTACAGTGAGGCAGGTGAGCCGTTCGGCGCCTGCCCCTACAGCGGCTACAGTACCACAGCAGGGAGCCTAGAGGTTGCCTGACGAAGACCGTCTCTGCCAACTCGCCATTGAGTAAGGCCGATTTAACGTCCAAGTGATGGATACGCCAGTCCTTTGCTGCTGCCAAGGTTAGTAGCAAACGGATAGACTCCATGTGTGCTACTGGCGCAAAGACTTCCTCAAAGTCGATGCCCTCGCGCTAAACAAAGCCTCGAGCGATGAGGAGTGCCTTGTGCTTGACAATGGCGCCGAGTTCGTCCCGCTTGACCTTGTACACCCACTTTAGGCTGATCGAACGGCATCCTAGAGGTGGATCGACAAGCTCCCATGTCTCGTTTTCCTCGATCGCCTTCATCTCCTCCAGCATCGCTCGTCGCCAGTTTCCATCGCGCTCTGCCAGCGTGAACATGGATGGTTCCTCTGCACTGACGAGCAATAGCTCTAGGTCATTGAGCAACCTACCCGCCAGGCCTGAGGGCCCTGTGCCACCGACGATGTCGTCTAGCCTGTGGAACCAAACCTCCTCACCTTCATGGAAGGTATCCACGAATAAAGTGATGTCACTTGGAGGTGAGGCAAACTCGATCAGTGTTGATGGAGTTCCCTATTCTACCGGTGTGCTCGGCACAGCACCTGGAGTGCTTGGCACCCCAGTTGGAGTGCTTGACACTACTCCTGGATAGCTCATCATAACTCCTGCATTGCTTGGCACCACTGTAGGAGTGTTGAGCCTCAGTCTTGGAGTTGTCGGCACCACTGGAAGACCTCTTGGCTCTACTACGGAAGTGTTCGGCACTCATCCTGGAGTGGCGCCACCACTGCAGAACCTCCCGGCACCACTGCTGGTGTGCTCGGCATCCCACCCGGAGTGCTCGGCATCCCTCCTGAAGTGCTCGGCACCGCCCCAAGAGTGCTCGGCACCCCTCCCGGAGTGCTTGGCACCTCTTCTCCAGCATCTCCACCACCGTGGATGACCAGGTGCTCGACGACGAAGGTGATGGTGAAACCACCAACTTCCCCCGTGCTCGAACTGTTCCAGTCCCAAGCCACCTTCTCGACGAACACGACATCGCGTGGGACAAGTACCTTGTCTCCGCGTGGGTCGTAGAGCCGGTACGCCTTGGTACCCTCCGCGTAGCCTAGGAACACTATCGGTGTGCTCCTGTCCTCCAGCTTGGTGAGGATCGGCTTTGTCTTCCTGACAATGCTGATGTAGCCAAATGTCCAGAGGAAGGACATGCTCGGCTTGCGCCCATAACAAGCTTCGAATGACGTCTTGCCCATCAGGGCCTTGGTTGGAGCGCGGTTGAGGATGAACACCGTCATGGTCACCGCCTCACCCCAGAACCTTACCGACATGCCTTTGGCCTTCATCATAGATCGGGCCATGCCGACCACCGTCTGGTTCCATCGCTCCACCACGCCATTCTGTTGTGGCGAGTATGGCGTGGTGTGGTGTCGCACCACACCCTAATCTGCGTAGTACGCAGCGAACTTCACCGAAGTGAATTCGCCGCCATGATCAGTCCTCAATACGTAGAGCTTCTTGCCGCTCTCGGCCTCCGCGCGCATCTTAAACTTCTTGATCGCCGCCGCTGCTTCGTCCTTGCTCGTTAGGAGTTGCAGCCACATGTAGCGACTACAATCATCCACGAGCAGGAGGAAGTACCAACAACCACCGTTTGTGGCTGGCGTGATTGGCCCACAGAGGTCGCCGTGGACGAGCTCGAGACTGTCCTCTACGCGATACTTGGCCACCTTTGGGAACAGTAGCCTCCTCTGCTTCCCAGCAAGGCAGCTGTCACACAGCTCACCTCTGTGCTTGGTGTGGGGTAGCCCTCGGACCATCGTCTCTAGCTGACCAAGTGCGTCGAAGCTGAGATGTTCGAACCAGGCATGCCACAGCCACGGTTCCTCGGTGTGCCTTGCCACCAGGCACACCGGCTGCTCTACCTTCAGGTCGAGCAGGTACAACCGGTTTAGGGACCTCTTCACCTTGGCGAGAAGTCGCTGCTCCCGGTCTCTGATCCTAAGGACTCCGTCCTTCATCAGTACCTCGCTACCGCGCTCATCCAGCTGACCAATGCTAATGATGCTTGAACGCAACTATGGGATATAATATACATCCGTTAGCGCACGGTGCTCCCCGTTCTGTCACCTGAAGATGATGGTGCCACGCCCTTGGATTGCCACCCTTGAGCCATCACCAAACTTTACCATACCGGTAACATCGTCGCCGAGCTCGAAGAAGGCTGCCTTAGAGCCCATCATGTGGTTGCTGGCACCAGAGTCTAGATACCACCGCTGCTCCTGGTCGGCGCCCACACGTCCGAGATGGACTTGGGCGTGCGTTCGTCGAGGTTGACAGCCTTCAGGGCCTTCTCAGGTCCTTCCACCATCGTCACCTCTTCCTTCTCCTCGGCCTCGACGTCATGCAATGCACAGAACATCGCCATCAAGAGAGTGGCCTCATCATCATCTTTAGCTTGTGCCAGATGAGCCTCAACCTTCTTCTCCTGCTTGCGATTTGGGCACTCCTGTGCCCAATGGCCCGTCTTCCTGCAGCGCCGACAGACATTGGGGTCGACCTGCTTCTTTTTCACCGAAGAAGCCTTGTCGCGGCGTTTGCCATCGCCACCACGACTGGAGGAGGCTACCCCAGAGTTCCTCCGAGCAGCCCACTCCTCCTCTATCAGCAGCAGTTTGCCGCTGTCCTTCGTTGTTGTCGCCTGCTCTAGGCGCTCGTCCATCGCCCGCAGACGACCTGTCATATCCTTAATGGTGAGGGTGGACAAGTCCAGCATCGTCTCTATGGAGAGAGTGATCTGGATGTATTTTGCCGGCATGGACTGGAGGTACTTGGAGACCGCCTCCTTTTCGTCGATGGTGACGCCATGGCTCTTCAGCTTGCTGATGAACGTCTGCAGGCGGAGGGAGAAGTCCTCCACCGTTTCATCATCCTTGAACTTGAGGTTAGCGTACTCCTGCTTCAGAAGCTGGGCCATCGCCTTCTTTGCGCGGTCAAAACCGACGCGCATCGCCGCAATAGCCTCCCATGCCTCCTTAGCAGAGCTCTTCTCCCCCAACGGCTCCCTGTACTCCACTGGTACAGCAGCGAGGATAGCCTCCAACGCTGACATGTCAACTTCCTCATTTTCGGTGCCCTTATCAACCGTATTCCAGAGCCGTCGGGCTCTGAGCTTGATCTTCATGGTCACCGACCACTCTTCATAGTTGGTGCGAGTCAGCGTCGGCCAACTGGTGTCGCTGACCTCCCGCACCGTGCGAACAACGACCTCCTGTCGTGGCTAGGCAGCCACAGCAGTGCCACTACTGTCGCCCATCTCCGAACCGTCCGTCGTCACCAGCGGTTAGTCTGGCGACGACGCTTATATGGCTCTAATACCACTGTTAGCCCACAGGATCACCGGCTCAGGTGAGTCGACCACTCACCAGTCTTGCCGACCACGGCCGAGCACGACAGACGCTGTCCGACCACACACTATGGTCTGAGGTAGAAGAAGAGGGAGAGCAGAGCTTACACACAGTACAAGCACCAGCGTTGGTCAGAGCCCTGTATAGGAGATGATAAATCTGAACTCTCTTTACTGAGTTACAGTGGTAAACTATTTATACAACTTTATCCATCTAGTTCATAGTACAGCTGCCCTGCTGCAACAGCGTCTGCCCCTGCAGCGGCTACAGTACCATAGCAGGAAACCTTTTCGGCGCCGCCTTCCCTTACTGTGTTTTCACACAAGGAAACAGTAAATTATCTAACAGCCTCTAGTCTTCCAACAAGTTTCCTAGCAAGAATGAGCTGCAGCTTGATGCTACCCATGTTCTTCATACTCCAGCTTTTGAGAGCCTTCGCTATGTTCCTTAGTTTGTGATCCAGAACGCGGAAAGGATCCGCGTTGACCAACGGGCAGACCCAGGCGTCACGCACGACCTGCATGAACCCATCGAACCTCGTCCAAATGGTTTCAAAGAGAAATCTCCTCTTTGCCCAGGTGGTGGTGCAGACTGCAACAGCAACGGAGCGTGGTCTGAACAATCAGTGGACAGCGCATGCAAGTGGTGGTCAGGGTAGACTTCTAACCAATCCATTGTGGCAAAGACCCTATCAATCCTCTCTAACCAATCAGTTCATTAGCTAAAAACGTATAAAAACTTAGTTGTGTGTGGTTCGCTAAAGAAGTGTAAAAATTTAGCTATCTGTGGTTGCAAACGCCGGAAACAATTCCATTTTCTAAAAGTGATACTCGAGAGGGTATGCACTGAATCCTATACTCTTATAAAACAAAATCCTACTAGCTTATTTCTTTAGCATCTCCTTAAGCCACGTCATCCACCATGATCAGTGAGTTCACGACCTTTATTATCCACCAGGGACAGACGGACAAGCAGGTCATCAAAGCTCCACATAATTTTGTCTCCGCACGTTTGCTCACCTTCTGCCAGTGGGCATTAAGTGATGGATCATTGCCTTTGCCCTTTATTATCCACCATTGACAAAAGGGCAATCTGCTTCGTCAAATCTCTCATAGTATCCGGTTCTCCTTCACCATATGGAAAGACTTCCACCTGTGAGCTGCTGCATCAGTACCGTCTACCATGAAATTGATAGCTTCCTCTGTCAAGGCCTTCTCGCCGTCGCTCTTGAGGTGAGCTCATGAGCACCGCAGATATGCCAATTGCAATTGACAAGCATATATGTTGGTCAGCAGTTCCAAGATAAGGTCATATTGGGCTTAGTTCAGAATTTCATGCCTTCTGTCGTTGCCTTCACAATTTTGGTCATTTTTTCCCCTATAGAACTGAGACATCAGCAGTCTTACATTGCAGGTACTTTCTTATTAGCTTCTCTCTCTTTTTGGATTGGTTCAAGCAATACTAGGCACTATACGCATGCATTCAAAATATGTATACATGTATTGATTCTTTTCCAATTTGATGGTAGTTAATAAAGTTTCTTGCTGCCTACTTTCCTTGAGAAACTTCCAAAAATATATGGTTGTGAATTTGACACTATGATAGAGCAACAAAACAATTGAGATTGAGCCTGTAAGTCTTTTTTTCCCATTCCCCTACAATTCCTCACAACCATACACATATACACAGTTAGATCTTTATCTAAAAATACACAAATAGATATCAAAGCATGTAGAACAACTATTTCCTGCTTCACATTTAGACAAGAGGCCCTTCATTCACACGTTGCGTTTTTTTAGGCTTGCACGGTGAAAGACTCGGTCAAAATAAGATCTCTCTCTTGGCCAACAAAAAGACAAAAATTTGAAATTATTTCTAATGATACAAGAAGAGCTAGAATGGTGAGAAATTATGTATGTTAATTAAATTTGCAAGGGAGAATCAATAATGGCTGTGGGCTGTGCCAAAATTGTTATAATTCAGCAAGTTCTTTTTCATGTGTAATTCGGTGTATTAATTTGTAACACCCTAGTGTTAAGCATTGCATTTAGCACTTGCATTTCATGAGCACAAGCATCATCCAAGCATTCATAAGCATGAGCATATGGAATTTCATCTTATTCTTTACATATTATCACATGTGATGTTGATTATATACATGCATATGCTTGTGATCATGTGTGACCAAAGTGAGGGATGGTTGTGAGGTCATAAAAACACCTTAGACGTATCTAGGATGGTAAATGGAACAATGTTTATATTCATGACATGGGCCAATTTTGCTTCTAAGTCCTAGTTTACTCATAAAGTCATTGTCGGGTTCATAAACCCGGGGTCCCCAATGGACCCGCTTCCCAGCAAAAACTTGGCCTAGCAGACGGCGTAGCGACGACGCGCGCCTCCCGGGCCGACCTAGATACCTAATGACAGGCTGGGAGAACGATCCGGTCCCTGACTGGAAGGCCTGGCCAAGGTGGGGACATAGTCCGACTCGACCTCCTTTTTCCGACGGGGGATACGCTGGACCTCTGTTTGTAGCTCTTCTCCGACCGACACGGTCAGGGCCGACTAGAACGACCGACCAAGGACGCCCGCTCGGTGAGGGCACGGGAATCAGGTGGAGCAGATAAGGTAAGGCGCTCAAGTCAAACCGCAATACCGAGGACCGTACCCTGTCATATCCTGCGCACCTGCAGGACGGTGCCACCAGGCCATGCCAGATAGGTACTACGCAACCTTCTAGGCGTGTCAGAACCCAAACAGATTGTAGGCGCCGACATTCGTCATACAGTATTGTAGGCGCCGACATTTGCCATGCAGGTAACACAGTAGAGCCTGCCACATGCATCTGGATATCAACAGTATTGTGGACGTCGACATTCGCCTCGTACCCAACAGCATGGGCAACAAGACTAGGTAGCACACATATACATTCTCTCTCTTTCTCTAACTTGTAAGAGCCCATCCCCTTCGACTATAAAAGGGGATGAGCTCTCTCCTAAAAAGGGATTTGGCTATTCTGACTCTCTCTGGCTCTAGACAATCTGAGCATTCGAACAGCTCCACATCTCTAAAACTCAGCAGCTACACAGAGCATACACTCCAATACTTAGCGCATGTTAGAGCACCTGTCACTCTTAGCCACTTGGTTTAGAGTCCGACCAGACCTCTAACACCCCCCTTCTCATTCCATATTCGTTTATAACCCCACAGTAAACTTCGAGCACCTAGGCTCAGGAATAAAGTCACCGACCGACCGAGACTGGACGTAGGGCATGTTGCCTGAACCATTATAAATCCTGTGTCATTAAGTGCTAGGCCACATCCGATCACAACGCATGGCAAAACTACAAATATTTACTTGTTGGTCACTTTTTGCACCGACAGTTGGCGCCGCCCGTGGGGAGGACGCCGTACGTTCACGCTTTTGGTCATCGGATGACCCATCTTTCCATCATCTTCGGCATGGCGGGATCAAGCGATATGATTCGCTTCGGCTCGCTGCAGTTTCCCATGCTCCCACCTGTTGGGATGTCGGTTCCTCCCATCTTCAAGCCGCTCCAAACCTTCCTCTTTGGAAGTTTGGACTTCATCGCCGACCAGCTCGGCGTACTCCGCCTCCACGAGGAGGCGCCTGTCCTGGCACCCACCGGAGGAGAAGCGCCCTCCGCTGGCCCTAGGCCACTCGATGACCTCAACGTCGAAACACCTACACTTCGCCTCAAGCCCAAGCTGGGCTCAAACTCCACGGTGAGTAACATACATATTGTTCTTTATTCACTATTTAATTCCTTCCGCCGACTCTTAGGAGGGACCCCATTGTCCTCACCAGACACCCGATTCCCCTATGGCTTCGCATCCCTCATGGACGCGTGCGCATGGGGAGCTCCGAAGGATGCTAACGCCGCCCCCTCTCGCATCCAAATTCGTGGGGATGGCGGGCTACGGTCCCACCTCCTTTCACGACCTCGTGGATGACAAGGTCGAAAGCGATGGCTCTACCATCGGCGATGTCGTGGCATTTGGCCACCCCCTGTCCTAGGAGTATGCTATGGCAGATGCCCCGGGACAGCCACCGGTGGTAGCAGAATCTCTGCAGACTCACACCCCTCCGAACCCTCGTGTGAAGGCCCTCACGCGTGCATAGGAGCATGGCAACGAGTTACGACAAAGGCGATAGAGTCATCCGCCACCAGCGCTGGCGCGCTCGGCACAGCATGCTGCGCCACATGCGTGTAACCTGGCGAGCTGCGCTCGGGGTCACGCTCGCCAGGTCCAGCATAACATCCTGGACGGAGGGAACGATCTCCCACAGTTTTCTTGAGTTGGCCAGAACATCACTGCTGCGGCTATGCTTCTGTGCGGCCTTCCCGAGCCTGCCGACCCCTAGGAACAGGCAATTCATCGAAACCTCCGGGCGCTGGTGGAAACCGCCGCCGTTCAACAGGCGGAGAGCTCCACGCCGCAACACCGGCTCGCGACCTCTTGCCCCACCAAGGGAATGGGGCCGCACCAGTCGAGTCGCTCCATCCATTCACCACTACAGTTGCCCTGCATGGGGCAAGAGGCCGCGGCTACACCACATCCCGACCTGGCACCCGCTCCACACCGACCACCTGTGCGCAAATGGCTTGGGCCAAACCGTTTTGCTCGCAGCATCATCAACAATCGGTGCCATGCCCGGCGTGATGATGACATCCATCAAGTGGTGGCGAGAGCAGGCGGCATGGGCCTCGGCCTAACCATCGGGGAGTGTGGGGACACGCATCCCAGGCATGATGGCTGACCAAATGACTGGAGCCCCAGTCCAGATGGCCAGGGGCCATGGGCCTTTGGTCGCCGCATTCAGAGAGCGTCGTTCCCACAACGCTTCCGACCACACACCAACATCGCCAGATGCACTAGGGGAACATGCCTCAGTATATGGCTCAAAGACTTCTAGCTCGCCTGTCGAGCCGGAGGAGTGGATGATGACCACTTCATCATTCAGTGTCTCCCCATCTGCGTGGGGGAGCATGTTCGAGCATGGCTCGAATTCCTCCCGCCTGACAGCATCCACAACTGGGCAGATCTCAAGAGGGTCTTCGTCGGGAATTTCTAGGGGACATATGTCCATCCTGGGAATTCCTGGGACCTCAAGAGCTGCCAGCAGGAGCCCAACGAGTCCCTACGGGATTACATCTGTAGGATCTTAAAATGGTGCAACTCCCTTCCTGATGTCGTTGACGTGGACATCATCAGCGCGTTCCTCTCTAGGACAACCTATGAGTCCTTGATCCACAAGCTCAGCTGTCTGAAGCCCCATACCACCCGTGACCTGCTCGACATCACCATGAACCATGCCTCCGGCGAGGAAGCGGTCGAGGCGGTTTTCAGCAGCGGTTGGGACAAGGGCAAGGCGAAGCGTGAGGACCAAGGCGAGGGGCCCTCCACGCAAAGGGGCAAGAACAAGAAGGATCGGTGCTGATCGGCCAACACAGCTTTGGTCACCATAGCCGATCATGCGGGTAAGCAGTCCAATAGGGCCAGCCTGACCACTTCGACAAGCTCATGGAGAGTCCATGCACCAATCACGCCTACCCTATCAAGCACCTCTACAAGGACTATGAGCTCCTCAAGCGCTTTCTGCGATAGGCCAGCAAGCCGAAGGAAGGGAAGGGCAAGGAGGTAGCAGCCAAGAAAGAAGGCGCAGTGGGCAAGGATGATGATGGCTTCCCTGACCCCGAGGAATGCCTCATGATCTTTGGGGGATCTGATGCCATCCACTCTAAGCGCCAGCACAAGGTACGCTACAGAGAGGCATGTGCTGCCGAGACGACCGTCCTGTCCTTCCTCAGCTGGTCGGACTCCCTGATCACTTTTGATCAGAGAGACCATCCTTCCCACATCGCCCGACCAGGTCGCTACCCGCTTGACATCGACCCCATCATCCGCAAGAAGCACCTCACCAAGGTGCTGATGGACGGAGGCAGTGGCCTCAACATTCTCTATGTCGACACCCTCGACACCATGCGCATCCCCCGGTCGGAGCTCCGCCCAGTGAGCTCTCCCTTCCATGGCATGATCCCAGGGAACAGACGTACCCACTTGGGCAGATCGACCTACCTATCATGTTTGGCGACCAAACCAACTTCCGCTCGGAGGTCCTCACCTTCGAAGTGGTGGACTTTCCAGGGTCCTACCACGCCATCTTGGGGTAGCCATGCTACGCCAAGTTCATGGTGATCCCCAACTACACCTACCTCAAGTTGAAGATGCTGGGACTGAATGACGCCATCACCGTGGGTAGCACCTTTTCGCATGCCTACATGTGCGACCACGAGCATTACGAGCTCGCCATGGCCATCATCAACTCCGCCGAGCTCCCGAAGCTCAAGAATTTGTCAACTCCAGCAGTCCCAGACTGCAACAAACTAACCTCCTCGAGTGCCTTCCACTTGACCGAGGAAACCAAGGCGGTGGGGATCGACTCTGCCGACCTGACCAAGATGGTGTGGATGGGGACCAAGCTCCTGCCCAAATAGGAAAGCGAGCTCAGTGACTTTCTATGCGCCAACCATGATGTCTTCATGTGGAAACCTTCTGACATGCCGAGCATACCAAGGGAGGTCTCTGAGCTCGCATTATGCCTCATCCCGGGCTCGAAGCCTACCAAGCAACGCTTGCATCGCTTTGACGATGAAAGGCGCAAGGCCAAAGGCGAGGAGATCGCCAAACTCCTAGCAGCTAGGTTCATCAAAGAGGTATACCACTCTGACTGGCTGGCTAATCCTATTCTTGTGAAAAAGAAGACCGGGAAAAGGAGAATGTGTGTTGATTATACTGGCCTCAACAGGACATGTCCAAAGGACCATTTTCCTTTGCCACGCATAGACCAGATAGTCGACTCCACCTCAAGATGCGAAATCCTCTCCTTTCTGGATGCCTACTCAGACTGCCACAAGATCATGATGAAAGAGTCTGACCAGGTTGCGACTTCATTCATCACCCCTTATGGTTCGTACTGCTATGTAACCATGCCTTTCGGTCTGAAGAACGACGATGCCACCTATCAACGGTGCATGCAGCGATGCTTCGCCGACCAAATCGACCTACCTGACCAGCCTGACCAAGTCAAGCGACCGAAACCAACAATCACCATCTACGTAGATGACATAGTGAAAATGGCTCAAACAAATGACCTGATCGCAAATTTGGCCGCAACATTTGCAAACCTCTGAAGGTTCAATATCAAATTGAATCCCAAAAAATGTGTTTTTTGGGTTCCAAAGGGGAAGCTCCTTAGATACATCATGTCTGAGCGCAGCATCGAAGCCAACCCCAAAAAATCACTACCATCTCCAACATGGACCCTATACGCAATGTCAAGGGCGTATAGACGCTCATCGGCTGTTTGGCCGCCATAAGCCGGTTCATCTCTCGACTAGGGGAATGGGGGATGCCTCTCTATAAGCTTCTCAAAAACACAGATGCATTCATCTGGATAGAAGAGGCACAACAGGCCTTGGAAAGCCTCAAAGCTACACTGACATCGACCCTAGTCCTCGTCACTCCCAAACGAGGAGAACTCCTCCTTTACATCATAGCAAACAATCACGTTGTGAGCGCCACCCTTGTCGTCGAAAGGGAGGAGCCGGGACACCCCCTGAAGGTGCAACGATTGGTGTACTTCATCGATGAGGTACTCACCGACGCCAAGGCTCGATACCCCTAGGTGCAGAAGCTCTTGTACGTTGTTCTGATGGCGACTCGAAAGCTCCTACACTACTTGACCGACCACGAGGTCATGGTTGTCACCTCGTACCCGTTGGGAGACATCATCCGCAACCGTAATGTCATGGGATGAATCTCAAAGTGGGCTCTCAAGCTCATGGGTCACAACATCAGGTATGTCCCTCGCACCGCTATCAAGTCTTAGGCTCTCACCGACTTCATCGCCAAATGGACGGAAGTCTAGCTCCCGACCCCGGACGTCACACATGAGTACTAGACAATGTACTTTGATGGGTCAGTTATGGCACCCGACTCAGGGGCTGGAGTGGTTCTGATCTCCTTAGATGGGAGCAGGCTCCACTAAGCAATCTGTCTCCATTTTTCAGCCTCAAACAATGCCGCGGAGTACGAGGCCCTCATCAATGGACTACGCATCGCCATCGAGCTCGGCGCTATGCGGCTGTACGTCCACGATGACTCAGAGTTGGTCATCGACCAAGTCATGAAGGAGTCCTCCTACAAGAGCCCTCTCATGGCAGCATACTCCAGGAAGTGTGCAAGCTCGAGGACAAGTTTTGAGGGATCGAACTGCATCATGTCCCCCGAAAGGACAATGATGCCATCAATTTCCTCGCAAAATTGGCTGCTAGGTGGATTCCATCTCCAGATGGGGTCTTCATCAACGATCTCCACTAGTCATCTGCTCGGATTCTAGAGGATCCGATCTAGACACACTCCGACACCAATCTAGCACTCGGGGGCTCTGTCCTCCCAACATGCCCCGACCTGACCAAATGCTTGGAGGCTCTGACCTTGGTGCCTCCATGATAACATCGCCCGCTGACGTTGCCATGGTGGCACTCGATCAGGCTGACTGGAGAGTACCACTACTCACGTACATCCTCGAGGAGGTTCTCCCACCAAAAAGGACTGAAGCATGATGAATCGCTTGACGCGTCAAGACGTTCGTTGCCATCGGTGATGAACTTTACAAGCGAAGTCCATCGGGAGTACTCATGAAGTGCATCCTGACTGACCAAGGGAAATAGCTCCTCATCGAGGACCATGCTAAAATCTATGGACATCATGCGGCCCCGATGTCACTGGTCGGGAAAGCCTTTCACCAAGGTTTCTACTAGCCCACTATGCTACGAGATGCAGAGGAAGTTGATCGTAGGTGTGAAGGATGCCAGTTCTACGCTTGGCAAACTCACCTGCCAGCGCCAGAGCTTCAGACAATCCCCATCACCTAGCCATTCGTGGTCTAGGGCCTCGATATGGTTGGACCCCTCAAAAAGGCCCCGGGCGGCTTCACTCACCTACTCGTAGCAGTGGACAAGTTCACCAAGTGGATAGAGGTGAAGCCCATCACCAATATCTGCTCAGAAGAAGCGACCAAGTTCTTCCTCAACATCATCTATCGGTTTGGTGTCCCAAACCGTATCATCACCGACCATGAAATAAACTTCACTAGTAAGAAGTTCCTGGACTTCTGTGATGGATGCGGCATAAGGATCGATTGGGCCTCGGTCGAACACTCCGTACCAATGGTCAGGTCAAGCGAGCTAATGGCATGGTCCTCCAAGGACTCAAACCCCGCATCTTTGACCGACTCAAAAGGTATGCCAGGCGATGGGTTGTAGAGGTTCCAGCGATCCTCTAGAGCCTAAGAATGACCCCAAACCGGTCCATAGGGTTCACCCTTTTTTCCTCGCATACGGAGCCAAAGCGGTGTTGCCATCCGACCTTGATCATGGCACCCCGAGAGTAAAGGCCTTCGACCAAGACTGAGCCATGGAGGCTCAGTAGGATGCGGTTGACCTGCTCGAGGAGGCTCATGAGATGACCGTCATCCGCTTCGCTCGTTATGAGCAAACTCTCCGCAGGTACCATGAAAGAAAAATCAGGGGGAGGATCCTCGAGGTCGATGATCTTATACTCCGAAGGACCCAGTCGACCGAGGAGAAACATAAACTCTCTCCACCATGGGAAGGACCCTACACGGTGACCAAGGTGATATGACCAAGCGCCTACTGGCTGCAGGACAACAATGGCCATGTTCCCACC
This sequence comes from Miscanthus lutarioriparius, assembly GCA_904845875.1. NCBI lineage: Eukaryota > Viridiplantae > Streptophyta > Magnoliopsida > Poales > Poaceae > Miscanthus > Miscanthus lutarioriparius. Next base: position 77,060,666 of record CAJGYO010000006.1, read on the forward strand.
AACACATGGAACATCGAACAGTTACGTCGTTTCTTCCCCTAAAGCTCGGTCTTACCTTTTCTTTCCATTCAACGTTTGCTCCTACAGCACCCCAGCCCAAGCACTCTCGGCCTAGGTCACTCGGGGGCTCCATGGGGGTGTGATACCACCCTCCTTTTTTACTATCATATAGTAATACTTTTCGCCCAAACGAAAGGGCATCGACCAAACGAAAGGGCATTCCATTCCTTTGATTACCCTATGTAACTTACATTTTAACCTCCCGACCGATCACACCCCGCCATGACCTACGGTTATGAGCAGCTAAGCCTCGTGGGCCACACCTGGGTTCTTAAGGTTGTAGCCTATGGGTTAATGGGCAGGTGCGAAAAAGAAAGGACAAGAAACTAAGCTGCGCAAGGGTAAAAACAAGGGCGGATGGGACAAGCTTCCCCTCATGAGTGATTTCATCACAAAATGAACTCAAAATATTCACGAATGTAAAATTGTTCACAAGGGGGCTTCCCCACGAACTTGTCTTTTACATGAATTGACTATTTCTACTCTAAACTCTATTATGGCCGCCCGGTGGCATCGACTGACGGTATGGTCGACGAGGACGAAGGCAGCTCGCTTTCGACCGGGATGACATTTGGCTCTATTGGGGGCAGGACAACGCTCACCTCCGACCCGGTCTCCACTCCTTCCACAAGCTGGACGACATCTTCACGGCACAGTGACCTGCTCAGCGACCATCTGTGCATATGGCACCAAACTCTACCACAGCGCATGGATTTCATCTGCGCTCCACCCGTCAGCGTATCCTCTGCTGATGGCCATGAAGTCTAGATCGGGGTGATGGGTCACCACTGAGGTCAGCACCCTCGACATTCCGTAGAACATGCCGTCGAAGATGAGCGCCCAAATGTAACACCCCAGGTGTTTGTCACCAGTTAAGCAATGGGTTTGAGCTCAAACATGACATGTCAAGTGGTAATGAAGGTGTCAAGATCAAATCTACAAGAGGAGCTCCAACTTAAACTTGGACAACACACCTTTACCTACATGATGACTCTTTTCAAATGTATGCTTGAACAACGTTAAACACACATCTCTCATGTCCGTCACCTTAGTATCAATCTCTCTTGAACATTGGAAAAGTTTTGTGAAGTTTGGAATCAAGAAGTCACATGAAATGACAAGTTATATCCTTGCCTGAATTGTTTTATAAAGTGGATGGAAACATATGAAGTCAACCAAACCTTGGTACCTTGCTCAAACAACTCTACTTGCACTCATGAACAAAAGTTATGAAGGGTTCATGTTGAGCAGAAATCAAGAAAATGCATCAATCGGTCTAAAACTCATATTTAAGATTTACCGTGATGCTACTTTGACCTATGTTGACCAATCACTTATAGTGCTTGCATGGCAGTGGAACCTAAACGAAAGTTGAAGTTTGAGTGGAGTAGAACAAACTTTGTTTTTGGACCAAGAGCCATATCAACTTGGAACTAAGTCGAAACGAGGCTCAAACTTTGAATCTGTTGTTGTTTTCAGAGTCCAAAAATATTCTAAGTCTGAGTTAACTAAAACCTGAATTTTTAGTTTCGTGTACCCCACTTTAGGTCCTTCTATCTCTCTAACCAGGTCTAATTAGACTTTGAAGATTTAATAAAAGTTGGAGCTGGTATGTATATCTACAACTTTTATTAATAGAGTTTTTGCTAACTCGTTGTGGTTTAGGAGTTACGGAGGCACGAAGTATGAGTTTCAGTGGTATGTTTGAGGTAGAATTGGAAATTTGAAATTGATGAACAGTGCCGGCACCGTGCACAGAACGCTCGCGCCGCGTGGCCTCCCGTGCCTACGCCGCTCGCGACCGTGCTCGTGAAAATGGAGACCTGGCGCCTTCAGCTCTCTCTCTGGCTCACTCGCTCTCCCATCCCTCTCCCTCTTCCCTCTCCGCCCCTGTCTGCTTCTCCGGAGTGCCGGCGCCATGGCCGAGTCGAGCGAAGCTTCCAACCAGCCGTCGCAGCTCCTACAGTCAGGCTACGCCCCTTCCTTCGTGGGCGCGAGGCTAGGGCCAGCCGCACCTCCTCCTCCGGCTGCTCGCCCCATGGCCAAACCGATCGCGCTGCAGTCGTGGCCATGCTCGCGGACGGAGCCGCAGAGGCACGCGGGCCGTTGGCCTCGACCGCCGCCGGTCAACGCAGGGGTAGGGCGTGGCCACCACCTGGGACGGGCAAGCCTCCCCAGCCGCACCAGCAAGCCCCGGCCGGCCGCTGTCCCCTTCCCCAAGCACGGCCGCCTCCCCCGTCTCTCCCTCTGTCTTCAGGAAGAAGACCCTCTTCTCTCTCTTTCTCTGTATGACAGGTGGGGTAAAAAAGGGACCCACGGGCCCACATGGCAGTGGCGCTGGATGATGGTTTGGGTGCAAATCCGGGTGTACCTAGCGTAGATCTAGGTTTTTAGTGTTTTAGCGTTTATGTTCTGTACAGAAAATGCATGCAATTTCAAAAATTCATATCTTGAGATAGGGAACTCCAAAAATAGTGAAACCACTTTTCTTGTGTTCATCATGAAATGCTCTACATGTTAGATCTATTGTTTGTCCTGTTTGGTGACTGTTTATAGGCTATAAAAATAAATCTTGATAATGCCTTTTTACTGCTTGTCTAAATAGATAAATCCATAAGTAATTCTAGAAGCACGATAAAAATGTTATTCTTGTTTTGTTTAGCTTTGTCTTAACAGGAAAAAACAACGAAAAATATTAAACTTGCTGTTGAGTACTTGTTCTAGTGTGTTTTGGTTTAATCTTATTTATGTTGGTAAATATGCTTTTGCTACTTGTTCCTGTTTTAATTCTAAAAATATTGCTCCAAATGCTATGAAAATTTTATGGTAGAATATGAATATGATTCTTGTACTGTGATAAAATTTTCATAAATTTTGGTGCATGTTTCATTAGGGTTTTGTATTTAACTTGCTACATGCCTTTCTGGCAGTTTTAAATGGGTTAACAATAATATAAAAATGTAAAAATGGAAAATGTTGTTCCATTACCTTTGTATGATGTTGTGCTGGCCTAGAAAAATATAATATGGCCATATGTTCGCTGAGTTTCTCATTTATGTTGCTCTCACATGCTTAACTATATTTAATATTTGTTTTGCTTGTGATAATTAATTCATAAAACCTGAGCATGTGAAGTTTGTATAGTAATTATGTTTTGATATCACCTACCTCTCATAAAATTTTGAGCTCCAAACTAGTTGTTCTTACGGGTACCTAAAATATTCATATATATGTTTATTAGAAAAGAGGTTAATGAAAGCTCTTTAGTTGATAAGCATGAAAATGTGTTTTGTGATGAATGGGTTGCTTGGTGCTATGTTAGAAGTGCTTCTAAGTATGCTAATGTTGATTGGAGCTACTTGATTAGCTCATGCATGTGCTCTTTGTTTAGCAACGCAAATGGATAATCAAATTGTTACTTGCTGAAAATGGCTGCATGTGTGCTACTGTTTTCATATTGATAATGATATTTTCTATGAATCATGAAAATACCAAAGTTGTAGATAACTCCCTTATCTTGCTTGTGTTAAATTTTTATGACCATATGCCTGTTAGTTTAAGAGCTATGCTTGTTGCAAGTGCTCTGTCCTGTTTTGCTTGTGCTCTATACAGTTTTGAAGGATTGACTTGTTGCCTTAGTTACTCATGAAATCACGTCTTGGTGATGTTGAATGAGTTGTAGTGCTTTTCTTAATCTTCCCAAAAAGCTAAAGAACACATCTTTTGGTGAAGCAGATCTCTAGTTATGCTTGTTTAAAGATCTGTGGCTAAATCTGTCCAAGTCTGGACAGAGTTGCTTTGTTTGCAATATGTTGCCTTGTAATGGTAGAATTAGTGCTAGATGGTTATAACAAAGTTGTTTACAATTTGTTAAGCTTTCTAAAAAGTCTCAAACCACCTTTGTTTGATATCTAGAAGTCAAGTTATGGCTGTTTTAAGTTGCATGTCCGATTCTGTCCATGTTCTGGACAGAATTATTGTTTTGCATGTTTAAGGTTAATTAATGGTTGAATCACCTTGAGATCGTAATGAGAAAGTTTCAGATAATTTTATAATATTTCCATAAAGTTAAATATCATGTTTGTTAGGTGCTTAGAACTACAGTTATGCTTTTCTGAAGTTGCAATCAGTTTTATGTCCATGTCTGGACAGGTCTGAAACATGTACATGTTTGACCTGTTTAAATTTGTAATTAGCTTTTGATGTAAACATTAATGTTGTAGACAATTTCAATGGCTTTTCAGAAAGTCTTAGATCATCTTTGTGGGATGTTTGTAGCTTAAGTTATATTTGAAACAAGTGACTGTTTGCTGCTGTCCAAATCTGCTTGTATCTAGAATTGTTTGCTTCTACTTGCTCTTGTTTGTATGATTGCAAATGGTTATCTTGGACACCTAGAGTTAAGGTAGCATGCCTAAAATGTTTTGCTAAATTGTGAAGTACTTGATCATGTATAGCTAGCTGGTGGTATGACATGCTTATGTGTGTATAGTGTAACATATGCTTGTTTAGTATGTTTGTTGCATTCCTTCATGTGTATTCTTTATGTTCATGCATCTGCATCTATGCATCTCATCCTAGGTACGCTAGGTACATCACGTGGACGTGGAAAGCATGATGTGGAGCCAGACGATGGTGTAATGGTGGGCTGTCCAGAAGATGGAAGGACCCCTAAATGCATGCTAGGACCGGAGATGTCACCAAGACGGTGCAAGCTAACTGAACTGACTTATGTCGGATCCCAGGTAAGCCCGGGAGCATTTTAAGTCTTCTAGTATTTTACAAATGATTACTTAAGTACTTATGATTGATGCATTAGGTTATAAGAGTTGATTGGAACCACTTGATGCATATAAATTCCTTGTCCAGAAATACCACCTTTAACCCGGTATAGGTCCAGGATCGAGTATATGCTTAGCCCTGCTTAGACCGGTAGAAGTCGGGTGATTTCCTGTCACCTGCGAGATATAGGTGGATACCGGAGCATGGTTGGCTATATTTGCTATCGTGGAACAGAACCATGGGGTAAAAGCAAATCAAGGCCGGGCGGAGTCTATGCGTAGGTTGACTCATGTGATTCCGTCTATGCCGATTAAGGACCGTACCATTGTTGGCGCTTCTGACAAGATTGAACGCATGCCTATCACTTAGCTAGCCGGATAACTCGTTCCGACCGCGAAGCCGAGTAGCTCAACTCAGGCCAGGTCCCGTTCTGTTGTGCGCTCCTTGCGGGGGGCGATCAGACTGAGCCCAAGGGCAGGCTAGGCCTGAACGTCCTGGCATTTGGTGTCCTAGATTGTGCGGCGTGGTACGGACCCGTGAAATGTGTACCTGAGTTGTACCAAAGGTGACCTAAGGTGACTAATGATCTGGTCTACTGGGGTTTGTGTTAGGAATAAATTCCCAGCTGGTTGAAATCGATTCGAATCGCCGTCTCTCCCGGATAGTGAGAAACTTGGCTAGTCCCAACATCGTAGTAATTGGATTATGGAATGTGATGGTTCGGATAAACATGGAATTACTATACCTACTATGGTTACTATTGTATGCTCTAAAAAGATATACCACATGTTTGGCATAGGATAGTTGTTAATCTAGAGATGGATAGTTATAATTAACTTGATGATAGAATTCTAATTGTATAATTGAGTTAATCGCTTTTTATGCAAAATGTTGTCAAGCTACCTCCACTTATAAAGCCTTGCATACTCCTTGGAGTCAATTTTATTTCTGGTTATGACGGGTAAGTCTAGCTGAGTATATTCGAGTACCCAGGGTTTATCCCACCATGTTGCAGGTGAGGTTTTGGCCTGCTGAAGATGGTGGCTAACCGCCGGTGAGCTCGGTGACTCTATATTTCTCATCTATATGCTTTTATCTGAGGATGTCACTTATGCTAGCAACATATTTGGAGCTTATATTAATGTAATCATTTGAAAGTTATGTTGTTTTCACTAATCGGTTTTGAAATCCAAACTTTTACTATTATTTGTGAAACAATTTGTAATATTATTTCCGCTGCAACTCTACGTATGTGATGTGTATTTGCTTAATCACATGATCTTGGTTGTGATGTTGATTTACCGAGGTCCTGCGTGACACTCGGCGGACTACCGGGTTTATATAAATGAGAGTATGCGCATGTCAACGTGTTAAGCGGGGACAGCCGTACTTGATCTTGTATAAATTGGGCGGTTCTGTCACACCGAACTTCATTCGGGACCTTCGTCAGCGGGACGACGGGCGTACTGGTGCTCGGTCCCAACCCGAACGCCTCGGAGATGACCACCTGCGCGATGTTGCAAATCTAGTCGAGCTCCCTCTCAAGAGCACGTCACTCCTCAAGGGACTAGGCTAGCGCCTCCGTGCCCTGACCGACCGCTGCTTTGACCATCTCCAGCTCTTGCTCTAGAGAGCCGATCTTTCCACCCAGTTCTGGAAAAAAGACAACAAATTCAGAAGGAAAGGAAAGGAAAAATCAAGGCATCAACTGAGGGTGGAACATGTATGTACCAAGGCGGGCGCTTTTGAGAATGGAGATCCCTTCCTCTTGTTGGGTCACCCTCTCAAGTAGTCAAGCGTTTGATTCCTCTACCTCGAGCATCCGCCCCTAGAGCACAACCACTTCTTGTTCAGCATCCAACCGGGCCTTCCTCTCTGCCTCTAGAGCCTCCAAGGACTTCTGAAGTGTTGCCTCGGTCTCCACCAAGTGGACCTTCGCTATGTCGAGTTCCCGCTCGGCAGTAGTTGCCCGCTCAACCACAAGCAGTTCCTCCACCCGTGCTCCCGTTGCCTCGGCCGCCTAATCTTAGGACTCATGGCGGGCGGACTCCAACTGGTGCCTGAGCTCATCAACCTGCCACAATGCTATTGCTTCCTGCTCCATTCGAACATGCTCCTCCCGAAAAAATCGGGACTTATGGATCGACATCATCTCCAGATCCTATGAGGCAAGAAGCAGGCATGCTGAGACAACCATTAAAAGGCCAAGAAGTTAGGGGCAACACCAAAAACATAGAGAACTTACCTCCACAATGCATTTTAGGTCGACTGCCATGGCCTGATGGACGAGCTCAACCCTCTCCAAGTCCTCCTTGAGGCTCGCCTTGGTAAGGGCGAGATCAGACTCCATCGATAGTCCTCTCTCCCTAAGCAGGTGCCAGAGCTTCACCTAATCCTCGTCATGAAGGATGAACCAGGCCTTTCCCGGCTCTCCAGGGCAAGGCCACACTAGCTCACGGGTCACCCTCGACCCGCTAGAAGATCCAGCCATCATAGTATCATGCGATGACCGGATCATCACCAGCTCTCGAGATGGCAGGATGGCCAGCGGCTCCACCCTAGTGTCTTCCTCGCTGGAGAAGGGGATCTCCACCGCCTGGACTCCATGGCGCACTGGCAGATGCACTACCTCTGGCCTAACCGTGGTTCCTCTAGACCCCTCTAGCTCAAACCAGGTGGGCAAAAAGTGTGCTCCTCCACCGGGCGAGGCAGGGAGCCCGGTTTCCCTCCTCTCATCCTCTACAGCCGTTGGGGGAGGGATCACGAGGGTCACCTCTGACCCAACCTCCACCGTCACCACAGGGATCACCATCGCCGCCACTACCGCCGTACTTGCGACCGGTCGGGAAGATGCAACCCCCGGTAGAGAAGGTCATGCCGCCACCAGCCTGCTTCCTCCACCGCTCGTCGAGACCCAGTGCAGGCTTGGTCTCCACTCTTCTTGCACGGGAGGTGGGGAGATTCCTAGTCCCACCAGGCCCTGGCTGCTATCAAACAAGAATGGGTTAGTCACACTCAAAAACTCAACTATGAGAATAGGAGGGAGCATGAATGCATACCTAGATGAAAGTGACAGAGTCCTGAAGCCCTGACCAACTGACGATAAGCCGACCAGACGAGGACCACTCATAGGTCACGACCTACACCCCCTCATATCGGCCAAGGGAGGAGCCAACCCGGCCGGTCCCTGATCAGCCCATGAACGGCCGTGGCCGCTAGCTTGTGGCTAAACCACCGGAGTAACTGACGGAGCATCTCTCCATTGGGGGTCGTGCACATGCACCGACCCTAAAGATGCAGGGGAACGATCATGTCCCCCTGATCGGTTAGCATGGTCCACCACACTCGGAGCAGGGGCACGGAGCCAACGATGCCTCCGAAGGGTGTGGTGATCGCGCCCGCTTCGCCTCTCGTTCGACGGCGGTGTCTTCGATCATGGCGCGCTTCCTTGACTCAGGAATGTCTCCACGCATCTCCATATCATGCTCACCACCGACGGATGCGGCCGTAGGCTCACGGTGCTCCACCGAGGTCACGACAGTGCCCCTGTCTCCTTCATCCTCAGAGGCACTCACGTTGCCACCCATCTCCATGGGCTCCTCTGACTCGAGCTCTGCCTCCACAACGCTTCGACTCTCACCCCCTAGACCCGTCGGCTGATCTCCTTCTACTTTTCGAACCTCCTCCGGGCCTTCTTGGTTTTCTTCTTCTTGGCAAGCGTTGCCTCCCTCTAGGCAGCTTGCCGAGCTGCACCCTTCGGCCCCCTTAGAAGATGCAACCGGGATTTATAGCCCGAGAGTCCCTTTGAAACGGACAACTCGAAATTAATCAAAACATCAAAACATGGAGGATAAGGTCACGGGAAAAGGGGGCATACCAGATTGGACAACTTCGCGGCATGAAGAGGGAGTCTTTATCCCTTAGTTGCAGCACCCGATCGAGTCAACTCCAGACTTCGTCCTTTGGCAACTTGTTTACACCGGAATTTGGAAGGATGATCTCAAAAGCTCGAGAGCTCCCAAAAATCATCTCAGCAAGGAATCAATTGCATGCAGATCAGAACCAGCTGATTCAGATGCAGCACTAGAATCGGCTTTCTTCAGATAGCGCCAGCAGATAACGACAGAGGCTATGATCGGCGCTGGGATGAGACATGTTGGACTCTACAAAAAGGGAAAGATTAGAGTCCAAGTTATCTTAAATTAGGAATGTTTTCGTTTTATGCCAAAGATTGTAACAAATCGTGTTCGAGTAGGATTCATGTCTAGACTCCGGGTATAAATATCAATCCCCGGCTATTGTAAAACACACAATCAATCAAATATAAGTCAATTTACTTTTTCAGCTCCGGCCACCCCTTAGGAGTAGGAGTAGAGTAGATCTCGGCGAGTTCTTCAGCGAGTACGGCTGCATCGATCCGATCGACCTCCACTGCTTGTCTGTAAGTACCGTCATGGTTTATACCTCTGTTCGTATGGCTGCATCGATCCGGTCGACCCCCACTGCGACTCTGGTATAGGCTAGTTATCGACTCTTGTCTAATTCAAGTATGGCCTATGTGATTCTACCTCACACCCCACTGCTTGAATTAGATGAAGGTCAAGTTATCGGCTCTACCTTAGAATGGTAGTCTTTGGTAGATTCATTAAGTTACCGATATTGCTTATTGCTTTCATTGTTTTTCTAATTACAGCAATATCACTCTGCCCGATTGAGATTGATCTGGATTGGCCTTATATCTTATTTGACTCATCATTTGTTAACCTAAAATTGATCTAATCTACATCTCAAACGACGAGTTACATTTTTATCGGTTGTTTTATATCAATCTTAATCGTGCATAGCGTGCGGTTAAGGCATGTTCGATCTTGAGTAGATCTATTGGTTAGCGAGAACCATTCCATGGCCCGTTATCATGGCCTGTGGGATTCTGCATCTCACCCCACTGTTGGCACCGTGGAGTGGGGATCGTTAGTTGGTAGACCCGTTCTTGAGAAGGCATGACCTTAACTGTGCGCTATGCCTGAATCGGCTGTTTAGTCGATATCGAGTGCTTTCACGAACAGTTCGCATTATGAGATCATTGAAGTAGAGATAAGTTGAAAGATATGTTAGCCCCATGATCTTATTATTGTATTACAGCCTACATGATTCTGCCTCATGCCCCACTGATATTAGTAATGAGTTAGAGTCGTCGAGTCTATTATTGTTTCTACGGCCTGCATGATTCTGCCTCATGCCCCACTGGTCATGGCGATATATGAGATCTAACATGTTCATTAGATTTATTTTTATTAAATGGTTAAGTGGTGCTGAATTGTTTCTTTATATAAAAAGAGGTTCGGTTACTTGTAATCATTGGCTCAGTATAAACCGATCATCATTGATATCTTATTGTCATTGATTAATATTTGTTTAAATAATATTTATCCTGAATGATAACCGATTCTTCTTGTACAACCCCATGAGTTTTAATTGATTTATTCTTGTGAAAATGCTGGAATCGACTATTTAGTCTATCTCCTCTCATATCGGCTCACAGAGCCACACATTCGGGACTGTCTGGCAACACCGGCACATTCCGCCCTTAATTACTAATAAGCTTTCTCTCCTTGTCAATTGTAGGGTCAAATTGACTGGCACGTCTCGGGAGGATTGCACAGGATTGACCACCCTTTGCGCTGAAGCTAGGCGGATCTGCTCCATCAAGCGGACCCCTTCGGCTTGCTACGTGTGTCCTCGGCACGGAGACAAAAATTCTATGTCGACACATGTTTCTGGCACACCCAGTGGGACCCCACAATCGTCATGGCGGTTCACAACAACGATAACATCCTTATGGTACATTATGAAGACCTACCTGATGAAGATAAGGATACCATCAACAAAGCTACGGAAGAATTTAAGAAGTGTTTGTTGTCCTACACCAAAACACGTGATAGCACAATTATTCAGAAATTTCCACTACCAAGAGTTCTACTACATGGATAGACAGATATAGTCGAAGCTGAAGATAGGCGTTTCTTTGCGGAAGCCATAGACAAATCTGTTCGTGGTGCCCTGTCAAGCCGCAATGAAGCTTTCATTGACGCATTTCACAACACCATGAAAGAGACGATTCATGGAATTCCAGTTAGTCAGGTTGGATCGACTTGTTACAACATTCCAGATCCGTTGACCCAAGGGACTAATCAAGTCGGCACCAGCCATCAAGAAGCAGCACCAGCTAGTAATGGTGACGTCCAGGCATTTCAAGGTTCATCCAAACAAACTCCATGAATCCACAGATGGGGCAGAGTTAGAACTAGATGATCAATTTTGGCACATCAGGCCACATACCGTCTCGGCTCAAAAAATAGCACCATCGATTCAAAGGATCCATAGAGATATAGATCTTTATGTCTACAATCAAAGACTTCAAGCAGCAAGCCAGTAGAGGACCCAGCAGATTGAGATTCCACAAGAGTATCACTATGGCATAGATCATAACACTCTCCACATGATACCGAATCTAGGACATCAAGGCACACGGGATTTGAATCCACAGATGGGTCAGCAAATACCGAGGAATCCAAATCCGCAAGCTGACGAGTTGTTGCTGAAGGTGACCGAGATGATGAAAAATAGTTCGGCCTGAAACCAAAAGGGCTGACTTTTTCGTACAAATGCCCATATCCAAAATGGTATGATTTGGTCGCTCTTCCTACAAATTACAGGCTCCCAGAGTTCACCAAGTTCACTGGTCAAGACAGTACAAGCACAATAGAACATGTCAGTCGGTATCTCACACAATTGGGCGAAGCATCAGTTGAGGATGCCCATCGAGTTCGTTTCTTCTCCTTATCCTTATCAGGACCAGCCTTCACTTGGTTTTCGTCACTACCAGTCAACTCCATTGCCAATTGGGCTGACCTAGAGAAGAAGTTTCATACATCTTTTTACACTAGGACTGGAGAAAAGAAGATAAGTGATTTGACAACCATGAGACAAAGGACTAATAAATCGGGCACTGAGTTTCTTCAGAGATTCCAAGAGACTAGGAACTTGTGCTTCTCATTGAGCTTGGTCAATGATCCGCTAGCTGCTTTAGCTGTCCAGGGAATGCTGCCAATGTGGAAAGAAAAGATTCTAGGACAAGAATTTGACAACTTGGGTCAATTGGCTCAACAAGTAGCAGCGCTCAATAGCCAATTCCAGAGTATACGCAGAGATACCCGATTCCAGAAGAGTACCACCGTAGCCAAAGCTTATGACCCATACTCAATTAATGATGGCTATGAAGATGAAGAAGAAGAGGTTGCTGCTGCTGAATGGAATTGGGGCAAGAAGACAGTGATGGTGCCAAATCCTTAGGGAAGAGGAGTCGAGGAGAACTATGACTTTGATGTCACGAAATCATACAAGCTCTTTGACTTCTTACTTGAGAAAGGCCAGATCAAATTGCCGGATAATCATGTTATGTTGCCCCCTGAACGGTTTAAGAATAAGAAGTTCTACAGGTTCCATAATGCTACTTCTCATTCCACAAATGAGTGCAGAATTTTCCGGCAGAACATACAGAGGGCTATTCAGCAAGGGAGGCTCAAGTTTGATACACCTCGGAAGATGAAGGTGGATGCTAATCCTTTCCTAGGAGATCAAAATATGGTTGATGTTGGGCTATTCAAAGGAAAAACTAAGGTCCTAACATCGACCAAATCGAGAGAAGCTAGAACAGTTGATCCCAAGATGCAAATATCAGCTGATGAATATAGAGAGATTAGAAAACATCATGATTGGTGGAAGAGCCGATATGAGCAGGGGGAAACGTCAAAAGAGGAAGCGACGAAGCCACGAGTTACATCTCGGATCCTGTTGGATAAATGGCAGCGACAGAGGGAAAAGGATTATCAGCGATGGTTAGAGGATCAAGAATACCAGCGTCAACTGGAAGAAGAGATGTATGAAAGGAGGCAAGCCGAATCGCACTGGAATTGTCCTTTCTTCAGATACTGCTGGAATGAAGGTTTGAAGTTGCCTACCAGACATGACTGTCCAGAATGCAACAATCAATATTGGGAGTTTAGGCAATCTCAGATCAATCGCCGGTCTGTCCACGCCGGGATGCATATCATCATAATAACATGGATCGGTGCATAAAAAATAAAAGTATTCATGATCGGCTGGGAAAAAGAGTTGTTGAACAAGACTAGGCTGATCATGGAGAAGCAAGCAACCAGAGGGAGCATGTCTGGCAGGAAGGCCAATGGTGCCCTGGAGGTTTAACAAGGAGCCAGAAGAGAAGGGTGCAACGCTTAAGGAATAAGGAAATAGAACAGGCTCAGCCATTCGGTAAAACTCAAGTGTGGCGTACCAAGCAAACAGTCGATAGAAAGCAACCATCGGCTAATATCCAAATGGCTTTTCTGTTGCCATCAGAATTCAGAGCTCCGGCAGATCAGGAAGTTTATTCAAACTTTGATGAATCAGAGTATGAAGAGATGGTTGCCAAGTTAACGGTTGTACAGCAAGCAATGTTTGATAAGCCAGTCAAGCATCGGTACTTAAAGGCTTTATATATGAAAGGATTTGTTGATGGGGAGCTGATGAACAACATGTTGGTGGACGGAAGTGCTTCTGTCAATCTTATGCCTTACACCACTTTCCATAAGCTTGGCAAGGGACCAGGAGATCTGTTTGAGACAAACATGATGCTTAGAGACTTCGGCGGTAATACATCTAAGACCCGGGGGGGCAATGAACGTCGAACTGACAATCGGGAGTAAAACTCTGCTCACCATGTTCTTTGTCATCGATGGAAAAGGATCATACAGTTTACTCCTCGGTCGTGACTGGATTCATGCAAATTGTTGTGTGCCATCGACCATGCATCAGTGTTTGATTCAATGGCATTGGGATGATGTCGGGGTGGTTTGCGCTGATGAGTCTGTAAGTATTGCAACAGTCGACCCAGTCTTTTGGGAATTAGGAGATTTCGAATGTTTCTCTGGCAAGACATAGGACGGAGGCTTCATTAAAATCAGCAATGAAAGCCAACAGCCGATGCAAGCGATCGGCTCTGAGAGTTTGTTTTAGTAGAAAAGTCACAGCTGTTACGTTAGTCGTTGGATCGAAGGAAAATGAGCATTAAGTCTTGGAGATGGGTTTAGGCCAACGTATGTGAATTTTGAGTTAAAGTGTAAGCGCGATTCAGAGTTAATGGATTTCTTAAGAGAAGTTCTGTTTCGCTTAATAGGACGCTTGACTTGGGTTGATTACTCACCGACCTTTTATATTGAAAGTTCTGCGAGACGTTATCCTAGCATCTGATCAACACTTGGTAGCCAATTCGTTCTCGGCTCCAATAGCCGGTACTAGGAGGGTATCACCTCTAGTTCAAAAAGTAAACATCTTCAAAGACAGTAATAGCCGATACAATATGTATCACCTATAGAGCAAAAAACAAAAAGAGCAAGAAATATTCACAGTCATACACGAAGCCATTGCATTGAAACACAATCATAAAAGAACAGGAGTCTTCATTCATTGGTTTATCCTAAATACAAACTAATCGAAGACCTTGTTCACCACATCTTGGGCGGATGTGATGTCCACTATGGCCTCCGCTACCATGACAAACTCTTCGAGCAAGTCTTCATGTTCTTTAGGGCCATCGCCCATTAGGAAACCGGTTTCCATGGCATGGAGCTCGTGCCCGGTCTAAACTTGCGCCGCGGTCAGCGCCACCGCCGCGCCATGACGAACACCGTGGAGGGCGATCTCCTGAACGCGGGCTGGAACATTATGGAGGCGAGCATCGATGAGGCAGTCGCGGGCATTGATGGCATCCACAGCCACATTTGCCGCTAGTTGGAGAGACTCCAACTGCATAGTTAAGGCTGATGATCACAGAAACGGGGGAACTATCAAGATAAAGACTGTTGAAACTAGAATGAAAATATCCCTAAAGCCCGTCTTACCTGTCACCGTGGCGTCAGATTCAACTAGCCGTGCTCGAACAGCGTTAGCCTCCTCCTCGGCCGCATAGAGACAGGCCTGAGAAGCCCCGAGACGAATCTTGAGCTGGCCGTTCTCTCGAGTCGCCTCGGAGTAGCGGTTCTGGGCCACCCTCCACTCCCGGAGGAAGCGCCGGGAATCGTCGCCATTATACGAATCGGAGGAATTCGACGATGAGGCTGGCGCGGAACACATAGCATCAGAGGGTTCACCAGCCTTGGGAAGAGGATGAAGTCTGTTGTTCACAACAAACCTAGAAACAAGAGTTCATCCCTATGAACAGAAAGTCATAGATTGTCGCCATGAGCAGAAGACATCAATCTCACCTCATGTGTCGGAGGCACTGGCTCATCGGCATGTTCTCCTCTAGGGTCTCCCCACCCGACGCTTACCGCGGTTATCCTCACCGGCCATGGAATCGATTGGATCTATAGGAAGGGGAGAAAACTGCCATAGGGGCTTGAAGGTGGAGAAGTGCAAAGGAACAGGAGCGGTTGCAAGTATAGATGTGTTCGAGGCCGAGGCCCTCGGTCAGTATTTGAAGCCGTGAAGCAAAGAGGTGGATGCCTCGGGAAAGTGCAAAGGGTAATCGCAATTAATAGAAGGCAGAGCGCCACTTCGCTAATACCAAAGAAAATGCGGCGTTGGGCGATTGAAGGCAGAAGATCAAGGGGCTCTCTTAAGCCAAGTTTTTCAGGATCAATTGGGTCACAAATCTAAAATCGGCTGTTTTCAATCGGCTCTTTAGCCGAAAAGAGAAAATACAACGAGACAAGTATGGTTATCATACACAAGACATGTATGTTAACCTACAAATTACAAGCCCAGAATATCCTGAATGACTTTTAAAATTGCAAGCCGAATAGCATTAGCTTCTGCAACCTTGTGCTCGCATTCTTTGGCTGTTCCAGAAGCGTTCTCAAGGCTACCATGGATGGTTCTGCTCTCTTTTACTTTGGCCAACAGTTCCTGCTTCTTCTGTCTGATGGCATCGGGTATTTGGACCAGAATGGACTTGCAACGATCTATGGCAGCCGTCACATTGTTTAGCTCCCTCTCAAGCTCTGCACGCTTAACTTTTAGTTGGGACAATTCTGGATCGGTCCCAAGGGAAGAGTTCTTCAGAGCATCGATCGACTACGTCAGCTCTTTAACTTCTTGCCAGTAGGAGTCCCTTCTGGCTAGCAAGGCTTCACGATTGGACAAGTTTCTTTGGATCGTTTTCACCTTCAAGGCCTGATCTTCGAAAATGGGCAAATACGACAAGACCTTGGAGAGAGCTTGAGATGGATCACCCTTAATGGTCAAGAAGACTTTCTGTATTGATTTAGTGTCTTGGACCAAATCGGCTATGTTCTTCTCAAATATGGGCAGTATATCTTTCAGTCGATTTCTAGTCTCCTCTGACAAAGATTCAGCAGAGGAAGTGGCTGATGATCTGATTTCGTCTTCATCAAAATACTCCTCGAGATTGAAAGAACAACTCTAGGCCAGAGGATCAAGTGCCTATAGATAGGGAAAATCTTGATTAAGAGATTTGAATCGGCTTATCACCGAATGAATGGTGAAAAGATACGGTACCTTCTCTGTAGTAGCCTCTATCAGAAGAAGGGGAGTAGCTGATGATACACCAGTAATATCTAGTTGAATCAGCTCAAAAATCTCAACGTTGGTATCTACAACATCAGAAGGATTTTAATTTATGCTCGCTGCAGAGAAATGGACAAAGCATATAGTTTCCTCACCATCAAGTGTGTGCCGAATCGGAGAATCAGCAGTCTGGGTATCAACGACAGAGTTGTTCCCAGCATCAGCGAGATCGTTGTTGGTAGGTGAACTGCCAGGTTCCTGTTCTTGCACAGGTGTTTCCTCAAAGAGTATCTGGCATGATAAATAGTCGAATAAAGAGTGGAAAATTGAGTAAATCAAGAAGTTGAATGTCAAGGATAGAACTCACATTTTCCTCAAAGAGTATCAAGAAGTTGAATGTCAAGATCGGCTCCTTTCATGGATCAGCCGATGGAGGTTCAGCTAGTGCTCGATAGCTGAGAAAGAACGCCTGAGACAGCAGTTCCGCACCCAGGGCAGGTTGGGACGTAATGCTCGATAGCTGAGAAAGAACGAAATCAGTAATTGAAACTCTTTTTTGAGAAGAAGATGAATTGTTTACCTGAGCAGCTGATGGTCTTGTTCTACGAAGTCTTTTCCTAGTGGTAGTTTTCTGGGTTGCCCCTGGAACCGCCTTGCGCTTTGGGGATTGACATGTCATGATCGTGGGAGCAGCATGGGTTCTCATCAATTTCTTCAGGGAAGGTGTGGTTGATCCCATCCTTGAAACTGGGCATGGTGGCTGGTAATCTATAGAACGCCCTCTCCTATCCAGGCTCGGAGGATCGAATTCGATGTCCTAAAAGGGTCATTTAGAGCAATTGGCAAGAGAATTCACCAAAATGATCTCTCAAAAAAGGGAATGAAAGGCTACCTCACTATTAGAAGCGAAATCCCTGTCCAGAGCTATACACAGAGGGTGGACTAATCCACAAAAGAGATGGGAATGCCAATCTTGCCACCAGGAATCAAAGAGACTGGAAGAAAAGCTGACCCTGACCCAGTCATGCAAGGAAAAGGAAGGAAGGTCTTATCCCAATTGAAAGACTCTGGAAGCTTCCAGTATATCGCTGATATCTTCTCTCGGCTTCAGAATGTTCTTAAAGAATAGGTGAGGAGGAAGTTGACCGAGACCAAACTGGCGGGCCACAAAAGAAGGGTTGTAAAACTCATAGGTTGGAGGATTGTCTGGGATGGAGGAACCTTTAATCATCTTGCCACGACCGTGATGAAATTTGGCTGGAAGAACACAGGGCTTGATGAAGGAATTGAAGATCATCATAAACCAAGTGACATCGGCCCATTAATAAGATTATGCCAAAGAAAGGGAAACAGTGGTACTCTTGCAAAAGCTTTGAGGCATAGACTCATGAATGGACATAAGCGGCAACAAACGGTGGACCCCAGATCAAGGTTCTCTACCCGTGACTGTGGACCAATCAGGGATGTATACAGGATAATTTTGGAATAAAATTACTTTTATCCCAAAATTGGGGGCATATGTTTACACTGGAATTTGGAAGGAGGATCTCAGAAGCTCGAGAGCTCCCAAAAATCATGTCAGCAAGGAATCAATTGCGTGCGGATCAGAACTAGCTGAATCGGATGCAGCACTAGAATCGGCTTTCTTCAGATAGCGCCAGCAGATAACGACAGAGGCTATAATCATTGGCTCAGTATAAACCGATCATCATTGATATCTTATTGCCATCGATTAATATTTGTTTAAATAATATTTATCCTGAATGATAACTGATTCTTCTTGTACAACCCGATGAGCTTTAATTGATTTATTCTTGTGAAAATGCTGGAATCGACAATTTAGTTTATCTCCTCTCATATCGGCTCTCAGAGCCGCACATTCGGGACTGTCTGGCAACACTGGCACGTTCCGCCCTTAATTACTGATAAGCTTTCTCTCATTGTCAATTATAGGGTCAAATTGACTGGCAGGTCTCGAGACGATTGTGCAGGATCAACCACCCTTGCACTGAAGCTAGGCAGATCTACTCCATCGAGCGGACCCTTCTGGCTTGCTGCGTGTGTCCTCGGCACGGAGACGAAAATTCTGTGTCGACACAACTCCTCCGACGACGCGCAGTCGGGATCCATCGGGCCGAAGTACTCCCACATCGGTCGCCTTCTCTCCACCAATGGGGCGACCCAATGGTGGAAGAAGGTATGGAAGACTAGCAACCCATCAAGGTCATGCTGCACAAGCCTCTAAAGCTCCACCTCGATAACCTCTAATTTGTTCTACCGACCGGCCGGAGCCCATGACCAGCTCTCCCTCCTCTTCGGCCTTCTTTCGGTAAACGTCATGAATGACACTTCCGCCCTGGGTTCCTGATATCTGTGCCACCCCCAATTGGAAGTATAGGGGGAGTACAGAGGGGGGGGTCGATGGCTTTGGCTTCTTCTGCAAAGCGAATCCCCCAACCGACATGATTCTGGGTGGCTTCTCCTCAGATAGGGCTCGCCCACTGAAGATCCACTGGCAGAGGTCCACATGTGGCTCCATCCCAAGGAAGGCCTCACAAACGGTGACAAAGCCGGTGAGCAGCACCCTAGTCGGGTTGAGGTGCTGCAACTCTAGACCCCACTCATTGAGGAGCCCGTACAGGAACCAGTGCGCGGGATACCTGAGCCCGTGCATATGGAAGGCGAGGAAGGTTACAACCTCATTGGCATAGGGTTGTGGAACAATCTCCCCTAGCGTAGGAGCCCTCCAATACGCCACCTCCTTCGATGGGAGCAGCCCCTTCTTGGCAAAGGTGGCCAGCACCTCTTCATCCACGTTGGAAGGCCTCTAGTTCGACATCGCACCTCGAATTTATGGATGAATCTAAGAGTTTTTTTTCTCTCCCTCACTTTACCCTCTCTCCTAGAAACCGCTGCAGTGCACGAATGGCCTTGGCGAAAAGGAGGAAGGAGAAGAAGCAGCAGTTCATGAAAGGCAAAAGAATGGGAGGAAAACCCTCTCCCTTCCCCCTATTTAAGGAGGAGAGGCGTGTGGAGGGACGCGCCCTGCCCGACGAAACATCACTTGGTTAACGGGACGTGGCCTAGGCAAGGCCCACCACTATCATAACCCGAGCACAAGAAACATGGTGCAATCGCACACAAACACCTCTCCACCTTCTCAGGAAGGGTCTAGAGGGGGCCACCAATGGAGTCTCCATCGAGGAGAGACCAACAGGTCACCTAGGTCAATCACACGACTGGGTGGCTAACAAGAGATAGGTAATGAGCAGTGGGATGCCCCATGTGGACTATGCCAACTCCATCACGAGCGATGAACATGGATCCCATTCAGACATATCCGATAGGAGCTCCCCAGACCCATCACTCGAGTCATTGAGGTAACTTTACCAAACCCTTTTTTTATTTTATTTTATTTTCTAGTGCATGATCATTCATTCATCCTTTCTCATACATGCATTCATACATTCATCCATACATTCATCCATTCATTCATCCCATACATCCAAGCATTGCATATGCAATTGATGCATCACAACGCTTCGCGTTGCGTCATGAAGCGGTAGTCGCCTCATTCGATATGAGCGATGACCGACCAAGGTTCGAAGGCTGGCCTACAAAGGGCTCGAGGATGCCTCACATCAAACAGAGCTAGGGGAGAAAACGCAAATGAGTCCCAGTGGCCCTCGCCCGATCCGCTTAGAAGCGGACAAGGTCATCTCGACCTTCTCGTTTGATCCTGACCTCGAGCCATGCCCACAGAATCTCCATCGAGGGGAGGCCAGCGGGCCACCTGAATCGGTCTCTAGAATGGCTCGGGCATCTACTGGGAGGCAGGTTAAGGAGCAGTGGAATGCCACATAAGGGCTATGTCAACCCTGTTACGAACGATGGACCTGGATTCCACCCAGATGTACCCATTATTAAGCTCACTAAGCACGTCACTTGAGCCATCGAGGCTAGCAACGTTAGCTCAACCCCTCTAGTTGCGGAAACCGTGGACGGGGTAATGCATGACCCCTCGGCCACGCCCGACGCTTGGGCTAGCGCTTCGTCTCGCTCGACCCCTCGGCCGTGCTTGAAACTTAGGCTGGCGCTCCATCTCGCACGACCCCTCAACTGCGCCCGACACTTGGGTTGGTGCTCCGTCTCACCCGACGGTGACCAACGATGTTACACCCACCGGGTGCGCTTATGAAACAAGTGTAAACAGCCCCTTCATGACTACACAAAAGTCCCAAAAGGGCTCCGAGCTCCTATCGGGTTTATAAACCCAGGGTCTCCAATGGACCCGCTTCCTAGCAAAAACTTAGCCCAGCAGACGGCGTAGCGATGACGTGCGCCTCCCGGACCGGCCCAGATACCTAATGATAGGCCGGAAAAATGATCCGATCCCCGACCGTAGGTCCTGACCAAGGTGGGGACATAGTCCGACTCCGACCTCCTTTTTTAACTGGGGATACACCGGACCTCTGTTTGTAGCTCTTCTCTGACCGACACGGTCGAGGCTGACTGGGAACGACCGACTAGGGACGCCCACTCGGTGAGGGCATGGGGATCAGGTGGAGCAGATAAGGTAAGGCGCTCAAGTCAAACTGCAATACTGAGGACCGTACCCTGCCATACCCTGCGCACCTATAGGACGGTGCCACCATGCCATGCCAGATAGGTACTACGCAACCTTCTTGGAGTGTCAGAACCCAAACAGTATTGTAGGCGCCGACATTCGTCATACAGTATTATAGGCGCCGACATTCGCCATACAGTATTGTAGGCACCGACATTTGCCATGCCAGGTGAACACAATAGAGCCTGCCACATGCATCTGGAACTCAACAGTATTGTGGACGCTGACATTTGCCTCGTACCCGACAGCATGGGCAACAAGACTAGGTAGCACACGTATACATTCTCTCTCTTTCTCTGACTTGTAAGAACCCATCTCCTTCAACTATAAAAGGGGATGAGCTCTCTCCTAAAAAGGGATCTGGCTATTCTAACTCTCTCTGGCTCTAGACAATCTGAGCATTTGAACAGCTCCACATCTCTAGAACTCAACAGCTACACAGAGCATACACTCCAATACATAGCGCATGTTAGAGCACCTGTCACTCTTAGCCACTTGGTTTAGAGTCCGACTGGGCCTCTAACACCCTGCTTCTCATTCCATATTCGTTTGTAACCCCACAGCAAACTTCGAGCACCTAGGCTCAGGAATAAAGTCACCGACCGACTGAGACTGGACGTAGGACACGTTGCCTAAACTAGTATAAATCCTGTGTCATTAAGTGCTAGGCCACATCCGATCACAACGTACAACAAAACTACAAATATTTATTTGTTGGTCACTTTTCGCACTGACAGTTGGCGCCGTCCGTGGGGAGGACGCCGTACGTTCATGCTTTTGGTCATCGGATGGCCCATCTTTCCATCATCTTCGGCAAGGCGGGCTTAAGCGATATGATTCGCTTTGGCTCACTACAGTTTCCCATGCTCCCACCTGTTGGGATGTGGGTTCCTCCCGTCTTCAAGCCACTCTAAACCTTCCTCTTCGAAAGTTTGGACTTCGTCACTGACTAGCTCGGCGTACTCCGCCTCCACGAGGAGGCACCTATCCTGGCGCCCACCGGAGGAGAAGCGCCCTCCACCAGCCCTGGGCCACTCGACGACCTCAACGTCAAAACACCTGCACTTCACCTCGAGCCCATGTTGGGCTCAAACTCCACGGTGAGTAATGCACATATTGTTCTTTATTCACTATTTAATACCTTCCGCTGACTCTCAGGAGGGACCCCGTTGTCCTCACCAGACACCTGGTTCCCCTATGGCTTTGCGTCCCTCATGGACGCATGCGCACGGGGAGCTCCGAAGGATGCTAACGCCGCCCCCTCTCACATCCAAATTCATGGGGATGGTGGGCTACTCTCCCGCCTCCTTTCACGACCTCATAGATGACAAGGTCAAAAGTGATGACTCTACCATCGGCGACGTCGTGGCATTTGGCCACCCTCTGTCCTAGGAGTGCACTATGGCGGATGCCCTAGGACAGCCACCGGTGGTAGCGGAATCTCTGCGGACTCACACCCCTCTGAAACCTCGTGCGAAGGCCCTCACGCGTGCGTAGGAGCACGACAAGGAGTTACGACAAAGGTGGCAGAGTCATCCGTCACTAGCGTTGGCGCGCTCGGTGCAGCACGCTGCGCCACATGCGTGTAACCTGGCAAGCGGCGCTCGGGGTCACGCCCACCAGGTCCAGCGTAATATCCTGGACGGAGGGAACAATCTCCCACAGTTTGCTCAGGCTGGCCTAAACATCGCTGCTGCGGCAATGCTTTTGCGTGGCCTTCTCGAGCCTACCGACCCCCAGGAATAGGCAATCCACTGAAACCTCTGGGCGCTAGTGGAAACCACCGCCGTTCAATAGGCGGAGAGCTCCATGTCGTGACACCGGCTCATGGCCTCTAGCCCTACCGGGGGAATGGGGCCGCACCAGTCGAGTTGCTCCATCCACTCACCACTACAGTTCCCGGCGTGGGGCAGGAGGCCATGGTTGCACCACATCCCGACCTAGCGCCCGCTCCACACCAACCACCTGTGCGCCGACATTCGTCATACAGTATTGTAGGTGCCGACATTCGCCATATAGTATTGTAGGCGCCGATATTTGCCATGCCAGGCGAACACGGTAGAGCCTGTCACATGCATCTGGACATCAATAGTATTGTGGACACCGACATTCGTCTCGTACCCGATAGCATGGGCAACAAGACTAGGTAGCACATGTATAAATTCTCTCTTTCTCTGACTTGTAAGAGCCCATCCCCTTTGACTATAAAAGGGGATGAGCTCTCTCCTAAAAAGGGATCTGGTTATTCTGACTCTCTCTCTCTCTCTCTCGGCTCTAGATGATCTGAGCATTCAAAAAGCTCCACGGCTTTAGAACTCAACAGCCACACAGAGCATATGTTCCAATACTTAGCGCACGTTAGAGCACCTATCACTCTTAGCCACTTGGTTTAGAGTCCGACCGGGCCTCTAACACCCCCTTCTCATTCCATATTCGTTTGTAACCCCACAGCAAACTTCGAGCATCTAAGCTCAGGAATAAAGTCATCGACCGACTGAGACTGGACATAGGGCACGTTGCCTGAACTAGTAAGTGCTAGGCCACATCCGATCACAATGTATGACAAAACTATAAATATTTACTTGTTGGTCACTTTTCGCACCGACAGTCATTTTTCATGATCCTACTTTGACCAAAGTTGAACTATAACATAGAGTATTTGGATGGTAGTGCGCCCTTAATAAAAATGGAAGCTTGGAACAAACTTTGTTTAAGGATCATGAGCTAATTCAGTGTCTAACATGGTCAAATAGGGCCCACAAGAATCAATCAAATGTTGTTTTAGGGACTTGTGAAATTTTCTAAGTCTTTAATGACTTACAATTTCAAAGTATACCACTTTAGAGCGCTGTAGTTTGAAAACCATTAGGAATTTGACTAAACTTTCTAAAACAAAGTTGTAGATCTCTTATAGCTCTATAATTTCTATTAATGGACTTTTTGCTAACTCAAAATAGATTCAGAGATATAGAGGTGCAAAGTGGCACTGTCAGTCGGCCATCGTCGGTCTGAAACCGAACAAGCAGTAGCAGCAGTGGTCGATCGGTGTTAGCGCGCGCATCATGGGGCAGCCGCACACCGTCACTAGCCCCACGTCGTTGTGCCGAAGGGGAGAAAGGCACCAGGCACTCGCTCACTCTCTCCCACTCTCACTCACTCACCCTCTCCATCTCCCTCGCTCTTGCTCTCTCATGCACGTTGGGCAAAACAGTAGAGCAGCATCGCCGTCGCGCCTCCATCGGTAGCGCTCATCGCCCACGTAGCACCACCACCCAATCCACCTCGCCCATAGCTCCACCGTGAGCTGCTCCACCTTCTTGAGCCGCTAGCTGCGTCAATCAAACCCAGGTAAAGCCTCATGACGAGTTCATCGTCACTGCGGCCATCATCAGAGCACCACTGAGCTCGCACTCGCCGTGGCCGTGCTCCACATAGCCGTCTCGCTCGCTCTCTTCTCTCGTTTGGGTTAGCCTAGGGTCACGTCTAGCTCACCCTGCTGGCCGTTGAGCCAATGTCGGCATATCGGTTTCAGAATGCGGCTTCTCACCATCGTGCTCTCACCGCCGCGATGCCATGCACGTGGCCAAACCTCACCGCCGCTCCACCATGGCTCAATCCCAACCCTAGGTCTTCGCTAGGTAGCCCTGAAGCCACAGCAGTGCTCACCCGGGCATATCATCGCCGGAGACGGTGAGCCTGCCGCCGCGCAGCATCGCCGTCCACCATGGCCGTTGTCGAGATCACTCCGGCAAGCCTCTGAGCCAACCAAGGGCACCGGTCAACTCAGAATGGCGAGTGGAGTCTAACACCGGTGACGCTACCGCCGGTGACCTCGCCGTCGGTGAGTTCTCATCGGTCAAACCACCGCCCCTACGTTGTGTCGCTGACGCATGGGGTCCGTTGACCACGGGGCCTAGCTGTCGACGCCTCTGTGGGGCACTGGACTAGGTGCACGTAGCGTTTAATAGGGTTTTGGTGTTTTAGTTTTATTTGTTTTTTAGATTTGAATGCAATCTTGCAAAAATCATATCTTGAGCTAGGAGTATCCAAATGGAGTGAACCAAATTTTGTTTGCTTCATCATGAAATGTACTATCTGATAAAAATATGAAACTTGCTCTACTTGCTCTTTGGAGTAGTTTTTTGTGTGAATTAAATTAAGTTGGTTAAGTGCTTTTCAAATAGCTTTTATCTTGTAAAATGCACAACTTGAGCTAGAGAGGTGCTAAAATTGTGATTCTAATTTTGTTGGTCTTGTATTGGTATCCTCTATCTAGGAAAAATACTAAACCTACAATGGGCATACTTAGAATATGGTCTTTCTATTTCACCTTAATTAATTACTAGTTTCTAGTAAAAATAAATGGGGTAAAAATACATAACTTATGGCCATGAAAATTTCTACACAGTGTTTTTATGCTAGGATGAAAGTAAAGAAAATATAAAATCTGTTGTTTGACACTTTTCACTAGGCTAAACTATTTTTGCTAAAATAAGCCTATGCAACTTATGATTTTTGTAGAGGTTGCTATACTTATCCAAATAGCATGAAAATTTTTATAGTAGACTATTGGGGTCATATGTAACCTACTGTAATTGTCTCAAAATTTATTGAGCATTGAAAATATTTATCCTTTAAATCACCTTATGATATAAGGAAATTAATAAATGCATGTAAATAAGTTATTGGGGTTTTACCATGATGTTTTCTAGGGTGCTTGTGATGCATATGGTCTGTTGGTTTTGGTAGTTATGCTCAAAGTTAATTGTTATAGGCAGCTAGTTAATTATTGCTCTATAATTCAACTAGATGGTTGCATGTGTAGTTTCTGTTGTGGTGACAATTTCGTGATGATAATGATCTTTTTTGTGAAACTTGTTAATAACAAAGTTGTAGATAACTTACCCATATGTCTTGTCCTAAAATTTCATAATTATAGGCTAAATGGTTTAAGATTTATAGCTTCTAGAAGTTTGCTTTTAGATTTGCTTATTCTCTGGACCGATCTGAAATATTAAATTGTTTGACCTAAATAGCTACTAAATCATCTTAAGATTATTATAAGAAAGTTGTAGACAATTTTATAAGTTTTTCCAGAAAGTCCAAGATCATATTGTTTGGATGTGTATAACTCCAGTTAGGGTCAAAACAAGTGGCTGCTGTTTTGCAATCCAGAAATTGCTTAAAAGGAAATTTGTTTAATTACTAGAGAAGAGATATGCACCTACTCAGTAAAACAAAGTTTATCTTGTTATCACTTTAATACATTGCTGTTAAGGACACTTATGAGTATGCATTTTATCATATCATATCATCTATGTCATTATCTATGCATCCATGATATCTTATTTCATGCTCATACATATAGGATCGCCCGAAGGAGTAACCCTACTAGAATTCGAAGAAGAGGCGAGGGACAATCAAGAGGCACCCCAACCCGTAGCTCCTAAAGGAGAGGAGCCGACCACTGATGAACTTCCATAGTGCCCTGACTACTGACCCACTTCTTTCCTGAAAGGCAAGTCCCAGAGCATTTTAAGCCTTCTATGTTTTACAAAATATCACTTGAGTCCTTTATGTTTGATGCATTAGGTTATAAGAGTTAATTAGAAACACTTGATGCATAGAACTACCTTGTCCAGAAATATACTTTGAATCCTATGTATGTCCAAGATCGAATAACTGCTTAGCAATGCTTAGCTCGGTAGAAGTCGGGTGATTTCTTGTCACCTGCGAAATATAGGTGGACACTGAACCACGGTTGACTATATTTGCTATCGTGTAAAAGAACTATGGGATGTTGTAAATCGAGGCTGGACGAAGTCTATGTTGTAGGTTGACTCATGTGATTCCATCTACGCTGATTAAGGACCTCATCGTTGTTAGCCCCGGTCATTTTGAACGCATGCCTCTCACTTAGCTGGCCGGATAACTCGTTCCGACCGTGAAGCTGAGTAGCTCAACTCAGGTCGGGCCTTGTTCTATTAGAGTGCGCACAGTGGAGGTAGTAAAGATGTGCGGGGAGCCGGTGTGAGGCCAAGGGCAGGTTAGAGTCCTGATCGACCTGGCATTCGGTAGTGTCCCTGATTGTGCGGCGCTAATCGAACCTATGAATTGGACCCGAGTTGTACCAAAGGTGACCGTTGATCTGGTCTACCTGGGTTTGTGTTAGGAATACTACCCAGCTGGTTGCAATCGATTCGAATCACCGTCTCTTCCGTCGGATAGTGAGAAACTTGATTGAGCTTCTTTCTATCGTAGTGATAATGGCAAGTGGGATGGTTCTGAGAATGATATAATAAATTGCTATGGTTACTATTGTTCTGTCACTACTGATATACCACATGTTTGGCATAGGTTAGTTGTTAATTTAGAGATGAATAGCTATAATTAACTTGATGACCGAATTATAAAATGTATAGCTCAATTAGTGGTTTTTTATGTAAAATATTATCAAGTTAGCTCCACTTATAAAGCCTTATATGATCCTTGGAGTCACTTGATTTTTGGTTTATGACAGGTAAGTCTAACTAAGTACTTTATTGTACTCAGGGTTTATTTCCTACTTATTGCAGATAACACTGTTTATCATGGCTACTGCAAGAATTGCTTCTATCCCGCTATGGACGAGGAGTAGGCCCCGGGCAAGGTGCTTCTACTTATATATCTTATCTGTGATGCTTTTGTGGGTGGTGATCACAAACTGGCTTGTATTAAACAATGGTGTGAGATGTTGGTTTAAAAACCACTTTGCTTCCACTACTACTTTATTTGAACTTGGTTTGTAATAACTTCAATCGCACTCTGATGTATGGCAATGTATTTGTGAACTCTATGTAGCATGTGGCATGTACGTTGAATCATGTACGATTTTGGTTGTATGTTGGCGATGAATCGAGAGCCTTCGTGGTACTCGACGGACTATCGGATTTATATGGGCTCAAGTATGATAGTGCGATCGCTCGCGGGCTACCATTGTACTTGTGCTCTTATAAAGTAGACGGTTCTGTTACATAATTTTGATGTCATGTAAAATATAAACATTTTCTTAGTGATGCCAACATTCTTATGTCTTATACATACAAGATATCCCGTAGCAAAAGTGAGGAGAATCCATCTAGTTTATTTAGACGTGCATGTCAAATTCCTAGTTATTAGATTAATTGTTAAATATATTCTCATAATAAATATATTTAAAGATATAAATGTTGCTAATATTTTTTATAAATTTAGTAAAAGTTTGGAAAGTTTGACCGACACAGAATCCAAAATGACACTTATTTGGGGACAAGGACGTATCATACAAATATCTTTATTTTCTTAGGTGCTTTTGTTTTCCATAAGCATTGTTTAGGAGTTGGGAGATAAAAATGTAGTAACACTCGTAACTAAGAATTGTCATATTGTCACCACTAAAAGATTTTAGATTAGGATGTGCATAGAAAACACTAAATAAATAATTGATTTAAACATTCTCTAAAATTTCCCAAGCTTATTTTGTTTTGAAATAATATAGGGGAAAATGTTATTTTCTAAATTTTATAATTCAATTTGATTTATTTGTTGTGTTCATAGCGATTGTATTTATTTATTATGCTAAAAATGAATTTATTTTTTTATAATTTATAAATAATAAAATTTCAAAATTTAGACTTCAAAACAAATTGAAATTAGGTCCTTGTCTTTTGTTTCAAAAATAAATTTAATTTTACTTTACAATCTTTGCATAAATATGTTTTGAAAGAAAGTATAAAATATAATGAATTATTTTAAAACAAATTTAAGTATAAATTTAGTTCAAGATTATTGTTTTAAATTTAGTTCAAAATTGTTTAAAAACGATACTTAAGCCAATGTAAAAATGTTTAGAAAAATGTGTTTCAAAATTTTGTTGCAAAGGTATTTGTAAATAAAATTTGAACTTTTAAGTAAGTTTGAAAAGTTATTATAGTTAAGTAGTTTGAAAACATGTTTGGAAACCGGTTTAGAAAAATATAAATGTTTTTGAACTTTATTTGGGATAAAATACTTTTATTTTTTAGCCAAACTCCTTCTCTTCTTCTTTTTATTGGTTTCTTATTCGACCTGGGCCAAAACATCCCTACCGGCCCATTACACGTTGATGGGCAATTGCAGTCTAGCTCTACACGTTCACAGAACATTCAAAATGGCTTCGGAATTTCAATTTTTCAACTAAACATGTTGCCGGCCGGTCCGGCTATGCATGGCTGAAGACTGATGCAAGATATGGTCTTGTTCTTTGATCTCACTGGGTGTGATCACAGGTCAAACTCAAACCCCACTACCACTAACCTTTCCTGACTTATTCCAACGGCCATGCATGATGGAGCCTTTCTTGCAGAGAGGTGATGAGATCATACCTTCATAGCTTGCCTCACCCCAAATAATACTTTAATTAGTACTAGTTTTTTTTTGTTCTTCTTCTTTTCCTTCTTGACTCTGTCAAAGTCACAGCCGTTGGTCGTCGGAGATGATTGAAACCGCGGCAAAACCATGCATTTGTGTTGCCAAAACGACAGTGCTCGCCAATATGCTTCTTTGATATAAAAAGAAGAAGTAATGGAGTGGAAGCCATATATTGCTCAGGATATTTGTAGCATGTCCATGTAGCAGTAGCAATCTCGGAAGGACAATGCAAGGGCCGAAAATCTCTAGCGTAAAGCTCACAAAGAGGGCCTGCAAATCTGCAATGATAGACGACGTTGATCGATCAGAAATATGGTGAGGCAATGCCCTTATCCTCAGGTTAGTAGTACTACGTTGGAGGACGAGGCAAAAGCCTGGTGAGCATCGACCACATCTCACCAAGAAGAAGCATGCATGAATTGGTCAAAAAGCAAGCGCCGGGCCCGGAGTTGCGTTGGTCCAGGAATATTTGGTGATGCAATGGATCGATCGGTACAAATAATTTATGTGATGATATATATATATATTTGTTATTAATTTTCTCTACGTAATGGTAATTAGCTTAATCTGTACCAGAGTGTAAATGTGACGTCTGGATGGGGCTCGATCGTACGGGCCCTGATGAGGTGAGAGTGAGAAGATGGAAAAAGGCGTGAGCCAACCTCCGAGGGCACCGGTCTAACAGCTCGCGTGCCCGGTTAACATCGCATGATGATGCTCTTACAGTTTTCCTCTCCCCCCCCCGCGTCGATCTCTCTCTCCAGTACACAGTGCACCGATGAATGATTACTCGGAATCAGGTTCGTAGGAAAAGGGAGATCCTTGGACACGCATTATTGTCAGTTAGGGCCGGGCAATGTATACACGCCAGCCGTCTCACTACTAAGTTTAGATCGTGTGGATATATGAAATTGGCTATAGCTTGGTTCTGTACAATCTGAAAACCAACAGATTTTATTTCAACTGTCAGGATGCATCTTCGCGGGTGTTTGTATCGAGAGACTAAAGTTTAGTCCCTGTTACATCAGACGTTCGGATGCTAATTAGGAGGATTAAATATGAGCTAATTATAAAACTAATTGCACAGATAGAGACGAATTTACGAGACGAATCTATTAAACCTAATTAATCGATCATTAACACAAGTTTACTATAGCACCATATTGTCGAATCATGGACTAATTACGTTTAATAGTTTAGTCTCGCAAATTTGTCTTATCTGTGCAATTAGTTTTATAATTAGTCTATATTTAATACTTCAAATTAGTGTCTAAATATCTAATGTGACAGGGACTAAAAATTAGTCCCTAGAACTGAACGGCCGAGACTTTGCAAAGCATGGCAAACTAGCCTACTCTTACATATCTCACTTGCACATCAAAATTGCTCTTGGTTTAGATGCTCCGCGAAATTTAACATCGATTGTCGTGGATGATTATTGGCTCATCAATACAGGGGTTAAACAGAAGAAAAGTTCTTCTGAGGTGGCTGTGTGCCCTCTTTAGAGGAGCGAATTGTTATGTCAAAACTATCTGTAACATCTTTCTTAATTACATATGCAAATTTTATTTAGAGGCACATATTGGTTGATATTGTAGAGATTGTTGCAAAACAAGGCATAGTGAAAGATATCACGATTCACGAAGGCATGCCATATGGCCATGTCATGGAGGTGGTGGCCATGGAGTTCTCTGCAATTGGTTTCACAGTACATGTAGGCTATTTGTTTGATGTTACTTGTCGTCCACCACGTTTTATTTTTGTTTATATATTATGCCATTCAAACTTTATGATTTTACATTAGGTAGTAGTATTTTGTAATGGTGGTAAGTGACGGTGGTTGTATGCATCATGGTGCAAAAAGAGCCTCAATTTTTTTCTTTATCTAAAGAAAATCTCACTTGCACATAGTAAATTATTCACACTGTGGTAAATAATTAAACCTTAGACTTCTAATTTCCTCGGAAATAACGAGCTACGTTTGGCTAGTTGGTATGTGAACAAAAACAAAACACTATGCAGCTCAATATGTTGCACTCAAATAAAGACAACACTAACACCTGCACCTAAACATCAACCAACTCGTAGGGGCTAAAATACAAGACACTGGTCCAATTAAGCTCAGTGATGATGCTCTTTTTGCGTAGTCATATCGATCTGCAGCTCGCTATAATCTCTTATGGTCTTCCCTTGGTAGGCAAGTAGTGGTGTACATACGCAAGGAAACCAAATCGTTGCATGTCGGTGTGGGTACATACATGGCCAATGCGAGGCCACCTTTCTGAATCCTGCATGAGCCTGTACCACTAGAATTGTCAGTGTGTGCGGTGTATGGCAGATTTTTGGTTCGCCAAGTGGGGCCCTCCGGGGAGGAATCTCAGTAACAAACTGGCTCTTCCTTCTGAAAGGCAGCCCCGGCGATGTCGCTGTCGCTCTGCCGATCCACAAGGAGGGAACCAACAGCTGCTTTCTCCTACCCAATATCAGGTTGCCCCCTTCTATATACCCGATCTCTCCCTCTTCTTCTCTCTACCCCT
This sequence comes from Miscanthus lutarioriparius, assembly GCA_904845875.1. Lineage (NCBI taxonomy): Eukaryota > Viridiplantae > Streptophyta > Magnoliopsida > Poales > Poaceae > Miscanthus > Miscanthus lutarioriparius. The sequence goes on from CAJGYO010000006.1 coordinate 77,092,685, forward strand.
CCACTTCATATATATCGGCAAGAGCTATAACCAACCTCGCCAGCTTCCTTAGTTTAATCTTACACTGCTTCAGTGCTAGTGTTGCTATCTCTTTTCTGAAGAAAAAGGTTTGGTACTCCTGTTAATGTGCGTCTTGCCTGTTCATTTGTTCTTTGGGCTAGCTAGCTATTATATTGCACCTGTTGTTTTGTTTTTGGTTATTACTTAACTCGATCTCCTTAATTCCTCTCCCTACACAATCCAATTTTCGTCGACCAGATGAACTTTTGATCGAAGTTGTTCTTCCCCAGCCCATCTCCTTGTATTTGCTTTCTGTTCGTTGGGTATAATCAGAAATGCAAGGCCTTTTCTAGCTAGGGCAAAGCTGCAACCATATGCATGTACTGAACTCATGATGCATTATATTCCATCTCAGCCAGTACTCATCCTTATATTTGCTCACAGATCAGTCACTGCACTTCCTTTTCGTTTCCTATGTCCGCAATCTTCTTCCTTTTCGTTTCCTCATGTCCGCAATCTTCTTCGTTTTAAGCTGTTTAGTTTCTCCCCATTTCTTGAATCATTATTGTTGAAACTTGATGTACTGATCTATATTTCTGTTTGTGTGTTTCAGTTCAGTGTGCAATTAAGCTGCAGGACGAGCGATGTATCACCCGCAGTGCGAGCTCCTGATGGCGCACGAAACCCCGGACCTGGACGCCGCCGGCCAGCCGCACCTCGCCGTCTCCGGCGTCGCGAGCAGCATCCCAGCAGAGCTGAGCTTCCACCTGCTCCACTCCCTGGACGCCGCGGCGGCGGTCAATAATTCCGTAACGCCGCAGTCCACCATCGACTACTTCCTCGGCGTCGGCGGTGCCGATCCTCACCAGCCGGCGCTGCAGTACGAGCCGCTGCCGCCCTCTGGGCACCACCAGCACACCATGAACATGCTGCGCGACTACTGCGGCAACGGCGGAGCAGGCCACTACACCACCACCGAGCCGTACCTCCGCGGGACGAGGACCGGCGCTCTCTTGTTCGGGGCCGCCGAAGACGACGACTCGGCTGCTGCTTACATGCCCGGCGGGCCCTTTGTTGAGACCTCCCCGCCGCCACGGGCCACCGGCGGCAGGAAGCGGGGCAGGGCGCTGGGCGGTGGTTTCCATCCTGGGCTGGCCAACGGCGTCGAGAAGAAGGAGAAGCAGCGCCGGCAGCGGCTCACCGAGAAGTACACCGCCCTCATGCACCTCATACCCAACGTTACAAAGGTACAGCGTACTGGAGTATTTCTATTTGATTGATATCGGAACAAATTTCTTGACGAAACATCTCTTCTGTTCATCGACCTCAATTTACATTAATTCACGATTCTTGCTGTTTATTTTTTGGCACTGATGCAGCCTGATAGGGCGACGGTGATCTCGGACGCGATTGAGTACATCCAGGAGCTTGGGAGGACGGTGGAGGAGCTGACGCTGCTGGTGGAGAAGAAGCGTAGCCGGAGGGAGCTGCAGGGGGACGTCGTGGACGCGGCGCCCGCCGCTGTGGTGGTCGCCGCGGCCACCGGTGAGGCGGACAGCTCGGAGGGCGAGGTGGCACCGCCGCCGCCGCCGGCGGCCGTGCAGCGGCAGCCGATCCGGAGCACGTACATCCAGCGGCGGAGCAAGGACACGTCCGTCGACGTGCGGATCGTGGAGGAAGACGTGAACATCAAGCTCACCAAGCGCCGCCGCGATGGGTGCCTCGCGGCTGCGTCGCGCGCGCTGGACGGCCTCCGCCTTGACCTCGTCCACCTCTCCGGTGGCAAGATCGGTGACTGCCACATCTATATGTTCAACACTAAGGTACGTTAATTAGACGCCATCGATCTGTAATTCTGTATCCTGACGATTTCATGCATTACTTTTCCCGAGGTTTAAGTTCTTTGCTACTGTACCTACGTGCTCAAAAATTAATGCAATTTTCAGATGACAATATATACTTTTTTCTCTTTAATTAATTTGTTCGCTTTGATGCAGATTCACAAGGGTTCTTCAGTGTTTGCGAGTGCAGTGGCCAGTAGACTGATGGAAGTGGTGGACGAGTACTAGGCTACCACTTCAACTTCTAGCCTATATATACTGATGCCTGCTAGCTTCTACGTACTTCGTTGCTAGCTATAGCGTTTCTTGGATGCAATACTAGTTTAGTTGTTACGTTCTATCTTTGCTTCAACTTACTCTGCTTGATCTATGATCAACAATTAGAGACTGAGTTGTTCCAAAATATCAAGGTTGTTTTGGTCAGATTGAATAAATTGGCACACTGGCCTGTGAGATTATGCATAGATAGGATGAGTAGGTTCACTTGCTTCAGTTCACCGGTATAATTCTCGATGCATCTGGTTAGGTGATCCTTTGGTCAGCTGTCAGCTTAATTCCACGCGATATATTGTCGTATTATAAGGGAAAACAACAATATGTAGCTTTTATTATGTTTTCCCCTAAAGCTTCATGACTGACTTTGTTATCATCTTTATTCTCTACGGTCTACAAGCTAATTTATACTGAACTCATAGAAAAAAAAATAGCGGGCCATAGCGGCGCTATAGCGTCCGGAGAAACTCAACGCTAAGCTATTTCTATTTGTGCCGTTATGCCAACTTTAATTGCTATTATGTGCTATAGCCCCACTAATTGCATAGCTTTGGCGTTCAAATAGCGGCGCTATTTCAGATTTTAGCATCACTAATAGGTTTTGACAATTTAATTTGTTATTTCCTATCATTTGCTACTAATTTGGTATTTTGGATAATTAAACATTGAACTTTCATGAACCATGTTGTAATCTCATATTAGTAATGTTATCTAGACTTGTGGAACTTTAGAAACATATTTGTGTTCATCAAATTTCATATTTACCATCTTTTTCATCAATTATTGGTGTTTTTCATATTTTCTTTATAAAAACGCTAACTGTCATAGTGCCGCTATAGCCTCATAGCTGTTGAAAAAAAGTTGTCGCTATTTTCAATAGCCTCTATTTAAAACTATAATGAACTTGACAAGTACATTGTGGTTTGGATGGTTTTTTCTTCCAAGAACAAAATTGTCTTCGGCCTCCGTGACTACATACAATTTAGTTCTTACAATATTTCAGCTCAATAGGTGCTCAAAAAAGAGAACACAAAAAAGAAATAATTAAAAGAAAAATCTTGTTGTTTCTCCATCTATTTTTGGCCAAACGTTCAACCTCTAATTCAACTGCAAAGCCAACTTCAACTAACCACTGCAATTTTGGAGAGCCTTTGGTTTATATTGTGCGTGGCCTCCATAATTTAAGTTGGAAAATAGAATCTTACTAGGATTGCTAACGGGAGGCTTCAAAGGAGGCTCCACAAATATTCTCATCAAAAACACGCTAGAAAAAGATAAATACCAAAGATCACCATAAAATTCTGAAACATTTGGCCTTTAATTTAGTAGGACTAAGCTCTAATCACATCACCATCAATAGCCATCGGATCAATTATTCTAAAAAAGTTACTCACATATGCCATTTAGAAAATAGAGACTAACTCCAAGATTTGCATCAGACACCATTGTCATTATCAAAAGATAATTAAAATAATTGCATAAATTTATATAAATTTACACATTTGTCGTATGAAAGATAATGCAAAGTAACCTCTAGATTTACTTTTAAATTACACACACATCTACTTACTATTATAACAAATAATATAAGTAACCCCTTTAATTTACATTTAAATTACCGACCTCTATCATCATAAGAAATGAAATAAAATATCCCTCAAATGTACATAGTGACACATACTCCCTCTCAAATTAGCCAATATCATTTCAATACTTCATAACAATATAATTTATAAGTTGGTACTTTAAATTATTTTAATAATTCATTAGTACATGTTGGCATTTTACTTTAAATTATTTTAATACTTCATGACAATATAATCTATAAGTTGGTGTACTTTAGATAATTTTATACATTTTGATCGGAACATTCCATGATGATGTATCAATATTAGTAAATTATTTTTTTATGAACAATACCAATACACATACAATTCTTGGACATAGCAAACACTACATGTTGTTGGTGGTTGTGTGTGTGTCTATTCTGGATTGAGATTAGTTGTATTTTGTATGTGAAAATAACAGAGGAGGTGGGAGTTTTGGTAATTCCAAAAATTATTAACAGAGACAAATGTCTTAATTAAGGCACATGCCTGTGTTAAAAACATTAATAGAGATGGACGTTCTAAATGTGTAGCCTATGTTAATGAGATTAATAGAGGCTAGTATCCCAGCCGCCTTTGGAAATGGTCCGCCTCTAGAAATGGAAAACGCCCTTCTAGTGTTGGCACACAAATGAACCAAAGAAGAGAAAGAAGCAAGAAATATCATCCTGCCATAGACACACTAATAAACTATAATTGTCATGAGTGTCATAGGGAATAACAATACGAAATACTATGGTACCATGTACTAGCGCTAGCCTGGTTTTCCAAGATTTTTTTTCTCAGTTTGCCTCCGTGTAGACTGCAGATACTTTTCCTTCTTTCTACTGAGATGAAAAGGCAGAGCACCTGCTAACATCGCTAGCCAAAAAAAAAAAAAAAAGCTGTTAGCTTAGTACTCTGGCTACTTGACTGCCAGATCAGCGTCAAGGTAGAACCATAGAATACGATCGAAGCGGCCAGACGTGGAAAATCACCAAACCATGTTGGGCTCTCATGGAATGGGCCCTTTTAGGTTCGGTGACGAAACACCCACAGGCCACAGCCTATAGAGAGGGAGATGGGTTCCAACTCCACTCGCTCTTGCCGGGCCCGACCCAGCGAGTGCGACGCGACCGACCTTCACCCCCCTCGCCAGCTTAATACGGGTCGCTTTCTGCCACCCAACCAACGAGCCCTGCCCGACTCCCCATCCGCCGTCCGATCCCATCCGGTGGCCATCCGCGAGCCTCCCCTAACGGGTCCAGGTCGACGCCCGGAACCCCGTCGCACCAGGCTATAAATGGCGTTCGCGAGCCCTCTGCGTCGGCCGGCACAGCGGGTCGGATCTACTGCTATTACTACGCCGTTTCCGTAGTAGCAGCGCCGTTCCGTTTCTGTCTTCCCCTCGCATCGCCGCCGCCGCCGCGAAGTTAAGGTGAGGAGCCGTGCTGCCCGTCTATGTCCTTCCTACTCCGGCGGTCCGGCCACCGGTACTATGCCTCTTGTTATTCTGTTATACTCTGCGAGAGATTGATTGGTTGTTGATTGTTTCTTTCCGCGTCTCCTGGGGTGTTGTCCCGTTCACTGAGCAACGCGTCCGCTTTTCCCGGAAACTAGATTAGCGGCTACCTTTTCTGCTCAATTTTTTCTTTTCTTTTTTTGTCTATTAGCCGGGTTGATCACGAACGGGTAGGTTACAGCCAAGTCCCCTCTAATTGGTGGCCCAGATCTAGTCACCTGGCGTTGTTTCTTCTTGCGGCGGTCTTGGAAGGTTGTGTAGCCATTTCTCCTTGTAGTATAGTATCAAGTACTAGCATTGTAGGATCAGCGCCGATCAATGGTGAATGTGTGCTTCTATAGCGGAATCTTACTGTCGCGCACTGAAATTTTGCAACTTTGATTCTTCCGCACCTAGATAGGCGGGGTGGAAAGGTTCATTTTTTTATGCTTATTCGCTGCGTAGAATCTTGTCCATTGAAGAACAAAGCTGGTGATGGCTGACTCAGATGCTTGTACCATGTGGGATTGGCTTAGTCACATACTGTTTCGTGTGAAGTCAAGTGGAGTCCAATGGGCCTTCTGTTGTTTCGTGGGATCTTGTGTTAACTCGTGTAAATTTATAGTTGTCTTTTCTAGCAGATTCAAGTAGTAGTAGTAGTATTTAGCATATTTCTTAAGTTTTCCACTGTTGAGTAGGTTCAATTCTGAGCAGCATTGGCTTGGACACATTTTCAATGTGATCGGTAATTTTAAATGGTGTTATTGATGAACAAGTCATTGGATTTTGTATATTTGCCTTGTTTGAGACTTTGAATAACTTAGTTCCAGATTCTGTTCGTTTGTTTGCTAGCAGTTCTTTTTAGCGCTGTTTTATTTTTGTCCTTTGTGATTCCTACATAAGCATCTTCTGCAACTGAATTCCTTGGATTGTACTAAAGTTTGGACAGGACAATTCTGTTCTTTGAAATGAAATTTCAAGTCATATGGTTTGGTCAGTTAGGTTCTATACAGAAAAGCTCATCTGCTTGTATATTCAGCAGTTTTCTTATCCTTCATTGATTTGAATCAGTTCTATTTGAAACTAATGTAGATTTATGCCACTGATCAAATATGTCCACTCAAAGAAGCCATTGGAATTTTCTTGAAGTCTGAATCTGGATAAGTTTCCAGGTACTGTGTTTCTTCTGACTTCTGAGTCGTGCATGCTACCATGTTATGCAGGTCCACGAAGATGGCTGAACTTGACACGTTCCTTTTCACATCCGAGTCCGTCAATGAAGGCCACCCTGATAAGCTCTGTGACCAGATATCTGATGCAGTGCTTGATGCATGCCTTGCTGAAGACCCTGACAGCAAGGTTGCTTGTGAGACCTGCACCAAGACTAACATGGTCATGGTCTTTGGTGAGATCACTACCAAAGCCAATGTTGACTATGAGAAGATTGTCAGGGATACCTGCCGTGGGATTGGCTTTGTGTCCAATGATGTAGGGCTGGATGCTGACCACTGCAAGGTGCTGGTCAACATTGAACAGCAGTCACCTGATATTGCACAGGGTGTTCATGGTCACTTCACCAAGCGTCCTGAGGAGATTGGTGCTGGCGACCAGGGGCACATGTTTGGATATGCAACTGACGAGACCCCTGAAATGATGCCCCTGAGCCATGTTCTTGCAACCAAGCTTGGTGCTCGCCTAACCGAGGTCCGCAAGAATGGGACCTGCCCATGGTTGAGGCCTGATGGGAAGACCCAGGTGACTGTTGAGTACCATAACGACAATGGTGCTGTGGTCCCTATTCGTGTTCACACTGTGCTCATCTCTACCCAGCATGATGAGACTGTTACCAATGATGAAATTGCTGCTGATCTGAAGGAACATGTCATTAAGCCTGTCATTCCAGAGCAGTACCTTGATGAGAAGACCATTTTCCATCTCAATCCATCAGGTCGCTTTGTCATTGGTGGACCTCATGGTGACGCCGGTCTTACTGGCAGGAAGATCATCATTGACACTTATGGAGGCTGGGGTGCCCACGGTGGTGGTGCTTTCTCTGGCAAGGACCCAACCAAGGTTGACCGCAGTGGAGCCTATATTGCAAGGCAGGCGGCCAAGAGCATTGTGGCCAGTGGTCTTGCCCGCCGTTGCATTGTCCAAGTGTCGTATGCCATTGGTGTGCCTGAACCGCTATCAGTGTTTGTCGACACATATGGGACAGGCAAGATCCCTGACAAGGAGATCCTGAAGATTGTGTTGGAGAACTTTGACTTCAGGCCAGGGATGATCATCATCGACCTTGACCTGAAGAGAGGTGGGAATGGCCGTTATCTCAAGACGGCGGCGTATGGGCACTTTGGCAGGGATGACCCGGACTTCACCTGGGAGCTTGTGAAGCCCCTCAAGTGGGAGAATCCTTCTGCCTGATCAAAAACTTGCAGCCAGCTCTACATTGGAACCTTTTTTTATCTATATAAAGTTGCAATGTTACTTTTGATACCAGTCTACCTGTCACTACATGTTATCTCACTTCCCCACTCACTGCTCGAGTATAAAGTGTGTAAGACCTTATGCATACTGTTTATCTCTTCAACAAGCTTGTGTTGTGGGGTTTGTGATGCCTTTTCTTTTCGTTATCATGTAATGTCGGTCGAGCCAAAGATGGGAGAGTACCGGAGACATGAAACTTCCTACGCCTTGTACGCACAGGTGGTGACCGTCTTCTGATTGGGCACTTCTGAGTTCTTACCAGCTTTCTGGTGGTCTGAAACAATTAATATGTTCTTATAAAAAATTAATGCCATTTGCTTGGTCCACTGATAAACGGCATCAATTACTGTCACGGACGATAATTAATGGGGCAGGTTATTCGAGAAAAAAAAACGGAACAGGTGAGAATTTGGTTACCTACTTACCTGCCATTCTCAGCTACATCAACCCCCCTGCCCCCCAAAAAAAAAAAAAAAAAACAGAATGCAGAAGTAAAAGGTTTTCTTCCTCTCAATGTATACAAGTAAAAGCTTTACCTCAGTCAGGATGCAAATGCGATATTGGAGTTACAAGGTAGGCAAGTTAGAGCACTTCACAGGTTATATTGTAACAAAAATTTCAATTTAGACATTTTAGTCTAAGAAACATGTACATTACTAGAATCTAGCTTCGCTCAGCTCAAACATCTTCATCATACACTGATACAATTGGGTTGGCTCTTGTGCAGTCTATCAATTGGGGCCCCAACGTATATGGTCCCAGAGGAAAGGCCTCATACAAGCAACTTGTGGCGGGCTCTTCATGAGCAATCCCACACAGACACAGACGGCAGCAATGGCGACCAAGGAAAGCATCGCAGGCCTATTAGACAAAAACCTATTTGTCCGGGGATGGAAAAATGCAAGCTGCTGGACCTGCTGGACACATTGTCTGCAGCTCGATGTTTGGTTGATGCTTAGTTGTTTCTCCACACCAAATGTGATTTGATCGGCAGACTTCAATCCGCTAGCATGCTTTCCGACAGTATCAATTGTGGTGGGGATGGTAACCGAGACATGATCTCTGCTCACCCTTCTGTCAATTTTGTCCTGTACCATTTGAATATAGGATACGTGGCCTCTCTGTCGAGCATATTCCTCAGGAGTGAAGCCAGTGGCGTCACGAGCATTCTTCCACGCTTTGATTCCCAACTGAGGCATTTAGGCAGAAAGAAGCCAGACAGCAATTTTTTCAGTGCTTGCACAAATTCTCAAAAGTAAACAGAAAAGTTTTAAGGTAATTTTTTTATTCATACACCTTACGCAGAACTCTGATGTGATATTATACGCCCTACACGATCTATTCGACAATCAATGTAACACACAAACCATGTTTTGGTGGAAGTCCTTTTTTTTTTTGAGAAGTACATAATGCATTTCGGATGAAAATGTTTCATGTGCAGACTTAGGTTCTTACAATAAATGGTGGTCTTAGCTTTTATTTTAAATGTGGTACACTAAGAATCGGAAATCTGCTACTCAGTGATGCTACAGTTAAGAACATGATAATTTAGAGTAGTTACCTGCTGAGGATCATCAGTTAACGCATCTAAAACACCAGTAGCATCACTGATTGTGGCTGCAATATGAAGAGGTGTAATATTTGACAGTCCTGTCATCGCAGGAGTGAACAAGAACTGAACTGGAGCACCGTCACCGCTGCCCACTGGAGCATAATTTGTTGCTGTGTATCTTAATAGACATTCAACTAAAGGCTTTGAGCGTTTCCTGACAGCAGTAAGCAACAGATTTTCTCCCAAGGCAAATTCAATTGGTGATGGGACATCTAGATCAATATCACCCTGGAACATGGTGTTCAGAAGCTTCCTTACAACAGCACACCATTCATGATCAATTGCAAAGGATAGCAGCCATCTAAATCTTGCAACAGGGAAACGGTCTGGACAATACTGTGGCTGCTCAGACGTAGCTCGCACGTGGCTCCTTTGAAGGAGCCATCCGATTTCATGCAAAAAATGTAACGACCGACTGCGATAAGCCATCAGATCATCTATTCTTTCCGAGGTTTCATCAAATGAAATTAAATTCAATACATGCTCCAACGTCCGAATTTCAGAACATACATCATTGTCGGTGACAACAAAGGGAACAGAAAGGCTGCTTTGATCATAATCTTCAACCTGAAAAGGGAGTCAAGTCTGTAATATGAACAAAAAATGAGGACATAAAAAAATACACGAACCATGCACCTCTATGAATCCTCTTCCACTTGTACAAGGAAAGGAACATGAGAAGGTTAGGCATTGAGGGCCTTGCTGCATAGTTGAATCTTCAAGTAGCATTTGTGTCTCTTCTTGAATTAAATATTTTTCACCAAACACACAAAGTAATCTAAAACAAAATTCAGATTTATCAGTTCACACAAGTTGGTTTAGATGAGACATTTAAATGTGAAAAAAAGAGATACATACTTTGTGGTTGGCTGAACTATATTGAAACCTTGCACAGAGAATTTTACAGATGAAGAACAAGCAACTGCAATAGGAGTTACACACAGTCTCTGAAGCTTGTCACCAATTACCGGTTGCCAGGGAGATGCAAACATAAGACTACCTACCAAAAATAAGGAAAGAAAGACAAATGAAGCTGGTCTTCGAATATATGAAAAGAGAAGGAAGCAGAATAATGACTACAGATAAGACGAACGGACCATTGCAACTCAGTGTTAGGCAGTCCTGTACCCTAGCATACAACCATCCTTTTCTCCAAAGTCCATCATTGGATAAGCTAATAAGCTTTTCTATCCAAGAAGCTGGATCATCATCAAGCTTTAATAGAAAAGGAAAATAAGAGTAAGTAAGAAATTTGCTTCTGCACCATATACTATAAAGAAAACATATACATATCTAAGTCGCAGTTAATGTAGTGCAATACTACCTCATCCCACATCCAATTAGGGAGGCGAAGGTAAATAGTTAGAATAACACAACCAGGCCTAATATAGCTTTCCATATCAGTTGGATAATGAGACAGCCAGTTTTTAATCTGTAAATTCAAACCATTTAATGAAAGATTTTGCATTAGCAACATAAAATCTTCACACTGATAAAGTTGTTAGAGAAACATGATTCCAGTTTGTAACATGATAAATGACCTGTTCCCGTAGATCTACAGGAAAATCTTTCGGCTCTTTTCCAAAGAGCTTGAACACAATTTTATCTGTTCGGCTCTGCAAATGTTATGTGCATAAGAGGTATTGGGCTAAGTAGGAATCAAACATCAGAAATACATCTTGGAGAATCAATCTAAAAAATTCAGAGTAACTTTCAGAAAATTATACTAAGATTGGAAAACCTGTTGCAAAACTACACTTTTAGAAATCACTTTCACAAAACTATACCTCTATTGTCAAATAGCATCATCAAATCATACATTTGCGCTCAATTCGTACTGGAAAAATACACTTTTTAACAGCTAAAAATTGTAGTTTTGTGATATTGAATGGCAATAACTATGTAGTTTTGTGATTCGGCTGGACAATAGAAATGTAGTTTCACGAAGTTGCTTCTCAAAAATATACTTGAGAGTTGAGACATAGATTGACAATGAAAGTGTAGTTTTTTTAGACTGGTTTGCAAAAGGTGCAGTTTTGCGATGTTTGTTCAAGATTATTGTAGTTTATGAAATTTACTAAAAATTTACCTCAGCTTCTTCAGTGCAAGCATCATTCAAATCAAAATCCTGTACTCGCCTTTTCACTGGAGGCTCTTCTGAGAAAACAAGTTATTCAAATCATTTTCTTTTATAACTTTGGTATTTGTCATGCTAAACAGCATCAAGTAAATGATAAAATGTTTTACCTGCTAATGATTCCCTCCCGATAGGAGTTGATCGTATAGTTTGCTCATGCACAATAGAACCATTTGCAGCATTATTACCAGCATTTGCCGATATTGAATTTGAATTTGCATTCTTTAGAATATCTTGATATGACTGTGTGCTAGCAATAGCAGCAAGGTTCTTCAAAATGTTGACCAAAGAATTAGGATGATTGATTTGCTCAGAAGAGCTACCAGCTGCCATCCACACAAGCACACAGTTAGAATGACTACGTCTGGAACTCTGGATTGCATGTGGTTTGAGATATTTGCATCTAAAATTGCTAATTGAAGGAGAACTTACGCTCTAGCCCAGAAAGTTGTTTTAACAGAAGGAATAAGGAGCTACTTAGGGATTGATTTTCATTCATGGAATTCCCATTCACAGCAGCTTGTGGTTGAACTTTCCTTCTCCTTCCATTATGTTTTGCTAGACGCGAGCGGCAGCTCTTCTTCCCTTCATCAAATTCTTGAAGAAGGTGAAACCTATCATGGCATACAGAATAGTTACTTTCTTCAGCTGATGAGCAAATGAAAGGAAATGAGAAATGCTTGCAATATTAAAATATGGATTCCATGTTTGATGCTAAACTCAAGATCATGATAAGCTGCTAAACTCAAGATGTATGTAGAAGAAAGAACCATGGTTGTTTTTTTTCTTCTACGTACATTTAGCAGTTTCTCATGATGTTACAACTTACAAGAGAATTATATAGCACTGCCTAGAGCAACACCAAACTTCAATTTTGCAGCCTATCATGATGTTACAACTTACAAGGGAATTGTATAGCAATGACTAGAGCAAATGGCCTCTCATTAATCAAACGAGTCAACACCACTCTATTGATATCCCCAGCAATTTCATTGAATTATCTATGTGCTCTTGTCTCTGATATATAGAGGTGAGAAATTATGATAACACATCATTAAATGAACCTTTAGCTATATATTCCTTACCCAAATGCCGATCAACTGAAACCATCACTTCAACAACTCCCTACAATTTTTTTAGTCTACTGTTTTAGACTTGATGTAAGGATATTAAGAAAAGTGCACAAACCTCTACTAAAAGTACATCCTTAATTTAGTGTCTTCTCAACTAACTATTTGCGGCCAATGAACTAGAGACATATAGCTGTCTCTACATGGAATCCTAGAACGACAAACAAGAAAGAATACTTTTCACAAGTAAAACACAAACGAAAAACGGAGGTGGTAACATCGAAGCAGAAGAATATCTTTCTTCAATAACAAAAGGTATTCTAATAGTAGCAGAAGATAAAAATATGAGATAATCATAGAATGATATTGTACCGATAGCAATAGCACAGATCCAGGTAAAAGCACTTTTATATTATACTAACTAGTATTATGTGTGGGGGCATAAGCATTCCTCAAGGTACATGATCAGCATCACCTAGAGTTCTACCAAGCACAAAAATCAGCTTGGAATTTCTCAAGATAATAATCAGCATGAACTGGGATCCTGTCATGGGGCATAAAACTAATATGTTCAGTATTTCTCAAGGTTAAATGATCAGCAATTCATTTGTGTTGTGTGTTTGTGACACCCGGGTAATGTGTCCTGGTGTGTTTTTTTCCCTCTTTTCTTTGCCGCTTTGGGTTTTTGTACTGGATCAATCTTTCTTTTCTTTCTCCAATACAAAGATGCGTGGGAGAAAAAAAAATGATCAGCAATTGTAATCTCACAACGAAATTGGTGGCCAACCTGCTGCACTGCTGACAGAACCGATGCTCTACATTCTTGATGCAGACCACAGTCGTCCTGGTATGCGCTTCACACACCTTGTGCCTCTTATGGTAGTCCCTGGCACCGCTGAGATCGGCGTGGCAGCCGTCAACCTGACAAGATGGAGTGGTGCTCGAACTGGCACCTTTCCTGGGTCTCTCCTCCTCCTCCTCCTCACTGCTCCGCCCTCTCTGAACAGACACCACGTGATTGTTGTCCCCATTGGCTACCGCAGAATCGCTGCAGCCGGCGCTGCCGTCCTCCACTGGCGAGAGCCGCCGCCTCTTGTCAATGACGACGCCGAAATCGATCTCCCCCTGAGCTCGGCTCAGCTCCCTGATGCTGCACTCGGACGGCGCGGCGGCCGCCGGCGTGGCCAGGAACAGGTTGGTGTCCCACCTCCAGTCGTTCAAATTCCAGTCGAGGCTCTTGTTCCTGTTCCCACCGGTCATTCTGGCCGCACTGGCTTGGTCGCCGCTCTCTTTCCACAGGAAACCGGCTTCCATTTCCACTGCCTTCCCCTCCTCCCTGTCGCCCCTCTTGCTCTTCCTTTGCTGCTCTTTTGAGGGGAATTGATCCTCCTGTTGTTGGCACGTATGACAAGAATCCAAAGATCCCTGAATTCAACTACATCTCAGACTACAGACGAAACAAACACAGAGAATTACCAACCTTGGGTTGGGACAAATCCTGAAACTAACGAAGAGGACAAGAACCAAGAAGTACCTTAGCTCGGGCCCGGCGGCTATAACGATGCCGTGGTTATCCAAGGGAAGCAACGCCCTTGAACTGAAAGGCGAGAAATGATTGAAGAAATGGAGATGGAGTAGTAGCTCATGGAGAGAGCCGAGTCAAGAATTGGGTACCGTGCGTTAGGACCGATTGGGGATGGGGCTGCTACTACTACTTTTCGTCTCCCGGATCCTGTAGCGGCGGCTCGCGGTGGAACGGGGGGCGAAGTATCCTGGGGAGGCAGAGCCCTTCGCCCCCCGGCATATTCACTTATTCACACCACCGCCGCCTCTTTTTCATCACGCCTGTCTGAAGGCTTTCCCTAATGCTATACTTTAACTAGCCCAGGTGCTATACAGGATCGAATAAAAAAATAGATACTATAAAAAAAAAGGTGATCCATGCTAAAGAAAAAGAGAGAGGAAATAAAGCTAAGGCACGACGAAAACAAAAAATTTATATGCAAACTATAAGGAGTGATAGTTTGCATTATGTAAATAATACTCTTAATATTTTCTAAGGGCCTGTTTGGTTCTTTAGTCCATGAACTAAAGTTTTAGTCTATGGACTAAAGTTTTAGTCCACCTTTATAGTCTATGGACTAAAATTTTAGTCCACCTTTAGTCCATGGACTAAAGTACTGTTTGTTACTTAAACTAGTAGTATGACTAAAAGTAATAAATGCTGTGGTAGGATGACTCATTTACCTCTGCCCTGTTGCCCCTGGCGATTTGAAGGTCCTGGCGCCAACTGATAACTACTGGCGCCAAAACAGAGACTGACGGATGCAGTGGAGAAAAGCCAAAACATGGAGTCATGGATGCGCGTGCATATTTTTTTAAAGAGTCCAAAAATGACTGGCGCCTAAATCATTACCCCTCATGCATCCTTCTATTTTCATACATATCATACACATCTTTATAAGCATTGGAAAATATGTTCATACATAATTTCATACACATTCAAACACTCATACAAACGGAGAAAATTGTCCATACAATAGTAGCACACGGCAAATATAACATCACCATTAAACAGTAGACATCTATGATCTGTTGAACAACCCATCGGCTATCCAATCACGGAATTGATTCATGGTTTGATCTTTATCTCCATGACGTGTATTAGATACATTTACTTGAGAAGACGATGCTTCCGAGAGTGGAACAAAGTTCTCGTCACTATCAACCAAATCAAAGTCCGCATCCCCAAATAACTCTCTCGAATGAAATTGTGTAGTACCATACATGCAATAATTATTTGACTTTGCTTTGGCATAGGATAACTAGGTAGGTCAAGCGATATCCTCCACTTCATCTTTAAAACTCCAAATGACCGCTCAATGACATTACGAAGTGAAGAATGTGCATAATTAAATTGTTCTTTTTTACCTCTTGGCATTGGTCCTTGTCTAAACTCCGAGATATGGTACTTAGTTTTCTTGTACGGTGCAAGATAACTCGGTCGATTTGGGTAACCCAAGTCAACGAGATAGAATTTTCCTACACATTCAAGTTAGATGGTTTAAGCAAGTCACATGCCAAGTATTGCAATAATGAGACAACATAGAAAAGAAAAGGTCAATACCTTCATGTGGATGCAGAAATTTGTCTCCAAACTTGTCAATGGCATCTTTGAATACCCTCATATTATGTACTGATCCAGGCCATCCTGCCACGACAAAAGTAAACTTCATATCAAAGTCGCATATAGCCATCACATTTTGACTTATATCCATGTCGTCACGTATGTTGTACTACCTTGCTAGTGGGTATTACAACAGGGATATGTGTCCCGTCTATTACTCTAATGCAATTGTCAAAGAACGATGTGAAACGAGGGGATTGCAATCTAGGATGGACTATCCTAGACTCTGGATTCTTTGGCTTAATGATATCAACGGTGTGAACCAATCACCAATCCACATGAATCACTTTGTTTATCCTAGAAAAGCGTTAGTCTCCATTCGTGGTCTCTTGTCTGGCGCTCGGACAGCGACGCCACGCCCAAGGGTCGTTTCCGTGACGCTGGGCGGTCGGCCCCACGACCGAGGCTGCGCTGCAGGCCTTTTCGTCTCTGCATGTTCATCAGCCGACTGAAATTGGACATTATTTGAATCATTGATCACGTCTTACAACCAGAACATACTACTGTGATTTTTTTCTAGGTAATAATGAAACGAAAACGTACGCATTAAAATAGGTTTCCATGGTGTGTTGTCTCCGCGAAGCCTCATGCCATCTTGATGATTATAATATTACCGTATAACACAATTTTGTATCATAATGTTAATACTTTTTTATATAACTTTGCTCAAGCTTTAAATCATTTTAACTCCTCAAAAGAAGTGAGAATTGCATCTTTTTATGAACGGAAAGAGCATTTAATAGAACTAATATTATTTGTTGTCCTAAATTATATAGTCCATTTTAGCTTTTTTTATAAGTTAAGTTTTCTCAAGTTTGACCCACACTTATGCAATTATAAACTACCTTATGAAAGGTAAAGACATATCCTCCACTCTAGAGAATAAGAGTTCTAACAGGTTTTATTAAAAGCAGTATTACGAGATAAAATAGAGATCGAAATCTTAATTAGTTTATTTGCCTCTCCATAACCCGAACTCACACTCTCGGGAGAGCCTACATGTATGCACGAGATATCCATGGTGGCCACCAGGTACATCCATTTAAAAAAAATCACTGATGCATCATCAATGACGTCTACAAAGAGGAAACAACCAAGTGTCCTTCTGTGCTCTTGATTGAATACTTCACGCATCATCAATGACGTCTACAAAGAGGAAACAACCAAAATATATCAATTTCGACAATCATGGATCTAATTTGATAGCTTACTTGGCGGTGACCTAGAGGAGTAACATATTATTATCGACGAGACTATCATGCATAAAAATAAAAATGACTTTTTGGTATTAACATGCAATTGGTCCATCGATTATCCAACAATGTGCATGCCTTAAAAGCTCACAAGAAGCATGACATAGACCATTCATTTTTTTTTGTCGCGCGAAGCTAAATACCGGTGACAAGACTCAAACATAAGGATATGTTAAGTACCAGAGTAAGATGTTCCTGATCGAAGGACCCCCGGCCGAGGATCGCTCGGGGGCAACACCCATCAGGCACGCTCGCACGCACCTTCCAGCCAAGGATCGGGCAAAAACCGAGCACGCCCTCGACAGCTGCTCGGGACCCCGGGGCTCACTTGAGCGCCAGGCTCCCGATCAACAGCAACCCAAGCCTGATCCTCGTCTGCTTACATTAGAATTTTTATGCACTCTAAAAATATCGGACACTGGGGTAGAGTTTAGGTTCTTCGGAAAAGAATTTGCTCCTAGTTGGAAGGAACTAAGCAATTTACTTGGTTTTCATGCACGCTGCTCAGTTGATTTAGATTTAACATTACCTGAATTTGAAAGAGGGCAATTTTGGCAAGAGATTATGGGGAAAAGAGAGTTTAATTATTCTCGAACTAATGACATTATCGTTGGTTAGGCATGACCATGTTTCCTAGTGTCGGTGTTTTCAGACCACCGACGAATAAATTTGTATTTACGTGTCTCGCTCGGATGGTGTGGTCGGAGGACACAAGGGTTTATACTGGTTCGGACGGAATGTCCCTACATCCAGTTCGCTGCTGCTCGTGTTACTGGCACTTGGTTTGCAGTAGGGGCTATAAACAGGCGAGAGAGGAAGAGGATCCCAAGTCTTTATGGAAGGAGTGAACGGGTGCTGAGAGCTCGTTTGCTGCTCAGCCGTGTGCTCGTGTCGTGCTCTTGTGTTCAGATCCCTCCCCAAGTAGGGGCGCCCTGCTTCCCCTTTTATAGATGAAGGAAAAGCGCGGGTTACAGAGGAGGAAAAGGAGAATAACGAGAGAGAAGAAGGGTTCCAATGTTGCCGGATCCTTCTTCTCCTTCATACGGGTCCCGCCGATCCTATAGATGTCAATAGGGATGGCTCCACGTCGTGGTCCTGTTCGTCACTAGCGCCATGCGCAGGCGTCATCTGCCGGTCTTAGCATTCCACTCCGTCCCAGCGGACGTCGTGGTCAACTGATACGCCTATCAGCGTCCGTACGAGGGTTAGGCAAAACAGCATCGGCATGCCCGATACTGTTCTTGATGTGAATCCCTAGGTATGGCCCCTCATGGCCATGGGTTATATCGAGGCGTGCCAGCCTCTTCCCTAGTGTCAGAGTTTTGACCCAGGCCCATACGCTTGGACCTAGAGTGGTTGGCGGTGGTATGGGTCCCCGTCGGACGAGACGAAACCCACGTCTTCGAGGTCGGGCGAGACGGAGCCCGCGACCTTGGGCGAGACAGAAACCATTTCCTTGGGGTCGGGCGAGATAGAGCCCGCACCCAAGGGGTCGAGCGAGACGGAGCCCAAGGCCTCGAGGTCGGGCATGACGGAGCCCGCTGCCTTGGGGTCGGACGAGATGGAGCCCGTGGCCTTGGGCAAGACGGAACCTGCGTCATTGGGGTCAGGCGAGACGGAGCCTACACCTAAGGGGTCGGTCGAGACGATAGAGCCCACGGCCTCAAGGTCGGGCAAGACGGAGCCTGATGAGGACATCACTCCTTCGGATGTACTCGCTGATCCTTCAACCGTTATGCAAGGTCCAATGACCCGAGCTCGAATGCGTCAACTCAATTTAGAGGTGAGCTCGTTCTTATGCGATCCTTTTCATACTTTTGAGAATAGACTACTACCTAATGATGTTATCTTGCTTATGAACATAGGAGAGGGTCATGAGAAACTTGGAGAAAGGTATAGAGGTGGAGAAGACCAGCAAGGATGACCAACACAAGCTGGAGGCCCAGCCCAACTCGACTTTGACTCTGCCTCGGCCTTCAGGACAAGTCAGCAGTAAAATGGGTGCCTAGGACGCATTCGGACTCCGTTTTCGATGATCCACATATGGTTGAAAAGCTAATTCCATAAGCTAACTAATGGCTTTGGTTTGAGGAACAAATTCCAGGAGAATCAACAGGAATCGTCGAAACAAGTCAGAGTCCAGAATCTGTCAGGGTGCTGTGTCACCGTTTTTGGCCTGTTGGGCCGTGTATCGTCAGTGAGCCTTTAGGGGGTGCATCCACGGGTCTTTGCACGACCCTAGAGTCTTCATAAACAACCGCCCCCTCCATTAGGGTTTGGGTTTTGCTTAGATTAATCTATCAAGAACAGTTTCGTCGTTCATCAGTTTGTGAGACCCCAACATCGTGAGATTAATCATTCATCTGTAATTTGGTTGTTTTCTTTCTTGTTCTTGCTTGTGTTCTTCGTTGCGTAGGCAGGGGTTAGCCTTCTTGGTGAGGTCAACCAATCCGTATCTCGGTTGATAACCAGAGGAGTTGTGGTGCTAAGATTGTAGGGTTCGATCTTTCGATGTAAAGCCGGATTGGTGTGTCATTCTCTGCCACAACAATAGTTACCTCTACCTGAAGGAAGATCGAGATCCCCATCCCCATTAAGTGGTATTCAGAGCTAAGGTATACCGTCAGGTTCACATTTATCCCCTAGTTTTGAGTGTTTCGCATTCGTCCAATAGTCCAGTGCCATACTCATTTTTTTTCCTATCCTAGAACCTTCCGTGCCACAGCCTTTGTATATTTCAGTTACAAAGTCCGTCATGTTGAGTTTGTGTCCTAGTCGAGGTCTTGTTGCTGGTTAGGTCATGTTAGAGTCCAGTTCGTGTGTTTTCCCCATTATTTCCATCAAATCCTTGCTGCCGTGACCAATTTTACGTGTATTGTTCTCGTTTTGTTCTCTATTTTGGAGCCAATTCTTAAAACAACCATAACTTTCGCATACGAACTCCGATTGAAATGTTCCATATATCAAAATCGATCAGAATTTTTTTTGGAACCGTGTGTCCCTTGCTTTGTCGGGTTTGGTGAAATTAGTTTTTCGAAAAACAGCTCGGAAGACCAACTTTCTGAGTCCGAAAGCTTTTTCTAAATTTTGAGCACATCTTCTGAATTCTCCATAGGCCACATCTTTCACTTATTTAAGCTCAAATTTTATGTACTTCTTCTTGTGCTCCTAAGTGAAAAAATATCAAAAAAATTAAAAGAAAAAGTCGAAGTTTCCAAAAAAACAATGACAACCCAAAAAATAGAAAAAAGAGAGGGACAAAAGAGGAACAATATCTAAAGGAGCACATAGAGAAGGCCAAAGTGAGTTGTGTTAGCGTGTGCTGTCTGATGCCTTATTCGTGTTGCTTTTGCTATCCACCATACTTTTTTGTCACACACCTGGCACCTTGCTATCCACCATACTTGTTTGTCACACACCTGGCACTTGGAACATTTTAGACCAGCAACGAGAACAAGTACTTTGAACTATAATTCAGCATTACCTGGTACATGGGATAGCTACTTTGGAATGGGCTAGCTGCACAGAATGCTTTACCTGGTACATGGGAAGAACTTAAGATGGCAATGCTTGATCGTTTTGTTCCTCCTTATCATAGAGACTTGCGTAAGAAATTGATGCGTTTAGAACAAGGAGAGAAATCTGTACATGATTACTATGGTGAGCTCCAAAAGGGATTGATGCATTGTAGTGTTGTGGAGGGGAACAAAGATTCCATTTGTCATTTTTATTCGGGTTTGAGGCACGAGATTTAGGACATTATTGATTATAAAGAATTTCACACTGTCAACCAGTTGTTTCAGTTCGCTATGCTTGCAGAAAAGGAATTATAGGGGCGTGAACAGCAGAGCAAGAGCAAGGTCAGCACCACATACACACCACGCTCAGCACCATCTTCGGGGCTGACCAAGCCAACCACTTTTTGGGCACCTCCACCAGCGAGCAAGCAACCAGCAGCCTCTAGAGTCATCGCTACTGAAAGGTCCTTGTGTGGTTTTGGTAATTGAGTGACAACCTAGGTGGACTAATTGTGTTTATGTGAGATACACAGGTGATTAGTTCACAGGTACATGTGTGTGAGCAACATATGCCATGGAGGTGAAAATGGCTTGGAGATGTTGCAAAGCTCACACATGTGATGATGAAGGAGCTTATTGCAAATGCGACATGACATTGAGTCATGTGATCAAGGTGGAGAAGATCAAAACAAGACTTGGCTTGATGGACCGGTTGCAAGCGTGAAGGGCAAGTTGGAGGCTTTGGAGCGATGGACCGCGTGACGGTGAAGCTTGAGCAAGACTTGGCGCCGATGGATGAAGGCAACGGTGAAAAATAAGTGAAGTCAAGATCGATGAACCAAAAAGATCATGTGATGATATGAAGTGGATCATATCATTGTTGATCGTGTTGGTGCATGTGTTGCATCGATATTGGAGGAGATGGAATGGAATGCGCAAGGCAAAGGTAAAACCTAGGGCATTTCATTTGACCAGTCATAGGTGTGTAGAGAAGTTTATGACCGGGTTTAGGATAGATGGCCGTACTATCAAGAGGGGCAAACTTGTTTGCATATCGGTCATCTAGTGCCACTTGAGTGATCTAACTTTGCATCGTCGCTTGGATTGAGTGGCGTGGCAAGTTGAGTGGCTAATCTTTTGGAAAATGTTTGTGAAAAGCTAACACACATACACATGGTGGTGTACACTTGGTGGTGTTGGCACATTTATAAAGGAGATGAAGTTGGAGTTGATGTGGATCAACTTGGCGATGAAACGGAGGCAAGAAGGGTCAGGAACTCCACCGGCGCCCTAGACAAAAAAGACGGAGGTCACTGTAAGTGACCGGATGCTGGTCTTGGTTGGACCGGCGCATCCGGTCAGTGGCAGCAGAGGGTGCGCGTTTCGGTCTTCGACCGGAAGCTGGCACTAAATGTGACCGGACGCTAGTAGGGCGTGTCCGGTCAATGCTGATGTACGCTGACATGGGGCGCACAGAAGGGTCGTTGAGTGACCGGATGATGGCTGCGTCCGGTCGAGCACGTGTCCGGTCATGAAATGTTGTTTCTGGAACCTTACTGGAAACGACCGGACGCTGGAGGCTCAGTGTCCGGTCAGTTGAAGCTGCTGCGTCCGGTCGTTAGATGACCGTTGAGATCGGATGAACAACGTTTGAAGTAGGTGACACGTGGTTATCATCGAGTGACCGGACACTAAGGTCCAGCGTCCGGTCAACATGACCGGAGCGTCCGGTCGGCCCGACTTTTGCCCAGTGAAGGGGTAACGACTCTATTTGTTCGTGGGTTTATAAATAGAAGCCATGGCCGGCCTTGGGCCGGTAGCTGAGCACACTAGAGCCTTGGTCGTTTGTGTGGTAGTGCTTGGGAGCCCTCCATCTCACATATGCTTGATAGTGATCATCCGATTGTGTGAGAGAGCGATTCTAGTGCGATTGCATCGTGAGGTTGCATCGAGTGGCACTAGATGTTCGAGTTGTAAGCCGGTGGTGCTTGTTACTCTTGGAGGTTGCCACCTCCTAGATGGCTTGGTGGTGGTCTCCGTCGAAGCCCGCAAGAAGCTTGTGCGGCGCTCCGGAGAAATGCTTTGTGAGGGGCATTGTGCTCGCCCATAGGGAGCCGCAAAGAGCAACTTTAGTAAAGCGTGTCATTGAGCTACCCTCACTTCCGGGGTAGGTTCTTGCGGCGCCCGATGTGCGGGCTTGGCGGGTGATGCCAATTAGCCGCCGAACCACCAAGTGAGCGGTCGACACAACAGGGACTAGCGTGTTGGCAAGCACGTGAACCTCGGGAGAAAAATCATCGTGTCAACCTTGTTCTTCCTGTTGGTTTGCATCCTTGTTACACAAGCTTGTAGTTACTTTCATATACATTGTGCTTGTGTAGTTGCTCTTGTATCTAGTTAAGCTTGTGTAGCTCACTAGTTACCTTCTTGCTTGTGTAGCATAGAAGTAGCTCCCTTGCGTGGCTAATTTGGTTTGTGTAACCTTGTTAGTCACATTGCTTAGTTTGTGTAGCTAAGTATTTACGCTCTCTAATTTGGCATTGGTTGCCTTGTTATTGAGCATTGCTAGTGAGCTTAGGTGGCTTTGTGCTTTTGCTTACTAGCATATGTAGGAGCTCCCTTTTTGCTTGAAGTACTAGTGGCATAGGTTTGTGTGACCTTGCTTCTAGAATTGGTTAGGTGAGCTCTAGCTAGCCCGACACCTTTGTTGCTTAATTAGTATCTTTGGAAGGTGCTAGAGAACATAGATAGAGGGGTGTAGTCTTGGTTAGACCGATAGTTTTAATTCCGCACTTGTTTCGGTTAGCCGACGTGATTAATTTTAGAAAGGACTATTCACCCCCCGCTCTAGTCCGCCATCTCGACCCTACAGCTACACCTAAGGCACCTCCTGCACGACCTTTAGATTTAGGTAAAAATTCTTTACATGTGCCTGCCAATAGTGCCTCATATGTTGCATCGACGAGACGCACTTTGGGCATTCAGTGCCACCGCTGCCATGGAATTGGCCATGTGTAGAAGGACTGTCCAAGTCAGCGGGCATACATTGCTACAGAAGATGGTTACATCAGTACCTCTAACATTGAAGATGAAGAAGACGAAGATACAGATGAGGAGGGTGGCAAAGTCCTTGGTGATGAGGACACAGCGGCCTATAGGAGCATCATTGTACAGTGGGTGCTCAGCACACAAGTACAGCAACCTGAGAAAATACAACGCCATAACTTATTCCAGATTTTCTTCGTCATCAGCAACCGTTGAGCACGTGTCATTATTGATGGAGGTAGCTGCAATAGTTTGGTGAGTTCTGATTTGGTCAAGAAGCTTGGCTTGACCACACGCCCGCACCCACGTCCATACCATATTCAGTGGCTAAATGATTCTAGAAAAGTAAAGGTAACACAAACTTGCAGAGTTTTATTTTCCATTGGTTCTTAGGCTGATTCTGTTGATTGTGATGTGGTACTTATGCAAGCCTATTCACTCTTATTGGGTCATCCTTGGGAACATGATAATGATGCTACACACCATGGTAGAAGTAATAAATACACTTTTGTGCATAAAGGAAAAAAATACTTTGGTACCTTTGACCCCTGCTCAAATTGTACAAGCTGATAGAGAACGTGCTGCTAGTTTGAATGATGTTCAATCTAAAAATCAGCAAGTTGCTAATTCTATTCTCCCACCTAAAAAGGATAAGTCTACATCTATTTCTAAGGCCGAGGGGATTAAACTGAAGGGTGGTGTTATGCTTGCAACAAAATGTGACTTTGCTAAAATTTCTGATGATGATATTTGCTATGCTTTGGTATGCAAATGAGCTATGTTTTCGCTTGATGATATTGTTAGCTCGGTGCCTCCTGCTATCACTAACCTTTTGTAGAAGTATGAGGAAATTTTTCTAGCTGAGATACCCCCGGGGCTGCCACCTATGAGAGGGATAGAGCATCAAATCGATTTGATTCCGGGAGCAACCTTGCCCAACCGTGCTGCCTATCGAACCAATCCTGAGGAGACTAAGGAAATTCAGTGGCAAGTCCAAGACCTTTTGGACCATGGGTATGTACGTGAAAGCGTTAGTCCTTGTGCCGTTCCTGTACTTTTGGTTCCTAAGAAAGATGGAACGTGGCGTATGTGTGTTGATTGCAGAGCCATCAATAATATTACTATTCGGTATCGTCATCCTATTCGTAGGCTAGACGACATGCTTGATGAGTTGTGTGTCTATAATTTTCACCAAGATTGATTTACGAAGTGGCTACCACCAAATTAGAATGAAACTTGGAGATGAATGGAAAACCGTGTTTAAAACTAAATTCTGGTTGTATGAGTGGTTAGTAATGCCTTTTGGTTTGACAAATGCACCTAGCACTTTCATACGCTTAATGAATGAGGTTTTAAGAGCTTTTATTCATCGTTTTGTGGTAGTCTACTTTGATGATATATTGATTTACAACAAGTCTTTTGTTGAACATATGGATCACTTACATGCTGTTTTTAATGCTTTACGTGATGCACGATTATTTGGTAACCTTGAGAAGTGCATCTTTTGCACGGATCGAGATTCTTTTCTTGACTATGTTGTAACTCCACAGGGAATTGAGGTGGAACGAGATGAAAATTGAAGCCATAAAGAGTTGACCGGTTCCCCAAACCGTCACATAGGTGAGGAGTTTTTTTGGTCTTGCAGGATTCTACCGCCGCTTCGTCCAAGATTTTAGCACCATTGCTGCCCTGTTGCATGAGTTGACAAAGAAAGAGGTGGTGTTTCATTGGGGAAAGACACATGAGGAGTCCTTTGACACTTTGAAGGACAAGCTCACACACGCACCATTGTTGTAACTTCCAAACTTTGGTAAGACTTTTGAGCTAGAATGTGATGCTAGTGGAGTTGGTATTGGGGGTGTTTTGATGCAAGATGGTAAACCCATTGCTTACTTTAGTGAAAAATTGCATGGACCTGTTCTGAATTATTCCACGTATGATAAGGAATTGTATGCACTTGTCCGTTCTTTAGAGATGTGGCGTCATTATTTGTGGCCTAAAGAATTTGTTATTCATTCTGATCATGAATCGCTTAAGTATCTTCGCTCTCAACATAATCTGAATCATAGGCATGCTAAATGAGTTGAATTTATTGAATCTTTTCCTTATATTATCAAACACAAGAAAGGAAAGGATAATGTGATTGCTAATGCTTTGTCTAGACGATATACCTTGCTGTCCCAACTTGATTGTCGGATTTTTGGGCTTGAATCAATAGCTTGATCCTGATTTTAAGAACGTGTTGCTGAATTATAGAGAGGGACGTACATGAAACAAATTTATGATCAATGATGGGTTTTTGTTTAGAGCTAACCGCCTATGCATTCCAGTTGGTTCCGTTCGTCTTTTGTTGTTGCAGGAGGTACATGGAGGCGGATTGATGGGACATTTTGGTGCCAAGAAGACGAAGGAGGTGCTGTCCACACATTTCTTTTGGCCAAGGATGAGGCGAGATGTAGAACAGTACGTGGCTTGGTGCGCCACATGTCAAGAAGCTAAGTCGCGGTTGAACCCACATGGTTTGTATATGCCTCTTCCTGTTCCTTTGACTTCTTGGGCTGATATATTTATGGATTTTGTGTTGGATTTGCCAAGGACTAAGAGGGGGAGGGATAGTATTTTTGTGGTGGTTGATCATTTTTCTAAGATGGCACATTTTATTCCTTATCATAAGAGCGACGATGTTGTTCATATTGCTGACCTTTTCTTTCAAGAAATCGTTCGCTTGCATGGTATGCCTCCTACTATTGTTTCAGATCACGATGCAAAATTCTTGAGTCATTTTTTGTGCACTTTGTGGAATAAATTGGGGACCAAGCTGCTATTTTCTACAACATGTCATCCCTAAACTGATGGGCAAACTGAGGTAGTGAATCGAACATTGTCCACCATGTTGAGAGCAATTTTGAAGCACAATTTGAAGATGTGGGAAGAGTGTTTGCCGCATGTGGAGTTTGCATATAACAGGGTGGAACATTCCACCACCAAGATAAGTCCTTTTCAGGTACTCAGGTAGTGTATGGTTTTAACCCCCATGCTCCTATTGATCTTTTGCCTTTACCTACCACTTAGAGAACACATAGTGATGCTACAGAGCATGCTGATTTCATTCGTAAGTTGCACGAAACAACTAAAGCAAATATTGAAAGAATGAATGAAAAGTATAGAATTGCTGGTAGTAAAGGTAGAAGAGAAATTAAACTTGAACCGGGTGATTTGGTTTGGTTACATTTGAGAAAAGATAGATTTCCTGAGCTGCGTAAGTCTAAATTAATGCCAAGAGCAGGTGGTCCTTATAAGATAATTGAGAAAATAAATAATAATGCCTACAAACTTGAGTTGCCACCCGAGTTCGGGGTTAGTCCCACCTTTAACATTGCATATTTGAAACCTTATTTGGGAGAAGAAGATGAGCTTGAGTCGAGGACAACTCAGTTTCAAGAGGGAGAGGATGATGAGGACATCACTCCTTCAGATGTACCAGCTGATCCTTCAACCGTTATGTAAGGCCTAATGACCCGAGCTCCAATGCGTCAACTCAATTTAGAGGTGAGCTCGTTCTTAAGCGATCATTTTCATACTTTTGAGAATAGACTACTACCTAATGATGTTATCTTGCTTAGGAACATAGGAGAGGATTATGAGGAACTTGGAGAAAGGTATAGAGGTGGAGAAGACCAGCAAGGATGACCAACACAAGCTGGAGGCCCAGCCCAACTCGACTTCGACTCTGCCTTGGCCTTCAGGACTAGTCAGGAGTAAAACGGACACCCATGATGCATCCGGACTCCGTTTTCGATGATCCACATATGGTTCAAAAGCTAATTCCATAAGCTAACTAATGGCTTTCGTTTGAGGAACAAATTCCCTGGGAATCAATAGGAATTGTCGAAACAAGTTAGAGTCCAGAATCTATTAGGGTGCTACGTCACTGTTTTTGGCCCGTTGGGCCATGTATCGTCAGTGAGCCATTAGGGGGCACATCCATGGGTCTTTGCATGACCCTAGAGTCTTCATAAACAGCTACCACCCCTCCATTAGCATTTGGGTTTTGCTTAGATTAATCTGTCAAGAACAGTTTCGTCGTTCATCGTTTTGTGAGACCCCAACATCGTTGGATTAATCATTCATTTGCAATTTGGTTGTTTTCTTTCTTGTTCTTGCTTGTGTTCTTCGTTGTGCAGGCAAGGGTTAGCCTTCTTGGTGAGGTCAACCGGATTTATGTCTCGGTTGATAACCAGAGGAATTGTGGTGCTAAGATTGCAGGGTTCGATCTAAAGCCAGATCGGTGTGTCATTCTCCGCCACAACGATAGTTACCTCTACCTGACAGAAGATCGGGATCCCCATCCCCATTAGAGCCCATGGCCTTGGGGTCGGGCGAGACCTTTTAATATGTCTCTAGCCATCCAGGGAAGTCAGCATGGGCGCTAACTTCCTTGCTTTGGGTATCCCTATTATCGATACCCGACAGTAGCCCCCGAGACTACGGAGTAGAATACTCTTTTGGAGGCTTTTCCGGGCGGGAGGACTCTGAGGGCCTTGGCCTTCTTTTTGTAGCCCGCGGCATGTCCTGGTAGGACGACGATTCCCTTTTGGCACGATTGGTCTTCTTGGGGGCATGTAACCATAGGATTCAGGAGGTCGGAAAGATTTTTCTTGATTCCGGTCCCCTAGGATCCGATTAGTCCGCCATCATACTACGACCGTGCATTTGGTCTCCTTACGAGTCCAACTTCCCTCGGGATCCTGTGTGTAGCAAGGGTTCGGTCAAGGGTCAGCTCGTCTTTGTGATCGTCTTCCCTCAAGCGTTTTTTGATAAAATGGAGGGGCTGAGCCGTGCCACATTTTTCCTCAATGGACGAAACATGGTGCTCGATGAGTTATTAACAGGGTAGTCCGAGTGGGGCCCTGACTTCCCGTTTATGGGGGTCCAGCATGGGTTAGCTGGTGACTGACTCCAGACTCTTGGTGGCCAATCCATATAGTTCTTGAGTCCGTTCGGCCGGTCCCAAGGGCTTGTTGCCTTTCTTCGAGGAAAAACCATGGACTAGGAACCGACCAAGACTCGAACATGGGCCGAGATGCCCATGACGCTTGTGCTCCTGGATACTGGCCGCTAGTGGGCCCATCGCTTTCCACCCCTCGCTCTAAGGGTGCCCCAGAGACGTCGTCCGTGCAGGTGGTAGTGTCCATGATAGGGCGGATGGAAGGGGGCGCACCCGAGGCATCCTTCACAGATGTGGTGACAGGGTAGGCCTCCATGTCCGTGTCACCCACCCCTCTATCGCTAGAGGAGCCACTCTGGAGGAGCTACCGCCACAAGAGAGGTCGGCGCCCAGGGATGTCTTGGTCTCTGGTCTGGGTGGCTGCCCTCGATGACGTAGCAGAGGAGAGGGAATGGGGGAGCGTCCACATAGAGGTTGGGGATGCGGTTCGCACCCTGACCACCATGCTGAGCTCGATGTGTGACATTGTCGCCCCGGTTGTCCATGTTTGATTTGACCGTACTTCTGACCCTCATGTTCTCCTTCTGCACCTTTAAGTCTTGTCTTCTTTGCAGATCCTTATGACCCACAGTCATGAGAAGTCCTAGTTCCTTGTCGAGGAGACACGGTGGAGTGAGGGGCTGGCCGCATAGCTCGCTATCGCCCGTCAGGAGGTGACTGAGCTTGCCCCTACCGCCCGGGAGGTGGCCGACCTTTGAGTCAGGGAGAAGGACGCTCATGACGACGCCCACGAGGTCAAGGAGAAGCTCGTAGCCCTGATGGAGAGGGTGCGCACGGATGTCGTGGAGGCCGAGCGGGTATGGAAGGAGCAAGACGATTTGCTCTGGGCTCTAGAGGAGCTCCGCACGGGGATTGACCTAGCTCGCCAGGAGCGCGCCGATGCTTAGTAGTGGATCAACCACCATGAGGATGAGCTTTAGGGGGAGAGGGACCTGAAGGTTGTAGTCGATGGCATGGCCACTAGGCTCGCCGTGGAGGTCAGTCAGCGCTAAGAAGAGGTCTGGCACCTAGAGGCCATGGTGACCCAGTAGCGCGTTGAGGTGCGCAGGCTTCGGGCAGATGTGAACGATAAGTCTCCGGTTTCCCTTGTTGTCTTTCTCCCTAAAATCTGTGGTAAGCCTTTTGACATGGTCGGTACATGACTTGGGTAGGTCTCAACGATAAGCTCAGGGCAGAGGTGGTGAAGAGCCACATCCTAGAGAAGGAGCTCAGCGAGGTTAAGGACACCCTCTAGAAGGAGAGCGACGAACACGACAACATGTGCATCGTCGTCCAGCTGGTCTGTGATGAGCTCGAGCTGGCCCCGGAGTAGGAGATAAGCTCACTCACGGTTCACGCCACCTAGATCATGGACCGGGCACATGATATGGCAAGGGGCGTGCTTCGCTTTGGCATTCACCGATCGTTCATGATCGCCCGTTCTCATTATGAGAACATTGATCTAGAGACAATGAGCCAAGGCTTGACGCCCGTCTATACCGACACCGAGCTGGACGACATCGAGAAGGAGGTGGCCCCTTGGCGCATGACCTTTCTGCCAAGATAGAAAATGAAATCATCCCCCAAGGGGTTAGTTTAGTTAGATAGGTCGGGTGGTGTATTTGTAATAAGCGAACAAGTTCCAACCCTTCTGTTTCGTTTAAACAAGCTTGTTCTTTTGTTTTGGTTGAACAAATTCGTTTTTTCTCCCTTTTTATGTGTAAAAAGGGTAAATGCGCTCCGACCCTTCCTATTGTTAAGACTATAGAGCTTGAGATGTGGACGAAAAACTCTGATCACGCTGGTAAGCAAGAGTGTCGTAGCCACTGTGGCGTAGGTTCCTTGCAGTCCAACCAGTTTTACTCAGCGTTTATTTTCCGCAAACCTTGCCTCTAGGTTTTTAATGTGAAAAATGGTCAGGCACGGTGACTGTTTCAGAATGTAAATGTATATACCCTTATCAGCCCCCGAGTGAGGCCCGACCCCTTGCTGTTGTCGGGGTCAGGTTTCACTAAAGATCGAGAAGACGATAGCGAAACTGATAAGAGAAAGTGTTTTTTGTTTCAGAAACGTTATTCTTAGTTTTTGTATGTACCCCTCCGTAGGATCCGAGACATCGTCCTATGACCGCGCATTCGGTCTCCTTGTGAGTCCAACTTCCCTCGATCCCCCGCGCGTTGCAGGGGTCTGGTCGAGGGGTCAGCTCATCTTTGTGATCGTCATCCCTCAAGCGTTTTTTTATAAAACGGAGGGGCTGAGCCATGCCATGTTTTTCCTCGATGGATAAAATATGGTGCTTGGTGAGCTGTTAACGAGCTAGTCCGAGTGGGGCCTCGGCTTCCCATTCACGGGGGTCCGACATGGGTCAGCTGGTGATCGACTCTAGATTCTCAATGGTCAATCCATATAGTTCTCGGGTCCGTTCGACCGGTCCCAAGGGCTCGTTGCCTTTCTTAGAGGAAATACCATGGACTATCAACCGACCAAGACTCAAATGCGGGCTGGGATGCCCATGGCGCTTGTGCGCCTGGGTACTGGCCGCTAGTGCGCCCATCCCTCTCCACCCCTCACTCTAATGGCGCCCGGAGCGGCTATGAACCCATCAGAGGGCCACCCTTCAAACTCCTAGGCCTAAATGGGTCGTAGGAACATTTTCAACTCCGTATCCCACCTTACCTGTGATGGTTCTCGTGCCTGTCTACCTCGACACCGAGCTGGACGACATCGAGAAGGAGGTTGCCCCTCTAGCATAGGACTTACCTGCCGAGATAGAGGATGAGATCATCCCCAAGAAATTAGTTAGGTAGATAAGCCAGGCGGCAAACTCGTAATAAGTGTACAAGCTCTTAAATTTTGTTATGGCCAAACAAATTTTTAGCTCTTCCCTATTTTTGCATAAAAAGGTTAGTGTGTTTCGATCCTTTCTGTCATTAAGGCTGTAAAGCTCGGGGTGCAGGTGAATAAACTCTAATCATGCTGGTGAGAAAAAATACCATAGCCGCTGGGGCATAGGTTTCTTGCAGTCTGACCAGTTTTACTCAGCATTCGTTTCCGCAACCCTTGCTTCTAGATCTTAACGTGAAAAGGGTCGAGCATAGAGAATGTCTATCGGATAGATATACTCTTTAATGCGTTTCGACTCTTTCCGTAGTTAAGGCTAAAAAGCTCGGGGTGCGGATAAAAAACTCTGATCACACTAGTGAGCAAAAATGCCATAGCCGCTGGGGTGTAGGTTTCTTGCGGTCCGACCAGTTTTACTCAGCGTTTGTTTCCACAACCCTATCTTCTAGATCTTAACATGAGAAAGGGTCAGGCATAGAGAATGTCTACCAGATAGATATACTCTTATCAACCCCTGAGAGAGGCTCGACCCCTTGCCGTTGCTAGGGTCAGGTGT
The DNA here is from genome assembly GCA_904845875.1 of Miscanthus lutarioriparius. NCBI lineage: Eukaryota > Viridiplantae > Streptophyta > Magnoliopsida > Poales > Poaceae > Miscanthus > Miscanthus lutarioriparius. The sequence continues at coordinate 77,124,579 of CAJGYO010000006.1, forward strand.
CACTAAAGATCGAGGAGTCAACAGCGCAATCGATAAGAGAAAGCATGCGTAGATTAAGGGTAAAAGCGACGTAGCTGTTCGATGTTCTAGGCGTTGATGAAGACTTCGCCATCGATGGACTTGAGCTTATAGGTGCCTAGTCGGAGCACCTCCATGACAACGTATGGTCCCTCCCACGACGAAGAGAGCTTGTGGCGGTTCTTGTTGCTCTGGACAAGGAAAAGCATATAAAAAGGTTAATGCGCTCTGACCCTTTTCATCATTAAGGCTGTAAAGCTTGGGGTGTGGGTGAAAAAACTATGATCACGCTGGTGAGCAAAAATGTCATAGCCGCTGGGGCGTTGGTTTCTTGCAGTCCGACTAGTTTTACTCAGCGTTCGTTTCCGCAACCCTTGCTTCTAGATCTTAACGTGAGAAAGGGTCGGGCATAGAGAATATCTACCAGATAGATATACTCTTTAATGCGTTCCAACTCTTTCCATAGTTAAGGCTAAAAAGGTCAGGGTGTGGGCAAAAAACTCTGATCATGCTAGTGAGCAAAAATGTCATAGCCGCTGGGGCGTAGGTTTCTTACGGTCCAACCAGTTTTACTCAGCGTTTGTTTCCGCAACCCTTGCTTCTTTATCTTATCATGAGAAAGGGTCGGGCATAGAGAATGTCTACCGGATAGATATGCTCTTATCAGCCCCCGAGTGAGGTCTGACCCCTTACCGTTGCTGGGGTTGGGTGTCACTAAAGTTTGAGGAGTCGATAGCGAAACCGATAAGAGAAAGCCTGCAAAGATTAAGGGTAAAAGAGACATAGCTATTCGATGTTCTAGGCATTGACGAAGACTTCACCGTCGATGGTATTGAGCTTATAGGTGCCTGGTTGGATTACCTCCACGACGACGTATGGTCCCTCCCATGGTGGAGAGAGCTTGTGGCGGTTCTTGTTGCTCTAGACAAGGCGGAGCACCAGGTCCCCGACATTGAAGGCCCGACCCCACACTCGATGGTTGTGGTACCGGCACAACGCTTGCTGGTACTTGGTCGAGCGGAGGAGGGCAACGTCGCGCGCTTCATCTAGCTGGTCCATGACATCCTTGAGGGACGCCTCGGCTCCCTGTTCGTCATACACCCTAAAACATCGAACATCTATGTCGCTCTACCACCAGGGATGCTACACTTTGAGGGCGTGTCCCTCTTCTTCTCGCTCTACCACCAGGGCAGCGCTGACCACTTGCGAGGTAGCCGCAATGTAGAGCAGAAGCGGTTCCCCATCGGTTGTGGGGACCAGGATCGGGGCCTTCATCAGGAGCTGCTTGACTTTGTCAAGTGCCTCCTGGACCTCGGGTGTCCATTCGAAGCGGTCGGCCTTCTTCAGAAGCCGATAGAGGGGTCGGGTGCTTCCTCGATGACCTCCTCCCTGATGGCCGCAAGCTCTTTGGAGGTGACAATTGTCGCAGCGTGTTCGGAGCACTCAACCTCACACTCATAGGCGCGCTAGAAGGAGGTGCCAAAGGTGATGACCCCGCATGGACCTGGCATCTTCAACTTCAGATAGGTGTAGTTGGGGATGGCCTAAACTTCGCGTAGCATGGATGTCCTAGGATGGCATGGTAGGTCCCGTGGAACCCGACCACCTCGAAGGTAATGGTCTCTCTCCTATAATTGGTTGGATTCCTAAAGGTGATGGGCAGATCGATCTACCCAAGTGGCACGGCCTGCTTTGTAGGCATGATGCTGTGGAAAGGCCCCTCGGTTGGCCTTATGCGCGATCGGTCGATGCCCATGGCATCGAGTGTTTTAGCGTACATGATGTTGAGGCCGCTGCCTCCATCTATCAGCACCTTGGTGAGCCACTTCATGCCGATGATCGGGTCAACCACGAGCGGGTATCTTCTCGGCTACGGGATGCTTTCCAGGTGGTCGGTCCGATCAAAGGTTATGGCGGACTCTGACCATCGGAGGAAAGAAGGCGCAGCTAGCTCGGCCATATATACCTCGCTGCGTGCAAGCTTCTGACGACGCTTGGAGTCGTAGGCCGCCGACCCTCCGAAGATCATGAGGCACCAATAAAGCATCGAAAATCCACCGTCCTTCCCCTCAGCGTCGTCTGCGGCCGGCTTGGGCTCCTTCCCATGCTCCCCTTTGTTGGAGCCTCCGGACAAGAACCACTTCATGAGGATGCAGTCCTTGTATAGATGCTTGATGGGGAAAGCATGGTTCGGACATGGCCCTTCGAGCAGCTTTTCGGAGTGGTCCGGAGTACCCTCGGTGGGCTTCTCACCCCCTTGCGGTCAGCAGTGGCCACGAGCGTGGTCCTCGTGCCGCTACTTGTTCTTCTTCTTGTTGGGGCGGTTGGAGGTGCCTTCGCCGGTGTCCTCATCCCGCTTTGCCTTGCCCTTGGGGTGGTCAAAAATCTCCCCGATCGCCTCCTCGCCCGAGGCATGGATGGTGGCGATGTCGAGGAGCTCCTTGGTGGTTCGCGGGCCCTTATGTCTCAGCTTGTGAACCAGGGACTCGTAAATGGTCCCGGACAGGAAAGCTCCCATGATGTCGGCGTCGGTGACGTCGGGCAGCTCATTGCACTGCTGGGAGAAGCGCCGGATGTACCCACAAAGAGTTTTTCTAGACTTCCATCAGTAGTTTTTGAGATCCTATGGGTTCCTAGGACACGCGTATGTGCCCTGAAAGTTTCCCACAAAGATCTCTTTTAGGTTCGCCTAACTTTGGATTTGGATGGGCGGAAGGTGTTCCAACCACGTTCGCGCCGAATCGGCTAGGAACAATGGAAGGTTGTGGATAATGAAATTGCCACTATCCACTCCACCGACTTGGCAAGCAAGTCGATAATCCTCGAGCCACAGTCCGGGGTTTGTCTCCCCAGAGTATTTCAGGATGTTGGTCGGCGGTCGGTACCATGGTGGGAAGATGGCGTTGAGGATGTGTCGGCCAAAGGCCTAAGGTCCTAGCAAGTCGGGGCTCGAGCTTTGGTCCTCACCGCTGTCGTAGCGTCCGCCACGACGAGGGTGGTAGCCATGGCTAGCCTCCTCCTTCTCATCGAAGTGGGCATGCCTGCGGACATCCAGGGTGTTGTGCGTGTCACGGTGGAGGCCGAGACGCTCATGCACCGGGGCCACGGTGCGTGGCCTGCCGCCTCGCTGCGCCTGGTGGACTAACACATCCCTATCAGGTTGCTCTTAGGGCCTGCTAGCATTGAGTTCGCGTCGTTGGGATAGCGAGTTCTCGGCCTACTGCGCCACCACACGCTTGAGTAGCGTGCAAATCTTATGACGGGCCCGACAATCCTTGGGTGTCGTGAGCTCCGGAAGCCCCCAGAGCAAGGCCGCCATGGCAGCGATGTTCTGGCTTGCCCGGGTGAAGTGTGGGAGGGCTTCATCGTCCTTGATGATCCTCCGGTTCATGTCATGGGCCACGACGCACGCACGCCCACCGTCTCTATGGCGCTCGATCTCTCACTCAAGCTCCATGCATTCCTGCTCGAGCTGGTGTCATGCTTCTTTGAGCTCTTGGTGCCGTGCCTTCAGCTACGCTACTTGTAGGCGAGGTGGGACCCCTGCATCCCCCTTGATCTCATCATCGAGATCGTCTATTGGGGTAGCCCCTCCCTCATGGATGCTTTCGATGTATCCCTCGGGGGTACCTTCCATGAAACATTCTCGTCAGGGGTGATGGTTCTCCCTGCTGGAGTTAGAGTTAGAGGGCGACGACTCATGATTCTCCCGCGAGAAGGTCGTGGAAAGATTCCGCGACGTATTCGGTCATCCCCACAAACTCGTCGTTTGTAGGGGATGGGGGCATGCGCTGCGCCACAAGGTGGCCAACGGTCTCTACGGCGTTGCGCAGACCAAACGGAAGTGCTGTCGGGGCGCTCCGGATGAGGTATTCCGGTAGAGCGGCTCTCCTCCGGCAAGCTGCGTCATGACATTGATGAACGAGAAGGTGAGGCAGCGCAGGTCCTCCCAGGACGCTTGGGGTCCTAGGAAGGCGCTCTAGCCTCCCATAATCAAAGCCGAGGAGCTGGTCGCTCCCGAGGGCACGGGCCTCCGGTACATGCAGCTACAGCTCCTCAAGTGCCTCGGCAATCGCGTCGAGGCCGGTGGAGTGGAGAGGCTAGACGGTGGTGGGAACCTGCGCCAACTCTCCCTCCGTTGTAATGATGAAGTTCAGGTTCCCGAAGCACACGTGCGTGCCCGGGACCTATCTGACATCGTGACTAGCCATCCGAGGTCTGATGTGGACATCGAGACGCGCAAAAAGCCCCAACCTAGTGCACTAATTGTCGGTATTCTCGAACCACCGATGAGTAAATTTGTATTTGCGCATTTGGCTCGGATGGTGTGCTCGGAGGACACAAGGGTTTATACTAGTTCGGGCAGAACGTCCCTACATCCAGTTCGCTGCTACTCGTGTTACCGGCACTTGGTTTACAGTAGGGGTTACAAACAGGCGAGAGAGGGAGAGGATCCTAAGTCTTTGGTGGAAGGAGTGAACGGGTGCTGAGAGCTCGCTTACTGCTCAGCCGTGTGCTCGTGTCGTGCTCTTGTGTTTAGATCCCTCCCCAGGTAGGGGCGCCCTGCTTCCCCTTTTATTGACGAAGGGAAAGCGCGGGTTACAGAGGAGGAAAAGGAGAAGAACGAGAGAGAAGAAGGCTTCCAAGTTTGCCGGGTCCTTCTTCTCCTTCATGCGGGTCCCGTCGATCCTGTAGATGTCAATAGGGATGGCTCCACGTCACGGTCTTGTTCGTCACTGGCCCCATACGCAGGCGTCATCTGCCGGTCATGGCGTTTCACTCAGTCCCGGCGGACGTCGTGGTGAACTGACGCGTTTGTCAGCGTCCGTACGAGGGTTAGGCAGAACAGTGGTGGCTTGGGGAGGAAGGACGGCGGCTTGGGGAAGGAAGGGTGGTGGCTTCCGTGCGGCCGCTGGGGGCGGCCGGGCGCTGGGCGGGCGGGCGGCTTCCGTGCTTCGACGAGAGAAGAGAAGACGAGCGTTCTTTTTTTTTCTTTTTCGTTTTTTTGGTTGCGGACTTGTGGTGGCTTCAGGCGAGTAGATGGAGGGTGGGAGAAATTGACGCGTGAGAAATGGCGCCCTGAACATTGGGTGGCGACGGGAGAAAGTGGCGCCTTGGACATTATTAGGGTTCTGATTTGATTCTGTAGGATTTTCTATCCACCTGCTAGGGAAAGGTTCCACACTGGCGATGACATGGCTTGCTGAAGGACTTCTGCTCTTCCTGCTCCCGACGGAATCGTGTAGTTCCTAGGAAAATACCAGATTCGCTAAGGTTTTGAAAAAGACTCCTAGGGAGGCAGATAATTCCCTAGGACCGATAAAAAAACCGTAGGGAACAACAACAAAACTGTAGGAAAACTCATAGTTTCCAGTAGTGTTCATATTACAAACCGTTGGTAAAAAATATTTACAATACTGTCCACGTCCGTATTTCACGAGATCATCGCATGATAAGAGCCAAACCCTCAAGGACATTACTATAAAATACATTTTTGCAACATCATTTTCACCAACGGTTTGATATATAAAAACCATTAGTGGTAATAATTTTTCAGACAGTTTAGGACATGAATTGGTGGTCAAAATAATATCAACTAGAAGAATACCCTGTGCGTTGCTGTGAGAATCACAAATAAAATTATTTTTTTTATATGAACGAATAAATAACATAATACATATTGAATGATGTGATGATTTTCAAATCTACTTATTACATATATTTGTATATATAATCAAAGCGACCAACTAGTATTAAAGCCGGCTGAAGCTGTTTTGTTGTAAGAGAAAAATACTGTAGATTCTGACTAATAAGCCGGCTGATAAATTCAAGCGAACAGGCCAAGTTGTTGATGCAGAAGGCTAAATGATAATAATATATATTGATAAAAAACAGTGTGTGCATACTATTTGTTTGAACTGAAGTTGCTGGCAGTTTTCGCCTGGAAATATCCTAAATCCAAATTAGAGAGAGTAATGTCCCGAACAATCCAGAGAAACCATGAGGGACAATCGTTTGACATCCACATGGTGGCCCCAACCAGTTATTTCTCGGGCGGACAGCAGAGTAGGGCTACGTTTGGATATGCTGAAGTTAGCTTCTAAAAGTCACATTCGTATAAGCTGGATTATAAAAGCTGAAATAAGAGGTATTTGTATTCATAACTTCTAAAAGCTGGCTTATAGCACTGTACAGTGTAAAATTACCAAAAACCCCTTATTTCTAAAAGCTGGCTGCAATGACTGGGCCAAAAAGTGAGGGGCAGATTGGTCAAGTTCAATCCAAAAGCTGATAGAAGCCGGGTGTCCTCGGCTTGCTAGATTGTAGAATATGGAGATGTGTAGATTATATAAGCTGCTTACAAGCTGGAGCTGTTTGGATCCCTTTGTAGATTCTATAAGCTATCTTCCACGATCTGGAAGTATCCAGACAAGTTCTCAATGGAGTGGAGCTGGAAAGGTCATTGGCTTGCGTACGCTGCCGTTCATTCAGTTTCTTCCATTCGCTTGATGCCTTGATGTACGCTGCATACAAGATTACTAGTTTGTTTCGCTCATGTTTTCATATATCCAGTCTGCTCACAGAAGTTGATTGGTTGGGTTGCTTCGTCCTTCGTGCTCGCCTCATGCACGCGCCAAGAGAACGCCGAGCACACGAGATGCACCGTGTGAGCCAGGCTCATATGAAACAAACGTCATGTTCGTTGGTTGGTTTCTGGGCTGATAAGCTCCAGCTGATCGCTGGTTTATTATGAGAGGAAAAAACTATACAATGACTGATAAGTCCTGACTGAAACCAATAAATGAACATGCCGAAAACCTGATTTCGTTACTCTAAGAGCGAGACCGCAAGACCGTTTTACACGAGTCGGCCAGGCCCATGTAGACACCCTGGCAACCAAACAAAGCCAATTTCGGGACAGGCTAGCACCTGGACACCGGGCCCTAGGCCTGTGTCTCTGGATGCAACTCCCTAGGTTCCGCGTCTGTTTCATGCCGTACGTCCTGTCCGTTCGGGTTTAGCGCGTACTCGAACGACTTGCCCTACCCACGTCGCCCGCCCCGACATGGGCCCACGCCGTCTGAACATCACCAGCATCGAGAAGATGAGACACCGAGGCGAGGAGGAAGATGCAACACCCGATCTACTTTTGAAACATCTAAATTAAATATTTGCAACATACGTTCGAAACAGTGGAAACACTTGCAACGTGTCTGAAACACTTGTAAAAACACCTGAAAAACGCTTCAAAAAGCCATTGCAAAATATATGCAGCATCCAAATAAAACACATACAACGTCCAGATAAACACACTTGCAAACATACGTCTGAAAAAAAACAGATGAAACATTTAGGACAGACGCTTGCAACATGCGCATACAATTATTGCAACATATGCAACAACCTAATCTAGTTTTGCAATATCCATACGAAACACTTGTAACATGCCAATAAAACATCTGAATTACTTGAAACATACATTTGCAACATGCATTTTTCATCCAGCTGGCGGCCAAGGATGGTGGCACGACATGGTAGTGGCCAGCTACGCCTATGTCTGGCATGGTCTGGCCACTCTGAATCTTTGATGTCGCGAACTGTGGACGAGCATTGCAGCGGTGCCGGCGTCGAAGCGGCCATGACCATCTGGTGGGGAAGGGCGGCGTCGGCGGCACCTCGGCACCACGTCGACGAGGTGAGGGGCGGGGCATGGCATGGTGTGGAACGGGGCACAATGAGGTGGAGTGTGCGCGGCGGGGGATAGAGTGTGGCTCAACGGTAGACGCGACGCGAGATGGGAGCGCTGCGCGGCGCGCGGCGGCGTGGTGAAGAGGAGTCATGGTGAAGCCATGAAGTGAAGCGAGTGAGAAATGGAGATTTCTGTTTTTTTAGAGAAGGTGAGGATTTTTGGAGGAGCAGGCCCGTTAGTTGTTGTACCCGCGCTGCTAGGGATGAAATTAGCTAGCCTCTCCTTTGTTTTGTTTGATGCCACGCTCCGCCGCTGCCTAAGACAATGCTCGGAAGTGCTTTTCTGCACCAGTGCTACTGTTGCTTGTTATACACTACTCACCGATTACTGTACAAACCAAATAGCCACACTTGCTGCGATTGTCGCAGAATTGCAGCCGAACAAGCTCTGACTTCTCATTCCTAGAGGTGTCGTTGGCACAAATGGCAGAGCTGTCATACAACTATGGCATCACACCTACGCAACCTGTAGCGCAAGCCCCAAGCTCCTTCCCGTTTTCTCGCCATTGTCGTCAAGTACGTTGAGCTTGCGAGCCGAAACGAGCTAGTTCAAGCTTTTCGACCAAGCCAAGTGCGAACTGAGTGGAGCTCAGTTGGTTAAGTTCTTTGTTATGAAATCTACCCACCTAGGTTCAAATATCCGATTTGACACGGGTTTGGAGATCCAGTTCAGTTCTTCGGAGGTGCTTATAGAGGTAGGGTGTGCGTGTGTGCATTCATAAGAGGTGAGTGTGTGTTCGTGTGTGAGCGTCTGCGTCTGTAACTGTGTCTCGCAAAAAAAAAACCCGAATCAAGCCTAGTTGGATTTTTTAGCCATTTATATTTATAGAGAAAGTTCATTTTTAGCTCTTCAATTATTGGTTGAGCTTTATTTTTGGCTTCATAACTTTTAAAAGAAAAAACTTTAGACCACCAAACTATTAATGTTGATCAAATTTGGCCATCAATATAACTGGTTTCAAAGGTGGTTTTATATTTTTAAAAATAATAAAAATTGATTTACTTTCTAAAAAAATCATAACTAATTCATTTTAAATCAGAAAATACCAAAATAGTGCTTATTTTTTTTTTAAAAATATAGTGACTCTATTTATGCTAGAACTTGAGTGATTTGGATCATATTTTATAGTTGTTGATAGTGTTTTATTGCTCATGGTCGTGACAAATTTTTGTTTAACTCATCATTTTGTGCTACATTAAACCTAGAGATTATCCAAAGGAATCCATCATTTTGTGCTACATTATATTAGTACCAGATATGTTAGAGTTAAATTGAGCAAATTATTTTGGAAGGGATAATGATGCATAGTAGTTGTAATGGCAAAATATGATTTATATGTGTTGGAGCATGGCACCTGTCAGTTTAGTCCGTTTATGTTGTCTTCTAGATATTAATTATGTTTACGTGTAGTATGCTATGGATTCTCTTGGTTAATAGAGGATCTAATACAGTAGAAATTTATAATTTATAAATAAGTAATGAGCATGAATATGATAAATGAACTCTAGGAAGAGAACAAAATAAAATACCATTAACTGCAAATATACCTTTAGAAAAAATGGCACAAGTTTGATATTTTTCTAATTTATAAATGCATTAGTTATGGATTTTTAGAAAATAAACCGTTTTTTTAGAAAACAAAAATCATCTCTAAAATTAGTTAGATGGCTAAAACGTTTCAGTATTCATAGTTCAGTGATCAAACAGTGATAACTTTAGAGTTATATATTGTGTCAAAAAAAAATTTA